>OX387316.1:25032656-25632656 GCA_947562085.1 Eudonia lacustrata
TATGTGTCATATTTTATATTTTGCCCACCAACCTTTATCTATACTGGGACAAAAGTTGTAATGGATAAGCACTCTAACAAATATTAATAAAGACATAAAAGATGCCACTACATACTAAAAGTATAGCTACTGATGCTCTTAGAAAGCTCTTTTTTTATTTCACACAAATTAAAAAAAAAACTTACTGGGGTGGCGCAGGAACCCAAGATGGGTTTTGGCCTCCGATAATAACTGCCGCCACTTCTCCCGATCCCGCGCCACTTCCCGCCAATTCTCAACGCGGAGCTCGTGCATTTTTTACACAAATTTAAAAAGATATTTATAAAAAAACTAGCATTTCACTCGCATCTTCGTTCGCAGGATTTGAGATTTTAAAAATATTGTTTTTTTTTTTTATTTAATATAGCCTATGTACCAAGGAATGAAGCTTTCTATCAGTCTAAGAATTTTTCGAATTGGACCAGCAGTTCCACAGATTAGCCCCGACATACAAACAAACATAGTCACAAACGTAACCTCTTTATTAATAGTATAGATAAATGTTTATATAATTTTTAACGCAAATTTTGTTGCGAACAAATTACAAAAACACAAATGTTGAAAAAATTTCCACGAGCAGGATTTGAACCCGCACCCTTCTGACATACCGGGTCAGGTGTCAGAGGTGTCAAGGGTGCGGGTTCAAATCCTGCTCGTGGAAATTTTTTCAACATTTGTGTTTTTTTTTTAGTATAGATTTCATATTTTCACTTTTTAAATTTGGGTTTAAAACACGGAAGCTGGGTTCACAGCGGCCATAGTGAGTCCGGATTTTGAATATGGTGGTCATAGGACTCAAGGTCATAGTTTCCGGCTGAAAAAATTTATACGGACAGATAAATGAACGCATAACAACTTTTGTTTTAGCAGTTTTCATGAAAATCTTAAATTTCGCCAAAAAAAAAATTGAAAAAAATATTGTATGGAGCAAAACTGATTTTTTTTTTTCTTGATGTGTTCAAAAGTGTTAGCAATGAAACCTTTTGTATTTTATTGTATTACATTTATTCGGTAATTTCATAAACAAATGTTTTGCATAAACTTGCAGCGTTGGCGTTTATACACGGTCGAACTTAAAATATATTTATATAAAAAAAAATATGAAAACAGTACTTTTTGGTCTTTTGAGTGGTTTCGGGAAAGTATAATACTAAAAATAAAATTATTTGTATCAAACAGACATCAAATTACAAAATAACATAATTATACATTAAAAAAATAAACAATGTTTGCTTTTCGTGTGATTTATCACTTGGGTTAATATGGTGTCGGAGTTTTCCAATAAGGCTTTTCAAATCTCTGACATAACTTCTTTTTACGAACGCCACCTTGCGATAGTATCCGAGACCAACAGCTTAACGTGCCTTCCGAAGCACAGACATACATTGAAAGTTATACATGTAAATTGAACATACAAAGTAGTGCAAATTATTAAATTTTTATAAGAAAACTTTTAAAATTAATCAATCCAAAGGATCTGGCATATTTTCTGGATCTTCTTCATCAACTTCTATTTCTTCTTCTTCTTCTACTTCTATTAGTTCTTCTGTTATTAGGGTTAAAGAATATTTATTTCTTATTAAAAACCATACAGTCACTTACATAAGAAATTATTAATATAATGTAGGTAGGTCTAACTGTCCAGTAGTTAGTAGATATATTGGGTTTGGGAATCGTCTCTCAAGCAGGTTCGATTCAATTTGTGTACTTACATGCTACTATTAATAACTGCATAGCTTCTGGAAACAGACATGATGATTTAAAATTGGTGTATTTAGGTTTTATATGAGATATGTAAGGATCTGAAGATATAAAAAAAATTGTGAATAATGTTTTCATTATTTTGCAATTTTTCTAGTGTGATGCTCTCTGGTATTTCGGAAGTCCTTATTTCTTGCTTCTCCTGCTTCTTCTGACAAAATTCCGATAGGCAGGCAAGAGAAATGTTTGTATATGTCAGCGCCATGTATCAGCATTTTGTATACGCTGGAAGGCATGTTGTAATGTAGGCAGGGATAATGATGTACAAAGAGCTCAGCAGTCTCCTTGCAGTATCCACGGAATCTTTCGATATTGATAGCCTTCCCAGAAGATAACACATGCAATATGACTGCAAAGTGTTTTATCAAATCAGCATTAATCTTCGATATTTGAGCTGTCTTTTCGTATTCCGAAAAAAATCTTCTGGCCGTGTTCCCATCATTTGTAGTTCCAAAGCTTTGTTTCACAACATCAATCAAAAGTACCATCTGTTGTTTAAACTCCGATTGCACTATTGTCCTTCCGACACTTCTTAAGATTCTTGTTGTCACCTCGTGCACTCCACATTTCGTAATCTAAATTATACGAAATGTGTAAAAGACACTCCATGCTTTGAATCCACATATGGAGTGTTGACAGTTCATACTGATATACATCTTCCCGAACAGGTCTTGAAAATACTTGTGAAAGATTATTCATCTCATTAGGTTTTGCAAGACAAACGTTGCAAGTAGCTGCAGATGGAGTATCTGTAATTATTGTAGTCACTTTCCTATCAATCATTGTCATGTGCAACTCATGAGTAACTTCTATGTTTCCGCATCTTGAAATAGTCAAATTTCTTATTTCTTTCTCCATTGCCGCTTGTTCTTGCTTAACAAAGTCAGTCGTTTCCCTCGCAAACTGAAATTTAACAGGTCTGCAATAAAATGTTGAAGACGGCTTTGGATTATTTCAAATAACAGCATTTCCGGTCTCTAGTTTCAGAGAAACGAGGCTGGTCATGAACACGGAGGAGTCGTCAAATTCTGCCAGTTCACTTCTTTGCTTGTAGTTGCTCTGTGCTGAAGATCCATCGAATCCCCATTTGCTGATCAGCTTCAAACTTCCATTGGCAATATTGAGATCATCACCAACGACTTGCAGGATCCTTCGAGTTGTCACATCTAAAAGTGCTTGTAGTTTCACCTTTACTCCATCTTCTGATATTTTAATATCTCTGGCATCTGGATAACACCTATTCTTAGCTTCTAACAACTTGTGGTAAGATGGAAGTTTCAAAGAAGTCTTGTGTTGTTCTGACAATGCAGACCTTAAAGTGAGGTACTTCCATTTTGACAGATCCAATGAAGTAGATAGATAGATAGATAGATAAAACTCTTTATTGCACACACACACAGAAAAGTAGAAACAAAACAACAAAAAATTTATATCGGGGTGGGCAAAGGCGGTCTTATCGCTTAAAGCGATCTCTTCCAGACAACCTTTGAGGTATAGGACAACTGCAAGGAAAATACAAAGGTAGTGCACTAGTTTAAAGCAACAAAAAATAAAAATATATAATAATAAAAATATAAGTACCTATTGAAGTATACACATAAGTATATACCTAAGTATATATATACATATATATATATTTTTTTGGAAACACAAATAGAAAGTCTTTAAAAAAAACAAAATCAATTCAAACGACCGTTATTTATTATTCACAATCAAAATTACAAAACTACTTATAACAATCAGAGGAACAAAATACTCGTATTTAACTATAGTCAAACCTAATTACACTCAACACTAATAACATTACCGATAAATAAACCTCGAATATTACGTAACGCAACACAACCGATGTTTACGCCTGGAACGCTCGTGACAAAGTGAAACCGCGCCGGCTCGGGGCTCGTTTTATAAGCATAACGAGGGTATTTTTGTCGTTGGTGGGGGATGATGCTTATACGGCCTCTCCTGACATCGAGTCGTCCTCGACGCTGATACCATGTGTGATGCTGCTGTCTCCAGCAACATCCGCTGCTCCATCTTCCGATTCTGTGTCCAGCAAGGGCATTGATAGTCCAACTTCTGGGGATGTTTTAAAGCCACTGTCTGCGTCGGCGTCTGCATCCAGAGGAGGTATTGGTAGTCCAACATCAGGGGCTGGGGCAGTCCCTGGTAGTTCACACTCATCTACATTTTCATCTGAAAATAACAATTAGTTGCAAACAAGCTGTTAAACTCAATGTAATGCATTCAACCTTACAAACCTTTTACTCAATCATCTTTCAATCAATTCATAGTTCAACTTTCGCACATCTTGGTATGCTCACATACTTCGCGCTTTGAGTTATTATAACAGAGACGTCTCTTAAAACGACAAACCAATTCTACGCGTTTATCTTGAAAGCTTCAGGACCGCTCACCGGGCTCAGACAGCAAGAACGCCAAGGCAGCGGGAGCCTGAAGTTTACTTTAGAGAACGCCAAGGTTTAACACCTGTAGTTCTTTCGGTAAACGCCAAGGCTGTGTGCCTGTAGTTTAACGAACGCCAAGGCAACATGCCTGCAGTTCAACGAACGCCAAGGCAACATGCCTGCAGTTCAACGAACGCCAGGGCAATTTGCCCGAAGTTCAACTATAGAACGCCAAGACTTTGTCTGAAGTTCGGATAACGAACGCCAAGGCTAAGTAAGCCTGTAGTTCAAATAATGAAGGCTTATACATACCCTCAAAAAAAGCAGCGCACGTCTCTGGACACCACTCGCCTCGCCAAGGCACCATATACTGGGCTGCTGCTTGGGTGGTCTTCCCATAGCTTCCACTGAGCAACTTGAGCTCGTACCGTCCACTCGGCAGTACTTTCACCACCTTATAGGGACCTCGCATCCCCGAATCTAGTTTACCCGTGGACTGCGAGTACTTAATTACAAATACCAAATCATTAAGTTTGAACTGACGGGGTGGCCGTCTGGATCGGTTAGCATAATCGTCTTGCTTTTGCTTATTCGTTCCCATCAGCTCATTTGCTCGACTTCGGCAAATTTCACGCCAAGCTTCCCTATTTGGACTGGTATCGCTGGCAGCGACATCACGAACAAGCGCTTGAATTATTGGTGTAGTTGCATCCGTGCCAATCATCAAATTAAGAGGTGAGGCCTGAGTTGTCTTCTGCTTGGTGATATTGAGGACCAACTGTAGTTTCCACAAAACTTCTGACCAGGAGGAGGCTTTGTGGTTTACCTCGATCCGCAACATATTGAGAATGGTGCGGATGTATCTCTCCGCTTGGCCGTTCGCGTGGTGCATTTCCGGGGTGATGTAGTGTAAGTCACTACCCATTTCCGTTATCCAGGTTACAAATTCCCCAGACTCAAACATCCGTCCTCTATCGGTGACTATTAATTTTGGAACCCCAAATAACGAAACCGCTTGCATAGAGGCGCGTTTTAACTCGCCAACGTCTTGTCGGTAGATTGGATATAGGAGGCAAAATTTTGTTGCCGCATCCACAACAACCAATATAAAGGAGATGTTTAATTTTGTATGGAGAAAATGCCAACACCTTGTACATAATACCAAAATGTAGCTTATGCATGGAATAAGCTTATTCAAAATGATTTTCTTCAAATAAATGAATAGTTTTTACGTAAGAAGTATTTTAAATAACAAATAATGGCAAGTTTCGTGATCGCAGGGGGTAACGGTGGTATTCTGTCAATGTCATGTCATGTCAAGTAGCTGTCATAACAAAAGTACTTACCGTATGAATGAAAATTGTTAATGTTAATAAATTAACTTACTTCTGGCTATTACTTTTATAACTTGTAGTTAGAGTAGAGTTAAACTTAAGCTATTAAGTGCTAGATTTCAGCTTTTTATTACCTACTGCCATGTCGCATAGCTGTGAAAGAATACTACCACCCACTCTCCTTCCTTAGTTAGGTGTCATAAAAGGCGACTAACGGACTAAAGACTGCACATACATCCAACATCATAGAGCGGTGCACGCTGAGAACATGTGCAGTCGCTATTTGGTGAAAAGTGGACTATGGCAGAGGACTGCTTTTGATGTCCTCATTGCCTAGTGTCTGACAATGACAAACCCTTCGGGGATAATAGTCGTGATTATATGTATGTATTACCTACTGCTGCACCTACACATAACAGAACAGCAGCTAACCTCGATTGAACTCTATGTACTTACATCAAATCAAATCTTAATGTACATTAGAGAAAACACACAACATACTCGTCCTATTGTAGTAACATGCAGTGAATAATCAACTACCTAGTAAACACACTTAAGTAGGTAGGGAAGGTAACTGGTAGTGATGAAATAAAACAGTTTTATGAAGTTTTATATTTTTATTTATTTCAATTTGACTTCATTCTCTCGCTCCAGCAACATTTTTAGATGGCATTCACAAGAATGCCAAGAACAGTTTTTTTACCACATATGCAACTACAGTAATACCCTTTTATTACATCTTCCCATTCATTACCTTGTGTTGCTAAGAGGATATATGTGTAATATATTTTTTGACTAAAATGGCGAGATTTTATACGTCCTCTTAGCAACACAGTCTCATGTGATGACAATTCTGGTATGTTAGTAACTTCTAAATCAGTTGATATCTCCACCACGAATGATCCATGTTGTCTCAAATGTTCGCCATAATACGATCTCGCTTGTTTTATTTGGTAGATACCCAGAGCAAATAGTGTGAGATCACTCATGGTCATTCGTGGGAAGATACTTAATTGCTCATTTTCTTCATTTATTCTGTAAAAATGGGCTCGCCGACGGTTAACATTATTTAAGATTATATATTCTGCTAAATAATTAGGCAACAAAATTCTGGTTTTTGCTCTTTCCAAAATTATTTGAGCATCTGGCCGGTTCACAAGCACTTTATGGAAAGCATTTATTATTGCGGCACTAATCCTAAAGTCGTCCATTAGATGCCTTGAAGCCACATTAAAATATTCATTACGTAATAATCTAAAGTCTCGTTTAAATCTGCCATTTACCACTTCAACTACCCATCTACATAACGTCACACATCTTGATTTGTTTGCTATAAGGGTGGATAATTGGTTTTCTCCTTCTTCTAATGTTTCTGGCTTATACACTGCATAATTTAGTGATTCCAGCAGAGGCAGAGCATCACGAAAGCCCCGGTCTAAAATAAAAATATCTTGAGGTCTGAAAAAGTTTCTTAATTCCGCATTTTCATCTTGGAAAAGGGCTTTCGTGATGTCTGCATCTGATGTTGTTGCTGGATATGGCCCCAAAGCATCTATTATATATCCGTCAGTAGCGACAATTAAAAATGGTTTAAAAAGTTTCTATACTTGTGTGTACTGTAAGTTTTTTTTTGAAAGAGATAATTAGACGACTTTTGGACGTATATATATGTACCATCACAGATGACAATTGGTTTTCTCTCTGCACTAGGATTTCCGAATAACCCTTCGGGTATCAAAAGATTTCGATTTATAAGGTCACCTCTACTTATGTGGTTAATACCTAAATGTAACGGTACAAAGTCATTTTTTAAAGCTTCTCTAGCTTTTTTTAATAATATTGTCACTAGAGCTTCACTTATTTGAAACAGAGAAGCTATTCTGTCGTGTGACTCCCCTGTTCGAGACTTAATTAGGTAAAGCCCTAGTGCCAAATGTGGACGCTTACATGATTCTTGTAAACTAGGTATTTGTCTTAATATTGATTCATAATTGGATTTCGTGACTCCAGTCCAAAAATGAAAAATATTGTCGTGAACCAATCTATAATTTTTAAAGTTAATTTTTAAATTGGTATTCCACTGGCATCCTCTGCCTCTGTGGATAGTCTCAGTAAAGATTGCACTTCATTTTTAGTAAAGGAGTCACTAAATTCGAATTGGTCTAAAATGTCCCAGTCATATACTGTGCTATGCATTTGACAGATCTTTGCATTTTCTGTTACAAACACTTTTTTCGATTGGAGGATTCTCTTCTTTAAACATAGAGGCACATTCAATCGTTCTGGTTCTGTGCAACCTGGTACAAAGCAGTGTGCACTTGAATGTGTTGTATGAGTGAACTCATCTAATTGCATAGTTGTTTCTGGTACTGCGATAATATTGGGGTTCTCTCGTAACTCCTGGACCATTCTCCAGCACCCCATACAAACTAATGCATCCGCTGGAATCTGAAAACACAAAATTATTACCGTATCTATCTATACTATTATAAAACACTGAAGATATTTTCGAAAAACTAATAGGGATCGACTATTTAGTGGATTCTGAGCTAATAACGATATTTTTGTCACCCGTATATTAGAACGAAGATATGGCCCATAGTGTAACAAGGCAATTATATAAAAAGAATTTTGATAAATGAAACTACTTACTTCTCTTGAAAACATTCTTTCTGAGATTATATTTCTCTCAGGACCATCTCCCAGAATATGTGTCCGTCTGTGAAGCAAAGATGATCTGCACCACACGCAAACATTTCTATTATACGTGATTGCTTCATCCTCGCTCCTATCAACAATTCCTTCCTCTATTTGCCTCACAGCATTGTTTGCAGCTTGTCTGCGAATATTTCGCTGAGCAGCAACCCAACAAGCATAGCAAACACGTCCATTATTAGGTATCTGTTAACAAAGAAATCATAAAATGTAAAGTAATTTTTTTAAATTAGATCACTCACTTGTATTTCTTGATAATAAAACTATGAAAAGATACCTGTCTTGGACTAATTCTTCTCGCGATTTCATTTCTTTCGGGACCTTCTGACAATGCATGTGATCTTCTCTGAATTAAAGACCTTCTGCACCATACACAGGCATTTGAGTCCTGTGATGCCAAAGTTCTAGGAGGCCTGGGATTTGGACCCTCATTTTGACTAACGAGGCCACTAAAGTAGACCCAGCATGCATAACATACTAATCCTCCTTCAGGAATCTACAAAAAAGATTGTAATTCAAATCAGTAATTCATAAAAAAATCTTCACTTTAATTATTACTTCAACATGAATTTGTATTATGTATTAAAAGTTAATCAATACCTGTCTAGGATAAATTCTAGCAGCAATAAGTTCTCTCTGAGGTCCTTCTGAGATAGAACGTGTTCGTCTTTGAAACAATGCTGATCTGCACCAAACGCAAACATGTTCTCGGTGGCTAGAAGCTTCATTTTCAGTTGATGACATTCCTACTTCTAGTATTGCGAAACATGGATGACAAACTATGCCATCAGTGTCAACCTAAAATACAAAAGTTTGTTTTAAACTAATATTTATTTTGTCTTCTTGTGAAGAATGTGTTAGGTTCTAATTATTAGGAAAATAAAAATGTAACAAAAATAGTTTTACATAAATACTACATTCAATAACAACTAACCTCATGTCCAACATGTTGTTCCAAGATCATTAGTAATTCTATCCCCAGATTAGATGCGAGATAATGGTTTTCCGAACACACATCTATCTGTCCATCACACATCACACAAAAAGAAGACATTGTTTGCTGGCTGAAATAGATATTTTATTTAGTTTATTGTATTTTACTTTGATTATAGTTATTTCAATAGAGCACTGTAAATATTTGAGATCAATTCCATTACTGTCATAGATAACTGAGTTGGTTTGGAATCTATTTCCTCGAAAAGAAGTGTTTAAAGCATTTTATTAATTCTCTGGTAAATGCCTAATTAAAATACGAAAAACTCACCTGAAAACAACGAATGTAGTAGCAACAATGCAATGGTATCAACAGTAGCAGGGTCAAATGCAAATCGAAGTCCGGGATAGCAGGCAGAAGTCAACAAGTGAGGCAGCAAACGGAAGTCCAGGATAGCAGGCAGAAGTCAACAAGTGAGGCAGTAAACGGTAGCAGGTAATCGGTCCAAATCAGAATTTAAAAACAGCACAGCACAAAAACACAACGACTCAGAATCCACGTAAAAACGGAATGAAAACAAAACACCGGTTTTTTTTAAATCATGGTGATAGTTGCACTTTTAATTACGTTCTTTACAGCTTTGGACACTTGTGTTTAATCTCAGAAAGACATCTCAAGTTGCCAGGTTATTAAAAATTATGTTTCATTTTTTTATTCTTACGCAAAAATGGTAAAGCATATCGGAATATTAAATATATCAACTAAATACATGTATTTTATACTATTTTTTGAGTAGGTGTACATGGTCCTGGCAAAAAATTAAACATCTCCTTTGTACCCGTTGGACATGGGGAGAGGACCCAAAACGTCCATATGAATGGTATTAAACGGGGAACTGGGTTTTTCCCAAGATGTTATGCTTTGATGGGGCGATCGCGGTAACCTTTTTTTTGAGATACAGACTAAACAGTGCGCTACATATTTGTTAACAAATTGGCGAAGCCCCGGGAACCAAAAGTGTCTTAATATCAAATCAAGGGTCTTGTCAGCGTGAATGTGTTCATGTTCGTCATGAAATATTCTTAATAAGCTAAGTCTATGCCCTTTAGGGATATAGCACAACAGTCGGGCATCCTCACCAACGAACGAGTATTTATAATACAGGAGGTCGTTTTGAGCGACATAACGAGATGGATCTAGTTGACCTTCCCTCAATTGCTGCAGCAACTCCTGTGTCTCGTTGTCCGCGGATTGTGCTACTTGAGCCCAATTACGTGGCCTTGAAACCTGGTTTGCCACAACAACCGAAGGGTTGCGACTAAAGTAATCAGCGTGTGGCATCATTACCCCCTTTCGGTATTCTATAGAAAAATGGAAGTCTTGGAGGTAAATCCACCAACGCGCCACACGCGGCAGCAAGTCTTTCTTGCGCTCGGTGACTTTCAGGGCATTACAGTCAGTTACGACCTTAAACTCTAATCCCACAAGGTAGTGGCGAAAGTGCTGCAATGCCCTGACAACCGCCAGCGTCTCTAACTCGTAGGAGTGGTATTTACTCTCAGCGCCTTGTGTCGCCTTGCTAAAATAAGCTACCACGTGTTTTTTACCATCGCTGTGCGCTTGTAAAAGAACCGCACCATATCCGGCACTGCTTGCGTCGGTATGGACTTCTGTTTGAAGCTGAGAATCAAAGACAGCAAGGACTGGTTGACTAGTAAGTAGTTTAATCAGTGTTTGGCGAACTTTTTCTTGCTCTGAACCCCAGTAAAACTCGACATCTTTCCTAAGCAATTGAGCAATGCAAGCAGTGAGTGTTGCGTAGTTCTTAACGTAATGCCGGAAATATCCTGCGAGCCCTAAAAACTGGCGCACTTGGCGTACGGTTTCGGGGACAGGCGAATTTACAAGAGCTTCAATTTTATGTGGACTCGGCCTAACCTGACCCTGACTCACGACTCGCCCAAGATATTCCACCTCTGTTGCCAGGAAAGAACACTTCCGGAGATTTATAGAAAATCCAGCAGAAGTGAGCGTTTGTAGGACTTCTTTTAAGAGCGAAATGCCCTCGGGAACCCCGGTACTCATGATCAGGACGTCGTCCACGTACACCAGGACCTGGCCTGTCTTAACAAAGCGCCGCAACGTATTGTTGATGATGCGCTGATATACAATCGGAGAGTTCGTTAAACCGTAAGGCATTTTGATATACTCATAATGCCCTTCCGGTGTAACGAACCCTGTGAGGTGAATTGACTGCTCCTTTATCGGTATCTGGTGGAAACCAGTAGCCATGTCAAGGCTGGTGAAGTATTTATAGTTATCACCAGTCTTCGAACTATTTCCCGCACAAAGATTGACATTCCGTTCATTTCGTGGTTGAGAGCGGTTTTTAGCGAAACACTGGTCTTCAACGTGACCTGACTTCTTACAAAAATGGCAAACGATATTGCTCCTGCTATTCGGAGTAGGTACGGTTTTGGAATTTGGCTTGTTATGACGACAGTGACGGCTAATATGCCCCTTCTGACCACACGTAAAACACTTCTGTTCATTTCGATTTGTAGGAGGTTGAAAGGGGCGCTTCTTTGGTGCTAAAGCATGCGTCTCTAATTTTGCGCGGGCAGGCTTGGTATAAATAGACAAGAACGGGACAATGGTATCTGGGTCCAAGTGAGCGTTAGCTGCTGCAGCTCTAATTTGGGGGTTGTCGATACCACGAATCACTATTAACGTCATCAAATCATCGCTTAATCCCTTGACTATTCGTAAACGTAAGATGGTACGACGCGCATATTCTCCGTAAGTACCGTACTTATCGGACGTTGTAATCATGGCCTCGAACAGTATATTGGCATAATCTAATTTGCGGGGGCATAGCGGTTTAAACTCGCGTTTAAAATTTGTCCAAGTACGTTCAGCTGTAACCCATTCGTTCAACCAAATTTTTGCGTCACCCTTGAGGCACGACCCGATTCGCGAAAAACACTCGTAGTCACTCCAACCATTCGCGTCCCTGGCACGATCAACTTCCTCGCACCTCGCATCGATATTATGAATAGAGGGATCAAAGTTTGAAACAAAGTAATTTTGGGACCTGACTGGTTGCAATGATCTAAGAGCATCGACAAGCACTTTTGCTGGGTCAGACATACTTGAGTCTAAATAATTTACTTGAGGAGTTGAAATGTTTGTAGTTAATAAATTATCAGTAACTCGTGTATCACGGGTACTTGCCTGGGGTTCCGGGGTACAGCATCGGGACACGTTTGATTGAGACGTGATATCAATGGTAGCGCGCGTGTTATCAGGATCGCAACGCACTATCGTCTTATTCGAAGGATTCGCAACACAACTATTTTCGATCGAGGTTAAACGATTCATAATCGAGTTCAGCGTGCTATGAATTGACGTGTCAGTAGCATTTTGCCTACTGGAGGATCGCGATCGAACACGGCGAAAACGATGATGCGACCGATCCTGTCGCAGCCTGTCACGAGATCGCGCCCTGCCCTTACCTTGCGATCTGCTACGAGAACGACGCCTTGTCCGGCGATTCCGCGTTGATACACTAGACCTGCTACGTGAACGATACCGCGATCTATCACTAGTATTACTGCGAGAACGACGTCGCGAGTTATCGATACGTGACCTAAAACTAGAGCCGCCAGTCATGGTAACAAAAACACAAAAATAACGTAGACGAGACTCTGTTCCTCTTTCTGGGCTAAACAGTTACTAATCCCACTTCTGATTTTGGAAACACAAATAGAAAGTCTTTAAAAAAAAACAAAATCAATTCAAACGACCGTTATTTATTATTCACAATCAAAATTACAAAACTACTTATAACAATCAGAGGAACAAAATACTCGTATTTAACTATAGTCAAACCTAATTACACTCAACACTAATAACATTACCGATAAATAGACCTCGAATATTACGTAACGCAACACAACCGATGTTTACGCCTGGAACGCTCGTGACAAAGTGAAACCGCGCCGGCTCGGGGCTCGTTTTATAAGCATAACGAGGGTATTTTTGTCGTTGGTGGGGGATGATGCTTATAATATATATATATATATATATATATATATATGTATATGTATTATATACATAAACATACTACATATACCTACATACGGAAAAGTTGTTGCAAACTAAGACTTAGTCAAGAGATGCAAATGAAGTTTAGTCTTATAAGTGGCAAGTGACTTGGAGTGATGGATATCAGGCGGGAGGTTATTCCAAAGGCTTGTAGCCTTGACCGTGAAAGAATCTCTGAAATATTCCGAACGAGTCAAAGGATGTTTTAGCAGGTTGTCAACCCTAGGCCTAAGCTCACGATCGTGATCCGTACCAAGGAATCGGACACGTTTCTTAAGGTAGGGAGGGGTGCGAGGGTCATACAGCACGTTAAATAAGAGCGTGAGAACATGCTCCTCACGACGTAATCTGATAGGAAGCCAACCAAGTTTGGTCCTGAAAACAGACACATGATCGAACTTGCGCAGGCCATATATGAACCTTATGCAAAGATTCTGCAGGCGCTGCAGTTTGATCCTCATTGAGGTCAATGGCAGAAACGTCAGCATAATCAAGAATAGGCAAGAGAAGCGACTGCGCAAGCTCGATCTTAGTCTTCACAGGAAGCAGATTCCTCCACCTCCGCAATGAACCGGCGGCAGCAAACACACGCCTACTGACCTCCGCGATATGAGGAGACCAAGAAAGAGAACAGTCGAAGAGGACACCGAGGTTTTTAACAACACTACTGTAAGGAAGAGGAACAGAATCAAGAAGAAGTGATGGAACACGGACGTGCTTTAGTCTGGCAATTTGCTTCGACCCGCCAATAATGATCGCCTGCGACTTGTGTGGATTGACTATAAGGCCATGGGTTCGACTCCATTCGTGTATAGTCGCAAGGTCTACATTAAGGCCTGCAATCATGTTATCTACTTCCTCAACGGGAGCACGAGCATAGATTTGCAGGTCGTCAGCATACAGGTGAAACTGGCAAGAGAGGAGAGGGGTAAGGATGTTGATGAAGATAGAGAAAAGGAGAGGGGATAGGACACCACCCTGAGGCACGCCAGCAGTGACGTCACGAGAAACTGATAGTTTGTCATCAACTCGGACACACTGCCTACGGTTGACGAGATAGCTGCGGAACCACTCAACCACAACGTCCGATCCAAGCACGACCTTCAGCATTGCCAAGAGTACATCAAAATCAACAGTGTTAAAGGCGTTACTAAAATCTAAAAGAATCAAAGCTGTGAGCTGTTGATTCGACATACCCTCATGCACATCATCAGCCACCTAAGTCAAGGCAGTCACAGTGCTATGCCCAGGGCGGAAACCAGATTGGAAAGGACTAAGTAACTGGATAGTATTGACAAACACACTAAGCTGGTGTAGGACAAGGCGTTCGAGGACTTTGGAGAGAAATGGGAGAATAGAAATAGGTCTAAAATGAGAGGGCAAAGAAGGGTTTGAAGTTTTAGGAATAGGGATAACTACAGCCTGACGCCAGCAACTCGGAAAAGTACCGGTGTCAAGCGAAAAGTTGAAAATGTGACAAAGAATGGGAATGACACCAGCAATGCAAAGATGAATCATGCGCCGGCCAATTCCGTCAACTCCCTCCGCGTTGGACTTGATAGCCATTATGTTTTTTTCAACTTCCCGCTCAAACACCGGCCTAAACGAAAAGGCAGAATGTTGCAAAGAAGGAGTGGAGGAAAGGGATTGCAGCGTGGCTTGTTTAATGTGGTGGGGAATGGAGGAAGGCGACGTGAAATGGCGGTTCAGGGAATCAGGATTAAGGTTGTGAGGAATACTTGACTTCGGCTTACCAAGACCAAGTGAGTTGAGGAAAGACCACACCTTGGCAGGATCACCATTAGCGACTGACGCATGCATGTGACGACGCTGCGCATCCCTGCACATCCTACTACAGCGATTACGAAGCTCCTTATATCGACAGCGGGTCACATCTGAAGGGCAATTACGGTATTTAACCTTAGCCACATTACGCCTCAGCATCATGACCTTAATTTCGGCAGTAAGCCAAGGAGCGGGAAGATGCTTAAGTCGAATAGGCCGAAGCGGTGCATGGATGTCGAAGAGTTGGATAAGGACCGAGTTAAATATTTCCAACTTCAAATCGATAGTTGGAGCCTCCAGTACCGCATCCCAGTCAATGCCCCTGAGATCAGCCAAAAAGCGCTCACCATCAATATTTTTAAAATTACGCTGCATGACCACCCGGCGCTTAAGCTTAGGACAACGGACTTTATATGAAAAAAAGATAAGGTCGTGATAGGAGAAGGCTTCGGCTGGAAGTTGTCCATGGGAACTGACGTGGTCCTTGGAGGAAACAATGGCGAGATCCAACAAGGACGGCTGACAACCAGGGAAGTGATGAGTTGAGGAGGACGGGAGAATGTCAAGATTAAGGGAATCCACAATTGAGCACAGACGGGAAGAACGAGAATCCTGCTTGAGTAAGCATGTGTTAAAGTCGCCCATTATAATAGTGTGATCAACTGTGGGAACCAGATTTTCCAATAGGGACTCGAATTTGGCGAAATAGTCAATGTGGAGATTTGGACTATAGAACACCCCTAAAAGAACCTTAAGGTGACCAAGGAGGACTTCAATAAAAATATATTCAGACGACTGAGAATACAAAGAAGGAGATTTATGTAAAATGTTAAAGGAGAAGTGACTACGAAGATATATGGCCACACCACCGCCGCCCTTGCCAGTTCTGTCGTTACGGATAAGATGGAATCCAGGAAGGGAATACGATGTGGATGGAAGACAAGGTTTCAAGAACGTCTCCGAAACAAGGATTGCGTGAAAGTTACGGTTGTTGGAGAAGGTTGCAACTAAATCAGTATAGTGTGCAGGGACATTTTGCCCATTTATATGGACAACATTAAAGTTCTTCGGATTAACTGAAAACTCGGACTCAATAAGTGAATCCAGGGGTTGGGTTGCGCTGTGAAAACTACAATTGGAAGATGCTGAAAGATAATTCGAGCCGTCATCACTGAGAGAGTCATCGCCATCATTGTACAAAGTTTGCAACATTGTATGTAAATAATAAATAAATAATATAAACAAGCTGTATAGGTGTAACTAAAATAAATAAATAAAAAAAAAAATAACTAATAATAATAATAGTAAAATACTTCAATTACAATAAAAAAGATAGCTAGCAGTCCTATACCACTCGCCAGCAGCGTGGAAGAAAACCACTTTTAGAAAATACAAGACATAAAATTTAAATATCAGTATTACAGTAAATAACACAAAAGCAATAATGTAAAGAATAATAAAATAGTAATACTCGCATTAACACAACAAAACAACACGGGATGAGAATACAAAATGAATCGGAGAGAACTCACAATTTAGAGCGTTTCCGAACGTACACGTAAACGTCACTGCCAAATGCCATGACACAACTGACAGTGACAGTAACGTAATGAAAATGAGAAATCGCCGAGCGACAGCTAAACTAATAACAATTAAATATGTGAAACCGTGGTGGTACCCAAACAAAATATTTTAATTAGTTAATGTGGGTACAAGCTTTCAAAGAAAAGTTAAAGCGATCCAACAAAGTCATACAAACAATAAGAAAAGTAGGCACCGCTACAAAACCGTGCAAGCAAAGATGAGGGCGCTATGCTTTGGTAGTTGCGGAACTTGTGGAAATAGTGCAAAGTTCTTTTAAAGATTCCACCTTATGTTTTCTGCCATCAGGAGTCTTGATGTTGATAACACCGTCCAAGGTCCGGCAGTTAGTGATGCCAAACTTATCCCTCGCCGCCAAAAAAACATCATGTCGAGACTTCGTCAAAAATTCGGAGAGGGTTATCTTGGATCCCTTCAGTGCAACCTTGCTTTTCCATAATGCGGTGCGCACAGATGCATCAGCGAATTTAACAACAATTGGACGTGGCTTGCTATTACCCTGTTTACCCATCCGATAACTTGCGGAGACGCTGCTTGCAGTGAGACTCTGGATTTTACACTTAGCCCCTAAACAGGAGATCATGTGCATGTATCTTCGCCCTTCTGTTCCGGGACTCCGTGTACCAACAGCATTTTTCGTCGGAAACGCATTTCTACCCTATCAATACGGTTATGAAGGGCATCAAGTTCTGCACGAAGCACAGCCAGGCCGTTGCAAACAAAAGTCTTAAAGTTAACAAATTCAGTGTTGAGTGCAGCAATAGAATTAGGGCTCTTACAGTTGCTTGATTCAGCTCAGCTTGGAACTCTGCCATCTTCGTTTCAAACATTTTAGCCATATTATTCATATTAGCTTCCAATAGTGAGTGGTCCATGGTGTCTAGTTGGTGTCTTGTGATGAAGGAGAGGAAACAAAGGAAAACAAATACTACAGGCGAGTGGTACTACTGTGGCCTAATAATGTGGCATATAATTAATGCTAAATATTAAGTTTAAATATTTTAAAAGGTAAAATAAACGGACCTAGTGAAGTTTGCAGTTTACTTGGCAACTACCCCCCAAGTAAGTAGTAAGGGCCAAAGCTTGATCTTCCTGCATAGTCTCATTATTTTCTTTAATTAATAAACATTTGTAATAAAAGCAAAAATCAGTTCTTCTTCTGGATAGTCGAGTAATGTACCCGATCGCCTTTTCTTCTGCTTATTTCCCAAGTCTTCAAATGGCTTCCTTGATACAGTGTTTGTAAATGTGCTCATGTCGCTAGTCGTAACTGCAATGGGTAGAACAGCTGCTTCTTCTTCTGTAGAACGATGATCCAAATTTTCGGTCTCTTCAAAAATTTCGGTGAGATTCACAGATTCACATTCAGGCCACTTAATTCTTGTTTCTAACCAATTCATATGCTTTTTAATGAATGTTTTTTGCACCCAATGTGTTTCTGTCCATCGACGATATGCAGTCCAAAATTGCTTGATGCAGTCGTTTGTAGTCCTTGAGGTCTCCTTCTCGTAGAAATACGTAAATGTCCAGGTAAGTACCTCTAACCTCTTAATTTATTCTTTTTCTTAACGTTCTAAGCTTACAAACCTTGGGCGTAGCGACTTACCGTATAATTTTTTTTAGCCCGAAAATACGACCTTGAGTCCTATGACCACCATATTCAAAATCCGGAGGCCGGTCGAACCCACCGCGCATCACTAACCCGGTCACATTTAAGCAAAAATGAGCCGCGCGCAAAATACTAACAATATTTACCGCCCCTATTACTGCTTTTATGTGACACAAACGCCTGTTGGTGTAATCTGGACACTTTTTACGAGCATTTTAAGTAATGTCCAGTGTTTGCAAATAAATCACTCCTACAATAGTTGCACCATTTGCATACGCCGCCGTGTGCTGCAAATCGCTATCATTTTAATTTAATACTTAGCACTTGCTTTGTTTCTCTCTAGCTGTTTTAAATATACTCTGATAACTTCGTGTTTTTTTATGTGTGGCTCTTTATTAGTAGCCATTCCGAAAGACATGCAATTCCATTTCATCATTCGAAACAAATGACGAGCGATTAAAAACTTTCTCCCAAATAACGATCTCATAAGCATGATAAGCATCTCCATAATAATTATAGACCAAATTTTGTTTTCTTTCCATTCCTATAGAACCACGATTTCAATATTCCGTTTGCCTTTTGTTTTGCACTATGAAATAAATACGAAACATTCTGATTTTTGGTATTCGCAATGTCTACAATATTCTACGTCTACAACTTCGGTATCCCGACGACCTCTTGTGACATCATGACGTACTTGTCACACAGACATCCGTAGCAACGACAACATACACTTAGGATTTCGTTAAGGTTACGTCCAGCTAAAAATGTTCGCATAGCATCATTTTCATGGTAAACACACTTATCTACAAGTTTTAATTAGCTTTCTCCACAGGTGAAAAAAATATGGATTATAATTTAGTGAATGAGTAGAATAACATTGAATTTAAAATTAAAGACGTTATATACGCCTCGTTTATTTTCCCTATAATTTTATACTGAGTTGTGAAACCCTCGGTGCCCTCGGTTAACTTCATTAAACAAACGCCATGATTGTTAACATTGACTATTAGTCAAATAATAAAGTAATGGAATTATATGGAGCACAGATTAAACAATTAGTTACGCAATCGAAGCCTCGCTTTAAATCTCGCCTGTCCATTTTGTTTTACATAGACTTTACGATATGCAGTGGATTAAAACGGCTTTGGATGTCAATTCTGTAAAAATAAAAAGTTATCACTAACGAAATGGAAAATCTGAAATACATAAATAGACACATTGGATAACCTCTGTTTCCACTTCTAACACGCGTTTATTAAATGTGAACAGATTTTTTATTAATATTCACTAAGTAAATTCACAGTACTTACCTACTTACTCTAAATTCTCAAAATGCATTTTCCATTTTTAAAATTATTGCTCTGATGTAAGTCGCTACGCCCAAGGTTTGTAAGTCAACGAAAGAAAAATGTATAGTTACTGAGAACAAGAAAACAGCAATAGATTTGTTTGAAAACCACAGCTTTAACACGAATTAGTTAGTTTGAGGCCCGCCATTTAAACCTGTTTTTGACAATCACGTAGGAAAATAAGCTTCATAATGAAAATCAAGGAATGCATTAAAATATTAATGCATTTTACATATTTTCCATTTTTGGTTGACTTGCTGCTCTGATTACACTAGTATAATTATAATACCACATTTTTTCTGTTTATTCTAAAACGAGACTAATAGGCGATGCCTGAACAATATTTATGTAATTTAAATTCGATACAAATGTGCAGTACTACAATATACAAGTAGAAACTGTGTTAGTGAACCAGACAAAGCATAATTTTACCTAAGTAAATAAATAGTTTATTACTTTTACCTTCAATCTTGGTAATAACTTTTAAATAACCAAATTTAAGTACCGTAACATAACCATACATTAACCCGTTAGTTCGGTTACGAAAACTTAAGGTATAATACAACAAAAACATAGTTGGTTCCAATTTAATGGTTCCAATTTAAAACTTGTCTAAAGACGTTTTATTTAATTATCGCATATTATTACCTATTTCACATAAATCTTGAGTGAAGTGGGAGAACATAACATAATCATTTATTATCAAACTTAAAATCAAAATAAATTAAAAAATTAAATAATAGTAGTTAACAACAACAATAAAAACAAGATAATAATAAAACTACTTATAATTAAACTTACAAACAAACAACAAAACTATAAACTATACTAACTATAAATAAAAAATTTGCCCCAAATCATCCCCATCAGGCAGAGTGCCCAGTAAGCTAGCAGCATTGCCACGTTGGATAGCTATGCTTATACGCTGGCCCAAGTAGCTGCTAGGTCTGGGGCCCCGGGTGGTTTCTACTATTTTTTTAGAAATATCTTTAAAGAGTTTGTGAGCACCCGTGCCCCATGGACCTAAAGTCTCTACCCCAAACGGCTCAAATATGGGATCCCCAGTCAGATTCTCATACTTTTGCCGTTTGAGATTCTCTGCATGATTTGCAGCCGCGCCAGCGCTACCAGAAGTGCTTGGAATATGGGAGCAAGCGTATCGACACAAGTAGCATCCCATACCAGAGCCCGTCCCACCTTCCAAGGAACTAGGGTCATGCCGTCCGGTCTTTTGCCGTCATCACGTGCCAGACCGGAGGGTTCGAGTATCACTGGTACTCCAGCGTTGACAAGAGCCCTTCTAATGACGTCATTCAGGCTATGATGACGATCAATGCGACCTGCACTTCTAGCACAGGACAGCCCGTGGTGACCGAAGCTGCCCACGGGCGCGCCGCAACGACATTGATGAGGGACGATACTGGGGGCGCCAAGACGCAGGGCAAGGTGAAAAGTACTGCGGTCCAACAGAGTACCCGTTTTAGGAGATGGTAACGCCTGCAACCAAAGACCTGACTCCCATTTCCCTACAGCTAAGAGTCGAGCGCACTCTGCAGGGCTGGAAGACGTATTGATAAGGTTATTACGCAACAGTCCGCAGAGAGGCTCGTCCCAAAGCCTTTGGGAAGAGGTGTTTGTGGGATATTCTGAATTCGGGCAAGCTGTACTCCAAGCGGCCTTGGCCTCGTCCAAGTGAGAAACCAGAGGGGAACACGATGTGTGTTCCAGTATAAGATCTTGAGTAGCATGGACCGAAGACAAGAACGCCGGAAGGGACACATCAGTAGTTTTTCGGATAACCAGGCCACCGAACCTAATAGGGAGTATTGCTTGGGTCCAAGAGCGGTCACTAAAGTTGATGTTCAAAATGTGTGTAAGTGTATGTTTTATGGTGCCATCTAAACTGCTGAGAAGGTCCGGAAATTTCCAGAGCTGACAACATCGCAAGACATACGTGAACTTTGGAACGAATAGTGAATAACGTAATAAAGTAAAAGCCATGTGACAATTTATTATAAAAAGGCGATCTAATGTATCACTAAAATTTTGTAAATTTCCATTAATAAAATCTGGGAGGGAATCGTCTGAAATAGGGGACCCCAAGAGGCGAAAAGATCTTTTGTCGATCACATTTTGTCTAAATGTATTCACAATTATTTTTTTTATATAATTTCTGTTTCAAATTAACAAATCAAGATCTTTTTGTATTTAATAATATAATGCCAACTATTGCTATGCAGCTACTGTTCAAGATCACTTGTAACCTACTTTTTGACTTGCAAATGTGCTGAAGTTCATTCGCTGAATTCTGAAAACTAAATTCCTCTAAGGATTTCAAACTAACGCTACTTTGCTAATTGCTATACAAGTACTTTAGAATGTTAGTTTAAATACTGTAACAAGGCTTTTCTGTGTGTCTATACGTAAGCCGCCAGTACAATAAAGACGCAGTGGGCATTTTAAGTTATTGTATTACGAATCCGAATTTGGTAACGCACACGTGACAAAGTGGCTTCTATCAAAAGCAAGCGACGCGGTGCAAAGAATTTTCACCTTAAAACCTGTAAAGCTGTGTCCGCCATAGTATTTCATAATATTGTACGCTGGACTTTTCTCCTTATAAAATCTCTTTTGTATCTACAGTGTTAACTGCAACTAAATTCCATAACACTCGCGCCCGCGATCGTTAGCATCGCGCAATGAAAAGCCAAACGTATGACTCAAATGTCCCGATACCATTCTGTTTACGAGCTCCGCTCCGCGTATGAGCACTGAGCGTGAAATTTACAGTGGAGCGGTAAAGTGTAACTGCCTCTATCGATGATAGCTTAACTTCATCAACTTGTGGTTGCAGCTCATTCCCAATTCCGATCAGTCAACCCGACGATAATCAAACGTTCGTCGCGGCCCCGCCACACATTTCATTTCAGTATTCAATAACGAATTCAGTATAATGTTGCGTACACAAGACGACGGCGACGCTTTGAACTAATCGTTAAATATTAAACAGTGTTTATTGTGAACTGCTAGTTTATGTATCCAAGGCATACCTTTAAAAATTGATGTTCCGGCCGAGTTACAGTGGGCGTGGTCACGGGCTGGCCATGTGTTATGCTAAAGCTTAAAATTATATCATCATCATCATCATCATCTCAGCCAAAAGACGTCTAAAATTATATAGATTTAATAAACTTTTGCTGCGTGAACGAGTAAAAATATTTTTGTGATGAATTAACGATTTTCATAAATGCAACTGGTGGATTGCACATAAATATTCCGTCTGTGTTATTAAGCGAACACGTTTATAACGTAGCGTTAGAGTGATCAATATCATTGAACGGATGATACATAGCAAACGGTCCAATGAATGGGTCACCAGATACATTCGGAACACCATCTATCATTACGGACGTTTTACATCCTGACTGGCCACTCCGCGCCGCCGCCGTGGGGTTTATGACAAATTACGATTCGCGGAGCTAACTTTGTTCATTTACCAAATTGCTTTTCAACAGTATTTTTCTGTTCATAACGTGGTTATTGGAATTTTATTTTTGTCCAGAAACTTGTCTAGAACTTCTGATATGATTACAGTCTAGATAGTGTTTAAGAGATTAAAAAATAAACTAAAAAAATGAACATTAGAACATTAAAAGGTTGCCTGGTAACAGGCCAGCCACGTTACCTAACAATCAAACAAGACTTTGCAATTAATACGGATTGTAACAACAACACAGTAGGAAGAAAACAAACGGGTACGTTGGAACTAAGAAGTAACTCAAACATAACTCTCACGGGTCAAGCAACGCTAGTTTGCTGCCGACCCGCATCCCGGCAACCGGGCAAACATTACAGCAGCTCCGTAGTAACTTAGCAGTTCAAGGTCACATTTTGCAATACAAAAGATAGTTGACGTTCTTCGTAATATCAAAAACTTATGAATAAAATTACCACGATGTTTGTGGTCTTTGAACACCTTTCCGATGTTTTAGCACAGTGCTACCACGACCACGGATGTTAGTTAGTTCAAGACAGGAATAGGTTAATAAGTTATATAGTTTACGAAGTATCGAACAGTATGTAAAGTGGTCAGCAACTTTTGTTGGTGATTGTACTCTGGTAGAACTTATAACTCACACTGCTTTTACGTTTTACACGTTTTAGACGTTACTAGCTGTGCTCGCGACTTCGTCCGCGTGGAATAGTGACTTTCGGCAGCATTTTTAATTTTTAAGGCTCTTTTCCCGTTTTTGCAACATTTTTCACTGATGCTTCGCTCCTATTGGTCGCAGCGTGATGTTATATAGCTTAAAGCCTTCCTCGATAAATGGACTATCCAACACAAAAAGAATTATTCAATTCGAACCAGTAGTTCCTGAGATTAGCGCGTTCAAACAAACAAACAAACTCTTCAGCTTTATATATTAGTATAGATTAGGTCATGAGCCGTTTTAGAAATAGATAGTTTAATGTTTTTAACGCATTGCTGTTATTGAATACCCTTTAACATAGTTAATAAGTAAGTATACATATAGCATATTAATTGTTATGATTTCATACGATCACCAGCTAATATGTCAGATTAAACAACCTATATGTGGAGACTTGTAAATGGCAATGGCAAACTTTCTAGTTATAGTATTTGACTGTAAATCTTCTAAAAGCAAATAAATGAAATAAAACAAAATAGTACGTAAAATCAGTAAATAGTTAAAAGCAAAATTTACTTATTATTATGTACAAATTCATATTTACTTAAAGCATTGTTCGCTTGTAGCCCCACAGCGGTAGAGGTACTGTGTAAATAAAGAATAAGAAACCAAATAGTAAGAGTTAATCTGATGCTATTATCATTTACATAGAAAACGGAAGGCGAGAACTTTGGTAGCACATCCCGACGCAATTTTTGGGTATCACACCAGACGTCTACTGGGTAATAGGTAAAATACAAGCAAGCATATAAGCAAGAAAACAAGCAAGCAAGCGAATGAGTATTGAAGCAAGCATACAAGCAAGCAGACGACAAAGCAATCAGGCAAGCATGCAAGTAAGCATACAAAGCTTGCGAATGAGTATCGAGGCAAGCATGCAAGCAAACATACAAGCAAGCAGGCGAATAAGTATTCAGGCATACATGCAAACAACGTGGCACTGAAGCCGTGATAGATTATTAGTTTATTAGCGTTTAAGTTAAATGGCTCTAGCGTTGCGGTCTTACGCGCAGTCGCGTATACCTATCCGCCTTGGAGTCTTCGCTCACCTCCACATTATAAAATTATGTTCCGTTTTATTGGTTCAGTCAAAGTGAATTATTAGTAAAAGTAAATGCCTGTGCTACCAAGAAAAATAAGCTTAAAACATCAATAGAACAAGTGGCTGTGTGATTAGTTAATTCCACGCCCAGTGGGCAGGGTCCTCGTAAAGATAAGGTACGAGTGAACGGAGCTCTTCTTAATTTACGACCCAGTATCAGTGCTGCTCTCTAGAGTATGTTTCGAGTATTCTCTTAGGTAAGGTTTTAATCAATTTGAGATTTTGCAAAAACATAATTATATTTACCTTATATCGCAATTCACCTTGCTAAATTGCCAAAAAGAGCCTTAAGTACCTCTCATTTTCATTTCATGTGATATCGGTTGTCTTTGTTTTAACCGACTTCAAAAAAAGAGGTTCCACTGTTTGTATTTTTTAAATTATTATGTAGTACACTAGGCACTATTTATTAGTGTGTGTGGTATTCGAGATGAAGGGATCGCGTATTGTTTTGGTGGTCAGACAGTTGTAGCAATGTTATTGTGAAAAAGGGAAGCGTGTATGTATATACGCCCCTACACGCGTTTCGCTTTCACAACTGCAATAATACTGCAAAAGTGTGCATGGTAACCCCCGGTGGTCTAACATGATCTCGTATTACTATAGACCAGAGACAAAGACCAGTGGTCTATCGACAAGAGTGTAAATGTTTATAAAATACAGTGAAAAAAATTAAATACCTACCCTACCCAGCCAGGAATTGAACCTGGGTCTTCCGCAATCCGGGCGGCTGCACTGACCATTATGCTACCGGGAAGGCTGACGTAAGCACTGGATTTTTTCACTGCTTTTTGAATTTTGACTGCTTTTTAGCGGCAGAGCGCTATCTATCCAACGGTTATTGCTACCGATTGCTATGCAGATTCATCTTTACAGATGAAATACCACACATTTGATAACACAACACTATAGTAAATTTAACTTTTTATTTTTAGTGCTAATTGCTGCACTAAAAAAAAACAGGTTCAATTCCTGGCTGGGTCGGGTAGGCATTCAATTTTCTTCACTGTATTTTATAAATTATTAATTCAGCTTCAGTGCAGCAATAAGCACTTAAAATTGAAATTATAATTGACCCTCGTCAATTATAATTTTAAATAGTTTCGATATAGGTACACACTATTAACAATTCATGGATGAGTTTATTTTAATATCCCGAAGCTAAAATACGGCGTGTGAGTATTGAGCGGATACAATGAACAGATTCCAAAGTTTATTTTCATTCTAGCTAGAAATATATTATTTAGCCCTATAGATTTTCACGTTTACAATTCACTTTGAAGAAACATTATAGGTCCGAAACTATTTATTTCATTAAGTTTTATTTAGTTTTGTAATAACGATGTAGACCAACTACATCATCTAAAAAATTACACAAAATGATTTTACTAAAAAGTCCACATTAGGGTGGTACCACACATATTTATCCCGAAAGTACAATACGCCTACTTCTTTTGTGTTGATAAAAAGAAGTTCTGTATTCGCTTGAAGGCTTGAACTCACTTTCTAGAGAACGCACATAACAACTGCCTGCAACCACTCGTTGCCACTTGATATTTCTTAAACACAACCATTTTGAAAGAACAGAATCCTACCAATGTTTGAAACTGTGTACGTTAATGCTGGTTTTAATCCATTTATTTTTTTAAACTAGTTGCAACCAGTATTAGATTGTCAGTGCAATAACTGTAACAGGATGTAACAACAATTCAATATTAAGGTGGAAACCTACTGGAGCATTTTGCCGTAACGTTATAATTATGTTTGATGCGATCATTCGCATGGTCAGTGAGTACAGTGAGCCGAGCCGCCCGCCCTGCGGTCAGTCAGCAATGACGTATCTAGCTCGTCGCGAATGGTACGTTACTGTTACGTTACGATGATACGCTCTGGTCATCATCATCATCATCATCATCAGCTCATAAAGTCCCCACTGCTGGGGCACGAGCCTTCCCTATGTATGGATAGAGAGAACGGGCTATAAACAACCACGCGGGCCCAGTGCGGATTGGTAAGTAGTTGTTAACGACTACTAATGCAGCCGGGACCAATGACTTGCCGTGCCTTCCGAAGCAAGGAGGAGCTCGAGATGATAAATTTTTGGTCACCCATCCGATGACCGGCCTTTGCGAAAGTTGCTTAACCTCAGCAATCGCAGACCGTGCGTGCTAACCAATGCGCCATCGAGCTCCTCGCTCCGGTAAGTCGACACCATAATGGTGCTCTCATGATAAGCAAATTGTTGTAATTCTTAATGGGAATAAAAATCTTAAACCTCAAAACCTTAGCACTTCTACGGTTACTAATTATTAGACTTTAATATTTCTCTAAGAGTCTGAGCGAGGGCCTAATCATTTTGGAAAATATTATCATAATCGGAAAATTATAAATACATAACTCGCTAAACTCACCCGCGACTGAAGTTCAAAGTAAATATGCAAAGGTAAGAAAGTCTTATATCACGAAGTTGAGTTTGTAAGTTAAATCGACCGTTGCGCAAGGCCCACTTTGGGGGAACGTCCCGACTTTTCGGCACGTACTAAACGAACTTGATCCGTAGTTTGTTGGGGATGTAATTTTTTTTCTTCCCACATTTTCCACGCCTGGCACGTTGCTATAATATACCTACTTAGAAAATACGTTACCTATTTTAAATCTGTAATGAAAAACATTTCTTTTACAAGATGTAAAGCTAAGCTTTAATGAGTTAACGCTG
This sequence comes from Eudonia lacustrata, assembly GCA_947562085.1. Classification (NCBI taxonomy): domain Eukaryota; kingdom Metazoa; phylum Arthropoda; class Insecta; order Lepidoptera; family Crambidae; genus Eudonia; species Eudonia lacustrata. The sequence goes on from OX387316.1 coordinate 25,060,332, forward strand.
CCTAATAATAACGTATGACACCATGGACCTGAAGATTTTGACATGAAAATCAATGTCTCAGTGGTTCTCTTAGAAGCTCTATCGCGTGGAAAGTAACAGCGCTCGGGTTCGAGGTTTGACTGAGGTAAGTTAGTTTTGTTCAGTGCTATTTTCAGTTTTGATATGAATGTGGCGTTGTGAATCCAATACAACAAGTTAAAATAAAGCGAAATATAAAATTATCTGTTGATACATTCTATAAGTCTATATTTGTTATCTTTATGGGTAAAAACAAAAACTTAACGTTTATCTCACTCCTTATTCGTATCGTGTTCATACAAAGGTTTCGAAACGTTGCCGTTAGGCTGAAGTTAATTGTAAATTAAACACGATTAGAGTCGAGCAAAGAGTTTCATTAAAATTAACCCAAAAATTACATTTTCTTTTGGTGTGAGATTGCTGGTGGCCGCGGCCGATGGCAGCGTACCCGGACTTGTGAGGGCAGCGAGAAACTATATGTTCCTGAAGCCGTGGTGATAGAACATCCTCAGATGCTAGATTCTAAAGAAGATGGAATCATCCCCATCCTCTCTTCTCTCCCGTCGTCGTTTCTCCAAGTCGTTTAGATCGGAATCGAGCAAAAATATCAATTAAAAAAAATATCAAGTCGAATTTTTTCCATTCGTTTTAAAAACAAAAATTTTTGATTATATTTGTTTTAATGCAATGTTGTTAATCATACGGTCTTCTATAAGCAAGAGCAAGTGAAGTGATCTGTTAGCTCGCTGAGCAGCACCAGATTCCGCCTAATGTGGGACAGCAGGCATCCATCATGAGCTTACAGTTGGCAACTCGGCCACACGCGCCACTACCAAGTAATTATAACTTGTGCTTTAAGTTGTTTGAAGTTTGCAGGTGAGCATTGAGCAAGTAGCGTCGCTCTGAATTGGTTCAACAAAGTCATTTGTCTGTACTCTAGTGAAATTCAAGACGGTGTCTATATTATACATTTGTTTCGCAATTATCGTGAGAAAGTTTCTTACGGTACGATTTATAGTCATAGTCAAAATTATTTATTGCATAATGTTGGTATGGTACAGATCTTACAACATTATAAATAGTCCCTTAACATGAATATATAATTATATACGAGCAATCAGAAATGGGTGGATATGGGAAAATATGAAGCTACAAAAGAATTCACATACCTATTAAATTTTAAAGAACTAAATGTCATAAAACTCTCAATGGAAACTTGCTAAACATATTATGAACTGTAGAACTATTGCTTGGCCATTTTACATTACCTAGTAATATAGCTTAGTTTGTTTTATATTTTGAATGCCTTCAATATTTTATTTTTCTAACCGAATCCCTTGGTATTTGTTCCACGTGAAAGTTCATTAGCGTTGTAAATGGCTGGGTTACCTACTGTGTCACTGGATATCACTAGATGTAGTTACGAATTTAACCATCGATAAATCAATAAATCATTGAAGTGAACACAGAGTATCTATCATTATAAAAATTATAATAGCAGGTTGATGCTAAGTTAACAATAATTGTCTTAGATACTTAACGTATGTGCGTAAGTACTTTGTTTCGTGTAAATGAGACAGCATGATTACTAACGGGAGCAAAAACGAGACAAGTTTATTGTAACACTGTGTCGTTTCGATTTTGTCATATGGAGTGGCATGAATAAAAGGCAAATATTTTGAATATACTTACTCGTAGTACGAGTAGCTATTTTTTGTGTAATGTATACGTTTCTTTTGGAGTTTAAGACAATAATCTATTTACCTAAACTTTGTACCATTTCCAATCATGTGCGCGATTATTGTTGTTTTTTATTTATTATTATTTATTTTATTTGTGAGTTTTCCGAATGTGATGAAAATATTTAATGAAATATTAATCAATTATTTTATAATAGTGATGAGATATTTTGTTAGGTATTCAAAAAGTTTATAGCCCGACCTGAAAATATCCGCACCCTATTTAGGGACACCCTACAAAATGAAGGATGAATTTTGGAAAGCACTTCTTAACCGTAGCTTTATCTATATTTTCTATACATTAAAGACACTTATTCCTATGTTGTCATAGTATTATTTGGCGTCCTTTTTAGTATTTAATATTCATTTTACGACTTACTTACCCTTGTCTTATAATATAATACACTCGAAGCATTCCCCCCACTTAATTCGGTCCCCAATTAGCGAGTGGATGTCATCTTTCGCGTGTCATTTGTCCGGATTTGCCGGCGGCGTCCGGGCGACGCCGGCGCGGCGTCCGGGCGGTTACAGCCGGTTCTCGCCGGTTCTCGTCGTGCCGCCGCGTCTCCCAGTAATGGAGGCTGCGCCGTTAATTGGCACCGTCTTCCGGTAGGTTATACCTTCATTACGAGCTACTTCATTTTGTTGGATAATAATGCCTACACGCGTTTGAGCGCCTTACTAACTAGTGCTTCAAGTTACTTGACGGCACAGTAACGAACCTTATTTGAATAGCGGTAAGAGTCACAAACGACTAACTTTTAAGTGTACTGTCACGAGCGTTAACATGTGAACAATGTAATTCTTAATACAATGGAATAAGAGTTTAAACTAGTCTAAAGTGTAAACGTGTTAATTAATGTTCGGTAACTGTACATATGAACTTTCTTCGTCAAGTACGTAAGAGTTTAATACATTTATAGATTAAGGAAACCTTTTTATTTGTGATACTATAGAGTTAAATGTTAAATTTGCGATTTTGTTTACTTCTTAAAATTTTGGTTTGTGGGGCAGCTTGTACTAGTCCATCTGCCTGGCTAGCTACCACCATCGTATCTAAGTCTCTTGACAACAAAACAGTGTAATCGGGTTTGCAAACACATCTTGCTAATAAGAGCATACTTTAGTTGAATTCGTGCTTCTTCTCAAACCTATTATTTCAACAAAAGCAATTATGAAAGGTTCTGTCAAAGTGGCAGCCTTTTAAGAGGTCAAACGGAAAAAAATTGACGTATCCATCAGGGGCGCGCGGGGCGCTGGAAGCAGTCGAATGTTCGCGTATCGATAGGTACAATAGCCAAATCGGCTATTTGAAAACTCGTGAATTTGGGTGGAGAATTATTGGGGTCCACTCGCCATAAGATGCCGCCCACAAATCCTGGTCCCCTGTCAATTTACGCAGCTTGAGCCTCCGATATTTATGTCGGACTAGAGGTGTCTGCTGATTTAGAACTTTGTTATTGAATTGTTATTAAATGGCTTCGATTACAGTTTCATTAGGTATCGAAACTTTCTGCCCGAGTAGGCGCATCTGTACAGATTTCATGTTAGATTTGTTTTGTTAGAGTCATTGTAACAAATATTTACTTAAATGAACCGTAAATGTTTGTTAAGTATAAGTAGAACTTGTATATTTTGCTAAAAACAGCAACATTGTTGCCGAGCTCTTGTTGAATTCTATGTTAACCGGTAGTTGAATCACGACCTATTGCAAGAAGTTTCTGATAGTAAGCTAACTAGTCTTTATTTTAATTTCGAATAAGAATCTACAATATTACGCAATGCGGGTTGACTGCTTAAATTGCATTCTTAGGATCAACTTCTCGAACGAAAGCAATGTTATGCTTGTTTGGTTGTACCCGCCACTACAGACGGTAGCAAACGGGGGCTATTAACTCCACGTAGACGACGTCGCAAACAAAAGCTAGTTTAAAAAAAGTTCTTACGTTGGTAAAGCACAGGCCATAACGCTTAAAATTCGACAGGGTTTGAAGACTAACGTACCTAATAACTATTAAAACTATCATGATCACTTGCAATAGAGTAGGTAATTATTAACGGGATTCTTACCATGTTTATTATTTGTGAGTATCCGATATTTCGACACAGTTGCATGCGCCATGATCACGGAATTACTAGTAATTACTAGTAATTCCGTGATCATGGTACGAATCCCGTTAATAATTACTCTAACGTACTTACCTAAGTAACAAAATACACTAGCGGGATTTGAACTTGCGGCTTCTGATAATCTTTGTCAAGTGCTTTCTGTGCTTTACCAATTATACTGTCGCGAATGTATCAGATTACTGCATCATTGGTCTTTCGTCGTTAAAATGTGTAAAATTATATCTCATATATAAGTAGTTAGTATTCAGTTTATAAAAAAAATACATTCTGTAATAATAATAATAATAATAAAAGCAATTTATTTCTCTGTCACAATAGTCACACATAATCAGTAAGTTTACAATATTGGTAGTATACATAAAGACATTGTGAGAGAGCAGAACCTGCGCTAGGATAACCTGGGTTACATAGTTCTGGCCCCCCACTTTGGACTTGACCTATGATCTTATAATCGAGGGTGTGTGTGTGTGTGTGTGTGTGTGCGTGCGTGCGTGTGTGCGTGTGTTTGTGTAGGTGACAATCAAACGTTTGCGCTAATACTTTTACGGCTTATTTTAGCGTCTGAAGCAGATCTTCAACCTCATCGTAGGTTTTCGAAGGTAGAAATTTCGAGACTGATTGTTTGCATTTAAACCGAGTCATAGGATATATATTAAGGATACGGTTTAACTTATTATATAAATATTTACCAAGAAATATTTGGTAATGTTGTGCGAATGGAGAAAACATTTTGCTATTTTTGAAAACTTTGTCTTTTCTTCTGGTGTTCTCAAATAAATCAGGGTTATAAGTAGTCTTAGAATGGGTATATAGGATAGTATTCAATACAAACAATTGCCTCACCGTGAGTACTTCTAATTCGGAATATAGATGTAAGGTTGGATATCTATAGGGCTTATACGTCATCACTTTAAGCACAGCTCTTTGCGCCCTCTCGATGCCCATCATATAATTTTTAAACGTACCACGTCTGTGTTTCTTTTCGGGATTAAACCATCATAGTTCATTTAAAGTTTGCTTCTATTTCTACAAAACATAATAGATCAAACACGGCCAGTCCACTTGACGAATTGGTTAACTGCAAAAATAAAATCAATCTTCGGTCAATATTTAATCGAAAGCAAGTTAAAATGGTTGTTCAATTTAATGAATAAATTGTGACAAAAGAGATAAATTTCACAGCCATTAAGGGTAGCTAGTGTCGCGTACAATGAATGGCTCTGATTTTTGTTTATTGTTTGCATAAAAATATATCAGAGAAGAGCACAATATTGGAAGCGAAAATGTATTGTGACGTAGAAAGGCAACTTTTATAAATAATTTACGAGGAAATACTATATGCCTTCAATCTCACCCATTATTGGTAAGTAGTTTTTAATATTAAGCGCGGAAAATGACTCCACTCTACCTTGAAACTGATATTAAGTGGATTTCCACTTAATATCAGGAGTTCAGACGTGAACACAACTGGTGCAGCGTGAAAACAACGCAGCATCAGTCACCATCACCCTGCCGGCCCACAAGGTGAATAGGCACCTCGTTTGGAAGGACCCCATAGAAAACGTGAGCTGCAGACTATTCCATCTAGTACAGGTAAGATAAAGAATTGAGTCACCAAGTTTCTTCAATTCTACCAACATTGTTAGCAAACAGATTGTCAACAGACAATTTTTTTGCAAAAGTGGCAGCTTAAGCAAGCCCTACCACCAGCTACATCGAGTACAATTAAATGTGACGCTGGAAATCAAACCTGGGACTTCTGCGTCTGAGAGAGTGAGTGTTTGACCGCTAAACGGAGGCTGTCGTATATATTTTACGACTACCATTACATACGAGTCCATGTATATTAAAAACTAAGAGGCTTATTAGGTAGATGGCTCATTAAAGTAAACTATCGCTAATATCGCACAAGGGAACACGCTCTAACGCTATTACCTCGGTATTGTCGGCGCGGTGATCCGTCAGCGCGGGGAGTAGCGAACACATCGCATTAAAGCGATACATTGCGCGCCCGCCTTGTCGTTAACAAAACTGTAGTCCTACTTCCCGAACGCTGTAGAGAGAATTGCCACATTGTCAATTGTTGGTAAAACAAATATTATAAAATTATAGTTATATTTGATGTACTGGCAACCTGTATCGCCCTTTTCCGCTCCCGCGCTCTCCGTGTACACCACGTATATGAGTCCTCTGCAATAAGCAGGCCTACTGTACTGACCATGCGAATGCTCGCATCGAACATGTTACGTTACGGCAACATGCTCCGGTCAGTCGCCACCATAACACCACGCAAGTGCCGCCGCCGGCTTGCGCGAGTCGAGCCAGTGCCTATGTCACCTACTTATACACACAATGGCATTAATAATTCCATGAACGTATCCAAAACAATTGGCTTCACAGTTGTGTACAAAGGACGAATTCCCCGCTGTGCATTAAACAGGAAATGACTACTCATTATCTGGCTAAAACCACGGCCAAATATCTAGCCAAATAACAAACTTAACGCTTGGCTATTCGCGAACAATAGGGGTTAAATAAATTCGAACCAAAATTAGGGAGTTCATTTAACAATCGGTCGAATTTAGGGGATCATTAAAGATCAACTAGGCGGAACTTACTGGGCGAACTGTTTCGCTCTAGTACAAGGGAAACGGATAAGTATTAGATGTTCAGGCAGTGAATAGATATTTTTGTACCTGTTAATGGTAACCTTTTTTCATTGCTACAATGAAAAGGTATTACAGAAATAAGGACTTGCTTTAGCAAAACTTTCTTTTTCAATCCAGTTAAAGGATGATCCTTATTCACTAATTTCCTTAACGATAGTAAAATTGCGTTAAACCGGCGAGCATGTATAAAGAAATTAATTATCTTACATTTTAATTATTATATTTTGGTGCTGATTGCCTCAAGCGGTATTTTCAGCGTTACCGGACTTTAGCATGTTGATTGAGTAATATGTTTTAAAACATTATACTATTACTTATATACAAATGTCAAAGTATCAGCCATATTTCCTATTTTTACCAAACTCAAAAATGGCAAACCCAATAGTAGGTGAAACGTTGCTGTGGGTGATGATGATACATCCAAGGCTATTTAGTTATTTGTAGGCAAACTTACATTATAATAATAATAATAACACTCCTGTAGGCTTAGCTAAAGTAACATTAAGAAAACGATAGCGAAGTTCGAAAAGAACAAAATGTATGGGATTGACTTAAGCCGCGCTAAATCACGTGGTCAATCTTATGTCAATCCCATACATTTTATTCTTTTCGAACGGTACGCATTGTCAGGAGGTTTCTTTCCCTGCAGCCTTAATCGGTAGCTTGAGTTCTGCTCCGCTGTGGCGGCGTTCTAGGTTTAGGTTTTTATAAAAGTTGTATTTATGTATGATATTTTGTTATTTGAAAAAACAAAATGTTGAAAAAATTCCACGAGCGGGATTGTTCGGAACAATATTTGCGTATAATTATATGTTAGTAAATATTCATATTCTGTTATATTTGACTTTATATAATTTTTATAAAAAACCTAAATCTAAGATTTAAAACAAATAAAGAGTATAATACTAATAATAATAATAATAATAATGGACAGGGGCCTAACCCCGCTCTCCTTGGCAAATGAGAACTGGCGCAGGCCATTGGTACTGAGCACAGAGGACCGCAAGGCGGTATGGAGGAGCAAGGATCTACACGGGCGGTTCTACAAGGTGCTCACGGGCCCCGATGTAGATTTGCTCACGTCGGTGAACTGGCTACGATTCGGGGACGTCTTCGGAGAAACCGAAGATTTTGTCTGTGCAATTGCGGACGAAGTTATCATGACGAATAACTACCGACGAAATATATCTTGAAGGACGGTACGGTCGACATTTGTCGGGCGTGCCGCCGTCCCGGGGAATCACTCAGGCACATTATCTCCGGGTGTTCTCATCTTGCCAACGGCAAGTATTTGCACAGACATAACCTGGTAGCTAGGATTATTCACCAGCAACTAGCTCTTCTATACGGTCTTGTGGACTTCGAAGGATTCGATTACAGGTACACACCTGCGCCGGTTCTCGAAAACGGCCCCGCTTCGCTCTATTGGGATCGAGCTGTCATCGCGGACAGGACTGTTCTAGCTAATATGCCTGATATCGTGCTGATAGATCGATCGCAACGCCGGGCAGTGCTTATCGACGTCACCATCCCACATGACGAGAACCTTGTAAAGGCCGAGAAGGACAAGGTCAGCCAGTACCTTGACTTGGCTCACGGGGTAACCGCCATGTGGGATATTGACTCGACAATCATTGTGCCGATAGTCGTGTCTGCGAACGGTCTGGTAGCGAAAAGTCTCGACCAACACCTTAAGAAACTCTCGCTCAATGGTTGGATCAAGGGTCAGATACAGAAGGCGGTACTCTTGGACACGGCGCGGATAGTCCGAAGGTTCCTGTCTCTGCAGCCCTAACCACCGGCAGCTTGAGCTCTGCCTTGTTGCCGGCGGCACCCTAGACTAGGTTTTTTATAATATTTTTATGTTTTGTATGTGCTTTTGTATTTTACTTTTATATTAATATTCAAACCAAGGCTAAGAAAAAGATAAATAAAGAGAATAATAATAATAATAATAATTCGTTTATTTCCAAGAATACGGTGTACATTAGGGTGTCATAATATTTAAAAAAAAATACAGTCGAATTGATAACTTCCTCCTTTTTTTTTGAAGTCGGTTAAAAAGAGCTGCATAATCTGTCATCGTCGGCGTGGAAATATTGTGCAACTGAAACTTAAATTACAATGTTCTTAAAATTTAAATGAATTCAAAATACAATACCACAGAATAATTAAAATTAACATAAAAATTTATTTATTTATTAAAAAAAATCGTTTAAATAAAATAATAGTATTAAAGTTGAATGCAATTTCATCATTGTTATTAAATGTTAAACAACACAGCAACACTGCCGTGAAACAAACCTGAAATCTTTATAAGACTCGAACAAAAGTTGTACCAATATTATTGACAATACAATGACTTGATTCAAAACTTTCTTAGCCTACTTTTATATTTCAAGAACGAAATTGTTTTTCAGTGTGGCAGGCTTTTATGTTTTAATGAAAATCAAGGACAGGCTTATTTCTTTCTTTGCTTGTTTTTTAAAAATAAATATCTTTTTTAACAAAATCAATTATTGAAACAAAGCATTTTTAAACGTCGCGTGGGGCGCCACGCGACGTTTAAAAAACGCGGCGGTAAACCCCGTGAATGGAGGAAACTTTACACTGAGCAAGAAACTGGGCAAGGGCAATAGTATAACTATTATGACAGCTCAGTATGAGAGCAAAAATAGATTTAGTTATTTCTTGATTGCACATTCTATTATATGTATTTTAAGTTTGTATGTCAGCCATCAGCTAGTTCTCATTTCAAGACTTTCATGTGCAAGTCAGACTCTCGTGAGGAGAATAGACGAGGTAATATTTTTACGAACATCAATCAAAAAGCTTAACTTTTTAATAAAAATGAAAACGTCAAAATTATAATGTTAGATGATAGCTGTTTTAAACTAAGACTATGTTGACAACATAATAGCTTCGTTAATAATATTCTTTATTTGTTTATTTCAATAACCTTAGTCGTTACTAAAAGTACAACAGTCTAATAAATAGTGCAAGGGAAGTATGGCCAAAAGTGCTAAATCATAGGCAGGTATTCAGGCGGATTTAGTTAAACAGTGCCACAGTTCTGAAACTATGCTTCAAATTAAACAATGACTTATGTATATTTCAGTTGAGATTAAAACGAAACACACGTGGCTCTTAATGCCGGCCCGTAGAGCTGAAACTCGTCTACGGTGTGTCGTTTATAATGAACAGATAATAGCACAACGCTACGGTATTTGAACAAAGCGGCAACATTCGGAATGCCCAGCGCACACTGTACGTACAGACAGCAAGTGAAGCGACAGACGTACCCGCTATACGATTAGATTTGGATAAAGAAAATGTTTTGTGAAACTTGATAATGAGAAGCTCATTGGCGCAGCTACAGATAAATGATAGTCGCTACGGCAAAGCTAGATAAGATAGATAAGTTAAGATAGTATTCTTCTTTTTAATCTTCTTCTTCTTCTTCTGGGCTTAATAAACTATTTCCAGACAGATTGTGGCGGTGCGTCCTTCTAAACCATGGCTCCATCTCTCTTATTGAGCGAAAAAGTCGTGACATACACAACTCTTAGTTGTCAAAAAAATTGTATCTATATTTATTGTAACTTCATAAATTGACAGATTTGTTATGTTTCGATATAAATCGATTATAATGGAACTTGTACAGCTACTATTTTGACTGTTTTCCATAATTATTTTTATCTCGCTGACCGTACATAACAACACGAGTAACACAGAAAGCCATTGCATGTGTTTGAAATGCGAATTTAGAATTGCGGAGTTTATGTTTGGTATCAATGACCCATAGCAATTAACTGAACTGAACTGATATTTCATTTAGTCTGCTTGTTATGTAATTAGAGTTATACAATACCTTGAACAAACTCTGATTTCTTATATATCTTTTTTTCGATGGCTTACTAATCGTTGTAGGAAAAAACCACTTATGCTGTTGAAATGTTGCGCTTAGGAAACATACGAGTATTACTAACGCAGTGACTATCTCCGTCTCCAAATAACCATTCAGCTCATTTCTTTAGCCTATAATGACTCAGTCATTATAGGCTAAAGAAAAATAAGTGTCATCACTTGCCCTAGTCAATTCATAGAGCCTACGCGGATGGATTAACCCATAAAGTTAATATGCCAACGGAATATATTAACTTTATGGATTAACCGGAGGTTTGTTTCTAGCGTAGAAGCATTTTTGTTGGTTGACAAACATAATTGACTTTCTGTTAAATATCTTCAGTGAATTTGTTACACCGTTCCATACAGTTAATATTTACCTTCGGTTACCAATTTTGCGGATTATTGGCGAACTTTTTAACGCCACACTGTGAAAATACATCAACATAACATCTACAACTTTCATGCTATCAATTATATTTACATAAATGAGAAATATGAACATATGGTTTTTATTTCAAGCAGTCAAAATCAAAGTAGTGAAAAAATTCAGTGCGACACTTCAGCCTTCTCGGTAACATAATGGTCAGTGCAGCCGCCCGGATTGCGCAAGACCCAGGATCGATTCCTGGCTGGGTCAGGTAGGCATTTAATTTGTTCACTATATTTTGTAATTACATAGTTATTGTTGAGTTACATAATCATAAAATTATAAAAATCACAATTCATTGTTTGCAGACACGTGAACGTTGACCGCGAAAACGTGCCCCAGGATCGATATATTTCATTTCCACACAACAAAGATTGAGGTATACGCTTAAGCTGTTTTCTGAAAAAATATACTGTGACCGACTGATTTCCCTTTGAAGATTGTGAGCCCTAAAAAAGTATTACTTATCAATTGATTTCACGCCTCTTACACGAAAGAATAGTCAGTGACATCGAAAATTGTCAAAGAGCCTATTTTACATAAGCAACGCGCCACAGGTGGCACATGGCGCGGAGAATCAATACGTCTCGCGGCATCGGCCGCCGGCACTTACATGTGAATACATTTGTTTATCATCGTTTCCACCGGTACGTGTTATTTAGATAATCCTAAGGCACCAATAGGTATGAGGTACTCGCTTTTTTAATGTTAAGTACAAACTTTTTATTTAGTTGATGTTCTTTTTTTAAATCGTAGTGTTCGAGTCAAAGCAATATTTCATGACACGTTTTACGAATTATTTTTAAATATAATATTTTATTGTAAATATTTATGATAGGAAAGGAAAATGTTACGCATACCTCCTAGTTTCTTTTCATTCAAGAGTTTTGAAATAAATTCATTATACGGGCGGATTTGAGTCCGCGGCAGATACGCCATTCCCCATAGAACTGCGGACATTGTGCCACCTCAATAGAGTCTCCAGGGTGTCGCCGCGCAAACATTTATATTTATGTGTAATTCGTAGTTCCCGCATCTGTTCCGACCCCCATTCATCATCGGATTAACTTGATCCTCGTGTATATTATTTTTATTCGTCCCCGAGGACGAATAGTGTCCATTTGGCGATACACGTCCGGCCGAAATAATGGGCCACATTATGTTATATTTAAACAAACGGCCATGGCGCGTAATCTCGAGAGACAGATCACCTAGGCAGCATTACGGGACGAAAATGAGTTGGCACTCTTTATTGCCATTTAGATTAAGCTGGGAATACCCCATTGTTATAGTGCCGCCTACTAATGCGCGGTTTCAATCATCTTTCGCAAACGTGATAGTTCTGATATGAGAATCCTTTGTTTTGTCAGGTATGTTGTTAGCGTTCAATGTTTTGCATAGCTAAGGCGCTTGCTGTAGACACGGATTCTCATCGGTGTTTGGCTACAAGATGATCTCTCGCCCGAGGGTCTCTACGTTTGATGACGCTCGATTAGGGGCACTAATGTTTTGAAGTAGTTTCAAACAGTAGCAGTAAATCGAATTAAAAAACGGGTTAAGCCGACCTTGGCCGTTATCTTGACAGTTTCATGTCGGTTTTATCGTCACTTACAATCAGGTAAGTGACGATCCTCAACTACGCTATAGTCAACAACAGTCTATCTTGTACATAACTGTCGGAATACATGCTAGCCCTGTCACTAACCATACCGAACGATAAATTTTACAAGCAAAGGAATTTTATAAACATTTTTTGCGCCTGACTGAAGTAGTCTGACTTAGAGCTAAGAAATAATAGAATAGATGAATTAACAAGGACTAATGAAGAACTGAAGCATCCAAGTGCAAGCACAGAGCAAGGTTAGGTAATTGATTATTATTTGTGTTATGCAGAACAGGCTCAGGCTAGGGCAGTTCGTGACGCAGCGGGTCGGTGCCAACTTCCGGGAAAACTGGACCGACGGATATGCCTTCCAGGAGCTCACGAGGTTAGTCAACTATGGTCTCTATGTAGACAGAAGCATCTGACCAATAAATGATTATGGAATGCGAGAAATCGCCTAAGTTTTGTATTATTTCCAATCGGTCAATTTTGAAATGTTTCGCAATATACTTTAATTTCTACAAATATGTTACATTATTCGTTATTATTTCACATTTTACCTAAAAAATCTTAAAACTTTGTTTCTATGTACCACCTCTTTTGCCATAGCGCTTTTTCTCTACAGCGCAATGTTTTTTTTATTATTATAATAGACAAAAGTACAACCTTGAGACACTGCGAACTTGGGATTGTAATAAACAAAGAATAATGGTACTGGGCATAATTAATAAGTGTTGAAGGTGCATCACAAATGAACGGTAATGTAGCTTTTGTCTTGCGTATTAACACTTCTCATTTTCTTGAAGCGGAAATTCTCCTTAATTCAGAAAACACTCCGCTTTTATACTAATAATGGTATCGTTAAAGCTAAGATTATCTTAGTATTTATGATGTCATAAAAACACCTTCAATGCCTTTGTTTGCTCTTTAAAGATTTTCTTTTTAAACAGAACACACACACACACAAACAAACTTGTAATAGCGATAAAAAAATTCAAAATTCAAAATTCAAAATCATTTATTCAGTTTAGGCTACAAATAGCTCTTATGAACGTCATTTATGCCATCGGTTCGTAAGTCTATCTACTCTGGGCGGGAGATCTTGTACTGAGAAGAACCGGCAAGAAACTCAGCAAGTGTCCAGCTCTTTTCTCCCTTACAGCGTCATAAATATTGGAAAATGCACTATCATAAAAGGACACTTTCCATCACAAATAAAAACACAAAATGTAAAGGACAAACACAACATGTAAAAAAACACAAAAAATAAAAAATAACTAAATAAAATATTTAAGTCAGCAAAAACATAATTTACCAGTTTAATTTTTTACAATATCATACAGTACTAGTAAAAGTCAAAAAAAAAACTATAGTTAATAATAATAAAAATAAAACTAATTGTAATGTTCAATGCAACGCTATTTTGTTATCTGCAGGACACTGTTTATAAGTAGTATTATGTATATGTTTTTTATTATAGCCAGGCTGTTTTATTTTCTAAATATTCTTTGACTGTATAATAACCTTTTTTAAGTAAAGAAAACTTTACATGTTTTTTAAACTTATCTAAAGGTAAATCTAGTACAGTATTTGGTATTTTATTATAATAGTGTATACCTTGCCCCAAGAAAGAACCAAGTACCTTCTGTAACCTGAACAGTGGCATTACAAGTTTTGACTTACTTCTAGTATTAAAATTGTGTACATCACTGTGTTTAGTAAATGAATTGATATTACAACGTACAAGAACTATACAATTATAAATAAATTGAGACGCCACTGTCAAGACACCAATTTCTTTAAAAAGATTTCTTAAAGAAGTTCGTGAACCTAGTCTATAGATTGTTCTTACTGCTCGTTTCTGTAAAATGAATATAGTTTCAATATCAGCCGCTGTTCCCCACAGTAAGAGGCCATATGACATGACACTATGAAAATAACTAAAGTAAACTGTTCTAGCAGTTTCAACGTCTGTTAACTGCCTTATTTTTCTAATCGCATAAGCAGCAGAACTGAGTTTGCCGGCCAATTGCGATACCCTGTTCCTCCTACCTACTACCTCTTATAATTAAATGGATTAATTAGTAGAGGTATAGGTTATTAAAATTTGTAACATTTATAGCAATTATACTGATTCAGCAATAAAAAAAATAGTTATAGGTCACTCGCTGACGGCTGAAATTATCAAAACAGACACATTCAACTATCACGACTAAACACAATACATCAGTAGCTTAAGTACTTGATCCAACCGAACAGCCAGCATCCAGCTAAGCCAATTACAGGAGCGGCTTTCCCAATGCGAGTACAAGCCGAGCCCCAGCAACCGAACCCAAATCCGGCGGGACAAATTGAAAAACCACCGCGCGGGCTGGTCACTCTGCGGCTCCGTACAACCGCGCTCGGTCCCCCGCCAGGCCCGCACCAAGGGCTGATCAATGGTCGGACAGTGATTACAAATGCTGCGGTTGACCAACTAAAACCTGTAATGATAGTTGTAAGTTTGTGTGTAAATAAATTTAAAAAGAAAACGTAATGACAAGGAACGATCAAACCAAGATGTGAAGGATAACTATAGCGTACATGTTTAAAAAAGTAATTAATGAGAGAATCGCCTCAAGCACGCAGTGATTTCTTGTAAATGGAAGAATACCCTTTCTTAGGTAACACTGCATTAAAATTTAAGAATATTTTGCGGATCTTTTGTAAGGAATCAAAATAAAAATAATAAAATTATGATTTCTTAACTACTACATATTCGAATATCATCAAATAACTGTAAAAAGCAAGCGCCCCTGCAAACAGCCACCGTGACCACAGTCCGGGCACGCTTGCAACATCAATGATATATACACGTGCGTTTCCAATCTAAAAAGCCTGAATTTTACTGAATCTGAGTAGCCGTAGCACAACAATTCAAATAATGCTGCTTGGCAGCAAATAGGTATATAGATTTCAGAGCAGTCGCCATCCAGTTGAATTCTGTTATTTTTAATTCTGGTTATTCGATTCAACGATAAAAAAAGGTAAAAACGAGACCTAAGTTTAAAATTAATTGATGATATATCAACAGTTTATGAATGTCGTTAATATTTTTGAACGAATCGTCTCGAGTGTCCGTATTATTATTAATTAAGAACCTGTTAAGTGCGCCCCGAGGCCCGCGCCGGCCCCTGCACGTCCGCACTCGTCGGAATGACACAGATCGGTAACGAAACACAATGGGCCCGTTCCGGGGGATCTATTCCACCCCCTAATCCAGAAAGGTCGGCGGGAGCTATTCAATAACCACTTAAGAGTGGCCACGATTGTACCGGCGCTGATAACGGAGGGGACACGACTGCTGCCCGTTCACATTCGAGTACGTACCATCTTGGACATCCCGTTTATAATAAATGAAAATAAAACTACCTACCGATTAATATGTAAAAAGGTATTAACTTAATATTTGTTATTTCACTCTGGGTAACCTGGTAATAGTATTATTAGTAAGATTTATTTTTAGTAATTGCTTTGCACTTAATATTTTATGCAATAAAGCATGCCCTGAATTTTGTTTTTTTTTATTCAGGTGTATAAATTTAAAAACTTTAACGAAGAAAGATCAAGCTTTTTTTTATAATTACGGGTAAGTACAGTGCCTTGATCTCACCTGATGTTAAGTGTTGATAAGGCCAATTGGTGGAAGCGCACTTCACCCGGGATCCTCCTAATGAGGCACTGGCTATCTTTAAGTTTCTTCGGATAAAAGATAAAGAAAATTACTGAAATCAGTTCAAGATCAAAGATGTATGGGTCAACGTGATTTCTTCACAGATATTATGCTCGTAGTATCTCCGAAAAGCATCTCATTCCTTCGAGAATTCATTGAATTTTCCGAATATCACGTTATCATATCGATGGCTTAGTTCACAATTGCACTAACTACAGATTTGTCAATTTGTCGATTTACAAATCTAAAGGTCATTAGTACTTATTGACATTCATCAAACTTTTTTATCACAACTGTGACCCTATGTTTATCATAGAAAGAGATGGACTAGCGGTATTTCAATACGCGCAACCGAAAGAGCATGATATTTAGTGTATTTGGCACTTAAAAAGCGAAAATTTAAAAATTTGTAGTTAGTGCAATTGTGAACTAAGCCATCGATATCATTATTAGTTAGTAGAGACATATGTCTTTAAGTAGCATGCCTAGCACCGCATTATCTTGTTTTGTAACTACTATGTTAGTAGGTATTGCTGTGTCCTGATAGTAACCTAAGAGCCCTGTCCCTCAGTAGTGAAAGATTCCTCGTGGAGTGCGCTTACATCTTTGGCGTTATCATAACTTAACATGCGTACCCCTAAGGAATAATAAAAAATGAAGTACTTTTCAACCTCTGCCTTACTGTCACTTACCTACCATCAGAGAACTGTAACAAGCATCCATCGGTTAGAAGCCTAGCTTCACACGTGAAACGTGAACGGGCTGGCACGGCGGACAACCGCGGCGTTTACAATACAGTGCTCGTAAAATAACTATCAGTGCATCGGCCGGGTTCAGATTGAATGTCGGCCAAAAGCTTTTGTATCGCATTCCTTTTATTATTACTTTTGTTTTGGGCGCTAGTCGCCCGATCCCGATTGCAGGTATTGTGTCGCTGTTTGGTTAACGAGACGTGTGTATTGTTGTTCTATTGCAAAACAAATATAAAAATGTTGCGCCTAGATATTGGGTGCCTGGTAGCGTTGCCAGGTGTCCCAAATTGCGCGGGACGTCCCGATTTTCAAGGGTCTGGTGACAGGTCTCGATTAATCCTTGATCAGGACGCCAAATGTCCCGATTTTTCACTAACTTTCTTTTTATCAAATGAGTCGCTGTCCCGATTTGAAATACCAAATCCCGATTATTTTCAGCTTCCGCCCCGAAATTTGACACACTGGTCCTGGCAACACTAGCGCCTGGTAATGTTACATCTTTCATACACAAAATAAGGAGACTGAAAAAGGTTACCTTCATAAAAATGCGCTTGAGCAACGGACACGTCGACATCCTCTCACTGGTACGGAATCTCGCAATAGATTCGCTTGGACTGAATTATGATGGTCTGAGTGGTCTGAGTAACAAGAATTACACTAAATCATGGAAAAGTTACAAAAATAACTTAGTGATGATTTTTTTTTTTTTATTTTCATCATCATCATCATCATCGGCTTATATTAGTCTTTATCGGTCTTTATTAGTTTTTTTTTTATTAGTTTTTTTTAAATTTATTGGGGTCAAAATAACGGTTTCACAATATTGTGAATAATATAATATATTGACGACCTCCTTGGTCGAGTAGTTTGTTTCCGGTTTTCATGGTATCGCCATCTCTGAAGTCCCGGGTGCGATACCCGGTCGGTTCAATTTAGAAATTATTGTTTTTCTAAATTGTCTCGGGTCTGGGTGTTTTCTATGTATAATAAATATGTATTTAAGTATTTTAAGTATGTTTATCCGTTGTCTAGTAACCATTTAACGAGTTTCATAACGAAGGTTCTCTTGGGCTAGATAATTGGTGTGATTGTAGAAAAGTTTATTTATTTATTTATATATTACATACAGCAGTTTAGGTAATTTATAGCTTATTATTTGTGAAACCAACACCGTTAATCACTGATAAATGATTAAAAAGTGATGGTAGTGTAAGTAAGTAAGTAGTTACTTATTTCTGATCTTTCACAGTTCATAGCAGTATTTGTATCGCACAACGAGTGTGGTGTCCCAATGAGAACGCGGTTTTTCCAACGCGATGGTAATTTTTCTGTGGCTCGAAAGGAGCTTAGTCCGATACAAACCATTCTATCCGACGGACACATTCCTTTATAATAAGAGACGTCTCAATTTATGCAATAACCAAGATTATTTGAACCAATGAAGAGGAAAAGGATCTCGATTCAATTGAATGCATTCACTCTTTTTGAAATGACTTTGATATTTTCTTTGAATCGAACAGTTTAAAATATCCTTTGTGATGAGATATTCCATTTTGTTATTCAGGAAAAGGTAAGGTATCCACTTTGAATACAAAATTATTTCTTAGTGCAAAAATAATCAACGTTGTATCTAGTACGTAGGTATATAAACTGTACAACTAAACCAGTGTGTCCTACAAACAATTTAAATGATTTAGTCATTTATTTATTGTATTAATAACCTACTTTAGTGCCTTTTGAAAATCGAAATGATTTATTAATTTATGTAGATTAGCAAAAACAACAAGCATTATTAAAATTTGATATGAAAATTATTTTTAAAAAAAAATTACAACCGCTGTTGCGACAGTTAGAAAAGTGTTACTTAACTATTTAGACTGAGTTTTTGTAAACATGTTAAATTTTACGTTAAATCAGAGTTTAAAATCTATATCTTCAAACCGCAGCCAGACTGTCTAAAGCACAAGTGTTCGAGCTTAAATCCGACACAATTTTTTTCGGCTAGGAAGGTAGTGGTTTGTATTTAGTTGCTGCTAGAGACTAAAATCGGTTGTTATCTTATCTTTAATGATTACATGAAACTAATGATGATTCAAAGTTCAAAGTATTTATTACTGTTCATGAATGTGATACAAAGGTAGAGTCATCAATAGTATTCCAGTACAACATGATACCCATTTGGGCTTAGCAAATTAATGAATGAATGGACGTGCAACGGAATTAATTATTTTTAAAATACATTTCTAAATTGTAATGAAAATAACATTATTTGTTTAATACACAAGACATATTACTATTTTACAACAATTAATAAATAATTTATATCAAATAGAATTCATTGTCATTATAATATTCATTTAAATTATAGTAGCATTTTTTAATTAATATAGATTTTAATTTTCTTAGGATTACTGGTTCCTACCGAAAACTGATCACACTATGTGCACTTATTTTGACATTTCAAAGTTTAAAACATTCAAGTTAACAAAATATACCTCCAAATTTTCATATAAAAACTGCATCGCGCATAATACGTCTTTCCTCCCCACTTTAAAAGTATGCTATTTGCAGCTGCTAGAGCAAAACTAAACAAGCTAAGTTTTTCCAACAATATCTTTTTTGGCACGCAGATATTACATTCACAGCAAATATGAAGCGTATATTCGCCTGATAGTAAGCGAACAACACTGCCTATTTCTGTGGTATACGCAGAACAGTTAAATAAGGTGGTATACATATCCAAAAGTCAACGCCAGAGGTAGTATTGATGACTTATATTGATGGATCGCTGTTAGTAAAATGTTTTCATGGTTTCGCATTTCCGATTTTCTATTCACTAGAGCTACTAATTTTGGGATCAGAACAATGTATCTAATTTGATGTGGTTGATGGCGCTGGCGTGCAGTGATGTAAGCTACCTTTTATTTATTTATATTATTATTTTTCTGATTTTTACGATCGAAGATCAGCGTCGGAGTGCCAACCTGGTCTGCTCTTGCATACTTATCTTATTGTTAGTATTAATTACTATGACATTGTGGAAATTGAAACTTATACCGGATGTAAATTTGATATATTAGATTTGTTTATTTTTTTTGTTTTTTTTACATGTTGTGGTTGTCTTCTATATTTTTTGTGTTTATTTGTAATGGAAAGTGTCCTGCTATGATAGGGCATTTTCCAATTTTAATTTTTTTTGACGCTGTAAGGGAGAAAAGAGCTGGACACTTGCTGAGTTTCTTGCCGGTTCTTCTCAGTGCAAGATCTCCCGCCCAGAGTAGACTTACGAACCGATGGCATAGCGACATTCATAAGAGCTACTTGTAGCCTAAACTGAATAAATGTATTTGAATTTTTGAATTTTTTGAATTTTATCTCGACATTATGTTGAGTGGAGACCGTTTCAACACTACTAATTCAAGGTCTTTTGTTCATGTATTGTTATTAATATAAGTGGTTATGAATATTGTTTTTCTATTCTATTTCTATTCTATTCCATTCTATACCCACTGTGACAGATTAGGTACAGGTGTTACCGACGCATCGCTGACTCTGGGACCTCAGATACACAGTATGTATGCCAATATTCATCACGATATTGCATTTCTTAATGTTTAGACAGTAGATGGTAGGTGGGATCAATTATGACCCCAGTCAGGCACAGCACATCAGCTCTTTAGGAGAGTAGCTTCAGTGATTCTAAGCATTAGCAGAATAACTTTTCAAGCAGACATTAAAACTTTTTGTCTTTTAATTGTTGCTTATTACACTACCATAATGCACAGAGACTAACTAGAATGGATGAGCTAGAGCACTTCCTGCTGTACCGCAATGCAGATCTCCTGGCGCACCCAACATAATAAATACAGAAAAGGGCAGGAACAGCTTGATAAAATTAATAACGTAACATAACTAATAGTGGCGAACTTAGAAACGAGTTACAGCTGCTTTTATCTTTTATTAGCCGTTGCGCACGGCCTGCCAACCATATTGGCGGCGGAAACTTTCGATATTAACGGGCCCGCAGACGCGCGGCTGGAACGCCCGCCGCTCACGTTTATGTTCAAACGATACGAGCTTGCTGGCAGTTGTCAACATAGCTATTGTTTTTTAAAGTTTACGCGTACACCACGCCTTGAAATGAAACACTTCATACAGATTTCCTTAGCAGGATTTGTGTTCTCTCTGCAGGAAGTTTTACGTGTCGTACCATTCGCAAAGTCCGTGATCACGTCGAGACCCCGGAAAAATGTTTAACCATCATTCCTTCCTTCAAAATTTAAAATAAAATAAGAAATTTACTACCTAATATGCGGGATATGTTTTAAAAATAATAGTTAAAATTTGGTACCGTGTGACAGTAGATACGGTTTTACTATAAGGACGTGTGAGAAAAGTATATGTCCTAAGTAAATATTCAAACTCTGAATGTATGAAAACTTATCTTATGTTAAGATGATCATGTATTTCGATCTCGAATCGAGACCAGCGTTTTTGAAGCGTTCGCCCTCTGCGCTGCAAGGCCCGCTCCACATGTCCAACTGCGGCTGAAACTCGCACTTCATTAATAATTCCACGATACGTTCGAGTTGAATCACGGCTCGGATCAAGGGGCTCGCGTACGGGTTACCTAACATTTTTCATGCATCCGTTATTTGTAGGAAGGGTTCTGCTGTACCTACTTATTATGTTATACAACAAACTAGATGGAATTTGCATGGTGAGGTGACTTTTTGACAAAACACTGTATTTGATAAGACGTTACTTGCAGACACAATAGTGTATCTAGTGTGTCTCTAGACTCTTTTATTATTTTCGATAAATTGGTTCATTACTGTCATCGGAAAGAAAAATGACTCTAAAAGTAAGATGTTTCTTGACCATCCGAATAATAAAATAAGTAAATTTGTTCGTCTCTGCAACTCGCTTCTAATTGTTATTTCTGAACGCGCGCTTTGAAATGCATTCACACGTTCGTGAAAAATGTCTACCTTGCCGTTTCACAGTCCCGCTGCTAAGCTTCCACGTTCTGCTTGCTTATTCACCTTAGACTAGTACGATTAAAAATGTATACGTTTCATGAACACTTGTTTTTTTCTGACGCTATTAAGGAAAGAAATAGCTGCTGATTTTCTTGCTGGATCTTCTCTTTACAAGGTCTCCCGCCGCCGTAGACTTATGAATCGACGGCATGATGACTTACGTATGTACTTTATATCAAATAAAGAATTAATATTTAATGTTAATTTGTAGTATTTTTTAAATTCACTCTGTTTTACAGTTACTAAACTTTAAGTAAACTCCAGCCCAAAATATAGATGACACCAGATAAATCTCGTATAAGAGTCGAACAAATGTTAACGACATGGCACAACCGATCTTGGTCCTTCCATCATGATAATAAAATACTTTGATGCCCCGAACAGGCTACGAGCATCAAAAAACATTTCCGTTGTAAACATCAGAAAGTGCGGTTGGCCTATAAAAACTGCCATCGAAACTTCTTTTCTTGGGCGACAGATGTTTGGTTATTGCCCGACCGATATTTCTTTATGACGTCATTTAAATAAAGACCCACTAAAAGCTAACAATGGGTAACTTGTAACAATATGGAAATGCGGCTTTGAACGTTTGGATCATAGCTGAAATTTGAATCGATTTTCGATAGCAAATCTGAAGATAATGTTATTTGCAACCATTAGCATTTGTTATTTGTTGATTTAGATACTATAAATTAACAATAATATATATTGAACAAAAATTGACGCATTAACTTACGTAATCAACAGCTTTAATATGTTGGTTATGGTGTGGCAGAGGTTAACCCAGCACTGGGACTTTTTAAGGGATGATGATAATGGCGATTAAACTGTAACCAAATTCTATATTCAAAAATAGTTCATGTGATTCTTACCTTAACGATTAGAATCGCCCGACTCAATGTAGAATTATGTAAATATATGTATATAAAAAGCTTCGTGTGCAAAATAAGCAGAAATCCGTTGAAAGCATTCAAAAGGCTAAAACTTTAATTTAAAGGGCGCCGCGGAAATCAAAAAACCCCTTTTTTCAAGTTTCATTCATAAGCATTTCTTACATGCCCCAACAAATTGTACAAAGGAGCCAAGATGTAAGAATGTCCAGACGAATTGCGCCACTTGAATTTTTACGCCGAGTGAAATTGTTCCTTTTAAAGCTTTTAAAAGTATAGTAAATCAGGGGTCGGGACACATTTATATGTTATTATTATTAATAGCCCGTGTTCCGCACTGGCCGCGTTCCAAGCGCCGCTGGTAGGAACAACTCCATCAGCCCGCCTAGTTAGCTTTTAGTATTCATCGTATGTTGCCTCTTCACCCACCCGTTTATTTATTAGCGATGTCTTGTTGCGAATATTGTCTTCAACATAAAATGTGTAGCGGGCTGGAGCCTTAACATTCTCATAATGAACATTATTATATTTTTTAGGTTCAACAAAAAACATTGTAGACCATCGTTATCGTTACCGTGTAATCGTTAAGTTAAATCGTTTGTTAAAGTTAATGTAACGGGAAATCAGTTATAACTAGTTAATACCAATGTTGTATGTCAATGTGAATACTACGAGTATATATACGTAAATTATCAATTAAATATAATCAATTACCTGTAATAATTTTATTTGCTGGAGACTTTTTGTACACTTCTATATTATTGAAAAGTGTGTCATCCTAAAATATAGATTGATATATTGATCTATGTCTCAATTAATCAATAAGCTCAATTTATAAATTGAGAGAAAGTATGAATGTCCTATCAGTTACCTAAAAGTATACAAATCTATATGTTGCTTTAACAACGTTATATCTCTGTTAGAAAATACTATTATTTTACTCGTAATGTGGTACTTTTAACCCGTTCGAAGTATTAAGATAACTTCAGTTCAGTTTATTTAGCGTTCGTTACTCGAGAACTATCAAATTTCTCACAAGTATATGAAACTTTGAAAACAAGCTTCTAGATAATGTGAAAATTCTCCGCAAAATTTGTTTATGTTTGCCTGAAACTTTAACTTTAGGCGTTATCAAAGTAAAACTTGATAGAATATTTATAAACTATTTTTCTAAGGTACTCTCTGAACGCAGTGTTTAGAAACTTGTTTATTAAAGCTTATCTTGAGAGTTTGATTTAAGTGTATTTTGCCTCTCGCCACACTATGTGACGTAACCGACATTAAACATAAATACTGTAAATACAGGATAAGACTTTTTTGATTGGCACTAAATATTGTAAAAAATTAAACTGGTAAATTATGTTTTTGCAGACTTAAATATTTTATTTATTTTATTTTTAATTTTTTGTGTTTTTTTACATGTTGTGATTGTCCTTTACATTTTGTGTTTTTATTTGTGATGGAAAGTGTCCTTTTATGATAGGGCATTTTCCAATATTTATGACGCTGTAAGGGAGAAAAAAAAAATTCAAAATTCAAAATCATTTATTCAGTTTAGGCTACAAATAGCTCTTATGAACGTCATTATGCCATCGATTCGTAAGTCTACTCTGGGCGAGAGATCTTGTACTGAGAAGAACCGGCAAGAAACTCAGCAAATGTCCAGCTCTTTTCTCCCTTACAGCGTCAAAAATATTGGAAAATGCCCTATCATAAAAGGACACTTTCCATCACAAATAAAAACACAAAATATAAAGGACAATCACACATATTAAAAAAAACAAAAGAGAAAATATAATAATATCTACATTTGCAAAACATCAGTTACCAGTTAAAAATTTTCACACAATGTCATACAGCACTAATAAAGGTCAAAAATTGTCTAAGAAAGAAAAAAAACAAAATTAAACTATAGTTAATAATAATAAAAATAATAGTATGCAAGAGCAGACCAGCCTCCACAGGCGGCACCCGTTCACGAGTATGACATATGAATCAGCCATCGCTTCACTCAACCATATCTTAGGGAATGTAACGACCCGACGCACATGCCACCACCGCAGAGACAGTAAAGAGAGCATGCCACACTCAAGCTACTCTAAATAAAAACCTAATGAAAAGTTTAACGTAACATAAATATTATTTGTAAACTGTAGGACACTGCTGATAAAGGCTATCATATCAGCGCTAAGATATTTTTAAAGTAATTATTGATCCCAATAAAATAAAATAAAGAGTATTTTTATTTTTTTATTATAACCAAGCTGTTCTGTCATCTAAATATTCTTTGACTGTATAATAACCTTTCTTAATTAAAGAAGATTTTACATGTTTTTTAAACTTATCTAAAGGTAAATCTTGTACAGTACTAGGTATTTTATTATAGTAGTGTATACCTTGCCCCAGGAAAGAGCCAAGAACCTTTTGCAACCTGAACAGTGGCATTACAAGTTTTTTCTTAGTTCTAGTATTGAAATTGTGTACATCACCGTGTTTAGTAAAAGAGTTGATGTGGCAATGCACAAAAACTATGCAATTATAAATAAACTGAGATGCAACTGTAAGAACACCAATTTTATTTAAAAATATTTCTTATAGTAGTTCGGGAACCTAGTCTATAAATGGTTTTTATTGCTCGTTTCTGCAAAATAAATATAGATTCAACATCAGCTGCTGTAGCCCACAGTAAGACACCATATGACATGACACTATGAAAATAGCTAAAGTAAACTGTTCTAGCAGTTTCAACGTCTGTTAATTGTCTAATTTTTCTGATAGCATAAGCAGCAGAACTGAGTTTACCGGACAATTTCGATATATGAAGATTCCATTGAAGTTTTGAGTCAAGTGTTATACCTAAGAAGACTGTTGAGTCTACCAAATCTAATTTATCACCGTTTATTCTAATATCAGTTGGTTCAGTTTTAACATTAGGAAGAGTAAATTTAATACATTTTGTTTTTTTTGCATTAAGCTGTAGATTATTAACAGTAAACCAACTGAGTACTTTTGCTAGAACATTGTTTACATCATCATAATTATTCTTACACCTAGTAACATTAAAAATGAGTGAAGTATCATCTGCAAATAAAACAATTTCACAGAAGTTTTCCACAAAGAATGGCAAGTCGTTAATATAAATTAAAAATAGGAAGGGCCCGAGGATTGACCCTTGCGGAACTCCCATTTTTACAAGAGATCCAGATGATTTAGTTCCATTGATATCGACAGTTTGTGTCCTAGAACTGAGATACGACTCTATCAATTTAAGTGCAAAATCATTAAGACCATAGTAGTGTAACTTCATCACCAGAGTCCTGTGCTCAACGCAATCGAAAGCCTTGGATAAGTCGCAAAAAACTCCAAGAGCGTTCTGAGACTTCTCCCAGGCATCGAATATATGTTTTATTAAAGCAACACCTGCGTCAGTAGTGGAACGACCCTTTGTAAAACCATATTGTTTCTTATGTAGAAGCTTGTTTGAGTTAAAGTATGCCATTAATTGTTCGAGTATAAGTTTTTCATAATTTTACTTAGTACTGGTAATATTGAAATTGGCCTATAGTTACTAGGGTCTTCTTTGTTTCCTGATTTAAATAAAGGTATAACCTTACTGAATTTCATAAGTTCTGGAAAGATACCCTTATTGATACAATAATTAAAAATGTCTGCAAGATAGGGCGCATTAATAATATAATATTCTTAATTACCTTAATACTTATGCCCCGCAAATCACTAGTGTTTTTCATTTTAAGTGATTTTAATGTTTTATAATATTCATAGAATCAATGTATTCAAATTGAAAAGACAGATTAGATTTTGGTACATGTTTTTTGAGTAAAGATTGTGCAGCTTCTGGTGATAAATCTAAATTTGAAGTTGTTACCACTGGTATATTTACAAAATAGTCATCAAATATATTAGCAATATTTAAATCCGAAAAGACAAGGGTGTTATTAACTTTCAGAGTGAAAGTATTGTCCCGTGGTTTAAATTTACCTGTTTCACGGTTTATAATGTCCCAAGTGGCTTTAATTTTATTGTTAGAGTTTTTAATTTTGTCTTTAATGAAATTAGATTTTGCTAATATGCACACTTTCTTAAACATTTTAGAATAATTTTTTACATATTCTGTAAAACTAAGGCTATGGTTACATTGCCTCAAATAAAGAGCTGGACACTTGCTGAGTTTCTTGCCGGTTCTTCTTAGTACAAGATCTTCCGCCCAGAGTAGATAGACTTACGAACCGATGGCATAAAATGACGTTCATAAGAGCTATTTGTAGCCTAAACTGAATAAACGATTTTGAATTTTGAATTTTTTTAATTTTGAGTGTTGATTATTTCGGCGAGTTGGATTGAGCCACGATAGCATAGTTGGCAGGGCACCTGACCCGGCATGACATGGGGTGCGGGTTCGAATCCCGTTCGTGGAATTTTTACAACACTTTGTCTTTTTTGAAATTGTAATTTGTTCGCAACAATATTTGCGTAAAATTATATGTAAAATAATCATAGATATATTGTTTGCCTAGCGATGATAAAATATAGACAGACACAGCGATCCTACAGATCAACCCGTCGTCTAACGAGTGTATAATTTAAAATAATAAGTTATGACCCATGGTTGAGAGTCTTTATACGTTTTGGGAGAATATCCATATCATCTATGCTTGAGGAAAATACAGAGATCTAGTGAGTTATTAGACAAGCTTTAAAAAAAACTCAAGGTTTGAAACTTTCCTTTGACACAAACATGTTTTATTTCAATGGAGTTTATGTTTAAAAACAAAAGAACAACACTGAAAAGGCTGATGATGAAACATGAACGAGCATACATAATTGGACCAATAATTGTTTTTCTTTCTTTGTACGTTGCGGCCACTCTGAAGCAGTCGTATTAAAGGAAACGAGTTATTTACTATTCAGCGGCTCTTGCACAAATTCCCTAGAATTCAGTGATACCAGACTTTTGGGACTTAATTTGCTTGAATATTTTACTAACCTCCTCCTACTATGTGAAACACGTCCAACTGAATTGAAGAAGAAATATTCTTGTAAATTTATTATGATTTCCTCGCATCTATAAAACAAAACCATAAATTATCATCATTATTTTAACCGAAAGACATTATAAGTAGGTTAAATTTACAATTTAACTATCCAACAACTCAATATGTACTAAACAAAATATAAACTCAAAAATCGTATAGATTACTTGCCTACTGTCGCTTTGAAAGAATTTAATAATATTGAATTAAGACTTTAAGTATATTGTCTCTGAGAACTGTTTTTCCTGCTCTGGACCTCAATGTTCAGTAGGTAATGATAGTAATTTCAAATCAAAATATAGAATGGTACAAAATAAAAAGAGAAAATTGGCGAGACAAATTGGTATACCTACTATAGGGGGAAGTCAATTCCCAAAAGTGACAATTGAAAACATCAATTTTGTTGTAATGAATGATGTGCAATAATGTGTGCTACTTTTATCAAGAAGACTGATGGTTATCATTCATAATTATAAGCATAATAAGAATAATAAATTCTTAATTAGAGTAATGATAGTACCTAGGTACTATTTAAAATAACATTCTAGAAAACATAATTTAACTGAATAGATGCTGAAGTTCTGTGGTTGATCACCAAATCCACATATTCTATTAGCACACCTTTGACTATTTAATAACGTAAATAATGAAAAATAACTCGTTCCTAACTATATAACGATATATAACATAGGTATTATATATTATTGACAAAATCGTTCGGATTAACTATGTATGTTTCGTGTTCAACATTACTATTCCAAAGGATTCAGGTTCGGATCCTTGGTGGGTGATAAGATAAGTTCGCATGATGAACAAGAGCATTAGATTGAACCCTATAGTACTCGTACGTAGGATGTCAAAATAGGTAGGTAGGTAGTCATTCTGTATTCTATGTACAATAAAAAGTATGCGACTTAATATTTAAATGCATTTGCAAGTTGTTATTTATTTTATTAATATTATAATTAATTTTGTGTTAAACAAAACATGTTTAATGAATATTACTAGGTTTTGATAAACAGATACGATGTCACATAATATTGTATGCTCATTGTACTTATTCATTCATCGATAATTATAATCATTCAGGAACGGTCGCATTTTGGTATGAGTATCGGTAAGTATCATATTGCTATATTGCTACATCCGAACGCTTCCTGCATGCGTTGCGCAACGAGGCGCGGCAGCGCGCTGGGAAGCGAAACGCGGTAAACTATTCGCTAACCATGCGGCTAAATTGTCTATTTTACTTAAAATTATAATACTAATCGAACAATTCACTGACAGTATCAGCTATGTCAATGGTATATAATTGTATGTGTGTTCATTGTTTCACGAATGCTTTTCAGGCAACTGTGATTTCATCCGTAAGATATTGGGAGTTCTAACGCACGAGTGAGGTCGCGATCGCGACCGAACGAATGTGAGTCAGAATGCCCAATATCTTACTACTAATAATGATATTAGGATGTTCACTTCACTATCTTCATCGTCAAAGTTATATCATTACTCCATTTGTCCCAAAAACTTTCACAATAACTCAGTAAAATGACTCACCAAGCCTGCCTGCTTAATAGTTGACCAATTGTCAAATGAGAAATCAAAGTCAGCGTTGGCATCTCAGACTGCATTGAGGTGGCACATAGGTATTGGAACTGTTACAAACTTGACGCATCCTTCCAATACACTTTAAAGGTTACGAAAACATCTTATCCATGAAACATTTTATTAATTGAACACTCAATTCCGAAATATGGTGTGAACGCATCTTCGCCATATTTGCGTAAAAGGACTCCGAATTGCTCCGGGCTCGGTCAAAATGTATCGAGTTCGCACTGAAAAGAGTTAAATTATAAAAATATTGTCAGGAAATATCGGGCGGTTGATGTCAGCGTACCTATTCTGATTTAAATATTGCGACCCCGACCCCATAGCACTAAGTATGGGTACCACGCAGACGGATACTTTTCGGATTTAGGAGTTGCTGATGTTTATTATTTAAAAGTTCACTTTTATAAATATTTTCATAAATGACAGAGGTCTAAACATAGGCGTGTTTGATCTGTAGCTTAAGGTCTAAAAAGTATAATTACACAATTTTAATAATCTTTATATATGTACTTAAAGATATTCATTATGAATACTAATACTTTGTGGCCTACGTTGGTCTTTCCTACGATAATGGAGATTTTAAAAACGATCTTGTGATAAGTACTATTATTGTTTATAGCATGACGTTTTAGAAAAAATTTACTTAGGCACTCCTTATTATGCCTAGTTCCCGAAAATAACAGAGTCTGGAATTCTCGCCTGGCGTGGCGACCCTATGTGGGTTCTGTGTCGTATTACGCTAGGGATTTTAGGAAAAGGTCCGGGCTCGCAGCTAAACGTGTTAGTTCGCTTTATTGAATATCGGGAATATGACGTTGTCCTGTGGGACTCGAATATCGAAGGTCGGAAGACTATTTCGACCAGGTTGCATTCTCAGCGGATTTTTAGGTGACTTTACGCGTTCCCAGTAATGGATTTCATGTGTGAACCATACACCAAGTTAAGGTTTAGAAGTTTGTACATCTCAATATTTAAGATAGTGAGGGTGCAATACTGTGCCTTTAAGCAAATGCATGTTTGCTTAAACATGCCTGATGTTATTGGACGCTGGACCCTGGTCCCACATATTTTTATGAATTCTTCTTTCAGATTCCTAAAACTGGCAAAGGATAATGCTAAAAAAATCAGAAGCGCCAACGAAAATTATCTAAAATTTTTAGTAAAAAATAATTAATGATGTTCAGCATAGTGATAGGAAAGATTCTTAGGATCATTTTATTAACGAAGGCGTGAAAGGTCTCCCGCGTTACCAAAGTTGTGTTAGTGACATTGTTATAAGAACTTACTTACTTACTATCCTGGCGCTGTAGCCTCAAGTGAGCTTTGACCAGTCGGTCGCCCGCCTTACCGCTGGCGGGACGAAGGTCTAAAGGACCTGGAAAAGCTACATGTAGACCACTGGCAGGAGGCAGTTCAACACCGGGACTGCTCTGTACTTCGCTATAAACATATGGTGGATTAGAATCTGAGCATTTTTTGACGATGGATAAATTTATATCACAGACTTTTATGAGCGTTTCTACATAAAAGCAACTACTAAAAGCCCCGCTAATACCAAACCAATACAAGCTGAGGCAGGGGCACGCAGGTCATTGCCCCAGTTTTAAGTTTTTAGTTATTATGCCTCAGTGGCTGAGTAGCGAAGCGCTCGGCCCGATACCCGTAGGCCCTAGGTTCACTTCCCAAGTCAGGTAAAGTGTGTTTTGAGTTTTTCTATGTATAATCCAGGTTTGTGATCAACTTGGATCAATTTGGAATGTGTGGCGATTAAGCTAATTAAGCTTAATACCCATCAACTGTAGCGATGACTTAAATTAAATTAAATTAAAATGTGTAATATTAACTGTAAATACAGTTGATGACTTGTCTTCAATGTTGGAGGCTTTTGCCCAGCAGTGGCAACAGTATATAGGCAATTTACTTTGTACTACTTTTCTATTGTTAACAATGCTTATTGTAATTTATTTACTGGTCAATAAATGTTTCTCTCCCTCTCTTACTCTCTTTCACTAAAATAACTAAATATTTTTTTCTACAATATTCATCATCATCATCAGCTCATTATACGTCCCCACTGCTGGGGCACGAGTCTTCCCTATTTTCCTATGGATGGATGGAGAACGGGCCACAAATCACCAAGCTCAAATACTATCTGGCTGCTTTGGACTCGATTGAAAAACGAGCTAAGAGACTCATTGGTGACCCTGCCCTGATAGACGCCAAGCTGCAAAATCTAGAACATCGGCGTAGGGTGGCTCGTCTGTCGGTCTTCTACAGGATTCATTTCGGGGAGTGCGCGAAGGAGTTGCACGACCTAATCCCACCATCCACTTTCCGCTATCGGAGCGCGAGGCGCGAGTTCCATCCCTATGTTGTAGATATGCCACCTTGTCGCACGAGCCGATTCGGTTCAACTTTCTTAGTGCGTACAGCTAGGGAATGGAACGCGCTGCCTGCGAATGTGTTCCCTGAAAGGTATAATCTGGACCTCTTCAAGGCTAGAGTGAATAGGCTATTTCTAGGCAGGCATGTTCCATCCTCGACCGCACCGTCACTTAACATCAGGTGAGGTGTAGTCAAATGCCTGCCTATAACCAATAAAAAAAAAAAAAAAAAAAAAAAGCTGGCCCAGTGCGGGTTAGTAGTTGTTAACGACTGCTAGTGCAACCGTGACCAACGGCTTTATGTGCCTTCCCAAGGAGGAGCTCGAGATGATACATTTTTGGTCACCCATGCGATGACCGGCCTTTGCGAAAGTTACTTAACCTTAGCACTCGCAGACCGGGCGCGTTAACCACTGCGCCATCGAGCTTCTCAATTTTCTACAATTACTAATATCTTACTAAAGACAGATGAAATTCTTAAAAGTATAAGACGGCATAACGCGTCCCGTGGGTAGGTCGTGGGGGCGGACTGCCTACACCTCCTAACCGACGCCCGCTATCTCACTACCTAACTAATATTTTTTATTTTATTTTAATTTATTATAGAAACATACACTTTTATATCACACATATAAACAATTAAAAAATATAATACAGTAGCATTTAAAGTTTCCACTGCTAACTTGTACAAAAATAACGGTTTGTTGAACAACAAATAAAACAACAACAGTGCAAATCAAAAAGAAAAAATCAAATACGATACAAAAATATAAAGCTGAAGAGTTTGTTTGTTTGTTTGTTTGTTTGTTTGAACGCGCTAATCTCAGGAACTACTAGTTCGAATTGAATAATTCTTTTTGTGTTGGATAGTCCATTTATCGAGGAAGGCTTTAGGCTATATAACATCACGCTGCGACCAATAGGAGCGAAGCATCAGTGAAAAATGTTGCAAAAACGGGAAAAGAGCCTAAAAAATTAAAAATGCTGCCAAAAGTCACTATTCCACGCGGACGAAGTCGCGAGCACAGCTAGTACGATACAAAAATACAATTCTAACATCAAAATCAGGTTGAAAATATACATTTTGAATTAAAGTTAGGTTTCTCTTAACAGTCTACGAAAACGAGAAAATGTTTTTGTGAAATACTTACGTCGATGTGATTAAAAGTACTATTTAATTCATTAAGGACTCTTTTATTATAACTATTGCGTCTTTAATTTGACTTACATATTGGTACAAAAATATGCGCTTGTGGCGAGCGCTCAGTCTATAAGTATAATATTAATACTAATTCGATACTCTACTTAAGACTTAAAGTCGCGTTCAGTGCCCGTCTAGCAGACGACTCGTGATCCAAACTATAGCTGACTTGAAGAAAAGTATCTGCCAACACAATTAGTATTAAATAGCGCACACAAAGATTGAACACGCATAGCCCTATCCGCATGTAATAACAATAAACGGTAGGTTACCTACATATCTATTGGCACTTGGCGAGACATTGCCTTTTTTGTATTACAGTAGTACTTTCAATAACAATGGTAGTTTGTCTTTTTTTCTATTTTAACTTGTTTTTTTTGCAATTAGTGAGTATTATACAAATTGCACATTTTGAATCTACGTAGTTTAAGAACTATTTGATTTTTAGTAATGATTTTTCTTGAATAAAACACTTTTATACTATTTATGATACTAACATAGCTTAAAATAATACTGAAAAAAACCTTGTAGCAGGTTGAAAAAATGTTGTATAGACCTACCTACCTAGACTACTGACTTCCGAATGTAGACTATTTGTGATACTTGTGGGGCTATCTCGCTACGAAAGATTCGTTACAAAGTAACATAGCTTATAATAAAACTTGTTTCAGGTTGAAAAATTTTTGGTATGTATAGACCTACCTACCTAGACTACTGACTGCCGAATGTAGACTTCACACGCAAAAAAATGTACCTAAGTGCCTTGCGATTGGTACCAATAGGCGGAGTGTAAAGGATCCTTACACGCCTTTGAGCAGGAGTGGCGCGGCACACTCTAAAGAGGAACTTCTAATTTGGGGAATCCCGGCTTCAAAGGTACCTCTTGTGCAAATGAGGTGTTCTGCTCCAGACTAAATACTAATATTGAGTACGTTGTGCGATTGCACGCAGGCTGTTCTTTGTTCACATGGATTCTTATACACTTATAAACTTTCATGTTCCAAAAATGGAATCTCTTTGTGCTCTTTCAGCTTCAATAAACCGCGTTTTATAGGCTCCCCCCCAAACAGGTATACAGTAGATTATTATCGACTGTACCAAAGCAATGTATATCTCATTTAACAAATTTCTAGAGCTAGTAGTGTGTGTTGGAACTACGTATCTTAATGTTTTAAACAGCCAAATAACTTTTCTGATTCTAGAAGATATTAAATTAATTTGTGGATACCAGGATAATTTATCATCTATTAATATGCCTAAGTATTTTATTTGATTTACGCGATTTATAGACGGACACATACATGTGGTGTTATTAGCTATATCATTATTGCATTCATGTATTTTGATATTGAAAGTTTCTGTTGGTTGTGTGTTATTTTTTATACTAAAATAAATGTAGTTAGTTTTCGTAGTATTGAGTGTAAGGAGATTATTTTTAAGCCATTTTGCGACTAGAATCATACCACTTTCGGAATTAAATCTGACGCTACTCCAACTTGGGTCGTTAAAAACTATGGCTGTATCATCCGCGTATGTAAAAATGTTTGCGTTTAACAGGTTCATATTGCACAAGTCATTAATGTACACCAAGAACAGCGTAGGACCAAGCACACTTCTCTGGGGTACTCCGTAATACACATCAACAGACTTACTAGTATGTTGATCAAGCTTTACTATTTGTTTTCTGTTTTTTAAATAGTCCTGGAAAATCAATAGAGTGGTACCCCTGACTCCAATTTCCAATTTACGTATAAGGATGGGGACAGAAACCGTGTCAAATGCTTTTTTTAGGTCAATAAAAATTGATAAACATTTGTTGCCTTTATCAAGTTGTGACGATATAAGTGAAGCTAGAGATGTAACTGCGTCTTCAGTCGATATTCCTTTTCGGAAGCCGAATTGGTTTGGTGATAAAATATTAAAAGATGTTAAGTAATTTAGTAATCGGGTATTAAGTAACTTTTCTAAGATTTTTGATAAAACAGATAAAACAGAGATAGGCCGATAGTTATTCACGTCATTTTTGTCACCACCCTTATAAACAGGAGTAATAAAAGACTGCTTCAACAAAGCCGGAAAAGTGCCTGTACTAAAGCATAGATTAAAAAGATGAGTCAATACGGGGATAATTTCGTGTCTTATTAGTTTCAGGTACTCGGTTGAAATATTGTCCCAACCTGGTGCACTATCAGATTTCAGATTCATTATTACATTATTGACCTCTTCCAGATCAGTGTCTAGAAGAACCATAGATTGGGGTTCGTTAGGAATTTTTTGAAGATAGCTATTAAAATCATTTTGCGAAGTACCTAAAAGAATATTCTCTGCTAAATTTTTGCCAATGCTAGCAAAAAATTCATTTATATAATTTGCTGAGTTAACAGGCGAAGTCCCTATTTTAGTTAGTTCATCATTCAATTTTTTATTTTTATTAGTATACGTGATTTGTTTAACATTTTTCCAGAGCAATCTATTATTATTCATTGAATTAGCCAGCAATTGTCGTTCATATTTTCTTTTTACTTTTCTTAATACATTATTACAAAAATTTCTATAACGTTTAAATGTGTTTTTTTTTATTTCATTACTAGGATTCGCACGGCATTTTTTTTGAAGGTTATTACGGTTTTTAATACATTTTAGCAAACCAGGAGTCATCCAGGGTTTGATTACACGTTTGCTTTTAAGAATTTTTGAAACGTTAGTGTTATTTACAATACTTTCAGTTATATTTGTTAAAAGAATTTCAGTTAAAACATTTGGGTCATTGCAAAAGAGTAATTCATTTAATTTTTTTTCTCTGAAGATATTTAAGTGCATTTTCTAGATCAATGTTGGTCCTAGTTTTTTTTATTTTGACCCTTTGCTTGGATTTAGCCAGCACTAAAAGCGTGGTAAAGTGATCTGTCAGAGTTGAATGTAAGATAGCAATGAACGCTATTTCTTTATTTTTATTA
Source organism: Eudonia lacustrata (assembly GCA_947562085.1). NCBI lineage: Eukaryota > Metazoa > Arthropoda > Insecta > Lepidoptera > Crambidae > Eudonia > Eudonia lacustrata. The sequence goes on from OX387316.1 coordinate 25,096,427, forward strand.
ATTTTCAACATAAAGTGGTCTAAACAACTCTGCTTTCTAGTCGGTAAGGTATGTCCTGCAAGTATACCATAAGTAGATAGCATCTCAAGATAAGCAGACCTGTTTGTAGTTTCACAAGACTGTTCCGTAGCTTTGCTAATTAGGTTTATATTGATATCACCCGCTATTACTACATTTTTTCGAGTTATACTCAATGTTTCTAAATGTGTACTTAGGGATGAAATAAAATTATCTGCTTTCCTGTTCGATGGTGAACGGTAAATGCAGAGTATTGTACTGCTCACTAGGTCCAGCTCCAAACATGAAGCTTCTGTTATTTTTACTTCTTTTACATTACATGCAAGTGTTTCCCTAATATAGACAGCCACCCCATCATTTTTATTAACATGATTGGTGGTTTGATATGAGTAGTAATTATTTAGTTTGGGGATTGGTTTATCCGAGTTAAGGTGACATTCGGTCAGTATAATTATATCAATATCAAATTTAAAAGTAGAAAGAGCAAATAAAAAGTCATCAAAATTGCAGTATATGCTGCAAATATTCTGGGAGATGATTGTGAGATCGCTTTTATTTCTATTGTAATGTCTAAAAATATCAGTACTATCACAGGTTACAGCTCTAGCTATATTCAAACAATCTATCTCATTCAACGTTCGAAGTTGTGTGACCGCCATTAGAAATATAAATGAACCTATCCTAATAACCTAATGACGGAAGGGCCTGCAGCACGTCTTATTTGTTTTGTGCTCCTGTATATTTGTTACGAATTGTTTTAAGTGGAATAAACTGTAAATAGTTATAAAGTGTAAGTGTAAATAATTAGTTCTGGACTTATAAAATGGTCGTTTACTGTACCGTTTGTATGAATGATACTAGAAAAAAAGATATTTCATATTTCAATTATCCCAAGGAGTCTACTAGGTAAGTAAATTAAAACCAGATTATACCTATTTAAAATTTTAGATATGTTTAAGTAGGTCGCACAAACCTTTATGTTATGTAGGTACATAACATAAAGGTTTGTGCGACCTACTTATAAGAATAACAATTAACTACGTAACATACCTATGTTACGTAGTTAATTGTTATTCTTATAACTTTACTTTTATTTAGTTTCACCTGTCCCGATGTTTGCTTGTGATCAAATCTTGCAAGTTTTTATTCTACTTCCCGGTTACCGATTGATCTCGACATAAATATTTTAAATATTGGTATAATGATATTCAGAAACGAGTACAAGATTGTACATTTAAATATGCCATGTGATTGCTTCCTAATTGATTACTTGAAAAGACTTTTTGTCAGATTCAGAATTTACCATTGTACCAAAAGGCATAACAAATTATTAAAAACCATAAATTAATAAAAAAAATATTTAGAGTAAGCAATGTGTAAATATACTAAATACCTTATCTTGTCTACATACCTAATAAAAGTTTGTTTATTTTATTTTATTGTCTTTTGCCAACCCTACTAAAATAGGTAAGAATTTCGTATGCTCCTTAGAAGCTTTGTCTCTGTTCCGTTTCCTTACTTTGTGCTTTCAGTAGATAGTCCGGACTGAAATCCGAACTGCGCGTCATGTAATTTTAAATACTTTTGCAAGAATGAATCAAGCAAACTGTCCAGTACCTTCGCCACCGTAGTGGCAAGAGAGATAGGGCTATAGTTTCCCTTTTCTGAGATGTCTCCCGTCCCGTTCTTGACTATTGGTACCACAATAGTTTTCATTAGATCTGAAAGTAGGTATGAATGTCTAGTGCACATATTGAAGAACAGAGACAGGACCCTCGGCAAGTGTACACTCGCATATTTCAGGTGCTCAATACTGAGCCCGTCGTGCCCGGGAGATTTGCCCCTGCTTATCCCTTTAACTACATCGCTGACCTAACTAGCCGTAAACATTAGCATTGACGCTTCCCCCTGCACGTCGGGCCCAGGCTTGAACATCCCAGAAGAAGAGGGACCAAGTGGAGACCGCATTTTGAAGTGTTCCATGAACAAGTTTCCGATCCCCCCGGGTCACTTGTCCCATCAACACACGCCGGCAGGTCAGGCCTAATGTCCAGTTTTCCGGTAGATTTCCAGAATTTCCCAAAAATTTTATCAGCTCGAAGCTTTGCTATTTTATCCATTTTTATTTGCTCCTGGTTATTTAAACACCATCTCAGTCGAATTTTAAAGACTTTGCGTAAATTACTCATCTGGTCGTATATTTCGCCAGCTGTTGGTCTATAATGTAAGACCCAAATTTGGAATCTAAGCCCGGCCTCCCGGTGAGCAACTCTTAGCGTGCAACTGAGCGTTAAATTCCGCTTATTTATTCCACACTTTTCCAAATCATTTATTTGCTAGGTTACATACACAGTACCTAAAGATTTTACCTATGTAAAATCTTTACTACTTCTATTATGTAAAATCTTTTAAGTAAAGATTTTACCTATATAAAATCTTTACTACAGGATACAGGATACAGGCACTGTAATCGGCTGGACGTGCAAATGTTCACATGTAAACATCATGAACTCCTTATACTAGAGAATCAAACATGTTTGAAGCTATTCTGTCACAATATTATATAAAAAGTTGATATAATAGAAATATAATGTTTGATTACAACAAGGTTCTGCTTACACGTTTACAGCGTCTCGTCGCTCGAGAACAAGAGTCCTCGTGTACTCCTTGGCGGAGATAAATTGTAGTAATGACAAATAGATGTACCTTCCAAAGCTGCTAGATGGCTGGCAAATTAAAAATCACTTTCTAAATGTCTCCCGGGGATCGTCTCGTTTATCGGAGTATAAATAGGAAGCGAACCTGAGGGAATCTTAAGTAAGATGTAAAGAGAATGTATTTTAGGCGTTTCGGTTGATAAATCAATAATTGCTTCAGGAAGATTATTGGAAAGATTTCTATCTTTTTTTTTATTTAACAATTGGATAACGCTTGGCCACCTAATTTCATGTGACCATAAGGTCGAAAATGGAAACCAGTTTTATACTCCATGTAAGTATGGAACTAGTTATCAGAACTAAGACAACGATACAAATTGAATAGAACAATATACCGATCGCGTTATTCACAGGAACACGTCTATTTAGTATATTTAGTTCCCTTTATTTTTGTCAACGTCCTTTTGTGCATTTGTTAAGTGGATACTAACTAATAAATGTTTCACTCGTTCATTCAAAATGTCAAACTAGGCACTTCCAAAGCTGAGGTCCACACGACCGGCGCGGCGGCGTCGCGGGCACCGCCAGTCATTATAAACTTTACCTATCAATTCTATATCTTAATGAAGGCGACATAAAATCGAGAATATTGTTTACTTACGCCGATGGCGGCTAAAAAGTTCTTTGTTCCGCAGAGAGATCGAGTTTCTGGAACCAATTAAGATAAAACCCTCATGGAGGCCGTGACATTAGCTGATGCTGCGTTTGCCATGCGTTTTATTATTCAGGGATAACAACCTAATAAATATCATATTACAATCAGCCATTATTACTGGAATGGCTTTCTCTTCTAGTTTATGGGTTATTAGGAGACTGGCTCATTATTAATTCGCCCGCCGGTTTTCATTTATCTGGTAATTTACACGTATATTTACAAATTAAATTAATAACGCACAAAAACAATTAATAATAGAATTTTGATGAAATATTACTTCAAATAAATATAAGAATCACCATTATCGTCGTCATGTTAGCCAAAAGAAGTCCACTTTTAAATATAAGGTCACATTTTTTTAACTGCAAATATTTTGAGTATAAATTCAACAACATATTTATAAACTATTTTTATGAAAAAACCTTAAATTTTTATACGCTAGTTTTCAAGAAAACGCCAAAAGACATTTCGATTAAAAAGTAAAATAATGCATTTTCGGTAGTTTCAATTCAAAGGGCCGAAACAGTGAGGCCGCAATGCCTTCACCGCTTACACGTGCCCGTAGTTTCATTCAAAGGAGCCGACAGGGAGGCCGCTCTTAAAAATGTAATATTACAATCTTTGTGTCAGGAAAAGTGAAAAAAAAAACTAGCCTGAATTTATTTAAATGCTAGGACCTTAATTCTCTGATATAATTAGAAATTTTGTCAAAATATTTGCAGTTGATGAAATGTGACCTTATAGAGAATAGGTAAATAAAAATAAATGTCACACAGAGGTGAATACACAAAACTAAACACACATTAAATTAAACAGTAAGACCTCAGAATAATAACTAAAGCTATTAGTTATATTTCTAGAGTTAGACAATCATTTCTCAGACAGGTAAAAGTCAAATATCCTTTCGTCCGGCACCGGTACAGCGACATGCCCGCCCGAGCAACGCTGGATGAACGAGCAGTCCAGCCTTCCCGTAACCATCACTAAGAACGGCCATTGGAGCTGGCTGCCCACCCTAGACCCGCGTTTGCGCATACTCGCTTGAAAGCAGACAAGGCCTGACGTCCTTGCCATTACTTAAAGCAATATTCAAATTCAAATTCAAAATATTTATTCGCCGTAGCAGGCTAAGGTTCTAACAATAAAACTAATATATAAAGTTAAAATTTAAATGCTACGATGAACTGGCGATCGGCGATCGAGTTAGAAGCTATTTCCTTTCTTCTGCTCCCATCTAGCTAACTATAAGTATATATTTCAGTCCTTAAATGTAATTTTCTTTTTTTTCCTTAATCTGTTGATATTTATTTATTCTCAATTCTTTCTTTCTTTATATGCACCTACTCCCCTATTACTCCTTACTATTGTTTCACTCTTCACCCAAGGTTGCCTGGAAGAGATTGCTATAAAGCAATAAGGCCGCCTACTTGTACTCTCTTCTCTGTCTATTGTCCTGTTTTGTAACTGTTTATTTCTTAGTGTGCAAATAAAGTGTTTATTATTATTATTAACTGGACTCCTCTCAGAATAAGTTGCAGCTTCAAGAAACTGTAACGCTGATTTTCAGAGTTAAAAATGGATATTAGTTTCTAGCATTTTAGGAGTTAACCTCTCACTCCCTGACTGGGTGGATCACACCCACCGGGGCGAAATTCCGTCAAACCCCAACCGATCGAGTTCGATTGCGCTCGACCACGCGACATTAGAACTTAAATATCGAGAATGGTAGCAAATTATTGGATGTGTGAATTGCGACGGAACAACAATTTGAAAAAGAATTCTCAACTTATTACAAAACTGAACGACGACCAACAACATGAAATATTATCAAAACATATGCAGAATCACAATTATGAACCAAATACACTTAGAGAAAGGGTACATTTTGTATATTGTTATATGTATGTAAAACAGCACCTTAACCTATTATTCAAAATAAATACCTACGTAAAAATAACTTAAATTTAATAGAAATAGAAAAAATCTTTATTTGGTATAATTACACATACACATTCAAAACACCACCACCACCCGTGGACTTGTGTAGGCTGATGATGATGATGATGATGATTCAAAACACAGTTCAATTCAATTTGTTTCCGTTATTCCTATTAATTTTTATGCCTAAATACTATTAGGCTAATAGTCATTATGCCTAGTAACATTAAACAAATAAAAATCATGCCAAAACAAATTAGTCTAAAAGACAATTATGTCAACATAAACTGTATGCCAAAATCAATTATGGCAAAGTTAATACTTTGTCATAATTGTTTTTGGCATACAGTTACAAGAATAAAATAGGTTAGATTTATTTGTTTCAGGCAACAAACAATGTACAAGATACTAAAAGAGGAGAGAGGAGGAAATGTAGATACCTAATACATACGGGATCTCTTCTTATCGCAGAATGGAAATGTTAGAGTTGCTGATATAAAATTTAATAATAAGATTTAACGTAGATCTATCAAAAAGTTGTGTCCTTTGCCTTTAGCATAAGTATGTATTTTGCCTGGCCTGTAATTAGAAAATATTATTTCTAAGAATTTGTGGTATTTTAGATTTTAAAAAGTGGCAACACTATTTTTGTGGTAAAATTTAATTTTATATGTGGTTCTTTCTTCTTGTAAAACTGCATAACGGCGAGCGGATGTGCTCTGTGAGTTTTTCTTAATTTTTTAAAATAAACTAAAGTTTATTTCATTTAAAACGCCTTTGATTCAAACATTTTTTTTTCCTAATATACTTTGGCATAACTATTTTGGCCAATTTTTTTTGGTATAACAACTTATACCAAAAGAAATTGGCTCGGGATCCCGTAAAAGGGAAAAGTCAATCCCGTGAAAGGGATCCCGTATGTATTAGCTATCTACATTTCCTCCTCTCTCCTCTTTTTACTATCTTGTACATTGTTTGTTGCCTGAAACAAATAAATATATCCTATTCTATTCCTGTATCCACCTCTCGGCCACAATTCAGCCAGCGTTTTGGTCCACCTGTCGTCACTCCATCTGGCTAAGTGTCCTACCCAACTTCACTCGAGGCTCAATATCCGCTCGCTGGCATCCTGGATTCTGGAGACCGCTTGCGACTTTCGAAAGTCGCAAATACCTGTATTTAAATAATAGAAAAATAATCAAAGCGCTTTCATATGAAAACAAAACACAAAAGTTTTCATTAAAAATACTCAAAGCATATTACCGAATAAATTTTGAAGATGTAATTAGATAATGTAAATTGGTACAAAGAAGTACACAATTGCCTCTGCTATGAATAATTTGAGCAAAACCCTTGTTATCTGTCAAGTTTAGCAATCAATCAATCAAGCAGAATTCTGACTTTACGTGTCTAACGAAGAACAAATAGTTATCTAATAAATAAATATAAATAAATCATAATAAATATAAGGATGAAATCTTGATAAAGTAATGAAAGAAAACCATGAAGTCTGGAGATATAAATTTAATGGGTCAAGTTAAAGCACTTTTCTCACTCAAAGATCCATCTGTTTACTTATGTTAGAGCAACATGCTCTTGCATACTTATCTCATTGTTAGTATTAATTACTATAGTTTGACTTTGTTTTTCTTAAACAATTTTTGACTTTTATAAGAGTACTGTAGTGGTACTGTATGACATTGTGGAAATTTAACTTATACCAGATGTAAATTTGATATATTAGATTTGTTTATTTGTTTTGTTTGTTTACATGTTGTAGTTGTCTTCTATATTTTTTGTGTTTATTTGTAATGGAAAGTGTCCTGCTATGATAGGGCATTTTCCATTTTTTATTTTTTTTGACGCTGTAAGGGAGAAAAGAGCTGGACACTTGCTGAGTTTCTTGCCGGTTCTTCTCAGTACAAGATCTCCCGCCCAGAGTAGACTTACGAACCGATGGCATAGCGACATTCATAAGAGCTACTTGTAGCCTAAACTGAATAAATGATTTTTGAATTTGAATTTGAATTGAACATTTTAAGCAACTAATTACCTAGTTAGTTTACCATTTTTTGTAAATAATTTAAATAAATTAATTTAACATTTTATGGTTTCCTTTCATTTAATTTATCAAGTTTGTTAGAGAGATTTCATCCTTATAATTGACCCTAACGATCGATGCAATAAAAATACAGGGTGTAATATTTACAGATTTTAGTCGGTTCGATTTCGAAAATCTTTGAATGCAGTTTTCTTACTTTTCAAAAATAAAGGAATGTTTTCTTTGAGTAAAATTTTCTATCTACAGTAATAATACTGTAACTGTATAAGAGTACCTACTTTCCCTTCAGGTGGCATTACAAAATTCCACCCTGTATATGGCCGATTTGTGAAAAATATTGTCAAAACTTGCCCATGCGCGAAACAAGGAAACTCCAAGTTTCAACTGACACTTACACTTTCAACCTTTTTTATTTCTGAAACACAACTGTTTTGTATTCCAAATTACTATATAAATCATGGCGGGCACCGAGAAATTCCAGCAGCTTCTCGGGGATAGATTTGTTGCCTTGGAACCCACTTATGATACTAACGAGACGCTGCACAATCTGGTCGAAACGTTAAGGGACGAGGGCATTAAGTTCTGCAAAAAACAGCGTACTGGTAAGAAATCCAAACTCTCGGCTGAGACTTTCGGGCTGATGACAAGAAGACCAGATGCTGGGCGGCCTAGCTTCAGCCTCGCAACGCATCGGTCTTGGCATGAATTTGGATAAAACCAAAGTCATGATCAATGACCACATTGATCCGGTACCGGTCGTCGTACATGGTACCTTCTTGAAATCGTTTCCGAATATACTTACCTCGGGCAGATTCTGCAATTAGGTAAAAACAATTTTGAGAAGGAGGCCAAGAAGAGGATTCAGCTGGGCTGAGCAGCGTTTGGGAAACTACGTCGAGTCTTCTCGTCATCCATACCGCAATGCTGAAAACGAAAGTTTTCAATCAGTGCGTCGTACCCGTCATTACCTACGGAGCTGAGACGTGGACACTCACGGTAGGGCTGATCCACCAGTTTAAAGTCGCTCAGCGACCTATGGAAAGAGCTAGGCTCGGAGTTTCTCTGAAGGATAGGATTCGTAACGAATACATCCGACAGAGAACCAAAGTCATCGACATAGCTCTAAGAATTAGCAAGCTGAAGTGGCAGTGGGCCGACCATATCTGGCGAAGAACCGACAACCGCTGGGGTAAACGTGTTCTTGAGTGGAGACCACGACTCGGTAAACGTAGTATAGGACGCCCTCCGGCCAGGTAGGATGATGACCTGCGAAAGACTGCAGGCAGATGCTGGATGCGTCAAGCTGAGGACAGGGCGCTATGGCGCTCATTAGGGGAGGCCTATGTCCAGCCACTGCTGAACATAGGACTAAGATAGGCTGATGATGATGATGATGATGATGATATAAATCTGTAGGCTCTGTGTGTACTTGCAATTTTTCTGACCAATTCTAATTTTTTTCTGTCTCTTTGTCTGTATGTCCTCTTATAACTTGATGAAAATTTGTATTTAGTAAGAACATGCGATTGTGCAAATGATAGGCTATATAATGTTGGTAAACCTAATAATTATTTTCATTAGCATTCATTGATCCGTTATATTCGCACAGCAAAGCGGGCGGGTGACGGTTAGTTTACGTATAATTTTTTAATCCACTTGCCATGATGGACAAGTTTTGCATTTGAATTTTGCTATTGGTAAAATTAATTTTACCTGATTTCTGATATTTGTGTTTTTTTAATTAACCTTAAGTGTTTTATGTACCTATTTTAAATGTATTTGAATGTTTAATAAACTGTTTTACTTTAATAATAAGAAGGTTAAGGTTTGCAGCCTGATACTGATAGGTGACTTTCGCAATGCTTTTTCACTAAAATTTCTCAATTTCCACACAGCGTCGACGAAAACCATGTGTTTTTCCAAAGTTATTGCTAACTATAAAACACAAATCGATACTACACAAATTGATTCCACAAGCCATAAATATGTAGCCCGCGGGCAGAGCATGAAGGATGGGAAAACTTTGCCCACCGCTACAATACTTTGCGAAAGATTAGGCCCGACTTGGATAATCCGGGACCCTTTCAGCCCCATAAAAATGTTCCCGATCTTTATTGGATATTAGAATATTATGAAGTTATCTCGAGAGCTGGTGCTGTTCTTATTTTACGCGAAACGATAATGTGTTCGAGAGTTCTCGTAAAAACAGCCAATTGGCATCAGCCGGAGAAGAAAAGTTTCTGCGCAAATATCTTGGCTTCCAGTTATTTACATTTGGATACAAACGTATTACAATACCTATACAACGTAGTGATAATATAGGTAGGTAAGTTAACAATATAGGTGATGCAAATTCACTAAATGATAATAATATTGCTGTTTAAAACAGCATGAAATAGTTAAATCATTTATTTTTTTAAATTTATTTATCGAAAATATCGATTTATTTATCGAATACCCACATCAACACATGGCACTGCCGTGCCGAGCATTATTGTTACCGACTACATTCCCATGTATTTCAAAGGCTAACGATTCAGAACACCACAAAAACAAACTGAAACACGGCTATGTGATGGGCGTACATATTTATCCCGTATTGATTAAATGCTTTTAAAAAAAATCTCCTCATAAAATGTAATATTTGATACTTATAATAAATTAGCTGTTCTTCGAATTTATATTTAATGTAGGCGCATTAGATCTATTTAATTGTTTAGTGTACGACTTTAGGAAACAAATTTACTATGTTGTTCGAATTTGCGGATTGCACTAGCAGCATACTTTTCTGTAAAGATGTATTCTAAAACTAAAATATAGGGTACCCACTTACTGCGAAATCTCTCGTAAAGTACTCCTCTTCCATCAAAGAAGACAGACTATTCCGTGCATCTGATAAAAGTTTTGCCAGCAACACGCCCACAGAACCCGACACCACCGCAAATGATAAATTGACCAAGTTTCCAGATTCAATACACTTCATTATCAAGCTTTTGTTGTTTATGGCGGAAACATTGATTGGGCGCCGCGTTGTACTTGCGCAGTGAGTCATATTAAAAAGTTTCTTTCACCCAAATTAAATAATGAGTTTTCCTAAGAGCCCATAGCTTTGCACTTTACGCATTAAAAATAATATTTAGGAAATTTGAAGTGTCAGCCGTTTGGCTAATGTCCTTACTTTAATACCAAATGTCATCGGTTTAAATTTCGCGGAAATGTTTGGGTTCTAGAGTAATTGTCAGTGCATGGTTTACTACCAGACGATACCGGTTGGGTTGGGGAAGACTTGTTTTTTGAAGTGGAGACCGCGAGTCCGCGCAAAGGTAGTGCAGGAAAGAAAGAAAGAAAATATATTTATTGGCACACACTACAACAAAATTAATTACATGCCCTCCGTTGAGGTTGAGCGTAGACATTCGCAGACTGGCTGGAAGCTCTTGAGAAAAGTCGAAATCGAGCTCAGTTGCATAATACGAGTATTACAATTTATTTATACTGATAATATATTTTTTAAATTCAAAATTTTGCTGTTCTACTTTCTGATATTTATACAAGCTGTTTAATAATTTTACGTCCCAAAGTAAAGCTAAACACGTAAGGCGTACCTGAAGTAACAGCTGTGCATTATTTTTCTGTTTGGTGCGACTGTGCATTTTAATGTACTCGTAGTTTAGTCGAGGGTGTCTTCTTTATATTGTTCTTTACTGAATCCATGACCAAATACTATTTTCATAATTGTACCTATGTGGTAAACTTTAGAGCTCTAACAATGACAATAACGATGTCGCCTCAACACAATATAATGTAACCCTCAAGTGAACAGGTGACGTCTGCTGACCGCGCACTGGAAATGTACTAAATACACGAAAATACAAAAATACACAACACATCGCACAAGTGTACAACCTCGCCCAACAACCTGTCAATATTGGTTACAGCTTCATATTTCTGCAGCGCGGCTCTATACGAGGAGAGTGGCTCTCAAGAACTTCACAGGTACCTACCTATGTCAGAAAAACATAAAGAATAGCCAATATCAAAAGTAAAGTGTGTACATTGAATTGGGCAGTGACCAAACTATCTAATGATAGAAAAGAGAAATACTGGAAATAAATGCTATAGTTTTAATTTGATAAGTGTTTTAAAATAAAAAAGTGACTTTATAGTATAACGTTTGCTAGCAAGCAAATAGTAAGGATTAAAAAATAAACGACATTCAGGTTTGCTGTTGCAGAGGCTAGTACTCGTATTTTGACTGTCGCGATCGTATTGTAGGCGTAAATTTCGTTTTAATTTTAAAAAGCATTTCCCTTTTGCATAAACGCCGTGAAGCGCACACTCGTACGTATCGCCTCCAATTTGTTTGCTCGGCCTTTGCTTAGCATATCACGGAACAGCCGCATTCCAACTGCGAATAAATGTGAGCATCCAAACTTCTTTCTACCATAAACACTGCCATAGCATAACCATCTGTGTGCTGCAGTTTTAAAGTTGTGTTTTCTTTACAAAACGTGAGGTGGTTAAGTCCTTGCGCGTTCTGTCGCTCGCTCTCTGCTCGCTTTACCTCCTGCTCATGTTTACATTCCTGGTACTTGGCAAGCAAACGCTCTTACTTTGCCTTCGCCGACTTTTTGATACGTATTGTCTTTCACGCCTTTGAGAGAATTGTATGCATTTCAGTACTTTTTGTAAGAATAACGATGGTGCAAACGCTTTCAAATGGCCGATGGGAAGTTTTCCTTATTTTACTAACAAATTGTATCACTCCTAGTTTTGTACCATATCGAAACGCTCAGAGCGAAGTATCCATTCGCGTTCGTATAAGTTAAGCAGTGTTTGCTATGCTACTCGTAATCAATTTCATTATAAATTTCATAAACTCGGGCTACTCAGTGCTTTGGAAAGCACGTGAAGCCGTTGTTGCCAGTTGTTGTAATAAAACGGTGGTCATAAACACAAAACTGTGCCACGCCCATTTGTAAAAGCATGAGCCCAGTCGGACGTTTACAGGCTGAATATGATTAATAAGAATGGTTGGCGACAAATGAAATTAAAATCCCAAAATGGCTGCATAGACCCACTTTTGTATTTAACAACTAGGTAGTAGCACACCTGACCGGCCAATAAAAATTCGCCCTCCATTTACCAAGAACACGTTAACTGAATTTGTGCAACGAAATTTTGAACAATTTTACGCGGCTAACAATATCAAACGCGCTATAAAAATACCAAACACGAGTACTAAATACCTTCCCGAATCACAGGCAGAGCGATTTATTAAATACAGTGCCTTAATAATCTGTAGAAAGAATAAATAGTAAGTAAATAGCCTATTTATTATCCCACTGCTGGGCAAAAGCCTTCATCATTGAATTCAAGTCATCGCTACGATATGGGTCAAATATATGCATATCAAAGTAAAATATTTTGATGGTAGTTGAAGATTTATTTACTTGCTGTTCGAAAGAAAAGACAAAAAAACCAGTACAGTAAGAAATAAAAATATGTCTACTGAACCGACAGACGAGTGTACGGTGCGTCTGCCTGACGAAAAGCGACCAGCACAGTATATAGACGACATTTTATCTGTATTTTTTGAAGAGGGTTTATTCATAAGGATATGTCACCCTCATAGATACAGGATGCTTGCAGCACCAGGGTATCATAGGTTTGTAATGAAAAGAAGAACACCGGGTATTTTGATTAGATCTACTAACATTAAGAACTAAATACTATTACTACTAATACCCATTGTATTTTAGAGGTGTAATCTTCATTTGAAACATGAGTTAAGGTTTGTATTTAAAGTAACACCTACATGGTGACGACCACCGCATAAGTAATTTACATTTTGAAACCTTTCTCAGAACGAAGTCGCAAATGTGGCATTGAGCACCTCCGCCCTGAACGGTGACTTGTAAATGCAGTTCAAATATTTCCCCCGAACCCACACTAGAGTTTTCCCAGGCCAAACACTCAACCATCTCGCAACACGTAAACAATTTCATCGGACTGTTTTAAACTGAAGCCGGAGTTTCTTTAAAGCCGTGTTTACACAACTCTTTATTTTTAAAATAAAGTGCCTTAAGTGGCTTCAAACCAAAAACAGTTTAACTCCAATTTAAAAATTCAAATTTTAAAGTGACTCTCAATGTTTCATTAATAGCTATTATTAAAAATATAAGAGATTTTTAGAAACCATGTACTTTAAGGTGATAAAACGAAGAAAAAAAGTTTGCACGCATGGTGCATTCATAATTTCCTTAATTTTGACAAAATTATTAAATTAAATTTGTTACGCAATTTTTTATTAAATATTTCTATTGTGACGATACATCAAAATAAACAAGTCCCAGCCCTAGTGGTTTAGTAATCTCTATGTACTTACATTTATGATCATGCTTGCGTATGCATAAATGTAAATTTTACAATTGCATGACAAATTAAAGTTAAAATCATGTGTTAGTAACAACACTTACAAGACCTAGATCGGATACACTTTAGATCTTTTAATTTGTACCAGACCTTTCTGTTGACGTTGTATATTCTATTTAAATAGAAATGAAAGTCATTCAACTCATACAATAAAATAAGATTCGAATGGCAACGTGATGCAAGGTAATCCAACAAATTATTCGGCTCTGCCCTTGATCCCATGAATGACATCGGGAAAATGTTTCAGTAACGGCGACAAACTGAACGAAAGACGTGACGGGTCTGAACATGCCTTAAATCCACAGAACTCTCCGCGATTTATTCATGACTCGACCGAATATTTGATTGATTGCCACGTCCAAAGCAATCGCTCCTTCGATAAACTTGCCGATCACTTCATTTCGGGAGAGAGCCCGTTGTTTAAAGTTCTCAGCGTCGATTTCTTCTCGTGATGCGGCGGTTTTTCAGTTCCGTATCGGAAACAGGTCCATTCAATTTGCTACAGCGCCGAGGAAAGAGTGGGTTGCTCCGACGTCGTAATCTCGGGAGACACTTGTCCATTAGGGCGCCACGTCACTGGAGCCAGCTTCAAACACAAACGTGTGTTTGGGGATATTTGATGAGAAATGCTTTTAACCGCGTCGCCTAGTGGTGAGACTTGTCTATCTCAGGTCCAGAGACCTCTGCTATATTCCCAGAGCGCGTTGTACTATGCTTGCCTTTTTTGAAAAATATTTTATTCACCGCCCTCACTGGTAACTGGGGAGTGTTTCTGATTTAGTCTGCACTACCAATGCCTACATTTTTTTTAAATTATCTTTTGGGAGGGACAAGCTTCTACTGCTTAATGTGCTCGAAATGAAACTAAAAGGAAGTCAAAGTTTTTCCTGGCGTATTAAGTTAGTTAAGATACCTAATTAAGAAAGAAATTAGCTGCGACAATGGACCTATGATACTTCATGTTGTACACCTGTTAAGTATTTGTCATTATATTAGCCATCTTTATAACAAAATAAATTGAGTAAAACGAAAGACCAAATCAAGCTGTCTAAAAAAGACTTCCTAAATTTTCCCTTTAAGTGACGCTTTAATAATAGCGTATGTTTTTCGTTATCTCAACAGCGAAACTGTAGTGCATCTTAGACGCGTGCTAAGGCGTTCTGCAGACAGAGCAACTTTGAGTTCCGTATTGCGGCAACAGGCAACTCGCATTATATCCTAAAGAAACTGCGCAGATATAGCGACTCGACGATCAACAACGCAAGCAACTCTTGTTACGAGTGTCGGTGGTCGACAACAGTTGTCAGATTCTGCAAGTATCAACTGTTAAATTTGTCCTAGTTAGTACCCCAACTGGCAAACATTGACTATTGATGTTGACTATGGATTTAAAAAGTTTATTTAGAATTGCGACAACCGTAAACTGTTGCTGCAACTGGCAACCTTTAACGATTTTTTTTTAAAAGATGATAGCTTCTTCGCCTTGGTGGCCGTGTGGCAAAGCGCTCGGTCCCGATACCCAAAGGTCCCGGGTTCAATTCCCAGGTCGGGAAAATGTGTTTCGGATTTTTCGATGCATATTCCGGGTTTGTGATCACCAACCCGCTTTGACAAGCGTGGTGATTATGCCATTACCCAACAATTGTAGTGATGACTTGATTTCAATGATAGAGGCCTTTGTCCAGTAGTGCGATAGTTGTAGGCTATTTGCTTACCTACTTACTAGTTTCTTCAACTCAAATTGCTCTATCTGCGTAGCGCCTAAGAATGCCCCGTCGCGAGTACTCGTGCCGGCGGCGGCGGCGGCATTGCTCGCGCATTGTTTTCGCAGTGTCACTGCATCGACGGCGGAGTTGGGAACTGCCAAAAAGTTTCGGTATTGTTCCCATTGTGCGACTGCAGCGCCCCGCCGTAAACTATAGCATTGTTTCCAATTGACGTTGGAATTACGATACACGCGGTGATAAATTTGTCTCACCTACTGTGGGCGAATGAAAAATGACACTCTTCGAATCATTCACGTGTGCGATTGATGCATGCATGCTTGTTGCACACTTTAGCTAACTAACCTAAATTGATTTATGAAAGGGTCTTTTACACCGTGTTACAACAAACAACGGTGAAGCGCTTTTCCTACGATAAAGTCAAATGGAAGCGCATTCCACGCGGATTATTCATCTACTAAAGAATTGGTTAATTTATATCTTTTACTGTCAGAACAGAACAATACCACTTGTGCCACAGTGCACCTGACCCGGCATGTCATGGGGTGTGGGTTCGAACCCCGCTCGTGGATTTTTTCAACACTTTGTCAATATACCACTTCCATTGCTGTTATAGCGTCAGCCTAAGCTAAGATGGAGGTAGCTAGCCTCGCAAATTTGGAAATAACCTACATGTATCATAATCCACCCAACTTGGATGTTTGTGTCTAAGCCAGGTGGCCTAACTACTAGACCACAGGCGACTGTTAATTAAACTACACAAGACAACAAACTTGTCCTGTCCATTTTGATATTGTGACATACGACATCTTTTAAGCCCAGTTACATTTAAAAAAGGTTACGTAACAAAATAACGTTCTGGTATGTATTCGTACGATAAATGCTGAAAGTGCTGAACTCTCGCAACTGGGCTATCAAGCATTCACACTCGGCAAGTTTGCCTTGGGGGTGTTTCAGAAGCTGTCCTTACGTCGGCCGATCGACCTGACGAAGACAAGTGGCTCCAGCTCTCGCCCGACCGTCCGGGAGGAGGGAACCGTTTGGGGGAAATAGTAGATTCACTATTCTGATTGCAACTGTCTAGACTAATATAATGAAAACGGGAAAAATTTAAATTTAAAATTAGATTGATTTCTTTCAAACCATTGAACTGATTCAATTCTTTTGTTACTAATAGAAACTATCTTATCTGTATGTTTTTTTTATAACGCCATCCTCTTACTAAATAATACTCATAGTAAATATTCTTATGACTAATACAATTTTCTTAATCTATTTACATACTATACTGTTTATATACAATTGTTTACTTAAATTTAAAACACCTTATATAATTGTAACACACATATTTATATACATTTTATACACTTTCATAACTTACTCTTGTTCCTATGATTTGCTGATTTATCTGTATGTTATGATGATATAGGTATTTATCCTTGGTAAACATTTTTTTTTCAGGAATTTCGGTAGATCGTAACAAATTTTGATCTGTAAAAAACTCAATTCTAAAGTAACAGTACCTACCTACAACTTAAAATAGCTATTACTTCTCTAGTTCCGCTCGGGTCATGAGTGCAACTAAACTATTCGACGTTCGTTCTAGAACTCTTTAAGAGCTGTCTCATATGTCGAATGACTCGACGGTAAGCGGCCAGCCCGCGCTGAGGGAACTCTTTTTAAGTACCTACCAAAGATGTGTGGCTACAGGAAAGCTACGACCCTCGCCACGGCTACGAGCGTCACTGTTGAAAACAACATTATATGCCTACAGCAAACGGCATCACTATTATAAAAAGTAAAAAGATTAATATTGTCTCGCAATGTCAAGCTTTCTCGCTCTCTCTTTGTTTGTGTATAGCGATTTATTTGAATTTTGTAAAAAGTATTAAATTCCTGCGTGCTATCTATATTAGAATTTATAGTGTGTTCGCAGTTTTATAATTCATTATATTTTTATTCGGACAAATTTGTAGGGTAGATAGAAATACTCGAGCGGATTGCATATCAATTCCACCCGTCTTTTTCTTGTAGGTATATCGTCACCCTGCAAAGATAGTGTACAAATATTCCTTCGCAAACTAATACGATTGACCGCGCGTAAACACTCCGAATATCGCTATATAGCGACATTACAGTCGCAACGAATAATTGTGCTTGTGTTCATCAACCTATTGTGACTTCATTTTCGTATTCAAATTAACTGTGCAGCTCCTTTCATGCGGTTTTTATTGAACTTTGTGTGTGACGTCATCGACCACGCAGCACCATCACCAGCTCGACAACTCCCGCCGCAGAGACTACAAACGAGTATTTTTTTATTTATCTATTAAAGGTTAAATAAAGGTTGGTGACATTTATATTGCTATCCGCGTGTAGATGTTGCTTTAAATAAATTGTACAACTTTTCTATCATTATATAGTCCACACTTTTTCATACCAGCGATCTTATATTCAACATGTGGTTATTTTGATGTTAGATTTATGTATGTAGCTTTTCTTTATTTATTAACACAGCCCGCTCTCCGTTTATTAAAATAATTATGGTCACGAGCATTGCATTTTAATATTTTGCAAAGAGAGACGAGTTACAAACTGCAAGAAGCGTAGACAAACTGTAACTGTGCAAGTTTATTTTTTTTAGATGTTTATTTTATTATGTGCTGTTTTTTTTAATCATTTGGTTTTATTTCACACAATGCTATACTAAAACAATTAAGGTCCCTATGCTTGGTGCTATACTTCTTTGCTACCGAAATTCGCATAGCTTATGTAATCAAAATTCCGTGAACCAAACAGAGTAATACGTTTTGCGTTGCTTATCCTCTTTATCCCAGTTTCAATCTCCAGTAATCCAACCTTTTTAGTTTCATAACATCGCCGTGGAGTATGTATAATATCCCTACTGCATGTAAAATACTTAGAAAAACATGGGCTAAGATAGCGACGCCAGTCTCAGCGTTAAGGGGCACTCCTTACTGGCACTAGCGGTTTATTTTAAATATGATTGCTTATTGAAATATTAACTTTAACGGATATACTCTCTTTTTTACAAGTTGACTTAGGATAAAACTATATATTATTACTATATATACGATTAGATCCGTAAAAGTTGTTAAATTACAATGTGTAGTGATACTTTAAAAATTAATAAGATTGCTTATATTTATATAAAATACTAGCTGACCCGACAGACGTTGTCCTGTCTAAGTTTTAATAAATATGTGCCACAAACGCCATCTATCAAAGTAATCCAAAATGGCAATTCCCATACAAAATTACAAATTTTTAATTTTTCGATTTCTCAGATCTTTTCTTGAGTTTTTCCATTTTTCTTACCTTTTGAACCATCCTGGTATTAGAGGGAACAAAACAAATATACAATTATTCAAATCGGTCTAGCCGTTTTTGAGTTTTAGCGAGATTAACGAACAATATTTTTTTTTTTTATTTTTTTTTTTTTTTGCGAGATGGGCTTGCTTTTGGCCTCATTCTAATCCCTAGGGCTAAGAAGAGGCCGAAGAAGATATAGAAGATAGTTTAAATATCAAACAAAGTAATAAGCAATGGCAGTAATAATAGTACCCACCAGCACAGACTGTTTGGAAAAGGACCTCGTTTATCTTATATACCTAATATACCATATATACCTAATCTATCTATATATCTTTATACACATAATGACTTGTCCTGACTGTCCGACTCATCATCGCCGAGCCTAAACTGCTGAAGCTAATTAGATAAAATTTGGACTGTAGGTTTATTGAGTGACGTAACCAGCCACTAAGAAAGGATTTTACGGAAATCACACCCTAAGGGGGTCAAATAGGTGGTGAAAGTTTGTATAAAAGTCCGTCAGTTTTGAAGTAAAATACTTGAAAATTGGTATTTGGGTTCTTAAAAAGTATTAAAGTATGACTTGTCTCAGGAATTTTGTTTATGTTTTTTTTAGGGAAATCGTTATTTTTAAAGTAATAACTATCAAAATGAATATTTTAATCGATCTTTAGATTTTTCAACAAATGTGTTTTGTTGTGTTTTAGCATTTATCGAAAAACCTCCCCTAGAGAGGTGAAATAGGGGTAGAAAGTTTGTATGGAAATCTGTCATTCCTTAAATTTCGGTATGTGGCCTGGTTAGAAATTACGAAGAGTTTCAGGATTTTTGGAAAACGATCCCTTAAGTAGGGGATGACAATTTGTACAGGAGGTTTCAGAACAGACCAAAATTAGTTATACAGTGATCTTTATTACGCGGTTTTGTGTTACACTTTTTACTAATTCTAGCTCGCATGGATAGGCATTTTAATGATACAAAATGAAAAACTTAATGTTGAAATGACGTGACATGTTTAATTGTCTAACCCTCATTAATTATACCCTTATGATATTTACCTTTAATAAGTTTGGCTTTTATTACCCACGTGAGCAAAGCCGCGAACAAAAGCTAGTATGTATATTATATAATCTGAATCTCGGAAACGGCTCCAACGATTTTCATGAAATTTAGAATGCAGGGGGTTTCGGGGGCGATAAATCGACTTAGCTAGATTTCATTTTTAGAAAATTACCAAAAAAAATACCGAGTAAAGCTCGGTCATCTACTATACCTTATATACCTTATACTCGTATACCTAAGCTACAGTTATTAATTTGAGTCCAACTTGGACATAATATCTAAAATAGCTGCGACTTTATTTAACATTAAACTTACTAATATAAATGTAACAAGGTCTTTAGTTGTTGTTTTTGTAGTTCATTTAATTAATTAAAATATACATATAAGTTGTCATGTTTTTTATCTTTATTCTATTCTATGTCTTTTCAGAAAATCTTGTATATATTTTAATATGTTTTGCTTTGGTTACCTCTGTCAGTTAAGATAAATGGCTTTACGTAGGTATTATAAAGTTGTTGTTGGACCGGAAGGTTTGGAAAAAGTGTGGAGAGGCCTATGCCCAGGAGAACGTTATGGCTGATATAATTTAAGTAACTATTATCATCATTAAAAAAACCTTTTCACCATTTAATAAAGTTACTAAAAAGCGCTAAAGTTATAAAAAGCGCAAATTGTTTCCTCAATGAAGTAGCGCCGCAGAACGGCATTGCTCCCCTTAAGCCGCGCGGCGCCCGCTCCCCGCTTGAGACGACAAATGTTGACGATGCCATAACATCTGACATCCTTAATGTTGCCGAAATGGCTTGCTTGCTGTCTCTGTTGTGCAGTTATTGAGCAATACTTCTTTAGGCACGGAGCTAGAAGATTGATGTGTTATCTCTTCTCGTTATAAAATTGTGTGTTTTTTACTTGTTTACACTTTCGCTTTTCATGACAGGTAATTTAACACACATAAGTAACGGGCTGAAACGTTATTTTACAAGGTATATCTGACTTTTAAAGACCACTTCTCTGTTTGTGTGTCACAATGTTTGTGTCTTAAATTTTTGTATTTAAATTAAAAGCAGTTTAATTACATTAATGGTAACAGACACATACAGAGTCCAATCATTTAGGGTGACTACAAGTTAGGAGCGTGTCCTTTGGAAGTCCACGTGAGGCCAGTGTTCGCCACAAAGAGTAACGGGCGCGGCCATCTCCCCCCAGCGCGTACGCTCGCCGCTGTAATAAAATATTTCATCAGCTGCGCTCCTCGCGCGTCCCCAGTGGCCTGATAAAGGATATGGTTTATTATAATAGGCTCCGAGGCATAGCAATACTTTTTTTCATTATTTACTTAATCAGGTGAAATATTCTTTTTATTTTCCTCCCGGGTGCCGGAACGTGTGAATGGCGGTACAAAAGTGTACTTTTTTCTAAACGCTGAGCATTTTATTGGTAAATAAATTTGGCAACAGCGAGACGTACTGATGTTATGCGAGTGAAGGAGAAAAACTTCGGCACAGTTACAATTTCACACCCAAGTTTTCTTAGCTTGCAGAAGCAGTTGAAGTTTTCATTGATGTTGATAATATTTCATTAAGGTAACAGCTAGGACAAACCAGATTAACTCAGTACTTAGTGTTTGCTCGCTGATAGCACACCTATCGGGGATTTCGGGGCGCAAGCGGTCCGCAGTCCATTAGGGCGTGGTTGCCCCTAACGCGTTTAGTGAAATATGTGTGAGGCGAGCTGAAAGGTATTTAGTGTTCATTGCGGACCTGAAGTTGCGATCTCATTTGTGTCATTACATAAATGACATTGCAACTTCAGTTCCGCAGCGAACCACTCCAAGTGTGTTACCACTGGCAGTAAAATGACGGCCTCGCAGGCCTGCGAAACAAACGTCATGCGAATCGATACAGTTAGTAGACACCTGAGTCAGAGCGCAATCTCATTCATCAATTGCATTAAAACTTGGCGTGACTTGAAAATAGTCTGATCGACTGCTTGGAAAAGTATGAGGATTTTTCTTACTATAACGGTAGGTTGAAAGAAATACTTCAGCTAAATAATAGTAATTTTATAATTTAATTTTTTGCATCCACAATTCTACCTATATGTAGGGCTGCCGTCCGTCCGGGTTTCCCCGGATTAGTCCTAGTTTGGAGGGCGTCCGGGGAGCGTCCGGGCGGAGTTTCTGAAAAGTGTACGGGTAAAACCCGACCACTTTTTATGTCGGGGGAAATCCGATTAACTTGACAGAATGGAATGATTAGCAATAAATTACAGCATTTCATAGTTTAGTTAAGTTTCGGTGCGGCAAATATATCTGTGCGCTGGTGAGTCTCGCGTGACGTGACGTAACTATTTTTATTTCGAAAGCGTTTACTTCCAACTGTACTAGAATTTGATCTACACAATAAATCTTATATGCATATCGATGGTAGGCCCAGTTGCCGGAATAAAAATATTAAAATAATTCGATCCGGCGAGTGGGCCCGCGGGCCCAGATAAGAGCGGGCCCAGTCGCCGGAATACTCGTATATTTAGTAATCGATTACCACTCGAGCTTCCTGAGATTGGTTGATTTTTTCTAGTAAAAATTTTATTTTGTAAATAATATTAAGTTACTAGTTTGAAGTTCATTAACTTAACTTTAAGATCATATTACCGTTATGTATTTACTGACGTCATTCCTTTTATGAGGCATATTTACCTTTTATGATTCTCCTCGAGTACTTACTTTAAATCCTTTTGATGAGGTGTCCTGACCGATGTCGGCTGCAGCGACTGCGAATGGGGCAAGGCAAAGCCGTATTTATTCTGAGAATCATCGAAGAGTAGATTGCCTGCAGTGCCCCTTAATGCGCTCTGTGGCATCCTACGTACCCAATTTCGCTGGTGAATTGTGAGGGTAGGAACGCATTTCCGGCTTGTCAATTCTCCCCCGATATAGATAGGGAGGTGATGTGATAGCTTCTGTTTATCAAACCGTCTTTCATCTCAACCCTTTTAAATTATATTATATATTTGAAAGGATATTTATTTTTATTTAAATAATAAAAAAATAAATTTAATGCGAACAATTGTTAAAAATCCACTAAACAGATACTTAACAGTTCAATGCCAAAAAGAAATATCAATAAATCATGTTTTTCTATACAGTTTTATACTTTCGCGTTAAGTACATTACTTATCTATAAAATATTTAACAATATTGAACGCAAAAAAGCTACGTGACCACGGCCGGTGTAAAATGGTTTACGTTGGATATAAAAGAAATGCCAATAGGATATACAAAGTAATCTGCACTAAAGCCTCGTTAAATATTAGTTTATGTTTTCTACCGCATAGTCAACTTTGTGACATGCCGAATAAATCGCAGAGGAAGCTGCACGCGGAAGCTAGCCTTTAACAACTCATATAACGATGGCATCATTATTGCAAATTAATGAAAAATCCGTTTATTTGGATTTCCGCCGCCAGTCTCATTAAACGCGCTCGATGATCATTAAAATGGTTGCTGTCTGTTTGTTCCTCGTTCTACCTTTAATAATAAATGTAATTATGACAGTATACTCGCATATACAGTAATACATAAACGACTATGTTCGTGTCGGTGACCACACATTTGACAACTGTTTAGATTATAGGAGTGTATGAGTCGCTCTAACATAATATAGTTTCGACTAGTGGTAGTAGTTACGTAGATCCTAAGTTTTCAGTGTGGACCGGCGACCACAAATAACTTACTGCATACCTAAATTAATTACTAAATCGAAGAATAATAACGTTCGATATAAATTAAGAAAAAAAATATGACTAAATAGTTAATCTGGGTATAAAACAGTCAAATTTTATTTATCTGTGTGAAGACAGGTATTGTCGAATTCACAAACTTAAGTCGATATGTATTTATCATCATCTAATGATGACAATCAGCCAAGTTCGCTGATAATCAGCCAAGAAAAGTCCCACTAGCGGACTCCTGATTCTACATAAATTATTATCTCTTACGACATGGACAACCAGCTCTCGACGAGCCAGGGAGCAAGGGAAATCTTGAGATAATTATAATAATTATGTTGATCCATCCAGGAACTCGGTAATGCGATAGTTGCTTGACATACAAGATCGCAAACCGGAGCATGCCTGCCGCTGCGCCATCGAGCTCCTACATATTATTAGCCGAGGTTTTATAACTCGTTTCAATCTTGTTCTTCATAGACTCTAAGTATCTACTTAGTTTTTATGAATTCTATTCCGAAAGTAAATAAAAGTATTATAGTGAAGGAATGGCCTCTGTGTACTACGTTACAGCAACTATCTTAAGTGCGGTAAACTGTAAGATAAATTTTGATATTAACTATCTAGAAACTGGAACAACCGCAGTCTGTAAGTAACTCCTTGCTAATATAATAATAACATGCCGGCGCCCAAGAAAATTGCTATGGACTCGCGTTCTGAAATAAGAGACTGTAGCATGGCTGCCTTCGATGACGGAGCTCAACACATCCTTTTGTTGACTGTTTAATGAAGCGTGACCTATTCTGGGTCATAAAATGAGCTGTTGATAAAAACATTTTCTATTTGCGTGAACTTTCCCTAACTAAAAACAATGCAACTTTATTAAATCGTTACTAGGCTCACGGTATAAATAGATGTGGGAATTGACATATTTAATACTAGCTGCCCGGACAGACTTCGTTCTGCCAAAAATTATTAGTAAAAAATTAATAAATATAACGTATTTCCGAATAATAACAATAAATATAACTAATAAACAACAATAAACGACTATTACTAACAATTATTTTTCTCTAAATTAGTTTTCGTGTCTTAAGGAACATACGAAAAAAAATTAGCCAAATCGGTCCAGCCATTCTCGAGTTTTTCGCTTAGCAACATAAATTTTTATTTTTTTAGACTATTTACTATTTACGTGAACTAGTGGTCGCCCAGTGGTCGAAATTCGACCGTAATTTTATTAAGGCTGCACGGATTGTATCCTAAGCAATGAAAAATTTAAAAAGATAGAACGAGAGATGGATTGGCATCGACAGATTTCGGCCGCTCCTCTTCCATTTTAGAAATTTTTGAAAAGAGTATGCGTGTGTGTCCAATACATGGTGTTGTCAAATACATGGTGTGTAATGTTTGTTTTATTGATTTAATGTATTTATTATGTAAATTTAAAAAATATATTAACATTCTCTACTCCTTCTTTATATAAACTATAAGTGTGCGAAATTTCATACTCCTCCGTCCGCGCAATTTTCGTAAAAAGGGGTACAAAGTTTTTGCTTCACGTATTAATATATAGATACTAAACGCTGTTCATTGTCCTAATTGTTCAGATATAATTAAAATTAGTCGCGTAATAAGCTCAGTGCCAGCGCCCCTTGCCTCAGGTAGCAAATTGATATTGCCATTATATCGTGTGCCAATGCCAGTGATCGCCAGCGCGGGACTCAAACAAAATTGATTTGGTTCGTTTGACAAAAATCAATATCTGGAACAAAACGATTGCAGCTATTCATGCCGCTTTAAATGGGGAAATCAGCGTCAGTTTAAATCTGTCTCTTCAGTTCTATGGCTGATAATTTGGATCATTTTGTGCACGCATTAGATTAATGTTAAGTTCCAAAATATTGTTATATAACATGTTTGCAACTTGTTTTGTGTGCCATTAATAAATAAATAAATAAATAAATATTTTGTTCTCATTATAATTATAAACCTATAAACTTAAAGATTGTTTGACTCCCCATGCTGGCCCAAAGCCGGTCGGTCTGGACCAAGGACATAAATAACTTCTGAATCACGGAGAAGCTTGAAATATTTTTATGTGGTCTTTAGATGAATGTATGACCAATCATTCATTTAAGGTGGTCGTCCCTCCAGTGCCCGACATTGCGAATGTTGTTTAACTTGCAAGATCGCAACGAGTTGCGAGAACGCGATAGCTGCTGCGCCATCGAGCAAGTAAATAATTAATTTGCTTTTATACTGTCCTAATACTGGCCATAGCCTCCATCATTGAAATCAAGTTTATTCGCACGCTTACCAATTGCGGGTTGGTGGTCACATTCCTGGACGTAGAAAAGTCCAAAGCTCAGTTTACTGGGTTTAAATCCCGACCAATGAATCGGCCCTTCGTTTTGTTCTCTATTTAATCTAGTTTGTAACACTCCGAAGAGTAGAAATTAAATAGCAACTGAAATTAAATCTGGTAGGTATCAAATTTGGTGAAGCCACCCATTAAGGACACGGCTTGTTATTACGACTGCAGTGTTCTTGGTCGCCGCGACTCACGGCCATGGCTTTCGGCCCCAAAGGAATTTCCTCCGCAAATGCTTTGAGTTTTATTTTGCCAAATAAAACTGATTTCAGGGAAAAAATCGTATGTTTATACGGTGCACCATAGTCACAGACCATAGTCAGCGGCTCTCGCATTATATCGACGTTTTCAACACCATGGTGAATTTTTATTACGGTCGTGCAGCACTTCATTCGCCTTCATCTCATCTGAAGTTAAGGGACGATAAAGCTGAAGGTGGAAACGCACTCAACCCAGTATCCTCAACTAGTGAGGCGCTGGCCAAGATAGCCAGTGCCTTGCACATGGCACTTGCTATCTCATCTCTAGCTGCCGGAACACAACAATGCTATAATCATTGACGTTGTGGCCACATAACTATTTATATACTATGGGTGGTAGCTAGCCAGGCGGTCTTACAAGTTTGTTGTTGAGACAGCAACCCTGTCATTATGCCAAGTCTGATGCCATCGTTTTTATCCCCATAATTTGACCGGATCCTTCAAACCGAATCGCGGCATTGCTGCTGCGGCAGAAATATAAGGGTCGCAACCATTCAGCCGGGTGCTCATAACACGATTTTATATTTCCAGTACTGTGCACACGGTAATATAATTTCGTTCTAGTTATGTATTCCGCAACATACCTATATACCAGTTTCGTTTGACACCCCCATTAACTGTTTGACATTTCTCCATCGAAAAATACATTCACATCGGAAACGTTTGCGACGAACGCTATATTCCCAGTTTTAATTAAAATCAGCGCGCCCCTTATTCGGAAAAGGCCTCGGCGAAAACTATGTACACTCACAAAGTTTATTGGGCTCATGTGCGACTCGATGGCGCGGCCGACGGAGTTAAAATTTGATAATTACTAACGTTTGGAGAAACGATACGAGCAACCATTCAGTCACCTGTGATACTGTTTATGACGTTGAGTTATAATGCGGCTGCTAATCGCTTCAGCCGCGGCGGTGAATGAAGCGCATGCGTCATGGTGATGGTCATGAGGACGACAATCATTCTTCAAGCTAGGATGAGAGGGATGCTTGACGATTTCACATTCCATTATAAATAAATGTTTGACATAAACTGCTTAATAGGTATCCTAAGCATACCGTTTTAAGTGCTCGATGTGTCGGTCGAGTCCGTACTGCAGCACTCGGCTATGGTCGCAGGCTCTTGACTTTAAATGTCTATTTATCTTGTGTTCGGTTAGAATATAACATGTTTTTCGTTCGACTGAGCCCACAAATGAGCATTTATGCAGGCCGCATAGTGTGAGCGTTCGGCATAGCGTGGTAGCGCTGTGATGAACGCTTTCACTTCTTGGGCTTCACTGGCTGCTTTCCATCAGGCAGGGTGAGGCCATTTTGACGTGCCACAAAAAAACAAAAAATTAGCATATGGTTCGACTGACGGTGGCTCAGCCCGCTCGTCTCTTTCTTTCCCTTTAGTGCACTCGAGTAAAAATATTTAGCATATTTTATTTTTTTTATAGTAAAATACTTATAGTTTATCTATAGTTAATCTGAATAAAACACAGTTCACGGATCTACTCGCGTTATATTTACAAATTATTCTGGCGGACGTCTGAACTCTTCGCAGGGTTCGCGGTCCCGGGCGTCCCCGGGGAGCTGCGCGTTTCATTCTAATAGTCAAATACATGACAAAGCCAAGTTTGGTGGCATTGTGTTTTATTTCTACAGTCTCAAATTTCAAATTTAATTAATATTTTTCGCTTTAACAGGTTTGCTGTCCAAAAATATTAGAGAAGCTTTATTAATCAAATGTGACTTCACATGGCATGGGAGGCGATAACCACACGTGGGTAGCAAAATATTAGGTGGGGGAAAAAGTCTTTTCGCATTTGGCTATACTATTTGTATCTGGCTGGTTTTAGTATCAATAAAAGTTTAAATTTTAAAGAAGACAATTCCAAATTTAAATTAGAAAAGTGTGATTTTCATTTGTTTTTCTTACTGTCCTGTACTGTTACTGTACTGTACTAAGAAATTCGATACATTTTAAAATTTTACTACAAAAAAAGTAAAAATGTTGCAAGCCGCGAAAAAAAATTGCAAAGTTTATGGACCTAGTGCAGTGTCTGTAAGAGTAGCACAAATTTTGTTTAAGCGTTTTCAATCCGGAAATTTTGATGTCAAAGATGCACGTCGCTCTGGTCGCCCTATTACGGATAAACTGGATGCCATTTTTGAAAAAGTGGAGCAAGATCGGCATATCAGTAGTTATGACGTAGCTGAAGAACTAGGAGTTGACCACAAAACAGTTTTGGCGCATTTGAAAAAAACTGGGTACAAAAAAACTCGATATTTGGGTACCTCACGAGCTCACTGAAAGAAACTTAATGAACCGTGTACTCATTTGTAATTCTTTACTACGACATAATGAAACCGAACCATTTTTGAAGAAGCTGATAACTGGTGATGAAAAGTGGATCACGTACGACAAGAACGTGCGAAAAAGGTCGTGGTCAAAGGCCGGTCAGACTTCACAGACTGTGGCGAAACCCGGGTTAACTTGCAACAAGGTGATGCTGTGTGTGTGGTGGGATTGAAAGGGCATTATTCATTATGAGCTGTTACCACCAGGCAGGACCATCGATTCTAAACTCTACTGCTAACAACTGATGAGATAAAAGCAAGAAGTTGAGAGAAAGCGGCCGGAATTAATCAACAGAAGGGGTGTGGCTTTTCATCATGATAACGCTAGACCTCACACATCTTTAGTTACTCAGCAAAAATTAAGAGAGTTTGTCTGGGAGGTGTTAATGCATCCGCCGTATAGTCCTGACCTTGCACCTTCAGATTTCCACCTGTTTCGATCTCTTCAGAAGTCTTTAGGCAGTGTCAGGTTAACATCACGAGAGGACTGCCAAAACCACTTGTCGCGGTATTTTGATCAGAAGCCCCAAATTTTCTATAGCAATGGGATCATGTCCCTACCTACAAGATGGCAAAAAGTTATCGAACGAAATGGCACCTACATGCTTTAGTTAAATGTAAATAAACTATATTAAAAAATATTTTGAAATTTCTTAAAAAATGCGAAGAAAATTTTTCCTCAACCTATTATATCGGCCAACACTTTTTTATACAGATAGCCGTGTTGATTGCGAAATTTATTAAGTTCACTTCTCCATTCAACCGCTTTTATAAAACACATGTAATTTTTTCAATAATTTGTTCACCTCTGTGTGCCACTAGGTTTAGACTCGATTCCCAGCCGAGATTAAAATTGATTACACTGGCTTTTTTTTTCGTTGGTAAAGTTGGATATACTACCTGGCTAGTAATAAACATCTTATCTTAATCTACCGCCATCACAACAATGTGTATCATTGTATTTTGACACAACATTATCCAGTTTCTGAGTAGTTTATAATTTCTAGTGTAGCACGCTTCTATCTTCAGCTTAGAACTTACCGTCAGTTCAGATATAAACCAACGGATTTCCCTGTGAGGAGTTTTTATTTTTATTTAAATACATCTTGACGACTTACAAAGCTTCAAGTTATATGGGGAAAATAAAACAAAGATGCATTTTCTTAGATAAGGTTTATTCGTGGTGTTTAGTGACTAGCTCTACTTTCCCCAGGGGGCGCTTCCTGTGTCTGTCTCTCAGCAATTTGTTTTCGAAACTAAACACGGAGTATACTGGCAGCGGCACGACCGTCGACGATATGGCCATCAGATCTGCAAACAAAAACAAATAGGATTTACTAAATCAATCTTTGATCCGATAGGCTGGTTACGGTTAGTCGACAGAAAAATATTTTCTTTTATGAATATAGTAGGTATATTATACACCTTATTTTTATACAGTATTCGTATTAAATGATACATCTAACGAATCATGACGTCACTATTATGTTCCATCTATTGGGTGTTTGTTAACTCTTTAATATGCTTATCAAAAATTGTCAAACGTTTTGAAGAACTGTTTTGCTATGTCAATTATACTTTTAATGTTTTAGAATACACTGTTAACTAATGGCTGAAGCTATATTACATACTTTTGTCTTAGAACACAGCCTATTGTACAGTACCTAAACAGCAGTCAAATCTAACTTAAAATTTGGTTTTATGGTATTATGCTTTTGATCACCATTTTTTGCTGTTGACTGTACATGCTGTAAAACCACAGTCACGGATTGAGGCGAAGTTTGAAAAAATTAAAAAGGTTATCACTTGGAATATAAAGAAAGTTTATGTAAAAAAACGGATTAAGTGATGTTTGGATTTTGAGAATTAAGAAAAGCATGCACATGACTTTAATAAGGTACATCTAGGCCATTTTCTCCTACCTACTACCTAGTCCAGATCGAAAGATTCATTGACGCAGTGGAGCTTCTGTCTTTAAGTGTGCACCTCACGTGGGCATTAATAGTTTTTCTTCTGGCTTCATTCCCATGCAAAATATAGCTTGTAATTTCCGAAACGATACCCATCAAAAACATAAATGTGAAAAAGGGTCACGTTCTCGTGTGTGCTAAGTACGTCGTCAAAAGAAATGATTTCCAATAAAGAGCCAAGCCAGCCACCGGTTGTAACTTTAAAGTTTGCTAAGTACGTATATCCATTACACGCGTTAATTTAATAACTTGGTAGTGATTCTACAAAGTATATTTCGTAACGGAGCCGGATCGCATCAACTTACGAAAGTTAAAACAGAGTTTTAGATTCCTTTTGAGCTTCAAACTTATGTCATGCTTTGTCGTCATCGTGAACACGGAAGTACCCACTGTGTGGCTACATTTTCCTTTTATTGTGTTTCAGCTGTTATTGTTTCATAATGAAGTAAATAAATTCTGAGCCTGCAACTCTTCTTGATGAACTCGATGGTACAGTGGTTAACGCGCCCGGTCTGCGATTGCTAAGGTTAAGTAGCTTTCGCAAACGCCGGTCATCGGATGGGTGACCAAAAACTTATCATCTCGTGCTCTTCAGTGCTTCGGAAGGCACGTTAAGCCGTGGGTCCCGGCTGCCTTAGCAGTCGTTAACAACCACTAATCCGCACTGGGCCCGCGTGGTGGTGTATGGCACGTTCTCCCTATCCATCCATAGGGACGGCTCGTGCCTCAGCAGTGGGGACATAAAATGTACCCTTCTTATGTAATCCACTTAACGGGCTGACCAACTAGAGTAACATCAGCCCGTTCTTAGTAACTGTTCTTGGTCAAGGCTTTGCTCCACATTGGGATGACATAATTATATCTTTGTTATTAAGTTTTGTAATTATTTTAAAATTTTGAAAATTTTACTCATGACTTTTTTTAAATTTAAATGCATGCACGCCTGATCTGGACGCTCGCACAGACATCTGGTATTAATGAAATCAAGACGTCCTCGTTTGCATTAGCCAAGCGTCACGCAACCGACCCACGTGTGTCTACGCTCTTGGTAAAGCTTTTTTTATGTGACTGAGCCGGCGAACGAGCTTACAAACAGTCTGATTGAAAGCATCTATCGCAGCCCATGGACGCTCGCATACCGATGGCATCATGCGTGCGCTGCCGACCCTGAAGCTTCATATTTCATTCGTCTATGTCCTGTAATTTCATTGAATCTAGCATAATTAGAGTCTTCTAGTCTTTCATATTAGAGTAAAGCGAATCCAATGTATCGGCAATTATTGCTTGGCGAGACTACTATATTCATTAAATTTCTATAGGGATTAGATTTAATTTAATAAATTTTATAACACTTGCACAATAACAGCACAATAATTACATTCCTATATTTGGAATATTAGTTAGTAAGTTTTAGTTTTAGAATATAATAACAAATTTTAGTTTTAGTTTTAGAATATAATAACAAATAAATCAAACATTAATTTGCGAAGAATATGTCTAACAACAATGTAAACGATAACAAGGTATCAAAAATACTTAACTTAATAAAACACAAAAAGACCACAACAAGTCTAAAAATATAACTTCTTTCGATATCGTCAAACTTGTAGTAGCATGACAACCGGAAAAGCCCCCAGAACGCACGCCGCAGCATTCTGTCACACCAGGAAATATTCTTTATGGAGTTCATACGTTATTGCCGCAAAGCTCCGACTTTGCTCTCTTTTCAGTGTTACAGAGTTGAAAGTATGTCTGTGTAATCCTTAGCTTTACCCATTTACGGCATTATTCTACTCTTGTAGATTTTATGACATTGTGAAAGTGCTACAATAATATAAGCGGCCTGGGCTCGCCACCTGTCCCAGGAACAACCCAAAAAACGGGTGTCTTTGTTTCAAAAGCCATTGTTCCTACTGTAGGATGATACTAACAGGTTGTGTCTAGGAATCCTACACACAACCTGTAAGAATCATTGATGCTGAGTGGATACCTGTTTGATACAACTTATAGGTAATAAGATTATTACAATTAGAATAGCCGTTAGTAACTAATTGTGTTCTAAACAAATAAATTCTATAAATTATTGTAAAATGTTTCGGTTTCTCTATTTTTTTTTAAATCTTTGTATTTTACGCATACAGAATCAAATAGATCGCAGTCTAAACAAAGACATTTTTGTTTGCTTTCCTGTTATACAGATAAATGTATTCAAATATTTTTCCATCTGGATGTTTGCCACTGAGCTCAAACCAATTTTCCACACCACAGTACTAAACCTACGATTTCTGCGCTAGAACTGATAAACAAATATGTATTTCTGTATACTTAATTGTATTTTCACAAAGTCAGGTGACGCTGAAATGGCGTATGAGACAATCAGCTGACACTGTCAAAACAAATGTGTTTCCACTCTCTTTATCGTTGCTACTTTCTGAACGTTATTAATTAATTTAAACGTTTAACAAATGTGTGTAGTTACGTGTAACAAAACAAAAATTAAGTACCTACCTACTCTACGCACGTATATTGTAGGTGATATAAGTTCTGTGACAGATATTTTGTAAGCATGGCCTAGCTCTCAGAACAATAACATATTGTTCTGAAGCCTGGCTAGTCGGCACACGCCATCTTTGACAACAATGCTAGAAAATATCCGAAAATAAATGGTAAGATGGTAATCCTGAAATGAAATTAAACCTAAAAAACTGGTAAGTTCCTCAGGTTTCATCTTCGGCCTAATCATCGCTTACAATTAGGTGAGAAGAAGGCAGGTTGTAGAGTAAACAATATTGATCACAAAGTAAG
This sequence comes from Eudonia lacustrata, assembly GCA_947562085.1. Lineage (NCBI taxonomy): Eukaryota > Metazoa > Arthropoda > Insecta > Lepidoptera > Crambidae > Eudonia > Eudonia lacustrata. Next base: position 25,129,857 of record OX387316.1, read on the forward strand.
AGTAAGTAGAACTATCTCTCGTTTGCCGTTTATGTGCGTAAACTCTCAAAGTGGTAATGTGAATGGCGCTCCTTAACCGTTGACCGTGGCCCGCGCGGCAAGGCCACGCCGAGAGCCGTTACTGCCAACATATAGATCAAGGTACCAAATCAATTTACTCGTTTAGTCCGGCTAAGATTTTTTAATGATATTACGTGGGTTCGTGCTTATTCATAGTCCTATGCAAAAATCCCTGAGTTCCGTTGCTCTTAAAAAAAGAACACACTTAAAAACACACGTCACTTCTCTGTTTGCAATAACATAAATAAAAGTAGCTGACTATCTAGAAGACTAGTTAGAATACCTGCAGGTATTCTAATCATGCGTGAAATAACTTTCCAATATAGGTATATCCAAAGACACAAGATTAGTGATTTCGTTCAGTATTATGATATTAGAATGAAAGTAATTTTCTAATATAAGATATTCCGAGCAAGGTTCTAAGTGTGCTCCAATTTGGTGTGGCGCCATTTTGTACCGCTTGTGTTTGACCCCGATGTTCACAAGTCGTCGCAGGCAGCACCGCTTGTAGTTTATGCTGAGAGCAAATAACAGGTGACCGTACCGGCAACCTCTTCACCTCGACACACCCCAACTAACAAAAACTCTTCTTATAATGGGTTATATTGCCAAAAATAATATTCTTATAAGAGCCGTATTATCGCTAATAAGAATGCATTTGGGCACAAATTATAAGGGGCAATAGCTTTATGACCCCCATATAGTTGCTTTATAGTTAGCTTTTTTTTTCTTATACGTGGCCTATTATGGCAAGTAATAGGGAAGTTAGACTTATAACGGCAAGAAACGAATCTGTTAAAAGTCCAATACACTTATATATAACATATTAAACGCGTTAATAAAGGTGATCAACCTTATACGTGTTTTATCATCGCTAGAAATAAGTGCGATATCACTTACATTGGCAAAACAAATGCTCATAAAAAGTCAATCGCGTTTATATTCGGGTACACGTGATGATTCTACAATTTGGCAGCGGCAACCATTGTAAACAAAAGAAAACGTTAAGTTTTCAATTTGTTTTATGTAGTCTTGATTAGGTGCTGATTTATGGTAAAACTGTTTGGGAATGCAAATTTATGAGAAAATGTGATACGCCGTGTGTTATAATAACAACGCGCCCTTCAATTTAAGCTACTTTTTGTTAATATAGGTTGTTAGTTATTTAGTCGTGTTTATAACAAAGCTATTATAAGGGCAAAAGCAATTCCCACGTCGTCTACAAGGAGTCTATAAGATTAGAAACCTTATAATGGTAACATTTGTTTCTTTTCCATCGCCATTTTGTCAATCGTTAGGGTTCCTTTTTTACAAATAAAATCCGTTACTAATATCATATTTTACAGGTAACAATGATTCAATATGCGGAAGTTGATAAGTCTTTAAAAAAAGAGGATCTCAATTTACAAAACATAAGATGGCTAATTGGCCATGGAATTGGACACATTATATTCAACGAAATAAATGTTTTTGTAATTGTCTACATAATTCATTATGTCAGTAATGTCCAGTGCCAATTTCAGTAATGCATACTTCTACTTTATTTGTTTTGAGCAATGTACGCGCATCCAATGGCATCTTGTATGGTATCACGTTATGTAATATTTTTAATAATTCACCCAAAGCAATATGGGATATATTGAATTTCACAGCCCAGTTTCCTATATCAATACGAGTATCGTCACTCGAAGTCGTCATCTAATAATATGTCTATTTCACCATCACTACTATTAAATTCTTTCTCGCAAACTTCCGGTTCGCTGTTATCTTCCACAAAATCTTCTACGGAACCATTAGGTGATACGTTGGTATCAGCTTGGTTATTGCCAATTGTAAATCCATTTTATATTTTATTTGACCCAGTTATATAAAACATTTAAATATGACCATCTAGAGACTAAAACCCTTATAATTACTATGTTAGTGAGTGTGGATTGCTTTAATTCTTATAAAGACCATATAACATGCTATAATATGCTTGTTTGATAGATTACTTATTAATGCTCCTATAAGTTAAAAAGCCTCATTGTTACCTTGTACATTACCATTATAAGTATAATTTTGTATATAACAAGCTTTTATACGGCTTTTGAATATTATGTGGCTAAAAAGCAATATAACTGGCCGCTATAAGAAGGACACGTTTTGAACCCATATAGTAGCCATATTATTTGGCTTTATTATCGTTTACCCATCCAAATTATAAGAGTAAAGGTAATATTAGCCAAATTGTCTTATAATGTACCATTATAAAGTACATTGACAAAATGATAGCTATTATAAAACTACTATATGTTTTTAGACCTTATAAATTTAACTTTATAGGTGTATTTTGTTTGTTGGGACTGGCTCAGATAACATCCAGCTATCTCTGTATATCGAATATTGACTTCAACGGATGTTTACTCCTGAATACTTAATATTTACTCCTGAATATTTAGTATTGTACAATTCTAATTATTCAACACTGGTACACATAATTATATTAGCAAGCATACAAAAAAAACTGAAACAATGATCACTCGGCCAAGTTTAAATACATATAAAAAAACAAATAAATTTAAATATTTTCTGTTGTCTTCTTTAACACAAAATATTTTCACGTACATACCTACTTAATTTTTGCAATAAAATCACATTATTGTGTTTTTTGTACATTTTTTTTATTGTATGTGGAATGAAGCTGCTATTTGACGTTACAAGTGTCACTCAATGGCATAAACTGTGGCACTCCAATAAGTGAAAGAAATAATAAATACCACCAAAAATATGCTTAATGTATGTTTATTACTTTACTTGTATATACAAAATCAGAGGGAAAAATAAATTGCTTCAACAAGCAAAACCAACTAAAACGGAATCACTATAACAGCCAATGTCTTAATGAAGTTAGAACTTTAACGCGTAATCAAAAACTAAAACTGATCAAACGAACGATATTTTCTCACAAAATCGATTTGTTAATAAATCAAAATATCACTGTACCAATACAGTTTATGCTCAAGGAGTCATTGAAATGGCTTCTATATTCTGAGAGGCTGTGCTGTGGCAAGTGTTGCCATGGCAACAGGCACAACATAACGAGACTGCAGAACGTAAGCTTGACGCGCGTTTGTATGGAACTTGTTGACTTCAAGCTCCATACAAACGCGCGCGACCAATGCACACGTAGACAAACTCTCACGGACACCAAATCGCGCGACAGCAGCGCCTGTTCCGACATCCGTATCCGTGAGAGAGTCTACAGGATGTTTGGTAATATGTTATGTATAGCCTTGCTTTTTAGTTTTTAGTTTAAAATTATAAAAGGTTAATGTTAAAATTTATGTTGGTATCATACTGCCTTTTGCTAGTACTTATTTTTAAGGGAAGAGCGGAGTCTCCAAACACCGGCTACGTTTGCTTAAATGGAGGCTCCAATCAACCGTATAGATAAGGCAAAAATTGTTAAAGAAAATAAAATTATTTATTTATTTATTAGGTATATATTCCCGAAACATAGCCATGCGACCAAGTATAAAGAACACTGTGATGACATGCAAAATCATATTTACGTAGATATACTTTTCCATACAAAAAAACTCAAATTTTATTAAATTTGTTTTGTTCATTCCTGTAACGTTTCGACTTCTGTTTATGTTTGACCATGAGGTTGGCGACCAAGAATAACGTATCAGCTTATCCTAGGGTTGTCACTCTACAGTTTTACTTAGTAACAAAGAATATGCACAATGAATATGAAGGTATTCTTAACACTGCTATGTATTTTCACAATTTTATGGCAATAACAATTTATCTTATCTTATCTCAATATCTCAGCCATTTGGTGATTTTCAGTTATGTTCATAATTTTCCAGGGTTCTATGCACGGTACCCGATCTGCCATATTCGGGATTATATAAGTATTACCAAACATCCTGTATGTACGCGTTGTTCGAGCGCGAAGTCTCTTATTTCGTGCAACAGGTGTCAGGCGCGACAGAAACGCATTCACGTTGGAAATGCAAGGGTCAGGCGGCGCGCGCGCAGGCAGCAAGGTGACGCAACGCGCCACAGACTAACAGCTTTTGTTTTCGCACATTTTTGCATATTTGCTAGATTTGGTAACCGAAAATAAAAATCAGGTATTTTTTTTATATTTTCAAATGTTACATAGTATATCATGAGAAATTAAGTCATGTGCGCAGGAAATATTCAAGTGCATAAGAGCTTGCTCATCTAAAGTATTACGTAAGGAACACAAAACAAGATTTCTATTCCATAATAAAATGTACCTCATCATCATCATCGTCATCATCAGCTCATTTGTGACCCACTGCTGGGGCACGAGCCTTCCTTATGGATGGAAAGGGAGAACGGGTCAAAAACCACCACGCGGGACCAGTGCGGATTGGTGGTTGTTAACGACTGCTAATGCAGCCGGGACCAACGGCTTTACGTGCCTTCCGGAGCACGGAGAAGCTCGAGATGATACATTTTTGGTTTACCCCTTCGATGACCAGCCTTTGCGAAAGTTGCTTAACCTCAGCACACGCAGACCGGGCGCGTTAAGCACTGTGCCATCGAGCTCAAAATGTAAATGTCCCTAATAGGTGTAAATTTATTAATAACGGTAGTTTGTTTTCGGTGAGAGTTTGCATTTGCAGCGTCACCGGACTTTGAATAATAGTAATAAATACATCGAAGCAAATAATAAATATACTTTCTACAAAAATCACAATCATAACAATTTTATTAATTTGAGTTCTGCATCAGATCCGCGGACTCCGTACTACGACCTGCATTCCAGGAAATGAGTAGGTACACGGTGCAATATAACAATAAAATGAAATAAAAAATTATTATTTTTGGGTTATCCATAAGAGATAGACATATACCATCGCGGACTTTTTCATACATACATACATACATACATACATACATACATACATACATACATACATACATACATACATACATACATACATACATACATACATACATACATACATACATACATACATACATACATACATACATACATACATACATAGGGACAGCAGGAAGCGACTTTGTCCTATACTATGTAGTGATTATTTGCGGTTTTTCTGTATACTGTGACCAAACCGATGACATCACCCTTAATAATATTATTTTTATGAATCGTTATATTGCGGTTTCTTTTCTTCCTTACAAGTTTGAAGCACACAAACTTTATTAATTATGCATTCCAGAAGTTATATCAGTGAATGTTTATCTAAACTAGTTTGCTAAATAATACTCGTGTGACCGGCAAGGTCAATAAGTAATTACGCTCTATTTGATAAAACAAGTAATGTGGCAAGTGGTATCGAGGCGTGCACCGTACTGCATTCTGTTTCATGCAATAAGTTTCGTTCCACATTACCAACTAGTAAAATCAAATGCCTAGGGAGGCCTATGTCCAGCAGTGGACTAAGATAGGCCGATGATGATGATGCAGATGAAAATCAAAGCATTTCAAAATTTAGACTTAAGATGATCGTAGCTAGTTAAGCGAGTTAACACGTATACAACAGTTATATACGTCTATAATAAGGATTCGTGTCTATTCGTCCAAATTGTAAGCTTAATCTAGTAACTGTGTCACGCGATTCGACGCGCTATATGTCAAAGGAATTTGCTAATGACATATCATGTATGCTACAATCATCTATTATTGTATAAGCTATATTATGTAACTGGGATGTTCAAAGCGATCACTTACAATCTGAAAAGGGGAATAAGCTGTGTACGAGCGGATCAGGGGAGAATTCATTAGTACTTGATCTCTTTATATAGGTGACGCAAGAGGTGGCTACAAATCAGGCTCATTGCTCCCTCTGTGGTCCAATGAAGATATCACCCCGGTCCGAGACATGCACGGGTTTGGTTACCAAAGGAAGCACACTTTATTTTTAATAGACCTTACTAGTTAGTAGAAAGTACTGAACTGCTATGACGTGAGATAAAGGTCGAGAGCCTTGTGGTTGCAAAAAAAAATATCAAGTGAAAATATCATAGTTATGACAACGATAAGCTGACGGCCCACCACGCCGAGTCCCCCCCCCCCTCCCTCTCCATACCCATCTTTCTAAGTAATCCATCCATATTTCTAAGTTTTGTAGCTTCTTTCGGAATTAACAAATTCGGTAGCCGACGAAAAAAATAAAGCTTTGTTTGTCCTAAGCCCTCTCCTGTATAGTAGGGTTTAGGGATTTGTACAGAATTTCATCGTGGCTTTAGACTTAGCTTTCCGTTTGGATTTCGTTCCGTTGCAAAAGTTTGCAAATATATAATAAATTCTGTATGTTTCGGAGATAAAAAACAAATATATTTATGTAAATACATTTTTCAAATAACGATACAGTACTACTATACTTGCTATTGCATTGTAATATTTTTAACATCACAAACATACAATAAATATATAATCTTTATAGGTATGATAAAAAAGTGAAAAAAACCAATAACACTGTAATTGCAATTAATTAAAAATTGCTTTAATTAAAAAAAATACTTTTTGATTGTTACGTAGAAGACATACAATTAAACCAAAGATCAAAGCCGGGACAAAACAAGTAAAGCTGACGTGTTCGTGCTCCTGTGGGCAGCCTCTTGTTATATAACTCTTAGATGGGTGTCTAATGAGCTTAATAAGTAATAACACGTGAGTAGCAAAAAATATATAAACAGATATCTCACCAGGCTTCAGCATGTTACTCTGGTCTCGCCGGTACAGCATGCCAGCGCTCCATTCAAAACAACAGGCCACCAACAACAGAACCAAACAAAACTTCATCGTCAACGGCACGACAGAACACACCGGGATCACCGCGCGGCGGGTAGATATTTTAGCTCGTGTTTATTTGACAGGCTTCCGTGTCGCGGCGGCGTCGGCGGCGGCGGCGTGCGCGTATAAAGTATCGGCCGTATTGACTCGCGGCAGCCGACAGTGGAAAGGCCACCAGTATACACATGACGCGGCACGTCTGTGCTCACACAGCTACTAAATGCGTACCTGCTAGGTTTTAGCACAAAGTAAAGAGACCCACAGAAGGTATATATAAGAATATATATATACTGCGCTCGAGCCTAGAGAATTTGAATGGCACTGATGCAGCGTCTTCAAGTGAGAATTGAGTTAAGTTGAGTTGTCAATTTTTTCATACACATTCTCGCTTTCGTGGCTTTAAAGCCACTTTACAAGGTTTCAAACTACATACTATCGAATTTTTTATTGTTTTTTTGCGGAAGACGAAGTTGGATAATCTCTTCAGATTCAGATCATGTTCTATCAGATACACAAGTAGGTGAAATCAGACTGATAGGCTGATGACAGATTGGAAGATATATTTTTAAAGCCAAGACATACCTTTCATGTAAAAACGAGTACTACGTACTTCTGACGACAAAATAAGAACGCAACTTCCGTAAGACGTCATTGTTTTACAACAATTACACTTCCTGTAATTATTTCAAGGTATGCCGAAAAACAGGGAGCATTCTTGTGTATTTGAATGTCGTCTGAGATCTCAGCTTGTAATGACGTAATGAGTCATGCTCTTTACGACATTATAACATATATTATGTGGCTTTTTCTATATACTACAGAACAGAGTACATACGCGTTATGATATCCATTCTACTGTCACGTATAATAGACACTTTAAAAAGAAGGTATAAAACCTTTTACTAATAAGTTTGCGTTAATCCCTGTTTAAATTTCTTTGTTAACGTATAATAAAGTTAAGGTGATTAAGGTTTCGGTCTTTATTTAGTGCTAGTTATTAATTTTGGTATACCGGTATGTAACATACAAACAAATAAAATAAAAAAAACAACCAAGCTGAAAGCTGCTGTATAGTTATTTTACCTGGTGGGTATAGTGCTCGCAGCGCTAGAACTAAGGTTCGGCTGCCAGAATTGTATTTACCTTCAATGTGTGTTCCTCGGGCGTCTGGTTTCCAAGCCTAAATCTATATATTGTTATGGTGCCAGGACATATAGGGCTATAACAGTGTTCATAGGTGTTCATCCCTGTTTGATGCCGGGGATAAAGAATTGCACCACCCCTCTCCTCCCGTGGGTGTCGTAAAAGCCGACTAAGGGACCATTCCAGAGGATGGGCAGCAGCTAGTGTTGTAAAAAACTTGAGTTTCCGAGTCTCCATTTTAGGACTTGACTCTCATTACAAGACTCGACTCGTAAAGGCAGAGACTCCACTGCTCAACGTATTACGAGTCTATCTACTTTCCGAACAAACTCGAGTTTTATACTAGTGCTCGAGTCTATTGTGTGCTCGAGTCGGTTCCTGTAACGAGTCACACTCGAGTCGAAGTTCCTATTGAGCGATCTTTCTTGAGTGTCTTCACTTACTGAGCAGTACTAAAGTGTGATGTGGAGTGGTAATATGGTGTGTATGCAGTATGATGGATGACATACATTAATGTGGTGTGGTGTAGTGTACTAAGGTGTTATACGATGTTCTCTACAGCAAAAGTACCTAAACATGTAAACAATCATGTAGCATGTCTTATTTCATACTTTTACTAAAATAAAAGAACTTAATTACGAAAGTATAATTTATAGTTTAACATTTTTGGTCAAGTAAGAAAAAATGAACCATAGATTAAACTGATGGGTACTGCCATACTCTTACTAGTTATTAATATTATAAATGAAAAACAACTTAATCAACATATTTATATTTATTTACAACAACTGGTAAATGGCTGGAAGAGATCTCTTTTAGAGATAAGTTCACCTTTGCTCACCATTGTTTGTAAACTGTTCTCTGTATGTGTGTTTTTCTGTGCAATAAAGAATATATATAAATACTGGTAATTCGTGGTATTTTCTTATTAAAAACAAAAATGTAGCAAAAAAATCAATCATCAAAAAAAGACAGCCAGGATGCCAGACACATTGAGGCGCGAATGGTGTTATTACCAAGACGATTTCTTTTTTTGGTAATCAAATCTCCGGATTTAGAGAAAGACTTGGAACTTGGAACTTGGAACACTTTGAACGCTTGTTGCCGGAATACTAATAATATAATATAAATAATGTCCCCGTTGATTATAATCTATTACTTTTTGAGAAACTCAAACTCAAGAACAAAATCAAGTCCACACAATACAAGACGTCAACAAATGGCACAGGAATTTGCCAAAATGTTATCAGAATTAGACGATAACTATGCAGAGAGGCTGTGGACACAAGTAAAATCGACTGTGTCTTTATACAAAACTATTAAGGAGTTTAAAAATTATATTTAATTTAATTTCTACAATATGCTATGTATCATTTCATAGAAAATAAATGTTTTTGATTATATTGCATTTAATTTTATATTTATTTTAAGCACAACAGCTGTACTCTTAATTTTGTCCATAGGTATTTCATTTTTATATATAGGAAAGTACCTAAATATCGAAAGATATACACATTTTTTTTAAAAGTTGCTAAAAAAGTTGTTAAATGCTGCTTGTATCAATCGACATTTTGTTGAGTTGAACTTACTTCGAGTATAGACTTTGAACTCGACTTTCGTTAAAAACTCAAGTTAAGTGTATGACTCGAGTTTTTTTTAAGAGTCGAGTCACAAGTCGAGACTTGTGCTCGACTCGACTCTGAACTTACAAGTTTTTAGCATATCGAACCCTGTTAAATTGAGTTGAGTTCTAAAAATGGACTCGAAGACTCGAGTTTTCTCCAACACTAGCAGCAGCATCTCTCTGAGGTTACCCTCAACCTACTGCGATCGCCAACCCGCCTGCCAAGCGTGGCGATTACGGCAAATACCCCTCATATCCTTGGGGGAGGCTTTTGTCCAGCAGTGGACGTCTTTTGGCTGAGATGATGATGATGAGGTGTTCATCATGTTCATAGAGCAAGTCGTGTAAAAAACATGTAACACTGATCTGGGTAAAGGTTTGTCTAACCGCCTCTGTGGTCTAGTGGCTAAGACCACCGGTTTAGGCCCAAAGGTCCCGGGTTCGATTCCCAGCGGGGGGTACATCTTTGTGTGCTCGGTTTGGTTGGTGGTAGGACCTGTTTGTCCGCCTGGCTAGCTATCACTATCTTATCTAAATATGTCGCCATAACATCAATGTTTGCAGCATTGTTGAGTTCCGGCAGCTAGAAATAAGAATCCCGGGTGAAGTGCGCTTCCACCAATTGGCCTTATCATCACTTAACATCAGGTGAGATCAAGGCGCTGTGCTTACCTGTAAAATAAAAAAGGGCTAACGTAAACACTTTTATTTGTTATAAGTACGAGTATAATTAAGATAGTACAACTGAACCTAATATGTCTGCAACATTGTCAGAACGTGCCATATCTACATTGTGGTCTACTGTTCACTTCTCAACGACATAGCATTGGGAGATCGGAAATCTAATATGAATACGCTTTTGGCAAATATGTTGGGACGTAGGTGTGTACCGTTGCAAGGCACCGCCGACTTTCTTGTAAATAATACGGGATGTGTGACTAATAAAAGGGGGGGTGCGCGCCCGACAGCCAATAACACTTTGCTGATTTTATTTTCATACCGCGACTTTTGTAGAATAAAAGACGTGTCTCTTTTGTTGCCGATGGTAGGATGACTTCGCGAACAGGATGGGTTTTCGATACTCGTATCGCCTCGTATTACGTGAAGGTTTATAGGCGGAAAACAAAGACTAGACGCACCTAACCCTATAAGACCTATCCTGTTCATTTCTTATAGCTACAGATGGAAATTGTAAGATTATTTAGTAAACGAAGTATTTGTTTTTCTTTACGATGTTCTTTCTTTTGTAATAGTTTGTGTGCACGTAAATTGTAATTAATAGTACATTAATAATAGTAATAGTATACTTTATTGTGAAATGTAGGTTAGTATTACAAAATTTGTAAATAGATGTTAATATTTCATATTATGTCTCACTACATTTCCACCTTTTACAAGGTACACAATAGGTTCAAACACAAGAATATCAATTAAATTAAATTATTCTCTTCCCAGTCGCGCACTCTTGACAGAGTGGTCGTAGTCACGTCTTGGTCACTTCCCCGTTCACCGCTTCCCTCGCGATGCGTCGCCATGTGTCCCGATGCTTGGCAGAGTGAGAGCAAACGTTAATGTTTGAGTTCGTCACAGATTTAATGGGGTCTGTCCACCGTGTCGGAGAGCGCCCGCGAGGTCTCTTGCCCTTGCACCACCAGCCGTTCCATAGATGTGTCCGAAGAACTTGAGGATTCGTATTTGCACAGCCGACGAGTATCTCTCTTTGATGTTAAGATCTTTTAGGATCGAGGCGTTGGTGCGGTGAGCGGTTCACGGGATTCTCAGCAGACGTCTCCGACACCACATTAAACCACCATCATATTAAATTAAATTATATAAAAATACAAAATATGAGATGTTAAATTTACAAATAAATCAACTAGATGTCCAAGTGCTTAGAGTGCTAATGCCAAAATATAAATTATTAGGTTTAAGTTAAATGTCAAGAATGCAGTAATAATAAAATATGTGTTTGTTCATTGACAACTATCATAGTTTTATGACACGCAAAATACATTGAACGATTTTTTTTTGAGACAGTTTGCTGATTGCCTCAAACGGCACAGCTTCACCGGGCTTGTTTGGGGGCGGCGAGTGAATCACCTTTGGAGGTTTTCTACAGGGAACGGCATCACGCACTAGTGCGTGTCCCCGTGACCGAGACCTACTAGATTCTCCGAAGGGTTCGGATCGGATCGGGACATTGAACGAGATAGAAAGATCAGTACCAATGTTAAAAAAAATTGTTTGTGGCAAAATTGTATGCTTATAAATATAAAATAATAGCAATATAATAACAAAAAAAATAATAATTAGGATTTATAAAAAACTTTTGCAAAGACCTTTAAAAAATTGCTCAGCTCGTAGTGCTAAATGCTAATAGGATACAAGACACTAAAAACGCGGAAACGAACACATTTTAGTTTCGTTATCTATTCTTAATAGGTTGCTAGATTTTATTAAATTAAGCCAAGAGGCTGTATCACTTCAATCTTATAAGGCGAGATGAGATCACACAACATCAACATTGAGTCAACGTGTGAGCGGGGGCGGCGGATGACACCGCTGGCGCTGGTACTGCCGGCCACATCTCACAGTACTCATAACTAATCTTAATTAATTCTTATATCAAAGATACGAACAGTACCTATTGCTATTAAAGTTGTATCAACAAGATAGTTGCCAAATATATACCTACCTTATAAAAAAACATGTCATGCGTACAACATAGAGTTGTTTTTACACGTGAACTTGGCATCTGATAATTTTGCATAAATCTTGAACTTAGCGGTAAACAAAATGAGACGACAACCTTGACAGATGCTTTGTGCTTTATTTAAATCATTTCGAGGAGGCTTCATTTAAATTATCGGCACCGGCAAAATGGCCTACAACGGTAATATTAAGTCTCTTTTTCCTGGTTTTGCATTCCATCAGAGTCATGGAAACACAGTAACATAAAATAATTCTGTGTGAAATACTGGTAAAATAATTACGTTTCTTGTTATAAAAAAATAAATACATCATCGTCAGTATTGTGAACGGCATCATCATCATCATCATCATCATCATCATCATCTCAGCTAAAAGGACACCACTGCTATCGTAAGGTATTCCCCAAGGAGTCTGACAACGGCTGTCTATGCGTTACTTGACCCTAACAACTGATCAAATGATATTCGGCTCAAACGCCTCGGAAAATCTAAAGGTAGGTAGTATACTCGTAGTATCCCCCTACTTACTAGACCTGAGACGGAGCAACTCTAGACTATTATTTATTTTGTGCTCTAGGCTTCGGCTTGCATATAGGGTTTGGTCACTCACGCACAGAACAACTAATACTCGTAGTAACTCAAGGATAAAGGGCTTCGCAAGTTAAACGAAATCTAATCATTTTTTTTAATCTTGCTGTGAAGCGTATTAATCTGTTAATGTTCTTTATTTGGTTGTTGCGCGCGATTGTTATACAGGTATAAATAAATCGTGTCTTGTTATTGTAATATTTATACTGTCGTTTGCACGTTTGCGTTTGTTTGAAGATAAATAAAAATTAAATAATGTTTACGAGATCATTTACGATAGAGCTAGTGATTTAACTTGTTCCTATTCTATCCATTGTTCTATCAATGTTAGCTTGGCACTTTGTGCTGCAAAACAAAAACAACAAAGAATCTATATATTAATACGTGAAGCAAAAACTTTGTACCCCTTTTTACGAGTATTGCGTGGATGGAGGAGTATGAAATTTCGAACACTAACCCCCGTATTCACAAAAACTGTATAAGCTTTTTTTAGTTAAATATTGTTTTGTCAACGTCACACAAACGTCATTTTGTATTTGAGAAAAAGAGACAAAACATTATTTAACTAAATAATGCTTAAATAGTTTTTATGAATGGGGGTTATAGTGTATATAGAGAAGGTTATCCGAATGTTAATATTTTTTTAAATTATGCATAAAGATACATTAAATCAATAAAACAAATATTACACACACTACCATCTTACTACCATGTATTTGACACACACGCATATATACTCTTTTCAAAAATTTCAAAAATGGAAGAGGAGCGGCCGAAATTTGTCAATGCCAATCCAAACATATTCTATCTTTTTTAATTTTTCATTGCTTAGGATTCATCCGTGCAGCCCATAGAGCAACACGGACCGGAGGGGAGTAGCCATACGCAGGCGTTCCCCTCTGTCAAAGTACAAGTCCACGCGGACCTATGCGTACAATAAAACTAGTTGCAGCCGCACTGCTCACTAGACTGAATCTAGTTGCGCGGTTAAAACGACGTCCTAGAAAAATGCCGAATTGTTCAGTTTTTTGCTGCAAAAAGAGATCTACCACGTCAAATTTACAAAAAGATGGCGTTTACCTTTCACATGTAATTAATTTAGATCACATTATTACTATGTATTTCTCTTTATTCAAAAAAATACAATAATAAGCGGCCGTGTTGTTTCGGATTTGTTTACCAACTGAGGCCGCTTGCTCTCATACAATATGTGGATCGGTCAAACGACTGATCCGAGTCTGTACCCAAGTTCACGCTGTCACTGAGCGATAGTGTTGTTATTATTTTCATCGATAAAAATAACAAAGGTAAAGTCTATACAGCCACGACTCTCATGCATTTAATCATTTTTAGATTAGGTAATGTTTTCTAATATAGTGAAATATATTTTAATATAGTATAATAATGATACATACCTATTAAAATTGATTCAAGTTAAATATAAAACTAATTAAATATTGTTTTCTAAAGTTTTCGCGAACACTACACGTTGAAATGAAACAACTTTTAAGGATCTACTCGCGTTTATTTTACGCATTTTTTTCGGGTTTTTTTGTTTTGTGGAATGACAATTACTACCTGCAAGTAGATGGTGTTGCCATGGTGTTCCCCTGTTTCGCCCGTCGTCGCCGATATCTTTACGGAAGACTTCGAGGAGAGTGCCCTGAGCACAGCACCGGTAACCCCTGGGTTCTACAAGCGATACGTAGATGACATTTTCACTATCCTACCAACTGTTAAAGTATCTGCTTTTCTAGATCATCGTAACTCCATACATCCAAAAATACAATTCACAATGGAGTTAGAGGCAGATAGTACGCCAGCTTTCTTGGATATTTTAATCATCAGGAATCCGGACCATAGTTTGAGTCACACTGTGTATCGTAAAGTAACCCATACAGATAGGTACCTCAATGGTGATTCTCACCACCATCCTAGACAGTTGGCTACTGTAGGGAAATCTTTGTTTCAGAGAGCACGCGGCATCTATGACACCCAACACCTGGCTGCTGAGCTTCAGCATGTCAAGCACGTACTACAGGATAATAAACTGAAAGTACCACGGCTTTGTCACAGAAAACGCAATAAACCAACCACAGTCGAGCACCAACCTGCTGTACTTCCATATATGAAAGGTGTCACTGACAAGATTGGACATATCTTAAAGCGAGCTTCAATCAACACTTACTTCAAGCCACCGAAGAAGATCAACCAATTTTTACGACCTGTCAAGTGCAACATATCCCTTCAAGATGCAGGCGTGTACAAACTGAACTGTGACTGTGGGCTCTCTTACATCGGGCAAACAAAGAGAAGTGTAGGAACCCGCGTTAAAGAACATATAGCCGACGTCAAGCATAGGCGCGAAAATAAGTCTGCAGTATGCGAACATTCCCTAGAGGGGCCCAACCATTACATCAGATTTGATAAACCACAAATACTTGCTAGAGAACAACGATTCATCCCTAGGATGATACGCGAGGCTATTGAAATTTAAAAACATCCTAATTTCAATAGAGAAAATGGTTGGAATCTACACCAGCCTGGGATCACATCATAAAAAATATTAAATCCCAGCCCCAACACCATACTGCCAGACCAAAAGATACTGTAAGCTCTTTCTGCGTAAAACGCAACGCACCTGATTAAATTTAAATGAGGGTATACAAGCTACCAACTAATTATGAGATGGTCAACACCTCAGTCTCCTTGTGACCAGGGACTCTGCAAAGGGTCTGAAACGTCAGGATAAACATTAAATAAGTAATGTGTAAAATAAACGCGAGTAGATCCGTAAAAGTTGTTTCTAATTAAATTTATTACTAAATGACGACCTCCGTGGCACAGTGGTGTACATAGTGGACTACTGACCTCGGGGTTGTGGATTCGATTCCCACAGAAGACAAACATTTATTTGATGAACTTACCTAAGTTCTTCACATAAATGTTGTTTGCCTTCGGTCTAAGTGTGTTTTTTTTGTATGTATTATAAGTTTGTTTACAAAAAAGTATAAGTATATGTATTTAATATCCGTCGTCTAGTATCCATAGCACAAGTTTTGCTTAGTTTGGAACTAGATGACGCTGTATGTGGTGTCTAAAGATTATTATATAAGTAGTTTGTTAGTATTGTTTTGATACATTATATCATTATTACATTATATTATAAAAAGTCAGTTTACATGAGAAATTCAGCAGAAATTAAAATCAATTAATTTGTGCATAGTTTTGTTTTATTAAAATCGGATTCTAGGTAAAACATCAACATTCGATAATCCTTTCATATTTCTTTATTTAATAACTTTTGTAACTTACCCATGTAAACTGACTTTTTGAACAGATTCTGAATGATATCGTAATAAATAAATCCTTTTTTTAACATCTCACCTGTGTTTACTTTTAAACCATTATCCTAACCGAGTTCTCGAACTTATCGATACATGCATATCGAAATTGTCGCAGCCACGGCAGTCGCAACTTGTCAATGTAGCTGCCTCACCCCCCGCCAAAAATGACAGACAAATCTGTATCGGGAATAAACGCTATGGCTACTCCCCTTCGGTCCGCCGGAGGCCCGTGTTGCTCTATGGTGCAGCCTTATTAAAATTACGGTCGAATTTCGACCACTGGGCGACCACTAGTATAAATAAATCTGACATTTATTCAGACACCGACACCATCTTGAGGCTTGTGTATTTATAAGGAGTTTAGGTTGTGCCAGTAAAACAATTAAACAGCTATAAACACGTTGAACCATTCCAGTGTTTATGGCCTCATAAAGTTGATTCAAACCGAGCATCTAAACATTCACTTACCCGGAATTACATTCATAGCTTCACTATCCACTGTATGTACCGATAAATTAAAATCAGTTCATGTAATCGGTGTAGGTACCTAGTGTAGCTATCTTGTGACAGTAAAGTAGTAACTTTACTTCAAGGTCGGTCAAGCACTTGCAAAGTGCGCTTACGCATACGGCTTTATCATCCTTTTAGATGAGCTGAAGGTCAGGTGTTTTGGAATGACCAAACAATGACCAAACGATTCCAGTACAGTACAAAAACGCGTACCTAACAAAAAAAAAAGCGAATAAGTTAATCAAAAATGTTTCTTTTCACTCCTCAACAGGGAAGGGCTTCGATCATCTCACGCGCGGTAAGTGTCGATACGATCGAAGAAGCACTTCACTCTAAATCTTCAACTACTGAGGAACAGGCTATGTTATCTGTAAACTGTCGGTACACAACAATGTTAATAACATTGTTGTAATGACAACGGGCTTAGACGAGATGATGAAAGCTAGCCAGGCGAATATAAGCAAGCCCTACCGCCAATCAATTTGTAAAATATCAATGGATTCACGTGCCGAGACAGTCCCTGAGTAACACAATGCTTGTGTTGGGAGCGAGTCGCGCGGTGAGTGCATCGAGCGTTCAGGAGGGAGCCATCCATCGCTCCGGATAAGTGCATATTTTTTAAATCCCCTGAGTTCGCCTCTGACGGCGCCCAAATCAAAACTCTTTTAAACTTACATTTGCGCCTAAGTACATCTGGACAGAAGAGGTTTATGTTAGAATAGTTCTATTTTATTTTCCATAAAAAAATGTAAGTTGGTTAACTATTTAGCCATGAGTAGGTTAATTAGTATTTTATAAAGATTTCAATTGGTATCATAGAGCTTCTTGACAGACTTTAATATTATTGATTTTAATGTCTCACAACTCAATTAAATAAATGTATAAATGAATGAAAAATTTACGCAAGAAGAAATCAATTAATCAAACATTGTAAAAGAAATAGAAAGAAGAATAAATACATTTATTGGTACACTGTACTACATAAATTAATTACATTAAAAAAATATTGAAAAACAAAAACAGGAGTCAAGGCATGGCCAACTAGTTCCCAGCCTCAGCACATGCTACAGCGACATGAAGCCGCTGCTACGCTGGTATTCTGGAGGGGCCTAATCCGTATACATTAACAAATATGTCTTTATCCTATCCAATGGCCAGACATTGCGAAAGTAGCTTAACTTTCGTCGTCGATAGTACGCGCAAGCCGCTGCGGCAACGAGCTTCTAACAAACGCGTTGCTCCGGCGCTCCGCAGACAAGCAACTTTGATATGTGTTGCAGCAACTCGCAATTATCTGTTTCCATGTAACACCTAAAGAAACTGCGCAGACATAGCAACTCTAGTTGCGAGTATCTGATGTCGACAACAGTTTTCAGTTGCTGCAACTGTTAAATTTGTACTAGTTTTGTGAAGTTGCTAGTTTCCCCAACTGGCAAACACTGACTGTTCACTATGGATTTGAAAAGCTTATTTAGAGTTGATGCTAATAGCAACCTTTAGCGATTTGATTGATTTGGTTTGATAGTTTCTTCGACTAAGTTGTTAGTTTCTTCAACTAAAGTTGCTCTGTGTGCGGATCGCCTTCATGTTAACAGCAGTCTAACAAAAACCTCTGAACTATGCACCGCGCAGCTCAGCCCCGCCGAACAACGCGCTAAGACGCGTTATGAGACACCGTGTGTCACACGCTCCTCGTTATTGGAAAACTTCCTAATACGCATTAGTGCGATTTGACATGAATCATTTTATCTCATAAGGCCAGTTCTGCGCGTCCTGATTTGGGCAGTCGACAGTTCCACACCGTTATTACGGCCCAACTTTTATTTATTTACGAGAATAGTCGTACAATCAACTATTAAAGTTACTATTACGCTATTGGTTGTTTCTAGATGTTAACAAAGTATTTATCATAATAAAATGACAGTTGTTTCATTATTTATTTATTAAAATGGTATTTAAAACCACCCTGTACAAATAAAAAACGAACGAGCCTTACAGTAGTCGCCTATGATATGATGTTACACATTTGACATCTCACCTTTTGAAATCAATATTAAAAAAGATAATAATAAAAAATATAAAATATGCTTTATTTTTTATTTTTTAATAAAAAAAATTACAAATCATAAAGAGAATGCAGTAATTATACTCGTTAGAAGACATTTGACATATTAAAATGATGACACAATATGTCACATATTATAATAATAAGTACCTGCCCCCTGACTATGAGCTCTTATAGCAGTATTATTGCAGTTGTGGAAAAGAGACGCGAGTATATTCGCCGCTACACGCGTCTCGTTTTCATAACTGCAATAATACTGCTATAAGAGCTCGTGGTTACCCCCCTGAACGACCTATCTAGATCGATTTATCGCCCCCAAAACCCCCTGCATACTAAATTTCATGAAAATCGTTGGAGCCATTTCCGAGATTCAGCTACTACTACTACTACTACTACTAATAGCCGATACTAGCTGAAAATAATGGGTCAATGAATGCTAATCAAAATAATTATTAGGTTTACCAACATCATTATAGCCTATCATTTGCACAATCTCATGTTCTTAATACATACAAATTTTCAGCAAGAGCCGTCACTCGCCCGCTTCTTCTTCTTTTTCTTCAGCCCGTCGCCTCCCAATGCTGAGTGTAGGCCTCTCCCTTTGCACGCCATCTCTCTCTGTTGGTAGCTATCCGAAACCAGTTCAAACTCGCCCGCTTCACTACATACACATTTTCATCAAGAGCCGTCACTCGCCCGCTTCTTCTTCTTCTTCTTCAGCCCGTCGTCACCCAATGCTGAGTGTAGACCTCTCCCTTTGCACGCCATCTCTCTCTGTTGGTAGCCATCCCAAAACAGTTCAAACTCGCCCGTTTCGCTGAGCGTAAGCTTGTGAATAAAATAATTTTTTTTATAGCCTATTTTTTTGCACAATCTCATGAGAACATGCTTAAAATTTGTATGTAGTAAGAATACTACATACAAATTTTAAGCAGAAACTTTTTTTTTTTTTTAGCTTATCATTTGCACAATCGCATGTTCTTCCTACAAATTTTCACCAAGATCGGTCAAGCCGTTCTTGAGTTAAAAGTGGACATACAGACAGACAGACAAAAATTTCAAAAATCGTAGAATTGGTGTCAGTGAGTCATAAAATGAATATTTATGTCAGAAAAATTGCAAGTAAACACAGAGCCTACAGATTTATATAGTACCTAGTATAGATATACATTTAAGACGACGCATTGGTAATTTACGTGGCGGGGATCTTGATTTTTCTCAACAATTACAAAACATATGAAAGTGATATTTGATGACATGATTTTTCATTTAATTGACTTCATTTTGATAGTTGCAGAAACACGATTTTTCAACTTTTATAACAGAGAAAAAAATATCAAAGTAACCTCTTTTAAAACATAGATTCACATTTTACAGGCTAACCAGACCGATTTAAGCATCTAAATTTTTTTAGTAGATTAGTCTTAACACACACTTTAAAATTGTAGTTCATTTTTTTTAAATAATTTGTAGTTTTAATTTGAAGGAAAAAAAAACAGTTTTTCTTATGGTACGGGGCGCAAACGCTCGTATCAAAACGTATGAGATTTATTGTTTAGCGGTGCGTCGCCTTAAACAAGAATTGCTCGTGTAAAAGTATTAGATATGTCTTGTTCTTATTATCGATTTTTCACAACAGCTCGCAACCAACAAATAAGGAGACTGCTCACATTTGGCTGACTCCGTCACATTTTTACGAAATCACTCCCACAAATTGTATACATATTATAGAAGAGGAGGCGAGCGGAAAGAACACATCCAAAATACTATAACTATGGCGTTTATTCCAAGCAGAAGATATATTAGCTTTTAGCAACTATTTTTCTTTTATTAAGTTTAGTAATATCTCTCGCATTTTTGTAGTGTTTACTGCTTTACAATTATATTTTTGCATGACTAGAAAGACTTATTTTTGTATTCCATTCTGTCATCAAAAACGTAACCGCTATACTATTTTAATGCACAAGTGCATTAAAGCGCAATAAAGGTTATGAAGAATATAACAAGAACTTATAAAACAAAGTAGAGTCACTGCTGAGGCTCAACACGTAATGCGAAATAATTGAGCGCGCGAATCTCCCGAGCCACCGCCCGGCGCGCGGCGGGAATCGGGATAAACATGGCAGATGAACAAACGTTGAATAAAGATAGTTGTCGCACATAAACGGCGATGTGTTACGCCGCATATAATAGAATGAGGATTCCTTAAATGTAAAACGTTCGCCGCCGCGCCGCTCCGAGAGTCGTTGAAACCCCTATAAAAATGTTAGTTCGCCTTTCATTACATTTGGGAACACGGCTCCGCACCCCGCCCGCGAGTATACGCCTTAACGCGAACGAATAAAACACATTTCGGTGCAACACCTCCATATATTTATTTCGCTAAATGTCCTATCTATTCGTTTTGAATAGCTCGTTTTCGGCGTTTTACTTTGTTTCCGACAGCCGTGTTGTGATTGAGATAGTTTGAGATAAACAACGTTTGTCTCGAACGACGAGCCGATCGCAATTATGTTTGGAATAATTTACTTGCACAGTTTCTTTTTACGCTGCCCAAATTAATGTCCGACCAGCAGACTTATTTAGGTGTACACGAACTAGCTTACACGGCACTATAACTCCAACTACTACGCACGAAGCTCCGTTATTTCCCTTGACAGTCATATTATTGCAAGTATGCGCCACCGTACCGAGAGCCCCCATACCCGTCGGCGTCGTTGACGGAGCGCCTCGGTTGAAGCCGCGGGAGAAATTTTGAGAGCTCGCCATAAGCTGGTCATGATATACGTGATACAAGGGTCCTCCTTCCCCGCAGGGCTGTAATTTGCACCTGTAGTCTCAGATATTATGTGAGAAATTGTGTGTTACTTGAATACAGGTCATGGGATGAGAGGGCGAATCACCTCAGACCCGCAGTTTTGATTTTATGTTTAGGCTGAAGCTGCCCGTTGGCCGGTGCCATACTAAGCATATTACATAAGTTAATTTCAGAGATAACACATTATGCTTGGTTTATTTTTTTTTGTTTTCAACAAATTAACTGTCAGGAATTATTTGTGTTCATTGCTAAGATCCTGCAATTTGTTCCGTCTTGTACAACCTGTATCCGGAAACTTTATTTGTGTGTACGCTCTCGCGTAAACTTATAAGCACTCTGACTTCTTTCTTTATTGCATATTACCTTAACGTTTGCAGCTTTATTTTATTAAGGTTTTCGCTATGCGAGCCAACATTCAGCAAATTAACAACTCGAAAGACGGCCTCATTAGTAATGAATCGTAACGTTATAAGCAGCCCTATGATGAATAATGAACGGCTCACGTTGTCACGTTGGCCATCACCTAATCCAGCTTTCAGTGTGTCCGCCGCCCGCCGCGCCGCGCTGCGCCGGCCGGCGGCGTGTTGACACAGGTCGGCGGAGTCGAGACTATTACAGGACAAGCCGACTTCAAAGGCAGCCGCTGGATATTTGTGTTGCCACTTTCGGGTTGTCTTTCTAAATGTGGCTCGGCAGGGCCTAATTCCCTGTAATGAATTGTTAATTCTTTTGTAATTTATTAACAAAATTTTGACGTCTCTCGAACAGAGAGACACCAACCTGATCACCCTTTTTAGGGAATTTTGTACGTCCTTCTACTCCACTTTCCACTAGCAGTCCTTCTTTCCACTAGCAGTCTGTGGGTCGATTACACGCAGAAGCAGTACAATGCACTACGCATCCAGTACAATAGTGCATTTAGGGTGCTATTGGGGCTGCCCCGCTTCTGGTGCGCATCGGGGATGTTCGCCGAGGCGCGGGTGGATTGCTTCTACGCACCCATGCGCAAGCGGTGCGCATCCTTGGTGCGCCGGGTGCGGGGCGGCCGCAATGCTATCCTGCAGGCCTTCGTGGAACGATTTGACTGTCAGTACTTGAACCATTGCAACATGGTTCATGTACTGACTAATTTCAAAATACTTTTTTAATTACTGTGCTTTTGAAATTTTGTGATGTAATTTAATTAAAATTTTATTTTATGTGACTTAGTGTAATTTTATTTGATTTATTTGTATTGAATTTTATTGTATTAAGTGTAATTTAATTGAATTGATTTAATTTTTTTTTTTTTTCCCTTTGTGGTGCCGGGGATAAAGAATTGCACCACCCCATCTCTTCCTGTGGGTGTCGTAAAAGTCGACTAAGGGACCATTCCAGAGGATAGGCAGCAGCATCTCTCTGAAGTTACCCTCAACCTACTGCGATCGCCAACCCGCCTGCCAAGCGTGGCGATTACGGCAAATACCCCTCATATCCTTGGGGGAGGCCTTTGTCCAGCAGTGGACGTCTTGGGCTGAGATGATGATGATGATGATGATTTAATTTTAATATTTGTGTATATTAATTGTGTTAATGACCCAAGTTGGTTGAAATAAATTGATTAATTCATTCATTAAAGTGTTCATTGATTGCGGTGTAATTAAAATCTAGTTCCATAGAATCCGTTATTCTCTTTCGTAATCTAACCCAATTTAGGGATCCACAGTACGATTCCTATTAATAATTTTATGTTCGTAATGTGAGGCTATATGACAGTGGTTGCGTTGCCTTACCAAATAAAAAGTGTGTGCAACTGACAGATGACAACGGGAGTGCGAGCACATTTTTTTGATAACTTGTGTTTTTTAACCTCTGGCGAGAGGGAATAGCCCATTTTTGAGTTCTAAAATTAATGTCCTGGCGAGGGCAAATACCAGTGAAACTTGTTCAATTGTTGTTTAATTTGTGATTGTTCTGACCTGCAAAACGTGGTGTTTGGCTCATTATTGGAGCCATTTTGAATAACATTTGGTGATGTGTGCAAAGGCGTAAGTCGCACAATACAAGCGGCATCAGCGTTCCGGTGACGGTCCTTCAGGTCTTTCGTGCGGATTGGGCGCTAGATTGCCACGGATGGACATCAGGCCGACGCATCCTGTTTCTTCTTAATCCTTCCTTGCTTCCCTTTCGGTCCTTTAGCCAATATAGCTCGAAAGAGTATCCGGCGAAGCCCGGGTGAGAAATTTTGTATTATTAAATTTGACAAAGTCTATCTCGGTGTATCGCCTAAATAGACAGGTACTCCACATTGTCAGCTGACGGTAGGCGCGATGGGCTGGGTGGTGGTCTAATTAATAAATGATATGACGTATTTTTACATAGATTAGCTGGTAGCTCAATCCGAGTCCACCACCGAGAACACATTGGCCCTGTGTTCCGACAGAGATAAGATAACCAGTTCTTTTTCGGTGGTTGAGCTTCTATCATCATCACAAATTGTTGCTAAGCCATTTATTGAGCTACCAACTGCTCCTTGAGTCCCAATATGAAAGTTTTTTTTTTTTTTAATCTTATTTTTTTGGAGGCTTTTGTCTATTCATAGACATGTCAGCCTCATCGTAACCTAACCTTAATGTTTAATTAAATCTACTTACTTAAATAAAAGACAGGAAAGGGACTCAGCGAGGTGACAAACAGTCCACCAAACATTTTGCAGCTTTCGACGTTGGTTCTGCTAGGATACTTGTAAATGCCCCTATATCATATTTATTAATATTAAACTTTTGCATCATTGAGTCCCTTTCCCTTTGATATTTCTTACATTCCGTAAGAATGTGTTGAACATCTTCAACTGCACCACAGAGATCGCAATTAGGTGAATTTACCTTTCTCTTTAGGTATGCAAACTTATTAGCAGGATAGTGTCCGGAACGCAATCTGTGTAGCATGACAATATATTTTCTATTTATCCTTAAATTATAAAACCATGGTATTCGAGGAGGCTGACATTGGATTGTTTTGAACCAAATTCCTTTTTCCGTACTTCTTTTATCAAAATATTCTTTAAACTGTTCGTAGCATTTTATTTTAAAATTATTAAGCACTTCAGTATAATAAGGTAGAATAGAAACAGTGGATCCTGAAGTAGAGGCTAATTTTGAAAGTCTGTCAGCCTCCTCGTTACCTTTTAAACCTATGTGGGATGGAACCCATTGCAACCTCAGATTTATATTTTGCGTTTTATTCAAGTTATGTACAACTTTTAAAATATGAAAGTTCATCCAATATCGAATACAATATTACAATTTATGAAGATAAAATCTGTATTTAGGTATATTAAAATAAAAAGCCTCACTGCCACAAAAAGCGGTGTATGCGCTCATAAACACTGTTTACACAACTTTAATAATGTGCGGCGCATCACAAGGTCGTACGCGAAGCTACTTATTGAAATTGGCTCGCCACTGCAGTGCATGAATATGCGATCCAGCCGATGCCGATGGCCTGAATGCGAATGCCGGTGCCGCCTGCGAGCTTTTATAGAAGAATACTTATCTGCAACCATTAATCATTGGAATCAATGACGGTAACTACTTACTGGAAACATTAAGGATTAGCTAAAGTGCTCTTTTGCAGAATTATAGCATATTTTTCAACACTGTACCATTGACCAGTTGCATTTCGTCTGAATAACGCCTATCATCTACCCGTGGATTGGCCTACGTCATGTTTCACGCCATGTTTTCCCGGAACAAAAGTATTCTTTGTCGCCTTTCAACTACGCCCATCGATCCGATGCTCTGTCGAGGAGTGAATAGGTAAAACCTTATAAATTATGTCCCACTAGGTTAAGACACCTGCTGGGCCTTTACATGAGAGATGGCCTATACCATTTTATTGATGTTAACCGCTGCCAGTTTACGGACAATAACAATCAAGCTCATCATCAGGCCCGAGATATTCTAATATGGTCACCCATCCGGTGAGCAACATCGCGAGAGATACTTAACTTGTAAACTCACAACACGAAATTTCTAGCTACTAACTTTCCATATTGTCATATTTGTTGTAACATTAAACCTAAATCTCAAGAAGTTCTTCCAATAATTGTGCAAAGTCCTCGTCGCCGTAGATCGGGCAATATGCAGGTATAACAGGAGCATATTTGAATGCAAGCAGTTCCCATAACGCCACGCCGTGGAGGCAGGTCACACGGAAGGTCGCGCTCCCCAAATCTCGAGAGCGAATCACGAGACACCGTGATATGGAAACGATAAGCCCCTCGCCGCGACGGCCTACAAATGTGTTTCCAATTTTTGGAACACACGCGGCTCGTAATAAAGAGTATTTTGCGGGCCCTCTCCTTATTTTTTTACGAGTGCGGTCGGTATTACGTCGCCATGTGGCCAGGAGGTTATTATTTTTGGGCGGACGGTTTCGCTACGTCGTTCTCTATTTGGATCTAGTTGGGAATGGCAAAAGTGAGCGCCCGCAGCCGCGCTCCGAAGACATTTACGTCAAATATTGGGAACGCCGAATTTCTTCGGTCATTTTTACCGAAATTCGCGTTAATGTTATTCCGAATAGTGAAAAACGTGAATTACTTTTTTGTTATTTAATCCTTTATTGCATATATAAAACACACATTAAAACAGACGTTGTACAAGACTTATACAAAGGTGAGCTTATTTCTAGAAGATATCTCTCCCAGCCAACCCTAGCTGTGGTGTGGAACGGAAGTTTGCGGGTTTTGGCAAAGTGTTAAGAAAATTTCCACCACACATATCACATATCATCCTTCCTATATCATCATCATCATCATCATCATCATCATCATCATCATCATCATCATCATCATCAGCCCCTCTCGACCCACAGCTGGGCATGGGCCTCTCTTTGCTTGTGCCATTCGCCTCGATCCTGCGCTAGTCTGGGCCACGTGCAACCCACGGTGTTGGTTATATCTTCCTACATACGATAATTTAATTAAAAGTACATCTGACCGGGAATATCAGAGGTGCGGGATCTAATCCCTCAAGTGGATTTTATTTCAACATATATCCAAATTGAGTTCGCAACAAAATTTGCGTATTTTTATAGGTATTCTCATATTTATAAATAAGTAAGTGAAAGTGAAAGTGAAAGTGTAAGTAAGTGCCTTACGCTGGGCTCCGACCATCCCACACATACAATAACACACCGAGATCAGTCCATAAGCTGGAATCTGATTTTCTAACGATATCCAATTCAAACATATACCGAAGCGCTCCCACTCCTGTCTCCGCGAGTTAAACTAGTACAAACCGATCACACCACGGCAAACACCTAACTCCATGAGCTAATTTTAGTTTTGGGATAAACAATAATAATGTATGTTTGGAAATACAACCTTTACACGATAAGCCAGGGCTGGCTTCAGGTAGCTGATTGATTAAGTTTCTATTAATATATTTTGTAGTGAGGTTTCATTTTGCATGTTGTGTTTAGTTAAAATAATTCGTATTCTTAACAGAGAGTTTTAATGTAAACAAACGCTCGTGATCCTTAATAAATAAAATATTTAATAAATAACGATTATTCGTCTGTCAGTGTCATAATAGTGACATGCGTGACATTGGCCTTTAAACGATCGATTACTCGGTAAAAGCTTTACTTGCCGTGTGTGTGATTACTGGGCAAATGGCTGGGAATAAATTGAGTAGGTACTCGTGACACCTTTAGTTGTGGACTGATTGTGTTGGTCCTTAGTAAGCCTTTGTATGATATCTGGTGCTGATAAAATGAGTTGGTACACTGCTTTATTTATTTTCAGTCTTCAACTTTGTACCGTCTCTGTGGTCTAGTTGTTAAGACCATCGCGGTCTTTTGTCTAAGTATTTCAAAAAGGCCATATTGCCACTATAGCATCTTTTATAAATCAGTAGCAAATATATGCAACAAAACAAAAGAAGTACGAAACATTTAAAGTAATTTTTTTTTAAATTTGTAAATATTTTTTGTATATTTCGATAGTCCTTTGTTTCGCCCGATGTACCTATATACCTCAGTCACATAAAGTTGGAGTCTCAACACTTATACTAAAGTTCTGCTTAGCTTGGGCTTTACGATTGGTAGCGAGCGTTGAAAGTATTATTTTCTATTATTACATTTACCGTGCGTAATAATAAGAGATTTAGCTGTTTAACTTCTAGCAATACAACATCGTCGATCGTTGAACCTTGAGGACCCTCTTAATATGATATTAACGTTTGAAAGCAGTGGCGAAATAACATCACTCGGACAAGTAATTTCCTTAGGAAATTAACATCAACAAATAAGTAATGTACTCCCAAAAAAATATGTTGGTTCAGGGTTCCGTATCGCGAATAAGATGTATGTCAAGTTATTTTTAATTATATTGATTTGGCGGTGTCGTTTTCTATATTAATGTACAGTAATTGTTAACATAAGATCCTTTATATCCCACACAAAGCTCAAAGTTCAAAAATGTTCCATCCACCAACCAACCAACCAACCGACCAATGTTCTTGATCTTAAGTTAGATTTTTAACCGACTTCAAAAAAGGAGGAGGTTACTCAATTCTACTCGTATATATTTTTTATGTGTGTTCGCGGATAACTGCGTCGTTTATAAACCGATTTTGATGATTCTTTTTTTTGTTGGAAAGGAGATATCCCAAGGGTGGTACCATAATAAGGAATCCAGGATCTGATGACCTACCTTCTGTTTGGTCTTAATTCATTTCTATTGATAAGAACTTTGCACCCATATGGGTTATAAGTGCCATTACAGGTTTGATGATGGAGACTATAGACAGTCGAGGGAATTCCTAAACGATTTACAGCAGTTACCTTTTGTTGGGCTTCATACGGTTCTTCATACCTAATTAAGATTGAAGTGTTACATAGGAATACCACTACCTACTAGGCCGTCGTTTCCTCATCCGAGAAGCATCCTTGTTAGGTCTACGTCTACCTATCACTAAAAATCGTAAAATAAAATAATTTATAACATAAAAAACTGACTTAAAAAACAGGAAAATTAAAAAAGTAAACAGCTCTAAAAGAAATAATATTGAAATCATATTATTAATAACCTAGATACGCATTTCAGTTTTAAAAAATGTTTACTGAAGTCGGGTGGGGCTTTTACAATAAAAAAGTGGAAATAATGGGTCAACTACTTATAAAAGTTTAAATGAAACAAAATTGTCCACCACCACCCGACTTCAATAGACATTTTTTTAAACAGACATGCGTATCTAGGTAATTAATAATATGATTTCAATATTATTTCTTGATTTTTAGAGCTGTTTACTATAATAAGTTTCCTGTTTTTTTAAGTCGGTTTTTTTTTTGTTAAAAATTATTTTTACCTCTGCGATGAAGCCGTGTTACTCGCAGTTTATCATCCTGAAATTCTACGTGCTCGATATGCTGAAGCTCAGCAGTCAGGTCACAGATGCCACGTGGTGTTTGAAACAAAGATTTCCCTAACCTACAGTAGTCAACTGTCTAGGATGGTGGTGAGAATCACCATTGAGGTACCTATCTGCATTGGTCGCTTTACAAAATACAGCATGGCTCAAAGTATCGTTAGTTAGCTAAGCTAAGCTTTAATAAGCTACATGTGTATTAGCTTAATCACGACGCTTGCCAAATACGGGTTGTTGATGATTTGTTTGGAATGATCCAAATTGACCATTCAGATCAGTTAAGCTTGTTCAGGAGTTTGCAGTGTGTTCGCCGCTAGTTCTGCTACATTGAAGTTGGAGTGGTGGCAATGGGTGACGGCATTACACTTCTGTAAAGTGAAAATTACAGTCAACATAATTTAAATATAATGCCGCAATTTACTTCAAAATTCCGCGGTCACGATAGACGGAATGGCGATGGAGCAATTTCTAAAACTGCAAATAAACCGGTATTCGGATTAGGGGTCCTTGCGTTGGCAGCGCAATATGTTTTCTTGGTATCGCGCCAAAACTTAAACTGTTCAACTAGAATTGGATTCTTTAAAAGGAAGCTTTTTAGCGCAAAGGTTGACTAGATTAGAAAAAGTTTTGAATAAACAGTTGGCTGAGTCATAGCGGGAACTGTATATATCATTTGCTTTGCCCCCATTCGTACAACAAGATTTCGTTCATTTGAAAATTCAAGATGTTAATATTATGCTCAGAGTGTGTTGAGACGTACAATGATGCAACCCAAACCTTAAAAGCACATGTGTCTTAAACAAACACCACGAAATTGGGACGTAGAGCATTTCAGACAAAACGGATGGCAATTGGAGTTTATTAGATTTCACATTCATTATATCCAACTGCTGGGTTGAGGACTTCCCAAATCAAGCACTGGCTAAATCGAATACGCGCATTGCGGGTTGGTAGGCTTTGAAGATTGGGATCTTCGTAAAGAAGCACCGATTTCTATTAGAAATAGAAATAGAAATAGAAAAAATCTTTATTTGGTATAACTACACATGCACATTAGGATTTTTAAGTTAAAAAAGAAAAAGTATTTTATGTATCATCATCATCATCATCATCATCTTCAGCCATATGACGCCCACTGCTGGGCATAGGCCAAGCATTTCAAGTATGTTATGATCTATTAAGAACTTTTTGTTAAGTTGGTTTTTTAACTCAACTTTAAACCTGTATTGTGTAATCACTTAATTAACCATTGCATAAGTGACGGACGATGGCGTGAGGGGTTCAGACGACACCTCAAACACAAAGGCAGGGGCTTTAATCCCCAGTCAATCTCGCAGCGAGCGCGCACAAGTAGCATAAGAAGCTGTTTAAAAGCTGTATTTGAACTTATTTTTATACTTATAGCTGCATTTTGAGAACAATTCCAATTCAAGAAGCCTTTTTACAGAAAAGGCTGTATTAGCGCTTATACAGCACTTATTAGCTCAAAAAGAGCCCCCTTTATAAAACTTTTCGCGTTAGTATAGCTGTATAGTAGCTGTAGAAGCAAAGCAGGAGCTGTTTAGTAGCTGGTTAAGAGCTGTTATTCGGTTTAAGGTAAAGCAACTACACTCCAAATAATAAAAGATAAAGTTTTAAATATGAGTTTGAAGTGAATTAGAAAATTATGAAAATAAAGAGAAACACGTCGTACTAGAATAATACAATAATGGTGACGTATTATATTTATATTTCAAGATGAAATCATAAGTACAAGATAAATCTTAGAAATCTGATGGTGTTAATAGTTAAAACAAAGTGCAAATCAAATTTTATTGTCAACTAGCTGTCCCGGAATACCTTGTTCTGCCCTATTTCTCTAAAACAAAGTTACATTGATTTTTTTATGTTAATAGCTGCTCCGACAGATTTCGTTCTGTCAAAAGTTACTGGCCTGTCGCAGTCTAATAATTAAATAAAATAACATTGAAAGACTTTAGTTATATCACATCATCATCATCATCATCATCATCTCAGCCAAAAGACGTCCACTGATGGACAAAGGCCTCCCCCAAGAATCTCCACAACGACCGGTTTTGTGCTGCACGCATCCAGGGGCTTCCCGCGACCTTCACCAGATCGTCGGTACACCTTGTTGGAGGCCTGCCCACACTGCGCCTTCCAGTACGCGGTCGCCACTCAAGGACTATCCCGCCCCAGCGGCCATCAGTCCTGCGAGCAATGTGCCCTGCCCACTGCCACTTGAGCTTAGCAACTCTTCGGGCTACGTCGGTTACCTTTGTTCTTCTGCGGATCTCCTCATTTCTGATTCGATCACGCAGAGAAACCCCGAGCATAGCTCTCTCCATTGCTCTTTGAGTGACCTTGAGCCTTTTTATGAGGCCCGTAGTGAGCGACCACTTCTCAGTCCCGTATGTCATCACTGGCAACACACAGTGGTCAAAGACTTTCGTCTTGAGACACTGCAATATACCATTGGATGTAAAGATATTTCGTAGCTTACCGAACGCTGCCCAGCCTAATTGGATTCGACGATTGACCTCTTTGCTGAAGTTAGATTTACCTAGCTGGACCGTTTGTCCCAGGTAAAGTAGTAATATCTAATGTGATGATATTTATTGTAATGCCCTATGGTACACGATATTTTTTGTTTGATTACTTGGCGCGTAAATAAATAAATCTGAAGGTTTTCCGACGTGGGAGCACGCAACATACAACTGTCCATGAGAGAAGCATGAATTTTCAATATTAACGCCGCAAAAATTCAATTACTGGCCCTGAGATTTATTTATGGTCTTAGCGAAAGCAAGCCGCACTGGAAATTGCAGTCGTTTAAATACAAACGATACGTCAGTTGGGATACCATTGGGATGCAGGGTATCAACACATCTTCTCCCTTATATTTTCCTTTTAGAATGGTTACCTCGATCATATTGTTCAGTAATTTTTTCACTGCTAGCCGTGTGCCTTTACAAAGACGCGGTTGGTTGATATATCACAACATTATGACCACCGATCCTACTTTTAATTGAAGATTATGGGGTGGCAATCTTGGCAAATCCAGCGAGTTCAAAGATTCTGGTGGATAGTTTACGACATCATCTTGGTTAGTTGCGCAATCAATTGATTTGTATGTCCTTAATTCACCGCCAATATCATTTTGAATTTTAAAATTTATTTAATTTACATCCGTGTTTTTGGCAGCTAATATAGCTCGTTCACTCAACCAACAATGATCTCTGTAATTTTGAGTGACGTTTGGGAACACCTTTTGTTTAAGCTCAGTTTTGATTCAGTAAACTGACAAAAATTGACAGGAAATGTAATGCAGCCTGTCAAAACGTCTACAGGGACACGTACATACATTAAAAATGATTATAAAACAAATTTGAGGGAACTCGTTAAATTATTTTCATTAATTACGTGCAACCTCTAATCAACTTGAAGGCATAGGTACCAAAGATAATCCTTACGCGCCTTTGTTTTGTTTTGATTGACGTCACATGTTTGACATCTGGTGACAGAGTTGTTTGTATGGGAAAAGAAAATTATTGTTTTTACCATTTTCCTCATATTTTTACATTTTTTCTTTCCATAGAAACCTTTCTCAGACTTCATCAAACACAACAAAAAAGAAATCAGCCAAATCGGTTGAGCCGTTCTCGAGTTATGCGATTAGCAACACATTTAGCGATTCATTTTTATTTATATAGATGTGTGGCTGGTTATTGGCAATATTTCAACGCGCCAGTAAAGCAATCAAAAAAACATAAAGAAATCGTAGTGTTTGTTTATAAGGTTATAAAATAAATTATATTTAAAATAATAGATTTTAGGACACAGCGATCATTATTTTACCTGATAATCGTGAAACGGTTCAAGCTAATAACAAACATTGGTTTAATTATTATACTTGATTTTTTTTTTCATTCGTTCTAAAATGGTGACATTTTGTTATAAAACTTAGACGATATTTGGAGAGTACTAAAGTCTTACTAGCTGTACTACGGCGGATATAGATTGCATAATACAGCTATTGGTTTTTAACCAGCTTTATTAGGGTTTTTTTAATTATTTAGGCTGTATATGAGATCTGGGTAGATAAATTATAATTCTCTTTAGAGATCCGTGTAAGAATTGATAATCCCTGAGTTTTATTTTATAAAGTAGTTTTATTTAAAGTAGAACGACTCTGTCAGTAAAGTGGGCTAAAGCTGTACTATTGATATAGTTTATTTTTTTAGTTTTAAAGCACTCTTGTAGACAGTAGTTATAAAACCATTTTATTCCTAAGAGTACCTAATTACACTATAAGATTAAGTTCTATAATTCAGGTCGCATACTCCATTGTACAGAAACAAGTATCGAGTGATACCATAATAACACTTAGTGCAGTGGTGAGTAAGTGATTGCATACAAAAACCAGCCTATATACAGCTTTAACGATAAAGCTAGCTTCACAAAATGCTAAAAGTTGTACAGTAGAGTTTTGATTTTTTGTTTTAACACCTTAAGCTTACGAGGATCCCTTAATACTAATTTTATACAGCTCGAGCTGTATAATAACTCAAATATCTCTCTTATATATATAAAAGCATCTTTTGACACCCTTGTACATTTTTAAAAGGACCTTAAGTTCTAAATGAGCTGGTAAATTGATGTTGTAAACGCTTGTGTGCTGCTTGGGCCGCGGGTCCGCGTGACGCAGCGTGCGGTACACCGCACCGTTCCAATATTCATGTTACATCTAACATAAGCACGGTAACATTATGTTTCCTGTTTCCCTTTTTCTTTACTCTTCCCTTCAATTATATTTCCTAATTAGTTTCATTGCGGCTTTAAATGTTTTAACGTTTCATAAAGACGGTCTGGGAGCCATTGTTCATGGCTTTATTATGTAGTCTCTTTGAAGCGCACAATGTAAAATGTTTGAAGAGCTTACAGATTAGATAGATTGGCATAAGATTTTTTACACTATGTTAGATACAAACACTATGTTAGAAAAAGGCGGGCAATCACCATTTTCCGTGTAATGTTATGATGTCAGTGCAATAAAATTAATACAATTTGTTGATACTTCGTCGTGATGTTTAATCTTAACTGATGAACTCATTCAAAGCAACACTAAGAGGTGTCTCCGCAGTCACAACCTTGTATTTACGTGTTTGAGCGATCAATTATCCATTCTCGATCACAATTACCCACACAACTTCGTAAAGAGCTACTTTTTTTTCTCTTCTTCTCGTGAATAATTGTAACGTTTTCCGTAATGTCTCATTCAATCAGATGTGTTTGACACAAAACGCAGCTGTGCGCGCTGCAGCGCCGGGGGCGGGCGGGCAGCGGCGGCGACTGCTTTGATCCCGGCCGCGTCTAATTTGGAGACTGGGTCAACCCGCATAACTTGACTCGTCCCACGCAATTCCCAGCAAACGAAACAAACGGGGCCGTACTGCCATTTATCGTGTTACGTGTGCTTTTATATGAAAATGTCTTTGCGAAAAGTATAAAAAACGAGGAGCTCGATGGCGCAATGTTTAGCGCGCCCGGTCTGCAAAGTTAAGCAACTTTCGCAAAGGCCGGTCATCGGATGGGTGACCAAAAACTTATCATCTCGAGCTCCTCCGTGCTTCGGAAGGCACGTAAAGCCGTTGGTCCCGGCTGCGTTAGTAGTCGTTAACAACCACCAATCCCCACTGGGCCCGCATGGTGGTTTATGGCCCGTTCTTTCTATCCTTCCATAGGGAAGGCTTGTGCCCCAGCAGTGGGGACTTTATGAGCTGATGATGATATCCCGATGTTTCAAAACTTACGCAGGTAGAGAGAGGTGTCGGTCGCTCTTCTTAATTAATTTGTAACTTATGCTACCGACAATTATTTCATTTTTAATCATTTTCACGCAAAGCAAGCTTTAAGCGTTTTAGATCTTGCTTTGTGGTGCTGAGGCTAGGTTTCAAAACCTGTACGATGGTATTCCAAATAGGGCGGGGAAATTTGATTTTATTAACAATGAGAAAAATACTCTATAGGTAAATAGAATTATTTAAGCTTATTTACGGTTTATTTATTTTGGTATCTATTACTTATGTACCGGTTCGTCAAATTTCAATGGAAAAATCACCTGTGTTTTGTATACGAGTGCCCTTAGGCACTTTAAATAAAAAAACAGAAAAAAATCATTTTGTTTTTTTTTGTGTCTAATAATAGACAGGTTAGACATTCTTACGCTAGGTGAGAAAATCCAACCATTTTCCCATTAATAAATAACCTGAACACAACAATTGCCTTACTCTATAAATCAGGCGTTTTCTACTGCTATCACCCAGTAGCAACAGCTTGTAAAAAAAAATAAAAAATAAAAACGGAATCATACGCCTTTATGCGTTTGACAGCAGACTAAGTAATGATTCCAAAGAATAAAATTCTGTGTTCAACCTTTGAAAAAAGGTACTCGTGTATAACTTTAATGAAACGTTTGTTTGAGCATGGTTTGAGCTACTTTTTTCACTGCCTATGCTTTTAAATGAAGCCTCGGTTAGCTCTGGCCTGCCCATACCTCCGCCTCGTGTAGAACAAGTAAAACAAAGAACTGGCGAGGCTGCGCAAGCAACCTCAGCCGCGGCCAAATGGAACTTCCCTGTTCCGTTAAAACAATAAATATTTTATTACCGATTGGATATCTGTCAAATGAGCGTCCGTATTGGATGGGGCCTCTCCATCAGCCGATGTTTATGTTTAACGGGATTTACCGGCGTGGACGGACTGTTGCAACCTGAAAAATTGGGTTATATTTAATTGGATTTCAGTTTAACGAGGAGCGCGAAATGCTATTTGTAGTTATTCTACTCTATTGGGCAACTGCATTCCGCACCGATGGAAGAATTATACTTGTTTAAAAAGAGCTTTTTAAATAGAGCTTACTTGATCAGAGACATTTTATACCTTAAAGCATGTTGATATTATAGCAATACACACCTTCTTTTCATTGATAACTTCGTACAGTACCTACTTGTTATCTACCTTATTCATCTACTTAGGTAGGTATATAGTTAAACAAGTTTATGAAATCTATATATTAATACGTGAAGCAAAAACTTTGTACCCATTTTTACGAAAATTGCGCGGACGGAGGAGTATGAAATTTCGCACACTTATAGTTTTTATAGAGAAGGAGTACAGAATGTTATTTATTTTTTTTAATTATGCATAAAAAGTACATTAAATCAATAAAACAAACATTACACACATTACCATGTATTTGACACACACGCATATAATTTATACTCTTTTCAAAATTTTCAAAAATGGAGGAAGAGCGGCCGAAACCTGTCAATGCCAATCTAAACTCATTTTCTATCTTTTTTAATGTTTCATTGCTTAGGATACAATCCGTGCAGCCTTAATAAAATTACGGTCGAATTTCGACCACTGGGCGACCAGTAGTATCTCTTAAAAAGCTATCAAACAGACATCATTTAGTATTAGACCAGCCACCCGAAACCCATCCGCATGAACCAAACAGTTTTTAACACAATTCATAAAGTCGAACTCCTTCGCCCCATTCGTAGAAATTCATTAAAGCCACATGAAGTAATTCATAACGGTGGCAACATAAACACAAAGCAATTAATCGCTTGACGGCGGAACAGCGTTACTCGCATGTCCGCGCGGCGTAAACGACTGCTGGAGCTCGTTAGCCTGCCAGCCTGTGCTTAAGGAAATTTAGGTGCTCCGCGCGATTTACACAAAACGGGTACACAACGCGCCGCCCACCGCCCTGAGCAGTTCGCACCCCATACCAGGTAGACCACGACCATGCAGTGTACAGGTAGAGAAATCAGATTGCCGTTTGAAAGTTCAAATATCTCGATAAGAATTATTTACCATCTTCTTTAAATATGTATATAAATCTTCTGTGCGTGTGTTTGTAATTGAACTCCTTAAACGGCTGGACCGATTTTGATGAAATTTTTTGTGTGTGTTCAAGTGGATTTACAATTGGACCCGATAGGTGGCGATGCAATAGGGGTCCATCATGGGATACGGGTGTTATAAAGCGGACGAAGTGCGAAGAAGCGAAGAAGCGAGCGGGCCGCTAGTATAATATAAAATTCTGAAACAAAGCAAATCTTTTCGTTTATTGATATTACTTACATCAGATATTAGTCGTAATCGCCGATCTGCAGAGCTGTAGAGACTAAGCTGAGCTGTAGAGCTAGAGACACATGTCCTTAGGCTTCTATAAAATAGCCGTAATGTATCTTTTTCTATATTATAAAATAAAACCATACCTAAAATAGAGTTTCTAACTAAAACAAGTTAGCATGGCCTTACTTAATCTTACTATATTTACGCTTAAGGGATGTAGGAAAACCTTTACCCAAAATGACGATAGTTTTATCTGGAATAAAATATTTTTTACAATGTTAGCCACCCGGATGCTTTGTGCATGTAAATAGGATCAAAACATGAATTTATTTAGATAATTTCAATACCAAATGGCTGATTCATAAATACTGCGAAAACTACCTAAACTACAACTGCTTTAATTTTGCTTCCTACCCTAACACAGCATAACAGCCAAAGCGAAACGGACCTTCACGCGAAATAATAAGACACATTCGCAAAGCAAAGTAGCAGCGCGCGGGTTACATTACTCTCCCTTGCAAAGCCGAAGGAATTTTGACAACAAGTTTATAATTAGTTGGTAACGTCTCGCGAAGGGCTGATTCTCATTCCCGTTCCGTTCACAAGTTACACCTGGGGAAGTTCTAGACCAGGTTTAATTGGCGCGACCGAGTTCGCAGTTATAACACTGTTATAATTGTTAGCGGGGCGCGCGTGCTATCTACTGTACCCGTTTCATTTACATTTCCTTTGACATAATACCTTTAAGAATTTGGTGTTTTGTTATTTCTAGCTCAAACTTTTTTAAATATATATTTTTGATTATTATTGCCGTGGTTAGGGACGTGTTACGCTAACGCCATCTCGCATGAGTAATAAGCAAATGGGACGATAGGTTTATGCTGACTGAAAGTAAAAACTTAATCTGCTTTCCTTAGCACGAAAAAGCTCAAAATACTTATAATTCGCAAACAAAACAGTTGCAAAATTAAACTCTCCTAATATTATAAATTAAGAAAGATAAAATCTAAAGCTTGCTCTTCAATGTCGTACCTGCTACCTGTATGTAGCATGCATATCTTAAGTTAAGCAAAACCCGATGTCTGTGTAGAATTCTAATGCAACTTTAAATCAGCATTCCATATGTCAATTAAAACTATTAGCGGATGGTTGAACTAAAAAGCACTCAGCAACGTTTGCGGTGCCCCAAATAGCGGCGGCGCGGAGGACGCAGTGCTTCGGTCTAATGGCAAAAACTGCTCGCACTCCAACTTTTCAATAAAAATTCAGGGTGGAACACCTAACAGAGAGAGATGAATATACGGTTAACTGATAAATAACTCCAGTCCAGTGAAACGCTCGCCGGCATCCTATCAAAGAACCTTAAGCTACCGGTGTAAGGTTGAGAATCGGCCACGTGCAGCACAGAGGCGGACTTGGTCCCTTATTGGTAATCCGAACACGCGCGCCTCACCACGATTTATACACAAATGCGTCCAGTGAAGTCCACCATATTTATTTTTCCGTTTCCTAATGCGACTCCTGAAATATTCATGGGGTGACCGCGCCATCCGTCTTGCCGATGTCTCGTACAATAACATGATGTAATGGCTCATCTCGAGCCTCCGTCGAACGCCCGGGCCGCCGCCGCCCGCCGCCGCCGCCGGCCGCCCGCCGCCCGCCACTCATACGCTAGGGTGCGTTGACACGCCGATATATCTGCGGAGGCCGGCGCTCACTCTAATCTGTAGATCTCAATGACTTTACTGGTTTTTATAAGGTGTGAAAGTGTTTTCTTGCTGCTCTGTGACTTTACAAAGTGACAGGGTTTATTGGCGGCGTGTAACTTGGTGTTGTCTGGTTGAAGGACCACTCCGCTCGGGTTGACCGTGTAGTGCAAGTCTCCGCGATAATAATACTACAATGTGACGTCGAAAATCTCAATTCATAAACTACACATATCGTATAATAATATTTTTGTGTTTTATATATGTTATAGAGGTTAAGCATTTTTTTTTAAAGATAGATGTTTCCATTCCGGTAGAAAGAAGTAATTTTAATTAACAGACACTTCAACAATCCGATTTCTTGAGCGGAAAAGTTGGAACTTCCAAGGAGTTGTCTTTTTATGAGACAAAGCGTTCATTACTCCAGTTGCTCCGCGGTTGGTCGCATTTTAATTATTCACTTGTTGTCCAATCAGAAGCTATGTTAACATTCAGAGTCCGTGCAAAACACAAACCGAATTAAAAATCAAGATGCGCGTTTTGAAGTGAATACATAGTATAATGAAGAGAGTATGGCATCTTTTTCTGTATCCAAGATCTCAACTCATCCACAGTCAAGAGTATGCATAGAGTTTCGAGCTCACTATGATGGCAACCTTATAGTATATGTAACTATAAGTGCGGCTTACGAACGAGCGCCTACTCTGCCTTGTATTTTGGTGTTTAGTTGTGTGTGTTACGTGGGTACCTTACCTACAAGCCGCACGGGAACCGCGCTCCGTTCCATTAAGATACCATACTATTCCGGTTATACTATGACGAAAGGGTCCGAGCAACTTTCTGAGGGCCAATTCATTCCGAATACCAATTTCATTTCAACCACGGACCTCATTCCGCGAAATTTGGTTACAAAACGGCGGAGACAACAAAGAAAATTAGACCGCGAAGAAAAATAAATGCGGCGAAACGACAGAGCATACAAAATTAGAGAGAGGAAGGAAAAGCTGCGTGTAGCGGCGGCAGCGGCGGGGCCCGTTTAATGAACCCTGCGGACGGCCCTGCATTTTTGCTGCCACCTCAGTATTCCATAGTTACCATGAATTTTTTTTAGGTAAAAAAAACCTTTGACGGTGCACACTGTTTCATTGTAGTAATCGTACAGAGCATACGTTCAATAGTAGATGTCTTATGGCTGAGATGATTATATTATTATGAATAAAATATGTAAACATAAATTGTTTTATTCGTTGCGTTACCAACTTGTCAAGTAACTTTTGCTACACACTTGCCTTGTCAGGTCATTCATTGTATTTCCAATTTTCCTGTAAATACATCATCATCATCATCATCATCTCAGCCAAAAGACGTCCACTGCTGGACAAAGGCCTCCCCCAACGATCTGCACAACGACCGGTTTCGTGCTTCTCGCATCCAGTAAGTATATATTAATAACAAACTAAAACAAAAATAAATAATAGAGATATTATGGATGGTTTATTAAGATGACAACTGCATGCAGACTAGCAATGACACTATTGAAAATAGATTAACTTAGCTAAACTATAATGAAAAAGTATTCATTAATTAATAATGATTTAGATGATTTTGACTGATCAAGGGCAAAGTTATTAACTTAAAGTATAAAAAAAATCTAAAGTACTTAACTAAAATATATATGGAGGAGCAAATTCTGTCTCTAAACAAAGCGTGCACAAAATACAGCAACAATTCGCAATGGCTCCAAGGAGCCGCGTGCAAACGCCGCCGTTATCCCTTAATTTTCTAGTACAAATTAAGCGTCTTGCTGGAAAATGTCTTCACACCCTAATAAGTCACTCATTATATTCAGTGGAAATATTCGTCCGACCTTTTGTAGAACCTTTCACAGTTTATTTGGAGTCCTCTTTAAGGTCTGCTGCTTTAATATCTCCAACACATTGGATATTAGTTATATTTTTAAATAGTTTTAATAATACCGTATTTTTTGTTAATGCATGTTGTAATAAAATATTTAGAAATACCTCATCAAATCACTATAAACGTCACACTGCTGGGCTCAACCCTTCCCAATAGCTCATGTAAAGATCGGGCCATAACCCACCACGCTGGCACAATGAGGTTTGGTGGATTTTATTGACTGCTATATCACGACAACAACTGGGGTCAACTGCGAGGAGCTCATCCTAACCCATATCTAAAATCTTAATATAGAAAAAAAAACAAATAAATAATAACAATGTCCAACTACTATCCAACCAGTACTCTACGTACTAATGAAAATATTCAACTTCATTAAAAAAATTAAATGGCTGTGCTTTAAAACGTGTAAGATTAAGATGCGATTTTCTTGGCTTTTTTTATAAATACCTTACTTTATCCTAGTAATGACAACACAGCAAATTTTTTTGGTTGAAACATTCAAATCTCCGTCTATTGAGTGACAACGTATTATTGTACCGCATCCAACGTATGTAGCTACAATATTTTATTCAAAATAACAAAATCCAACGTCAAATAAAATATATTTACTGAAACAATCCCATGAATTGGCGTCTCCATTGCAGTATAAATTAGGTGTCTGTCTTGCCGTCTTCACATCTTTATACGCCACTCATTATAGCCACCGAAATGTCCCTAATATCACCAGGGCCGGATTAAGGGAGGTATCGCTGGGGCTTAGCTTTGCCTCCATAAGCAACGCTATTATAACCTTTTAGTTAATTTCATCGCTTTGTGGGGAAGAGTTTGGCTTTCATATCACCTGATGTACTGAGTTTGTTATCTTATCTCCAACTGTATAGCAACACAACAACAACACCAAAGTTGTTGTTATGGGTTGAGATCCAGCAAGGCCAACTTTCATATAAAGTCTTACTTATATTATGTAAGTGAAGGGTGCTGGGAATACTATCTGGGCTTTAAGCTGGAGGTCAACTATTAGACCGCAGAGTTGATAACATGAAAACTGCTACTAATGAATTGTATCAAGGAACGTAAAAGGTAACTTTGAAAAGTAATGAGTAACATGGTTTTGCCCCACAGTATTCCCCGCGGTAAGATGGCGATGAGTATTGTTAATGAGTCTTTCATTCGGAGATGGTCCCTGGAGACGCGTTGCATTTTTTCATAGTAAAAAAATGGTTTGAAAGGTTAAACTGACGCAATGATAGTTATAGAGTTTTTATTGTTTTTTTTTTCCTTTTTTTTTGTTTGTTTGCTTTTTTTTCTTTTTTTAACTTCGTTCTATTGCTTTTTAAAGGCCGGCAACGCATCTGCGATTCCTCTGGTTTTGCGGGTGTCTAAGGGCTACAGTGATTGTCTCCTTCAAATATAAAAAATAAATTGTAGTGGTCCATTCCTGCCAGCTTTATGGAAACTCAAAGTAAGGTGCAAGTCAAAGTAAAGGTCAAAGTAAGTAGGCTCTCAAGGTCGTCAAATGTTAGCAGGGCGCACTTCATGAAACAAGCGACAAGAAGTCCACTGTTCGGAACCGTAACTGCCACATTGCTAACAACCGAGACGGGGCGGGGACAAATGGCCCGGGGCGCCAATTTTAAATCAGGCCCTGAACACTCCGTCTGCTTGAAGCCCCACTCAGTAATATTTGCATGAAAAATTTTCGCCCACGGCTCTGAAGTGCGAAGATAAATAATGAGAGAGGGGACCCAGTTCCTGGTTATTATTGTCATCGATCAAAATCGGGATCGTGCGGCCATATTCTTTACGTCCGCGCCATATTGACAATTTCGCAGGTTCACAGATTGTGTAACTTGTTACTTGATGTACTGTGATCGGCGCTGATCGATGCCCGATACGATTCCTTTTAGATATTGTGTATCGTTTATCTTCCTCCACAGAAATATTGGGTTTTCCTCTGCCTTTTTGAACGTAAGTAACTGCAGAAACGTAAGTGACTGCTGTTATCGCAGAAAGGCAGCATATGCATTGAAAAATGTTTTATTTTTAAAATTATTTTAAATATACATATTTATAATTTGTTTCGTAAGGCTTTGTGGTTAAAACTTCCTTCATATACCTAGTCAAGAAAGTAACCTATTTAGTGTATTGCTGTATTGTACAACACTCAATTATATGCATACGTTTATACAGGTTTATCTACAATGTAAAAGAACTCACATTACTAGTTCATTTCTCTTTAGTATTCGTCGTTCTTAATTAATGTTTCATCCAAGTGCCAAGTACAAGACATGTTCTTAATATTTCTTTTGACAGTGTGATTTAATTCGAGTCGAAACGAAGGTTTTCTTATTTACTTGGACATTACTAAAATAAATAATTGAGAGAAACTTACAAAGATGTTAGTTTCTAAGTATGCGATTCTCATTAACTACTGTCGATATAAATTATAAAATTTCCTTTTTTAAGTTAACAACGAGATGATTTAGCCAAATTATGATGATATATTAAATACTGTATGGATCTGTATTTGGCCATAATTTAGCTAAGCCGATTGGGATTAAGAAACTTTAGAAATAAAACTTCTTAATAAAATCTATTTTTACGTTTCATTTTGAAGTCACACTCCGCGTCCGTTGAAAATAACTCAAAAATTATTAAATAAAGAAAAATGCGCTTTAAGCGCTCGGGGAAGCCGTGAGCAGCTGAAACAAATCGCAGACCCACTTTAATGGATGTAATGGGAGCCTGCTATTGGCTTGCTCACGGGAACTACTCGCGAGTCGCAGCGCTATTGCTGCTGTACTACGATCTTTATTGAGCTAAGCATACTAGCAAAGTGTTGGGTTC
This sequence comes from Eudonia lacustrata, assembly GCA_947562085.1. NCBI lineage: Eukaryota > Metazoa > Arthropoda > Insecta > Lepidoptera > Crambidae > Eudonia > Eudonia lacustrata. Next base: position 25,173,549 of record OX387316.1, read on the forward strand.
TAACAAGATCATTGTGTTAAATTAAAGTAATGGTCCTAGAGCTAAAGGTATGTCACCTGATGGTTAAAAAGGCATAACATAATTAAGGCGGATTTAGCAATTGTGGACAGACGACAATCAGTAAGTAAACATAAATTACAGCTTACTGTTACATTCGTCATAGCTGCCCAACGAATGGGGGAATGTTGGCGGTATCCATGGCCCATCCAGGGCATGTAAATGAGAAGGGTTTATCGGAAATCTCATGCAGAAGAGTTCTATAATATGACGTCATCAAATAACATCATCGTACAAACTATATCCAAAGCTCCCACCGGTAAGCAGCTGGAGCAGATCTAAGCTCTTTGGTTTAATGGGTGTGAGGGGCTGCACCGGCCCCGCGCGGTAAGTGGGGCGCGAGTTACAGCCTGAACGTCGCCTGAAATATAGACACTGGCCGTTTTGTATTTCAACTGCATGAATAAGGGCGCTGAGCACATGCTTAACCCCGGTAGTGTTCTAGAAAGTACATGCAATTGCAATTGACTTTGTTTAGGAGACCATCTTCATGGTGGTCAAAAACGTTTTTATTTTACCTGACTTTTTTTTTCATTTGTGTGTTCACGGATCTACTCGCGTTTATTTTATCCATTACTTATTTAATGTTTATCCTGACGTTTCGAACCCTTTGCTGGGTCGGTGGTCACAGCGAGACTGAGGTGTTGGTCGTCTCATAATTAGTTGGTAGCTTGTATACCCTGATTTAAATTAAATCAGGTGCGTTCCGTTTTACGCAGAAAGAGCTTACAGTATCTTTTGGCCTGGCAGTATGGTGTTGGGGCTGGGATTTAATATTTTGAATGATGGGATCCCAGGTTGGTGGCAGATTCCAACCATCTTATCTATTGAAATTAGGATGTTTTTTAATTTCAATAGCATCGCGTATCATCCTAGGGCTGAATCGTTGCTCTCTACTCTAGCGAGTATTTGTGGTTTATCAAATCTGATGTAATGGTTGGGCCCCTCTAGGGAATGTTCGCATACCGCAGACTCATTTTCGCGCCTATGCTTGACGTCGGCTATATGTTCTTTAACGCGGGTTCCTACACTTCTCTTTGTTTGCCCGATGTAAGAGAGCCCACAGTCACAGTCCAGTTTGTACACGCCTGCATCTTGAAGGGGTATGTTGCACTTGACAGGTCGTCAAAATTGGTTGATCTTCTTCGGCGGCTTGTAGTAAGTGTTGATTAAAGCTCGCTTTTAGATGTGTCCAATCTTGTCAGGGACACCTTTCATATATGGAAGTACAGCAGGTTGGCGCTCGACTATGGTTGGTTTATTGCGTTTTCTGTAACGAAGTCGTGGTAATTTCAGTTTATTATCCTGTAGTACGTGCTTGACATGCTGAAGCTCAGCAGCCAGGTGTTGGGTGTCACAGATGCCGCGTGCTCTCTAAAAACAAAGATTTCCCTACAGTAGCCAACTGTCTAGGATGGTGGTGAAAGTCACCATTGAGGTACCTATCTGTATGGGTTACTTTACGATACACAGTGTGACTCAAACTATGGTCCCTGTGACCACGGATCCTGCAAAGGGTTCGAAACGTCAGGATAAACATTAAATAAGTAATGTGTAAAATAAACGCGAGTAGATCTGTAAAAGTTGTTTCATTTCAATGTGTAGTGTTCGCGTAAACTTTAGAAAACAATGTGTGTGTTTGTTTGACCACCCTTCACGTCAAAATGAAGCGACGAAGAATGTTATTGAAACTTACATAAACAACTTACTTACTTTTTACTTACTATACCGGGTCTGTCAAAAGAAATGCATCTCCCTTGATTTCTATATTATTAACAAGTTAGTACAGTCACGAGCAAAAATAACATGTAAACAGTTGTGACTCTAAATACAATGGAATAAGAGTCAAAGCGTATACATATTGGTGCTCGTGACTGAATTTTGAATTTAGAATTTTGAATTTTGAATAGATAAATGTGTTGTATATTGCTAAATTATTAAAGAATAGCGAATATGTAACGCTTTGTGGCAATGTCAAATTTATTCTTTATGATCAAGTTCACAAGTTGTATCATCATTCATTAAGAATGATCCATCAGCAAAAACAAAAACATCAGTGGGTCTACCACAATAGCTCCAAAGTTTTAGAATTTGCATTTCCTTACATGAAACATAATCGTTGCTCGACAATGAAAAGTTACGTGTTGTTTGTCCTAAGCCCGAGCCTTAGGCTCAGTATTTCTTTCGGGTTTCGTTCTGCTACGAATGGACGGATAGACATTTTTATGGTAGACATACTTGCTTACTTACTTATAGCTTGGCACGACATTCTTGTTAAACGGTTGAGTGTTGCTTTCTTTAAACAACTCTGTTTCAAAGTTTTTTTTTTTTTTTTTTAAACTAGGTCATACTCGTCACTATACAAGTGTAAATCCTTTAAAAAGCTCATAAGACATTGTTTTATGTTATGGAAGTTGTCAGTGTGATGGACTGGCCGCGAGCACGCGCCGCGCCAGCGCGCCGTCGCAGATGCAGGCCAATCCATCACACAACCACTTTGAATAATTCTAAAGAGATTTAGTAGTAAATTATGCTAGTTTATAGAAAATGGAAAAGTGGAAAGGAAAACATTATTGTTAAGAATATTTAGCGTTTATCTATAGTCTTTATTCACATAGACAATATTAGTTTTTCTTACTAGTGGCGATTGTAGCATAGTGATACGTAAGTAATAACTAAACGCTCCGCCCGTTTCAAATCAACTTCAATCATTCAAATTGAGAAATAAATATTTAAAAACAATTTGCCAGTAATTCGTAAGTTATTATTTCAGTGCTAAATGAAAATGTTTTCGGTACAAATGAATCAATTCCACAAATAAACACTTTGAGCGTTCCCCAACTAAAGCCTACCAATTCTTGGGACAATGCAGATCGTAACGTCCCAAACAAAGCTACCGAAAAATCGTTCAACGTCTTAAGCGGCAATACAAGGGGCCTTTCAGATGGTAATTTGATTGTACCCAGTTTGCAGCTTCAAAAGAGTGAAATATTCTTTTCAGGGTTCCGGACGCCGCGGGAGAATTATTAATGGGAACGAAACTTTGTGAAACTTCACGTTTTAGCGGCGCCAGTCGAAGAGACGCGGGCGGGCCACGCTACCACGGCTTATTTGTTTGATTGACGTGGCAAGTGGATCCACTTCTACTTCAGGCTCTTTAAAAAAAACTTACGAAACATTCAGTGAATTTTTGCGCTGCTCTGTTATACTTTCATATGTATCACATTTCTTTATCCTATTGTAAATTATGTTCATACGAGTATACAGAAAAATATATGTATACAGTTGATTTACGTGTTACATTTAGTTTAACACTGTTCTCTAATAACTTTCTACAAGCTACTGCTAAAACGTTTGTTACCGAGGCCGCTTAGTGAGGAGCCCGCTACAGCCGCCGGCCTGCGCCGCGCGCCACCTCTCGTCACGGCGCGACGACGCGACGACGCGACGACGCGACGCGCGAACGGTGTGTGCGCCGCGGTTTACGCAACCAACGTATTTTTTACGACCAACAATAAATTTCGTCTCATCGGGCTCAGGAGCAAGAAAAAGCATTATGCGCGCGCTTTTATGGGAAAAATTCACTGAACGACACCTTACGACTTAGGAGGCATAATTTCAATAAAATTTACGCCCAGCTGTTCTCCGTGCCACGCTTATTTACGTAATGCTTTTTAGTCTCTGAAATTTTAATCAAGTCTAGTTGTTACTTTGCCACGTAACGGCCGGAGACTTTGCTATTACCGACACAATTATTTATTCTGAAACTTTCTGTAGTAAAACTAGTTCTTAATGTTTCTAATTACAGTGGAGTAGATACATGTATTATCGTGATGTGTGATGTGATCTAACTCAATGCAATTAAAAAATTTAGTTTAGTTTTCAGCACAGACTGCAAATGCAAACTGTAAGTCCTAATATTTTTATTGTGCTATCTATTTTAATTTCCATTTCTGTTTTAACTTCTTTCTGTGTACTATTTTCTGTGTTCTTAAATACTTTATCCTTTTGCTCTCCTATCTCCCTTTTATTTAATGTTCTTTCGTTTATCTGTTCTATTTCATTTATTTTATTAAGCAGTTGTTTGTCATTACTATTCCATTTTTGTAATATAAATCCACCCTTTGCATTAGCAATTAAGAATTATTAAATTCTCTCATTTGCTTATACAGTTCTATTCCTTCAACAATGTTTGAACATGAGGTCATTAAATCATCCATATAGAAACAATTGATAACCTTATCAGCTGCTAGTGGAAATTCCAGACCTTCATCCTGGGCTATGTGATGCAGTACCTTTACTGCCTGGTACGGCGCTGATGCTGTTGAAAAAAAAAGAAAAAGAAAGTGAAAATAAAATATGCTTAATTTAAGTATTACTAATTAAATAGTTATTGTAACATATTTATAGTTTTTTTAGGCTATACAATAATAAAATATTAATAATTATCAAATCTTGCGATCCGATGATACGATACGATACGATAATACGACGTCACATTAACAAATATAAATAAATAAAAACTTGTTCCCATGTACTCATACATACACATTGTTATCATTATAAAATGTAATTGTCAAAGAGAGTAAAGAGAGATATGAGGTAAAATGTATTATCTCAATAGTCAACTGATTACTAAACAAAGTCTCAGGACCATTTGCCGGCCGCGACCGATATCGATGCGGTCGTGAACAGAGTCTCATTATTTTTTCATGGGGAAGATTTTCCGGAGTAACTACTTAAGACGTCGCCTTTGTTCCCAGAGTAAGTGCCTACATAGTTTCATGCCACATTGTGTTTCTAGCATGGAGTAAAAATGGTAAGCGAAGTTACCCAAATACACAAAAAACTACGATTATTTCTTCTGATAATGCTTCGCTTAGACCATTGGCGGTGTTAGCCGGTAGAGTTCGCGTACAGAACTCATCTGAAAGGTTCTAATGTACAAGTATAATGGAATTGATAGTACATTTAAGTGACAGAACACAGTAGCGATAGACTTAATTATGACGGTGGTAGCTAGCTAGCTAAAGAAACTTTGATCTAATACCACTAAGCGAACCAAATAAGTGCTGGGAATCAACCCTGAACCTGAAACCGGTGATACTGCTAGACCATGGAGGCATATTTTTTTTTTATTTAGCTTTACTTGAAATATTGTTTTTAAAGTAATGAATATAGGAACGCCTCCACTTCACACAATAACAACCGGCTGTAAAAATCAGTAAACTTACGTTTATCCCACATTAATTTGCACCGTGACTGTGAAAATATTTTTGTACGTAGCCACCGGAAGCGAAAACTCGATAGAGATGTGGAGCTCAGTGGCCATGGGGTTGCGCGCATCTGGGACTTCCAATATTTTATAGAAAAACTTATTAACTATTCATAACACACTTTTCTATCCATTTTCCGAAACTTGTGCAATGTGCACGTGACACACATCGGGCCACATGTAAAAAAACGAATGAAGTAAATATTATTATTTTTAGGGTTCCGTACCTCAAAAGGAAAAAACGGAACCCTTATAGGATCACTTCGTTGTCCGTCTGTCCGTCTGTTTGTCAAGACCCTTTATCTCGAGAACGCGTGGAGGTATCGAGTTGAAATTAAAACCGGACAAAAAATCAAACTTCCAAGTTAACAAAAAAAGAAAAAACATCCGTTTATGTCGCAAAAAACGTATATTTCGACACTCTCAAGGGAATCAAAATTCATAGGGTACTTGCCGTTGACCTAGAACTATGAAGTTTGGCAAGTAATACTAATAATAAGTAATCGTCTTATACTACAAGTACAGGGAAAATCTGAAAACTATACATATTTCATTAAATCACAAAAAAACAGGGTCTTTATGCAAGGAACGGGGGTCCAAAGGACATCATCATTCACTAAGGGCTTTGCTCTGAACAGCGTTTTTGGGAGAAAACGAATTTATCAAATATTGTTATTAAATATTAAAAAATTATTAATGCCTTTTTTTGAGTATCAAAGATTTTTAATAAAAATCAAGGTTTAGAAAGTATTAAACTGACTCATAGCCATATACACAAGCGGTCATATTGTTTTTGCTAACGACTTTGGACACTAGCACTTTTGACTCCACGCGTTGTACTTTTTTTCTATTTTGATTCGAAATAATTTAAAATAGCAAAAAAGATAAATGGGGCATCGTATTGTTAAAAATGTTTTCATTTTACGATACGTGGCACTGTTTTTACACTTTTTGTTATAATTATTATCTATGGAACACAGAACGAAAAAAATGTGGTGTTGTCATCAGAATCTGTCACAGACTAAGTAAACAAGTTGAATCTGTGGTCTGAAAAATATATTTTTTATATATTTTTTAATCGAAAATAACATTCAGGGCATAGAGGCTATTAATACTATTGTAATTGCATTGTCGGTCAGGGGACAGTTGGTTGTTGCGCCCATGTGATGTCAATTACGTGGTATCTGGGCTGGGCGAGGTATGAAAATGTCACTTCTTTTTACTATAACTTATACCTACCCCTACCCCTCATCATCAGGAACAAAAGTGGTGACCAAATCCACACGGGCGGTTGCTCACCCAGGCCTGACTGTACTGTAGGTACTACCTATAATGAAAATATAAATATACCCTTAGTGCCTTACAAATAAACAAAGAGTAAGCTCCGAATAGTTATTCCCTGTTCTGTTCCTGTCATGTAAACGTCATTTCAAATTAGAGTAAAAAAGAAAAAACCCGGAACAACTATTCGGAGCTTGTTCTTTGTTTATATGTAAGACCCCAAATCTCTACAGTTAGGAACATTTTTAAGCCAAAACTATTTCATGAGATTTTTTATTCCTATATTTCATAGTTTTAAAAGAGTAAGTTCTACTTAGTTTTTCTCAGTTTTCTTCGTTTCTTTCAGTGAATCTGGGTACTAAAACACATTTGCAGATCGTTTCTATAGCCTATAATCTACAATATTATGTAAAATACAAGTGACAATTTGACAGTTCACATCAAGCCCAAAGCCCATATAAAGGTGAATGTTGTCCTTTTGAAGTAAGTTAATCGTGTCATGTGGGGTATCATATGAAAAGGCTTCATTTGCACAAGCTTAAACAGATTTTTAATTTTTTTATGATGTAGAATAGTTTTGATTTATGACGAAGAATGAAAAAAGAAATACAAAGAAAAATAAAGTTAAAGAAATATATAATAATATAATATTAAAGTACAGTAAATTTTTACTTTTTATTTTATTTTAAGTGCTAATTGCTGCACTGAAGCTGAATTAAATACTCATAAAATACAGTGAAAAAATTATTAAACGCCTACCCGACCCAGCCAGGAATCGGACCTGGGTCTTCCGCAATCCGGGCGGCTGCACTGACCGCTATGCTACCGGGCGGAAGACCTAACTAATCTAGGTATGAACTGTTACTATAATCACAATTGCACTTATAAAACACAATACTATAAGTAATTGTAGGTTTTGGAAACTGAATTTCGGGAAAAGTTCGAGACTATTCCTGAACTATATAATATATACATAATATGTACCCATAAAAAAATACGGAACCCTCGGTGGGCGAGTCCGACTCGCATTTGTCCGGTTTTTTTATCTTATTTTGTTTGGGGAGCTAACGGTATTATTTAATTCGACATGTAACAATAACAAGCACCACATTTAAAGCAGACTTTGAAAATAGAAAATTAACTAGACAAAACTCATAAGTACTCATTTAGGAGTTCAAATAGTTTTAACCTTTCCTGCATAAGTACAATAAAGATCGAAGCGGCTATCTGAACTGAGTTTATTGAAATACCTACTTACTAATATTTACATAACATAAAATTATTCATTCTGTAGTTAGTGTGAGCGAAGGGAATACGAATGTATTCCCTTCGCTCACACTAAGGGCTGATTTTTCAATCGTCAGTTAAAGTTTATTCATTGAATAATTCTACATAATGACAGATTCTCTTTAGAAAATATGTCACAATGACAGTCTTATTATTTGAATAAGACTTCGAGGCGAATTTTTTATCAGATTATCAGAAAGAGAAGCTTTAGCGTTTTCGTTAACCCTTCATAACAATTGTGCATTTCTTTACATCGTGCTATGTAAATGATCGTTTACAGCCCTCCTTGATATTGATGTGAGTCCAACTTTTACAGTCACCCTAGTCCAAAACTCTGCCGGGACCGACGCTGCCAGTGAAGCCTACTTCCGGCACACTCTGAAATTTCGCAAACAGCCTTTCTGATATTTTTTTATTTCCACATTTTGAGTGGAACAGTATCTGCGCCAACTCTATAAATAACAAAAACTTGTTTGAGTGAGTGACTGATTCGTGCTGCTGATTTTTTCCTCAGTGAAAGTTACACCAGCGACCAGGCTTCATAGTTTCAGCCACATTTCCCGTTCGGAGACGAATCATTTTTTTTTAAAGAGAGTGCTGATTGCTTTAGACAGCAATTTACTTTTGCAACTTTGGTCAAGCGTTTTTATTTTAAATAAACTACACGCCTTCCGTTTTCTTCTCTTCCACCGTTTAACTAATTCAAACTCTAATAACAAATAATAATATTACCAACCCATGTTCTTGCCGTAGTTAAAAAGCAACATCCACTGAAAACAGACTTGATTTTAAGTAAATTACTTGTTCATTCATGTCGCCGCCTCAAGTTAGTTTTCTTAATTAAATATTTAACCCTGGACTCGAATTAAGACGCGCCGCCCTATTCTAGGAAGGCTTTAACGTTGTCGTAAAGTGGGTTAAGTGTTGCAACATTTTTGTTCAAACACTGTCTGTAATAATTTTAGATTAAACAATTTATATATACATTAGAATTATGATATACATTTACAATTTAATATCAATATATGATTAGTTCACAAGTGAGAGCCCGCCAGTGATTTAGCTAATCAACATCGTCTGATAGTTCACACACCAGCCAGTAAGCAATCAATTAATATCAGATAGTTATCAGTTAGTTGGAGATGCAAACGATACTTAGCAGCGATTACATAACAGGATGGCGTGGCTCGAGACCGCGCTACGAACGCAGATTCAATCACGATTCACTATGCATTAGTACCCTACGATTATTATTTAAATGATCCATTTAGAACTTAAAGCTGTCAGGCCTGATCCCAGAAGTGGGACAGATTACGGCAGTTAGTCGGTGAGTAAATGAAGTAAGATTCGTTTGTTAAATGTCACTTTAAATTGTTTTACTTATCCATCGGAGTGTGTTGGTAGAGTTCAGAATCAAACAATATAGTTTCATATTTAACTTACATATACTTATGAGCTAGCACAAATGTATGTCTCAAAGGGTAGATAGAGTTAAATCGCATACTTATTACTAAATGCTAAAGCTTTAAACTTCTCTTTACAAATCATTAGTCCTATTTACTGTTTATGATTTATAATCACTGATATGAAGCCATCCTAAGGAAAATAATGTTAAGGCGTAGGTGGCTTAATATAGAATTATACCCACCTACTCGTAGTATATTTCTATATTAAGCTGCCACTGAAATTCATTTTTAAATTAAGGTATAGTTTAGTTTAGTTTCAGAGGCAAATAATCTTATTTATAAATTACTTCAGCATATAATTTCGAAGCTTATCGACTTAGTGTAAAACATATATGAAAGCATCGCAAAACTAATAGCTATTTGTCTGTAGTTGATCGAAAACTAAAGCCTAGTTAATATTTTGCGCATCATTCGTCTAGCGGTCACGGGCGGCGGGCGGCGGGCGGCGCGCGTTCGCTTTTTATATTTATTTCTGTTATTTCAAAAGGCGGGTTCCACTTTATCTCGCTGCGGCACAATAAGATAGCTTATCACACCGCTTCATGCGACGACAAAACACCATCGCCATTGTACATTCGAATGTTGAATTTTTTTCGCTTGGCAATTGTCGGCGTATGATACGAATGTGAAAATTGTACTTAGATTTCTTTTATTGGTTTACTATTCACAAATGTATTTACTATTGTGTTGACAAAGAAAATTGAACTGAGAATCTTTTAAAAACTAAAACTAAGCTACATGTGATATGATATACTCGTCCAAGGTATCATAACATTCAACTTAAACTTTGATACAATAACTAAGTATATAAATAAAAATGAATCTCTGAAATGTAAGCGCATAACTTCCGATCGACTGCACAAAATTGGATAATTCTTTTTTTTTTGAGTTTGTTATTGTCAGGACAAGGTTTGTACAGAAGAAAATTAAAAGAAAAAAAGATGTTATTACTAAAATATGATATTTTTAAATATCATGCTATGAAAAGTGAGTGAGTTAATGTGACAGAATGACATACAGTTCTTCAGCCATTGAGAACTTCAAACGAACAATACGTCATTACCGCTTCTTTTACAAAAGTTATATCGGTGTTTCGTGTATTTGAACGTTTATCGTAGTGTTATTTAATTTTATTGATTTAAAGAAAATACCATCTGTGAGACGTCAAAATATCGGTCGTCGTACGCGTAGGTAATGCAAGTCGAGTTCGCAACTGATCCATGAATCATGTTCTTCTTCACCATTTCATACAATTGTAGATTTACTTCGGGAATTTCTGCGCAAATTATTGAGTCAATTTCATCTGGTCTTATTTTTTCGACAATCCACAGAAGAATATGCGCATGAGGCAGTCCTCTCTTCTGCCACTCTGAAGAGTACATCCAACATCGTACGTCTCCGAAGACATGATATTTTACAATGAAGTTCATAAGCGCTTTGTGTTTCTGCTTGAACACCCGTGCTGTTATGTCATGACGATCGCTGGATGATTGACCGGATAATAACAGATTAGTGATTTCTATCCATTTTGGGTTGCACGTGAAAGTAATAAATAAATCTGGTCGCGACCGTAATGGCGCACGTATGTCATAGCATCTTGCGCATTATTCGTGTATGTCTCTCGGGCTTCCCACATACGTATAAAAATATACATATATTTAGATAAATAGATAAAGATAGAGTAATACGTATACATATTCTATCTTCTATATATTTAAAAATCAATTGCTGTTCGACTTTAGAAAAGCTGGACCGATTTGGCTAATTTTGAAATATTTATGGAAGTTCAGGGAAGGTCTAAACGGTGAGAAACATAAATAATAAGTAACTGAAAATACTAAAAACGACAATTTTATTTTCCAATACAAAACGATTTGTTTGTTTTGTTGTCATGGAAACTGTCAAAGCGGTACGAAGTCCGCCGGGTCAGCTAGTATTTGAATAAAATTATTACAGCGACATTTAAAAAAATGTTTTGTTTATTTCACTTCTACAAAGTAAGTAAGTAAGTAAGTAATCATTTATTCAGTGCTTCCAATACATAAACATTACAATAGGTTTCTTATATCTAAGGTATAGTGAGAAACAACTGAAAGGGCTGACCAGCTCAGCTCATGTTGTAACTTGTAGTTAAATAAAGTTAGTACAAAGGTTATCCTCTGTTCTAATATATCAAACAAACGGACGACTTACAACATTTTAAATTGAATAACTTAATGTGGCAGTGCTAACGAGTGTCCCGGCTACCTGTGGGCGCGTCGCACCCATCAATGAAACCACTCCAATCGGAGCCCACCACGCATACCTTCCGCCCACGCTCCGCGCCATCCGTCTTCCGAGGAAAAACGCAGAGTTTTGCATACTTCCCGAACAATTCTCAAACAAAGCAACCATCAATCAATCAGCCGGACGTCGCCGAGTGTCCGGCCCTTTGTCTCATTGGAGAAAAATCTCGACTTTTCACGAACCCTCTATCGCAGCACAAATCGGCCGAGCGCAGCTCCGGAAACGAATGTTTGTCGACAACGGAAGCCGGCACTAATTTGTCAACCCTCATTAAGTTATCTTGCTCGCGTTTCGTGAGATTTTAGTTCGCATTGTCTCACTTTGCTTGTTTCAGTGCGCCATTTTAGTAGCAGAAAGGTTTTCCGTGTAGCACGTTATGATTTATTGGAGCTGTGAGCTGATTTTATCTTGCACATTCTTTTCCTTCTTACTGTATTTATAAGAAAATAGCCACTTATGCTCCGGCTTAAAACGAAGTTTGTAGCTTTAAAGTAGCCTAACGTGGAGAATGTTTGTGTAATGTCTAATATTTAATATGATGAACTCTGTAAAATGTAGATTGTTCCATAATAGAGGTTAGTATTTCAAACTAAATAGCATGTTGTTGTACATATTGTTTTAGTTATTCTTGTATACTGTGAACAACGAAGGATTAATAAAGAACTTGCTACGCACTATCACCAACTATTTTTCCCTTCCACGTGACCATTGACCAAGCCATGATACGCTCTCTATGTATATACATATGCATGTACGAGTATATACATAGAGTTTGTTACCTCTGAACTTTCGACTGGGTGAACCGATTTTGATGATTCTTTCTTTATTTGAAAGCAGGTGCTTCCCGTGTGGTCCCATTTTAATTTAGTCTAGTTCTGATGATAGAATCCTTAAGGACTTGAGAGAACTCCTCAAATATTGTAAGCATACCTATAGCGATTTTGGTATTTTCAGCAATAAATCAAGCATTTGCATTCAGAAAGTATCATTTGATGAAGTGTAACTGATGAAAAAGACCACAGATTGCCACCGGAACTCCTCAATGATAAGTATTTCACGGGTGGCGATAAGATATATCGATTAAGATAGTTAAGCGACTATGACGAAGCAAAAGAAGGCAGGCACCGGAACTCAGTTTTTAATTTCCTACTTTGCGATAGGCGTTTCTCGTTTTCTTCGCTTGTCACATTTAAACAGCGCGGCGCTGTCTCATACGAGCAACGCGTTTAGTAGGTCTACCCATATTCGCTTTTGATAAATAGATCGAAACGAAACACTAAAAAGCGAGAAATAAAAAAAAAAACAAAAAAACCGACTCCAAAAAATTTGACTGATAAAATTGCACTAAAAAGTAAAAAATAAGCGGTAGACTTTTATAGACAATAATTTTTTTATGAAAATATATAGGTACAATTATTGTTATTTTTGGAGTCGGTGCCAGCCAAGGTAATAATAATAATAATAAATATTTATTTGCATAAACATGTGTACAGGGGGTGACAAAATGGGGGTGTGGCTCAACATGTTTTACCTTTGAAGGTGTGCAAAAATTGAGAAGGTGGCATGCACCAGATCCAATCGAATAATAATTATTTGATTACATTAAAAATTACATTGAAAGTTATATTAAAATACATTAAAAACTACACTAAAATTACATTAAAAATATTATATAAATTTGTCATTTAGGAATTCCTCAACACTGTACTTAGTAACATTTCTCCACCAATAACTTTTTAAGTTTTATTTTAAATAAGTTAGCATTTAGTTCCTTCAAGTTTTTAGGTATCTTATTATAAATTATAGGAGCCATGCAGACTACACTCTTTCGCAGTAATGCCGTTTTAGATAGGTGTAAACAATCTATTGTTTTCTCGTCTGTCTCTAACCACCTTGTCACACAGACGTGGAAATAGGTGGGAATTTTTTCTAAGAAATATTGCTACTTCAAGTATGTAAATTGACGGAAGTGTGAGAATTTGATATTTCAGAAATAATGGTCTGCAACTATCAGTTATTTGTATTTTAAACATGGATCGTAAACACCGCTTTTGCATTTTAAAACTTTTGTAACTTTAACATAAACATTTAACGACATACTATATATTAAAATCATAATAGTAGGAACATTCAATCTTAAGCATGAAATTTTGACTACAAACCACGGACTGGCAACGGCTCCGAAAATAACAATAATTTTACCTAATATTTTCCTAATAAAATTGTTGTCTAGATAAGTCTATCGCTTATTTTTTTACTTTTTAGAATAGAATAGAATAGAATAAAATACTTTGTTGTACACATAAAAACATATACATGACAAAGTATTTAAAATTAAAATTAAAGTCGAACAAAGGGCGGCCTTATCACTAACAACTTTTAGTGCAATTTTATCAGTAAAATTTTTTGGAGTCGGTTTTTTTTGTTATCTAGTTACACCAACTATTACGCTATTTATGCAGTTCTTCTCAGTACAAGATCTCCCGCCCAGAGTAGACTTACGAACCGATGGCATAGTGACATTCACAAGAGCTACTTGTAGCCTAACTGAATAAATGATTTTGAATTTTGAATAACTTTGTAATCCTATAAAAATATATAGGATTACAAAGTTACATTTGCAGTGAATGAATCAGTGTACCTGTAAAATGTATAAATAAGAAAAGCTCACAAGACAGAGCAGACAAGCTTTAAGAAAATCCGTTGGTGGTATTCAAGAAGTAGATGGTACCGGAAAGGAAAAAAGTAGAACTATCTACAAAAAGAAATGAGATGCCATCAAAAACTAATACGGTTACAATTATGACAGCCTAACAAGCATATTAAGCTAATATTGACTGTAGGGTAGGAGGCAGTTTCTGTGTAAGTTATTTATTCGGTGTAATCGGATAGTGCTTTGTTTTGTTAGGCAACGTCCATGAAACATTTACAACAACGTGATTCTTTAACTATATTGTTTTATTCTGCCTCACTGGATTTTGTAAACTAAGCTACAATTTCAAATAATACATTTTATGAAAACTTAGGTATATCATGCATTGGTATATTATTTTCTATATTTATTTATGGTTATATATAAGTAACTTTATGCAAATTTTGTTGCGAGCAAATAACAATTTGAAAAAAGACAAATTGTTGAAAAAATTCCACGACCGGGATTCCAACTCGCACCCCATGAAATGCCGCACAGGTGCGCTACCAACTATGCTATCGTGGCGAACAACGAATAGTAATTTAAGATAGGCTTAGGTTTTTCTATGTAAAAAAATATACCTAGAATACTTATACTAAACTAGTTGACCGGCAGATTTCATACCGCTTTGACAGTTTTCATGACAACATAGCAAACAAAACGTTGACAGTTTCCATGACATCAAAACAAACAAATCATTGGTCCGCTTAAGAACACCCGTATCCCATGATGGACCCCTATAGCAGCGCTAACTACCGGGCCCAATTGTAAATCTAAACCAACCACGCAAACCACGAATCCCCTTGAACACACACAGAAAATTTCATCCAAATCAGTCCAGCCGTTTAGAAAGAGTCCAGTAACATACACACGCACAGAAGATTTATATATATAAAGATAAAGATTATAATTCTATGTATTAAGACGACGCATTGGTAATTTACGTGGCGGGGATCTTGATTTTTCCCAACAATTCCAAAACATATGAAAGTGATATTTGATGACATGATTTTTCATTTATTTGACTTCATTTTGTTAGTTGCAGAAACACGATTTGTCAACTTTTATAACAGAGAAAAAAATATCAAAGTAACCTCTTTTAAAACATAGATTTGCATTTTACAGGCAAACCTGACTGATTTAAGCATCTAAATTTTCTTAGTAGATTAGTCTTAACACACACTTTAAAATTGTAGTTCGTTTTTTTTAATAATTTGTAGTTTTAATTTGGTACGATGGTTCTTTTGGTTCTTATGGTACGGGGCGCAAACGCTCGTATCAAAACGTATGAGATTTATTGTTTAGCGGTGCGTCACCTTAATTCTTAATGCTCTCTAAGATTAAGAGGAAATACTAAAACACAAATGTTGAAAAAATTTCCACGAGCAGGGTTTGAACCTGCACCCTTCTGACATACCGGGTCAGGTGCTCTTCCAATTGAGCTATCGTGGTTCTAACCAGCCCGCCGAAATTATTCAACACTATTTACTTTTTACTTTGAAAGCCAAAGGCGCCCATTCAATGTTAACCACTACCGTCATTAACATCCGATCATAATATTTTTACAAATACTAAAGATCAGTTAAGAAGTAGGTAAGCTATTTGCTTGGAAGAGCACCTGACCCGGTATGTCAGAAGGGTGCAGGTTCAAACCCTGCTCGTGGAAATTTTTTCAACATTTGTGTTTTTGTAATTTGTTCGCAACAAAATTTGCGTTAAAAATTATATAAACATTTATAAATACCTTGCCTACTTCTTAACTGATCTTTAGTATTTGTAAAAATATTATGATCGGATGTTAATGACGGTAGTGGTTAACATTGAATGGGCGCCTTTGGCTTTCAAATTAAAAAGTAAATAGTGTTGAATAATTTCGGCGGGCTGGTTAGAACCACGATAGCTCAATTGGAAGAGCACCTGACCCGGTATGTCAGAAAGGTGCAGGTTCAAACCCTGCTCGTGGAAATTTTTTCAACATTTGTGTTTTTGTAATTTGTTCGCAACAAAATTATATAAACATTTAGGAAATACTAAGGTCGACTGAATTGAAAAATATGTATTAAAAGTAGACAAAATCAACGTTTCGTAGTCCCCTGAATTCTCCTCCAAAACCGATTTAATTACTTTTTTCATTAAAAATTAAAGAAAGGCTTCGGCTATGTTCCTATGTTTTGCTTTTTTTATATAATCTCTTAAAATTTGGGAAACTTTTTATTATATTTTCCTTTTTAATAATTAATTTATGAAAAAAAGGAAAACATAGTGACACAGCCAAAGCCTTTTTTAAAATTTTAATGAAAAAATTAATTAAACCGGGCCAGTTTGGAGGAGGAATCAGGGGACTACGAAACGTTTATACATATTTTACAATTCAGTTTTACCCATTAAATTCATTATTTATAACGGAACGCAAAAGTTAAAATCAAATATACTACCTATAGGTAATATTGACTAATTAGACCTATACGAAGTAGGTATAAGTATTGTGCATAGTATTTAAGACCATAGTAACTTAGAAACGATAAACCTTTCAAAGTGACTAGACTTTTCTCAGAAAAAGCCGTTGATTTAATACATTTCCACATGAAAGTAATGAATGGCATCGCGACGGGCGGCGGGCGGGCGGTCCAATTAGAAAAATCGTAATGATGTCTGGAGTGGAGACACCGGCGGTTAATCCGGGACCACTTGGGTGGGACTTGCTTTAATTAAGATCCAGCAATTATGACTTTATAGCGTTAAAAGCCCTGCTGGGCCGGCCCGCGCCGGTACGCCGACGGTTTCACCTAGTTTGCGTCGCCTTTGATAAATTGTTATAATTTCGGCATTATTAAGGACAATCTAACATAGTGCTGTGCCCTAAATGGAGTAGTTAATTAATTAAAATGGAAATATTGAAGATGCTTGACCTTATCCCACCTTCTCCCTTCCTGCATAGGAGTACGCGTGCTGCTCTCCGGAGTCACCGCTGTATTGTCTGGAACATTCCATCGCGCACAAAAAAATTTGGTGACTCGTTTCTTTGTCGCACTTCCAAAAGATGGTATTCCATCACACGTTTTCCCTCCTTCCTATGACATGGGGTCCTTCAAATGAGGCTTGAAGAGGCACCTTGTGGGCCGGCAGGGTGAGGGTGACTGATGCTGCGTTGTTTTCACGCTGCACCAGTTGTCTTAAAAAAAATGCTGCAATACAAGGTAATAATGTGGCTATCATTAATAATAGGGGTGGCTTCACTTGTTTATATTTGTACCACAAACCCTTTTGGTTTTACGACAAATTATTGAGGTATTCCTCGAAGCACAACCATTGAAGCGCAACTAAACTGTTCCTCGAAGCGCACCTTTTAGTTGCGCTAACGAAATAAATTTAAAATATTTACTTATTTAACACTGAAAGACAATCTTTAGTAGGTAGGTAGGTACTATAAGAAACTGTTGTTATGATAACTATAACGTTACACTTGGGTAGCAGGTGTAGGTGTCGATTAATCCTTATAAGAAAAGTGAATAGGAGGGTAGTTAAGTAACGGGGCAACTCGTACATAAATCAGTTATTGAAAATTCAAAGCAAAGGCAACATGTAGGTATTATCATCACAGAGCCACAACTTTAAGAGTCCGCCCCTTGTTCAAACTTCACGCGGAAACTACTCAATACATTTTAATGAGTCCGTACTTAAGTTACCAAAGCTATAAGCTTTCATACTAGAGCAACATTTCTTTTTACAACTTTTAATGTTTACAGAGAAAAGGGTTTACTTTATTTTTACTAAGATTATTATGTTAGTACAGTCCTGTTAACTATTCAGAAAGCTAACACTCTTGCATAGGAATGTGTTCAAATTAGTAAACTAACGGAGTTATTGAGATTGAAATATGTTTTCTCGTATTCATCCGAGCATCTATTAAATTCAATTCAAATCTAAACGTTAATTTCAAACACATAAGTCCATACAGCAAAAGATAACGATACATTTATTTAGTCAGTGCAACATAAACACCACATTTACAATAGTACAAAAAATAAGAGTTCTGTCGTTCGATTAAAGACGCTCAATGGACTTGAACATTTTAAGTCTGTGTAAATATTTTGTTATAGTTTGAAGATTTTTATTTATTTAAAAAGGATAAATAATAAAAGACTAATAAATATTTAGATTTTCGATTATTTAGATTTGTATATTAAACGAGTATACTGTGTTGTCAAATATGTATGAAGTTTAATAGTGATTTGTAAAAAAATATAGTATTTAACTACCTATTACTTTTTTTGTACGCACTGACTGCTAAAGTAAAAAAGAAGTTATAATAAAGTTCTAAATTCTGTTTGGTAAATTTTACTTTTTATTTTTAAGTGCTAATTGCTGCACTGAAGATGAATTTAATATTTATAAAAATTAAAAGAAAAAAAATCTTTTTAAAAACAAGCTTTTATTAATAAAAAAAGAACTAAAAAGTTAAAAATAATTAAATCAGAATTCTTTTAATTTTATTTTTAACTTTTTAGTATTTTTATAGGGGGATAAGGTAGGGGCTTCAGTACAACAGGGTTCGCCCTGAGGCAGGGTTGTGCCTCAGCACAACGTTAACGATATGACATGTTAATACACCCCCATACCAATTAGTCCTTGGCACGTGCTCACCTTGGTATTGGGTCATCCATCGAATCCATCTAATCAAAGACAGAATCCACATTCATAACAAACGGAACGAACGAACAAACGAACTTATTTTCTCGAGTTCCTATTGCCATCTTCCAGCTCCATCATCAGACCCTGGTTACCCTCTAGCACCAAAGTACTCGTCAAGACGGATCAAACGAGTCCAAACTCGATGGGGTTGTGTCGTTTAACTACCGAGTTTCTATGGCCACCTTCCGGTTTCATCATCAGACCAGCTCCATGGTACCATAATAATACATTGTCATGCAAGTTACATAGATGTACTAAATTTCAGCTCAATTGAACACCGGAAAGTGGGTCAAATTAGGCTTGCAAGATTTGTACGCCATATACAAACATACATACAAACAAACATGTGAGATAAATAAAAGATTGTAAAATACAGTTCTCTTTGGTTCTAAGATATCTGAATTCTGAATAATTGACATAGGAGTTTGTGTGATGAATACTAATTATTTACCTAAACATTCTGTGCTCTTATGTCCCGGCTTGCCTGGCACTTCTAGTAGCTATACCCGACGGCTGGCGGCGCGTGCGCGTGGCACTAAGCCAACTTGTCAATGATGAGGGTTGTACACACGGTGAAAGGAACGAACGCCTCACGGGACTCAAACTACACTTTTAAGGTAAAAGGAAAGTTTTTCAAAAGAAAAACACTGCTTTCTGCATTTTGAGACTGATTCCGATCTCTCTAATCTGACAACGCGGGTAGATTCGTTGTGTTGTATTCCGATGCGAAGTGTTCAAATATGAAAAAAACAACATAACTCTGTGGTGCTAGTGTCGTTGGAAATTGGTGCGTACGAGTAAAGCTTAATGAATAAATGGCTTTCACCCATTTCGTTCGCCGTGCGAATTTAAATTCACCAATGCATAAATCTAAACATAAAGTTTCCATGAGGGTTTTAAAAACCCCTCTAAAGTTACAAAGCACCAGGCACTCTCGGTAAAGTTGTGAGGATAAAAATATAGATCACATTCCGCGAAAGGGTCCTCGACGTGGAGTCGATGGGTTCATTAAAAACTTCTCATAAACCTGCCTTTCATAAAACTACTTGCTATAGAATTCCGCCGTCCTCCTTATTATGTGTCGGCAAAATGAAACTTACCGCTACTTACTGGTGCTACCACAGGAGGATTGATTTCAAAAGTTTTATTTCTCGGATAGTGTGCTTATTTAATATTGACTTTTACAGCACTTTAAAGACATTTCAGGTAACTGATTAAGGCTACGTTAGTTATTTAGAGTCATTTTGCGAAGTATAAACTTAAAAGTATTATAATTTTCATATGGTTAGTTTTTCTGCTTACTACTTTATTATATTTTATACAAGGTTTTTTGTGTATTTGTAAAATATAAAATAAGAACGTGATACGTCGCCTTATCTTTTATATGTATTGTGGCGAACGATATCCTTAAATAGCTAATATTAAATTTTATCCTTAAAACAGGTTTAATTCACCTCCATCTTATTAAGATAAAGAAAGTTTACAACCGAAGTCGGAACAATAAATGGCATTCATTCCAATCCATCCATCCATCCATATTGAATCGAACATTAAACATTAGTGTCCACTAAGCCGTTTTAAGGCCGAATCCTTTTAGCAAGTGTAATTTCCTAGCGAGTCGGAATATTTACGATGTCAATCGGGATGCGCCGGCCGTCTCCTAGAATTTACGGTTCGTCCAAATAAAATATGTAGATTTGTTCCGAGCGGGCACTTATTGAAATTGGCTGATTTACTTTAATCGCATTATCTACGGAGGCAAAAGGATTGGCGCGGCTGCTCGCACATTTTTATGCTCTCTTCCATACATCCCGCAGCGGCTCCTCGGCGGCGGCGCGCGGCGGCGCGATGGCGCGGCGGGTGCAGCGTTGTTTTCCAATTGTAATTCAGTTTTATTGTAACCGCCTTTGGGGTGCGGTTTGTTTAACTTGGTTGTTGTGTTAACTTACTGGGCTGCGTGTGTGCGAACACCAGGAGGTTACACTGATTAATGCTTTCACTATTAAGTTAACACATTGCAGGATCTTGAAATAAATAGTTTTAAATATCCATCATTATGTCTTATAAGTTATGAGATAGTTTACTTTATAACTGCATATTTGAAAATGGGTGAGTCAGGAAGGCATCCTTTCTAATGATCTGTAGCTGTACGGTTTAGTAGACTTAATTCACCTGGCTGATATCACCTGGGTGCATTAAGTCTACTAAATAGTATACTTAATGCACCTGCAAATGGGTGAATTAAGTCTACTGAAGGAAAAAGTCAACCTTTAGTAGACTTAATTCACCTATTCCACTAAGTTCAAGTTAAGTACCACGTTATGGAAAAAATGGAATCCTGTGCTGATCCCGTCTGTCTGTATTTTCAAGGCACAATTCTTAGAATCGACTCGAGGTTCTAATTTGAAATTATTTTGAAGGTTGGACTAAACATTTTCTTGTAATAACAATCCTACTAAATCATTGATATTTCCTATAAGGCAAGTATTCCCTGGTGATCGATTGAAATTTATATCGTAGGAAGTCTTTTAGCTTTTAGCAATTTACGAAATAAATTCGAAAAATTATTAATTTCAATTCCCTCGTGGGATTATTACGGGACAAAATTACGTTAGCGGTTCTTTTTAGCAGTGTGCTTACTAAACGCGAACAAAGATGAGACTCTATGTTAGTACATTTCGTGGTCCCGATTTTCCGATATCGTTCAATTCGTAAATGGAAAATACCTATTCTTCAAATTGTACAACTTCACTAACTTAGAATCACAATGAACTAGCTGCTTTATTCTATCGAAGTTCAGTTTCGAGGTTCCGTTGTAAATTTGCAGCATTTTTAAACAATGCGATGGTACATTATCCCCTTTTGGCGTAAATCCTAAACGCTATATACCTGCGTCTTCCTTTCTCACCTGTTCATACTAATAGCTGGTGGAAACCTAAAGTCTACGCAAATGGACTCGCAGGATGGGCTCGTTAGTTCGTCAGCTGATACTATACAAAGCCAAAAATCCAAGTCAACCATAATTTTTTTGTCATTTTGAGCTACGTTCAAGCTCAAAGAGTCACTTCGCCGTCTGTC
This sequence comes from Eudonia lacustrata, assembly GCA_947562085.1. Taxonomy (NCBI): domain Eukaryota; kingdom Metazoa; phylum Arthropoda; class Insecta; order Lepidoptera; family Crambidae; genus Eudonia; species Eudonia lacustrata. Next base: position 25,195,663 of record OX387316.1, read on the forward strand.
GACATTGTCGCTCATCTCAATGTATTGTACACAATATTGTGCAAATAAATGTTTGAATTTGAATTTGAATTTGAATTTGAATTTGAATCTGTTCGGAAGTCTACTGCACGGGAGACCTCGCACTTAAAAATTCATCAAGAAAATTGTGCAAAAAGCGTTGCATTTCTCCCTTTCTTCAACAATGTCAGAAGTATTGGAAAATGCCTTCCCTTGTAGTGCTGAGGGTACCGTAATCCAGCGTCTAAATTCAAATTTTAATCATCTACCAGCATAGTATTCTGTTTAACACAAAGACGGAAATGCGCATCGCGTAGCAAAGCGCTTAGCGCCGGAAATAACCAAGAATGATCAAACATTCCTTGACATAGTAAATACTAAGTACAGCAACAAGCTAATATGTATTTAATCCAAAGAAAAAAACAAATACAAATTGGAGTCTGTAACTTGAAGACAGTGATGGTGATAGTGATTGCAGTTGCCACCTAAACCGCCCCGCGAGCGCTGCGCTGCAGCAGCACCCGCGGGCTTATCCGCTCAGACCGCGGCGCCCTAGCACCGTATTTGTATTCAGTATCAACACTGCATTTAACGAGCGCTTCTTACATAAATTTCACAAATCCCACAGTCTTACAAAGCGGGCGCTCGTCACAGCCGTGATTGTGACTACGGTTTGATGAATTGCTTCAATCCTCAGTCTTAAACGGTGTTGCTGCAAAAGCGACTCTAAGCTCCACGTTTACGCCTCTTTTTCGTACGGAAAAGGGTTAACCCTTTTATGACTTCGTCAAGCATGTGGGGTACGCAGCGTTTTAAGAATGCAGTCGCAAAATCAGACGCGCTCCAATTAAATGTGCGATGGAACATGATTTTGAGTGTCGCGAGAATTTAATGAGGTTGCGAGTTCACAGCGTTTCAACAATGCTTCATATTGCTCGAGTACGTATACGTAGGTAATATTTTAGTTACAACTACTCAAATATATGTTATTAAGACTAGAAAATATTAATCGTAACTAAATTATAAATGCGAGAGCGTATAGGTTTGTTCTTCCTTCGCGTCAAAACGGACAAACAAATCGACGTGATTTTTTGCACAAAGATAGATAAAAGGCCCTAAACTATTAAATAGGTTAATTTTAAAGGGGCGTGCGGAATCGGAACGAATTAGTTAATTAGCAACTTTATTTCAGTTTTAAGTTTTTACTACAAGTGTTTTTATTTATTTAGTTATTTATTTATTTATTGCATATCACATTACATTAGAAGAGGTGTTAAAAACATAAGCAAAGGTATACATGTGACGCCCTGCTAGGGCACAGCAAATAAGAGGGCTAACTATTTTAAAAATCTAGGTCATTCATTATATAATATAAATAACGCCATTTTGACCAGCATGCATCACAATAATAACAATAGCAGTACAGTACAATACAATCTATATTTATCATTAGAATTTACGAACATTTATAATTTATAAATAATAGAGACATCGAAATATTATTTAAGTAATTATATTTAATTATGAATTCTTTGTTAGTTATTAAATGAATCATTAAAATGATCTGATAGGTTATAGTAACATTTTTCCAAAAGAAAGATTTTTAATAAATTGACGAAATACTTAAGATTATCTGCGTTTTTTATGTAATTGGGAAGGTGGTTATATATTTTGATCAACATTGTGGGGGGGCTAGACGAGACTAATTTAAATTTGGAGAATGGTATTTTAAGTTTGTTTAGGTATCTATCATTTCTTCTAATATTTTTTATTGGGGAATATAGTTTCGGATGTTTTTTAACAAATTTGCTTGACTCGAGAATGTAAATAGATGTAATTGCTAGGATTCTATATTTAATGAAGTAAGCTTTACATGATTCTAACTGGTCTATGTTAGTTAGTATTCGTATACATTTTTTTTGTAATATAAAAACTTTGTCTACGTCACTTGAATTTCCCCAGAGAATTATGCCGTAGGACATTACCGAATATGCGTAAGCATAGTACGTGGTAAGAGCTGTTTTGAAATCAGTTACCCGTTTAAGGCGCTGTGTAGAGCATAAATAAATGATGACATTTTGCTTAATATACTTTGTATCTGCGGTTTCCAGTTTAGGTTAGTGTCCAGATGTAGGTACTTCTAAGAACTTAGCAGAGTTGACGGTTTCCAGTTTTGTGTTCTTATAGTAATATGATATATGCAATCCAGTTTTTTTGATATGGTTTAAATTGGATGAGTTTTGTTTTAATTAAGTTAAGTTGTAAATTATATGATTCGAGCCAAAGCATAATGTTATCTAATGTTAGGTTTAGCTTAGATTATAATTCATTAATATTTGAACAGGGCAGTAAAGTTTTAAAGAGTAATTGTTTATAAACCACTATTCTTTTCTTGTTTTAATTAACAGTAAGTATTTAATAAATTAAATAAACCAAAAAATTACAAGGAATCCTTTGCAACAGCTACGTTACATCTAACGTGAATCTGTTTAAAATAAACCAGCAAAGCTTATCACTGTCTCCTTAACATCGATCTTGCCCAATGGAGCCCCGGCCCGCGCCCGCGACCGCAGCGCAGCCCCCTGAAACAAAACTAAAACAAAATAGTGAGCCCCGGCATAGTTAAAACAGAACAGTAAAATATGTCCACATAACGGCGCACGACACACACCGGCACAGAATAGTTAGTACTAGTGGTCGCCCAGTGGTCGAAATTCGACCGTAATTTTATTAAGGCTGCACGGATTGTATCCTAAGCAATGAAAAATTAAATAAAAAGATAGGATGTGAGTTTAAATTGGCATTGACATCATTGACATGTGATTTCGGCCGCGCTCCTCTTCCATTTTCACCCGACTGCGTCAGAAGGAGGGTTATGTTTTTCGAGTGTATGTATGTATGTATGTATGTATGTATGTATGTATGTATGTATGTATGTATGTATGTATGTATGTATGTATGTATGTATGTATGTATGTATGTATGTATGTATGTATGTATGTATATATGTATATATGTATATATGTATGTATGTATGTCTATTTCTTTGGCAATGGCAGCCCAACCGGCATGGTGGATTTTAACATATGAGATGTCGTTAAATTTGTTTTGACTGTGAGAGTGACATAGGCTATAAAAAATCCGGAATATACTTAATGAAAAAAAAAGTAAAAAGTTTGAAATAAACAAAATTATTAAAATAAAACAAGAACACTACTGCTAAAACCACTATATAAAAAACATTAATATACTCGTAAAAACTCCACTCGGACTAACATAAAAAATAACTGCAAAGAGAAAAAACTGAAAAGAAAAAAACAAGCTCTACGATCCCAGAATGCCATTTGAACAATGTTGAATGCAACGTTTAATATTTCCGTGTCCGATACCTATGCATAAATAATAAAATCTATAATAAATGAGTATTTATAAATACATTGAATATTTGCTTGTTAGCTTTGTTGATGATTGTCCCAGTCTGCGACAACTATCAATATTCAATGTATTTATAAATACTCATTTATTATAGATTTTATTATTTGTATCGGTATTTATGTATTTCACGTTGCATTCAACATTGTTCAAATGGCATTCTGGGATCGTAGAGCTTGTTTTTTTCTTTTCAGTTTTTTCTCTTTGCAGTTACTTTTTATGTTAGTCCGAGTGGAGTTTTTACGAGTATATTATTGTTTTTTTATATAGTTGTTTTAGCAGTCGGGTTTTTGTTTTTTTTTATATTTTTTTGAAATTTTTTAAATGTGTATAGTAGGTATGCGTGTCTGTCAAATACATGGTAGTGTGTATAATGTTTGTTTCATTGATTTAATGTGTTTTTTATGCATAATTTAAAAAAAATATTAACATTCTGTACTTCTTCTCTATATAAACTATAAGTGTGCGTCATACTCCTCCGTCCGCGCAATTCTCGTAAAAAGTGGTACAAAGTTTTTGCTTCATGTATTAATATATGATTCATACAGAAGTTACACTCAATTGGTCTTGCATTAAGCGCCATTTTATTGAATAAACTTATTTTACGCTTATGCAACAAGAGAAGTTATGTGATGTTTTAAGCCAAACTATTTACTATTAAATAACACTAGCTAGTTTTCCAGGATTATTTACACACATAAGCAAATACGACAAAAAAAAATGTAGTGACTTTTTCTTGTCAGTATTTTTGTAAGCAAAAATAAATATCCCCTGTTGAGACTTGTTAACTAACGTAACCAGTTGCACTGTGCGAGTGTGCGCCTAACCTAACTAACATCAGCCTAAATATGCGGCCTCAGTATTTTACAATGTGAAGAGGAGTTCATAAAAGAACTTTTCGAATTACTCGGACGCGTGGGCCGTGGGCCCGCCATAGTTTATAAGCTTTTACCACAGATAGTGTCTACGTGCGTCGGTTCATACACTGTGCAGCATTAGTGTAAAATATTAGCACATTATTTTAATTAGAATTAATTAGGAGTCTTCATTTTAATTACGTCAAGTACTTAAATGTATGCTTTCGTTAAATCTTTGCTGTTGGCCGCAGGTGACGTTACAAGTGTATTGAGATTTACGGAAGGTTACAATTGATGTTTGTTATATGAACAACTTAAACTAGAAGCATGTCCTTAGATGAATGGTTAACCAAATAATAATGCTGTTAATTTTCCATCGTATCCAAGACGCCCGAGCCGCGTACTCTGAAACTTCATTGTTTCTGTGCGGTTGCTGAAGTCTTGTTAATTTCGAGAGCTCGGTAACTTACTGCGCTAATTTACTGAAGCACTTTTAATCAAGAGCATCCATACACTTGGAACAGGCAAGTTGACTGTACCTAACTTAATTAATTTCTTTAGTGTGAAAGTGAAGGCTGAAAGTATAATACATAGATTGAAAATGATTTGAAGGCAATTCAAACCCCTTAACTCTTAGTAGTTTCGTATGAATTAAGATATTCATACTAATTAACTTTGACGTGACATCTACGCAATGCCGGCAATTATAGAGCGAGCGCACTTGCGGCGTAATGGAATACGTGCGTTCTGAGCATTCACTTTCTCATAGTATATAGTATCTCGTAGCTCATGCACGTTCACACTATGTATAATTAACAATAATGTCCTCAGTATAGTAAAATTGTGTGCAAAACTAATACACGTCGAAATTACGCCCAATCTATAACCGCCCGTATCAAATTTAAATAAAAACACATAAAAAAAAGAAACATAACAATAGCTAAGACAGTCCAAAACCTACCAAATAATTTATTATTCACAACACACAAGATATTTCCTGATTGTACCTACTTTAAAATGCTTCCAGCAAATCAAGGCCCACATACGTCATTAAATTGTATCCACGCGCGTCCTCAAATATGTATTAATAGGCGGTGTTCATAAAAAAGGGGTTTGAAGTTAACGAGTTTTGTCTCGCGACCGCGGCCACCGCCTCCCGAGGGAGGTCATTAAAAACTTCGCTTAGGTAAGGTCGGTGGCCACGCGGCCGCGGGACTCGGAGACAGCTAGCAATTTCACCTGTTATCGACATCGATAGTGATCGCAGAGGTCGATGGCGCCACTGACATACGATCTCTACAGTGATCACGACCTAGGTTTCGAACACTTATTCTACACGATCTTAGTGCCTAGATTAGGGTTTAGACGCCGCATGTGCAAGCATTCGTCGTCTTTTATGGAAAGTCTACGAAGCAAGCGACGACGACGCGACGTTCAATGCTTGACGCATCACGCCTTAGAGGTAGGAGGGCGTTGAAACCAACTGTTCCCTCTCCAGAAGTATCAGGTTTAAAAAAAAAGAAGGCTGGTAGCCGAATGTCTTTACATTTTTTCTTATGTGTATAATCTTAATAATAAGAGGCTGGACGGGCAGCTCAGAGAAGAAAGGACTTAATTAAAACTTTAGACGGATATATGCTTAATTAGTAACAAACCATTGATAATTCTCGTTGCCTCATATTTAATAATGAGGCAAGTATAATGTGGTGGTAAAAATCTAGTTACCAGGATCTTCCTGCCTCTTTGATTTTACAATATGCAAGAGGATAGAGTCCCACTATTATAATAAAACGAACTGGTTAACGCTATCCTTGTTAAAAATATTAAACAATTTCACAATGTTTCGTTATTTATATCGTCAAATGACTGTTTTCTTAAATTGTTTCAAATTTTATCCTAAACATTTCGATAATCGAGTGCACCGTTTTCGTTTTGCCATTCTTGTCGCATGAATAAACGAAATCTTACTTTCCGACCGTTTTAATAAAAGTAAAAATTTAACAATAAACGATATTTCTTCCATTTAGAAATATAGTCAAAGAATAATTGCATCGTTTTGAAACGCAACGGCCAATAAGAAAAAAATAACTCTGTTGAAATAAATTTAGTTTGCGTCTAGGTAATGGCATTATGCGCTTGCGGACAATATTTGTTGTTTCTTCGAGAGTGGGTTCACTACGTAATGTTCATGACACCGTATGGGGAGCAACGTTTTTGCGAATCGATACGGTTATGTGTATGCCTTTAAAGTCGCCTTCGGCTAATATAAAATCTTCGGGGCTAGATCGGTCATAATAACAGTTTGAAGAACCAATTTTCCCTGCACACATAACCTCATTTACAATAACTTCAACTAAAATTTATTATAGAACAGGTTCTCAGTCGACTGTACGGCACCGAAAACATCCAGGCCTAGTCATCGTCACTCGGTGAAACTAGCCTTTGAACAAACACTAGAGTCATATGCGGTGTGTGTGATATTCATCGGGAATATTGTTGGAGTTGCCTTTTTGTGAAACTATAACGTACACTTCATATTTACCTACATGTATTTGCCATTACAAACCACAGCTCAGTCGAAAAGAAAATATGAAACATATCGTTGGAAAACAAAACGGTATTATGCATTGGGTTAATAACAATAGATTGAACGCAGCACAGAACTCGACACAAAAGACAGACGAAACAATAAGAACTTGGCAAGAATTGCCCGCGTACGAGTTCAAATTGTAACCAGAAATGGAATGCAAATATTGAAACCGGGAGCTATGCAGTGAGAGCTTTTTATGCAATGGCACGCCTCAACTAACACACCTATACCGATTGTAAGCACGGCGCTCGCATCAGCCGCCGTCGAACTTTCTAGGTTTCTCAGGAGTACTCCACAGCGCTTCAAACAATACTTTTAGCCGCATTTGTGGTATTGTTCCATTTACTATCAAAAGGTAAACTTCGTTATCGTAATCTGCACATGTGGTCTAGTGCTATGACCTCCAACTCATCTGTTAGTAAGTGACGATGAGGCTGAAGATGAAAGTGTAAGGCACCCAGAAACCAGCTCACCACAACCTCAAATCCACAGCTAACATAGTCATCATCATCAGCTCATTTCTATGTCCCCACTGCTGGGGCACGAGCCTTCCCTATGGACGGATAGGGAGAACGGGCCATAAACCACCACGCGGGCCCAGTGCGGATTGGTGGTTGTTAACGACTGCTATTGCAGCCGAGACCAACGGCTTTACGTGCCTTCCGAAGCACGGAGAAGCTCGAGATGATAAATTTTTGGTCACCCATCCAATGACTGGCCTTTGCGAAACTTGCTTAACCTCAGCACTCGCAGACCGGGCGCGTTAACTATTGCGCCATCGAGCTCCTCATAACATAGTAAAAGAAGCAAAAAACTTAATCTAATAACACACTAGTCTCTATTGAGACTAGGTTCGTTAAGTTAACTGCTCGAAATAGAAACCTGGAGCACCGCTTGGTAGATCTAAATTTGAATGGCAACTTTATATTTTATTTGCACGTTTGATTTCGCCACTGACGACGCTTGATGCATTCCTTCCGCAAGGAAGCTGCGTCACGACCAAATATATCTTGCGAAGTCAGCCCGGCTTAACAACGACCTTACATATTTCTTGAAATTGGGATACTATCGTGTACTGTTATTCGGTTTCTATTCATAGTAACACTTTCAGTATTGCAAAAATATCAATGTTGCAGAAATGTATTTTATTCCCCGGAGACGGCATTTCGAACTAAGCCCCCACTGCACGTTACAACAACGTATTTGTTGGCCGCAGACTTACTACCACAGCTTATTGTGGGACTGTTCTTGAGTCGCTCGGTTCGATTATATAGCACCTTCGGGTTATAAAGTGACAGCTTAGCAAATTTGCTCTGTATTAGGACTGGGTAAGAAAAATTGTCTGCCCATAAACCTAAAGGATAGCGACCACGTTAACACCTAGTCCTTCTGCAAAGCAGCCCTGCCTGGCATATTGTGTTTTGTTTTGAAATCCAGTGAATTTACGGGGCACAGAGGCACAAAATGCAGGCATCAGGGTCGGCAACGTGCTTTATAAAGATAAAATAGCTCTTCCATGCTTGTTAACCGATGCATGATATCACTGAAGTCGTGTGAAAAAATGGATCAGCAGCTAAACAAAAACCTTTACAAAAACTGATTTACTACGCACTTTGAGCAAAGGAAGCACAGCGCAATAGAGGTTTAACCTAATACGAAGAATGATCTAGTGTTCGCGGGTCAGCCAAAAAATTCCGATGAATATAACCGAAGTTTGGGCGAATTGTGGAGTCGTTGTAATAAATTCATGCGCCTACACGGTTATTCGATTTGCCTGTAAATTTGAAATGAAGAGACCGACATGATACGCGACCCGCTAAATATGACGGGGTTCCGCGCGACCCGGGGCGGGAAGGTTTGCGGCTGAGTTTTGCGTTTGTTGTGTACAATTTATAACGTACAAATAGACGGTGGCGGGCTGTGGTTACTCGGTTTTGTAACATTAAAAATGAGCAGCGTACTTAAATGTTCCAACAAGTCGTATATATCAAACGTTGGGGACGATCTATCCAACACGTAAGACACCATCGGGCAAGGATGGCACAAGGACTTTTGTCCTTCGCTTTACATAATATTATGAGGATTGCCACCGAACCAAAAGCACGGGCAAACATATAAAAAATACAATGAAAATCACAATAATGACTACTGGTCTTGGATTGTTAAACCATTGTAAAATTATACTCGTTCAAATGCCCTATAAGTGAAAGATGACAATCAAAAAAAAAATAACCGATCGCTTTGACTTCGTGCGTGGTTTATGACGTCATCTTGTCGTTTCGTGCCGCCTATGAAAGCAATATCGAAAGCTATAGCCTTTAGCTTTCGATATTGCTTTCATAGGCGGTGCAAGGTGGCATGATGACGTCATAAACTATACGCGTAGTCAAAGCGATCGGTTAGGCGGTCGGGAGGCAGATGATAACCCTACATATAAAAGTAGTCAAGAATCTCAGCTTTCTTGCGGAACTCCAAGAGACAGGAATTATACGAGCTACAAATCCTACCCGTGTCTTCACAACCGCCACATGTCTGTCAGATTTATACATACCGAGAGCCGTCGCGGGCTTTTATTGAAATTGCCTTTATTACCATAATAATATTAGAAGGATTGGCAGCTATTTCCTCAGCGTAAAACTTCAGCTACACTGACTCTCATACGGGATGAGAACGAGTGAGCGAGCTTCACAGCTCCCGCCACCATCTGGTAAGAGCGAGTGGACTTGTAGGTGTGGGGCAACTCGCCTGAGGCATTAGTCTCAAGATTACCGCGTGAAGAACATGTCATTGTGTCAGTCCTAACCTGACGGAAATGGTCACAACAAATCATTTATTGCGCGCGTGTGGAGGACGAGGGTGACAACTCTGACAACCGCTTTGTAGTCGTTTTTAATATGAATAATATTATTTTCTATTTTCAGTATGAACTTGTAGTTTCCTATACATCTTTATGAACTTATGCTGTGAGCAGTGTACAGTATTTTTTGTCAACCGCGGTGTGTTTCTTTTATGAGTAGGTATCCTAATGTATGTGAATGTTTATGTTTTGTGCCGTCGTCGTGCTAAATTAATTCAACTATATATTAAGGTCATCAACCAGCCCATTATCGTCCCACTACGAATAAATATTTGTTTAAAGTTATAATAATTACTTGAGAGATTATAATATCCTTGCACAACTAAAGCACAGCAACGTTGATAAATTCACACAACATGTAGTTTTGACAGATTGGATGTATTTTGATTCAAACAAATGTGTATCAGTGTACCCTTCGCCTTATCGCCTCACCGAGTCCACCGCGGTACAGTAACCCACACGCCCTTCCATACTAATACAGGATTCCATTACCCAATCTTTTCTTTTTCCCAGTTTATAGGGTATCGGATTGTTAGGGCGATCATCGCCAGCCAAAGGATTTGAGCGCAATACACTCAGCGACGAATTTTCAAAACTTTTCGTTCTTGCTTTGAGGTTTTATTATTTTGTAATGTTGTATTTAGATTACTGATGCACTGTCATAGGGTAGTCGTAAGAAAATACTATAATTCAAAAAGGACAAAGTATTAAGGTATTTGTATTTAAGATATCTTGAGGTAGCGGAGCTAGCTGACGCAGTAGCTAGCGCTTGCACGAATATCTTAAAAGTTAAAAAAGTAGCCCAAGATGGGCGAACTCATTTAACTGTCTTTAGCTCCACGATATACTGAAATCCATTATGCTGTTAAAATCAGCTTTTGTGGTAAATGGCAGCAGCACGCACCACCCGCGACGAGTGGCTCAGCAACCATCTTCCTCAAGTAGTGAGACTAAGAGCTCGTTAGACGTACAGATTGCAATGAAAGTGGCAAAGCGAGTAAAGGCGCTTGTCAACTGCTAATAAAGTTGTTATGCCATGGTAGTAAAGTGATCAGCTACTTTTGTTGCCGGCAGTACCTCTATAAACCGTAACAAGAAGACAATCATTTCCGTCTGCATGTTAAGTCATAAAATGGTAACAAACGCTAATAATCTCCGCCAAAACATGCAAATAAATGGCACTTCGGGAACCCTTCACCGGAAAATATTCGAAATTGAGTCTCCCACAGCGAGACTCCATTTAGAATTCCGTATAAGAACACAATACGGTTCGGTTCCAAGCTCCCATTCTCCGGGCCACTTAAAATCACATAATACTGCAAGGAACAATCTTAATGCATTGTGAGCGGCGCGGGCGCCCGCGTCACGCACTCGCGAACCGTCCATTATTCATAACCAACCGAAAGGACTGCGCACAAAAAATACACAGGAGCTGCAGGCGGACAAATGGCAACACTTACGTGTTCCACGACTTAAATGTCCGCGGAGAAATGGAATCCTAGATAATGTTGCCATTCGTCTCCACTTAATGCAATATTATATAACCACTTTCAGGGGAAGTGAGCCGTCTCGTAACTTAGAATCGCAGACAGGCTGGGATTAATGCCCGCGAGCACATGCTCTAAGTTTTTCTAGCCGTCCGCCGGCTCTCTTGGGGAATTTTTCAATTTGCCCCTTGAGAGAATAGGAGCTATGAGCTATTTTATTTGCTTTTCCCGGATCAGCGAGGCGGGTACGAATATACTTACGAATATATGTTTAATTTTATTGGTACTGTTTCATATTGTAGTTTTAGTTATTGTTTTTAGTTTCAAGACTTATGATCACATAATTATTTGTATAGCCTTATATAGAACGTATAGTTTAATTGTATAGTGTATGGTTTAATAATCAATATTGATATATTGATTATTAAACTATACACATTACTTTTGTTTAAATACAAGCTTTATTGGTGTTAAAACAAAGTAACATTAGTTTGGTATTTTAATTTACGACTTTACCTATATACCACCGTTCTATATAAGGCTATACAAATAATTATTTATGTTGAGCATTATGTGGATTTTTATTACCTTCATATTTATAAGTCGCGTCCCTTGCGGAATTAACTATGTAGATATAAGTCTGTAGCAAAGCCTTGATTCCTACATCCGTTCCTCGCACTTTCGCACCAAAAAACTTTCCATAACGCAATATCTCAGCGAGCCTGCAAAAGGGCAGTTATTAAATTCTTATGCTAATAAGGGCTCCTTAGTTACCTGGCAGCGATTCCCGCGCTCCTTACCTTTGCTTTGCCTGCCCTTGCCCTTATTTCAGAAACTGTTTCTGCGATGAACCAAGGTTCAACTAATAATGTTCGTTTATGAAAAATTTGGAATAGCCTATTTGTTGAACCAAGTCATTGGTTACAGTAATTGTGAAGACTGGGTATAAAATACAGATTTTTAATTTATTTATTTTTAAATGTGAAAACATATTGATCATTTTATGTTTTAGCATAACATCTGTTTCTTACCTAACTTAGAAATTGTTTATTGTTTTGTAAAGTTTACGCGAACACTACACATTGAAATGAAACAACTTTTACGGATCTACTCGTGTTTATTTTAATTACTTTTAATTAATGTTTAGAAATTGTTCTTATCTAAAAGACGTCTAAAATCTTTCTAGCCTTAAAGAAATTAATCAAAAGTCCATCAACTGTAGGCGAGGCCGAAACCTTTAGCTGTACAATTAAAAGCTTCTTTAAGAAAATGTTTATTCGGAGCAGAGCGTCGATCAATCAAGTTTCAAAACCATTTATAAAAAAGTACTACAAAGTAACGTAGCACATAACATCGCGAAAACAAATTCAGAAAGAACGTCTAACACAGACATTTTCCCCAAAACGAGGCGTTTAAAGCAGATTACTCATTGAAGCCGCGGCGGCGGCGCGGCGGCGGCGGGCGGGCGGCGTAAGTAACGAAATCTCAATTTTTCCCACCTACGGGAAACAAGAACGGCGTCGTGCATTCGGCGGCTCGCGAAATATTACATTATGGAGATGAGGAATATATTAAGCACGCCACACGGTACACGTGAATATTTAAAACTCGAACAAATTGTGTCGGACGAAGCACGCGCGAATGGTTGAATAAAATTCACCCGCACGCACCATAACGGGAGATCATAATTTTTGGAAAGGTCTCTTCGGTTTGTAGTACGTGTCGTGTTTACAAATAGCCGCTTTTTAACGTCCAGCGTGTTCGTGCCGCCCTGATTCGTTCGTGTCCTGATTCGTTCGTGTTTGGCGATTTCGCGATCGTCGCTTTCAATAAACGGTCATAATACCCGAGGAGGTTTATTTATTTTTCCTGAATATTCATGTGAACGGTAACGGGATGCGTTTCGGCTGATTGTTGGATTAATATTGTGTTGTATTTGTACAGCAACACTTTATGAAACAGACATTGTTTGGTCTGTGGTCATCACCAAAGAAAACGTTATGGCAAGAAATATTTCGACAACATAATTAAGACTAAATCATCAACCACCTCGCACTGACCCCAAAACAGATAAATTGAACGCTATTTAGGATTTTTATAGCCTCCAATAAGGCTTTAAACATCAAACTGACGCTATTGCCAGTCTACTTTTTGGCCAAAATTGCTGTTGGCCCTCTTCCAATTGCAGGAATTTCCTGGCATCCTTTAGGTACATTGACGACTCCGAATATTGACATTGGCAACATTATGTCCAAAGAAGCAACCGAATGCTACTTGAAATCTTTTTTCTATTTTATTACGAAATATTACGAAGCTCTACCTAACTTTGAAAAGTGCTATTGTGTTTTTGCAATTGTACAAATACAGTAAGTACCTAGCACCGTCTTGCAACGTTTTCTAAAGCTTTGTCTGTTAATGAGTAGTAGGTTATAAAAAAAGAAAAATTATCTAATTATTAATGAACAAATAAGATGTTTTAAATTGTAAATACATACGTACCTATCGTGCCGCTGTGAATTAAAAACTATTTTATTATAACAACAATGAGATTTGTCACGTCACACAAAAATAAATAACATTGGTGTCGTTTCCCACGCTCATTGTTTCGCGATTCAGCAAACAAATCATTTTTTATTTGTAAAGCAATATGCGCTAATAGTCGCGCGGCGGCATAACCCGAACGCTCCTCAGGGGCGCGGGCGGCGGCGGCGGCGGCGGGTTCTGTTCCGCGTCGCGCTTGCTCTCTGTTGCCGTACACGGCTCCTGCTGCTCCCTCAGGACTACAATAAATCAACACTACACGAACTCTTTCACGGCCTTAATCGAGTATCGAACGACCTTTTCGTTGGTCATTTATTTCGTAGCTACCTACTACCTCGCGCGTGCGTGGGCTGCTGTAACAGTGCTTGAAAATGTGAATTAAATGTTTCATTATCGTCACTGTACTTTGTTAGTCTTGACAGTGCTTACAAAACAATTAGTATCTATCCTTACAATTGTAACGTTTAAATAGTTTTACTATTGAAAGTTCTAATTATTTTAGTTATATTTGTATTATACTCATTTTATCAAATAATCGTATAAAATCTATGGGTTTTATATGTTTTATTTAGGTATTTATAATGAGTTAGGTATATATGGCAGTTTCTGTAACCAATGGTCGGGCAAAAAGAAAATAATCTCATTGTCACGCAGAATGATTCACAAAATTTTAGAACTATACCTACATAGCCGGCATCAAATCAACAACGAGCGCGTGATACCCTCAGTGTTGCAAGCGTGGGGTGCAGGGGCCAGTTTCCATGAGGCGGAAGACCGTATGCTCGATTCATCATCAGCCTACACACGTCCACTGCTGGACATAGGCCTCTCCAAGTGCACGCCACCGAGCTCGATCAGTGGCTACTCTCATCCAGCTCTGGCCAGCCACCTTGCGGAGATCGTCGTTCCACCTAGTCTGCTATGCACGTTTGCGGACTAAGTAATATAAAAAAAGTATCAACCTGATACGAATTTGGCTGAGGAAAGCGCCGGCCGCCCGGCTGCGTCCGCGCGATGTCGCCGCTGCAATGAACGTAATACAAATTGCAATTTGTGCGGCAATGCAGGCCGAGCCATCGAAGCCTCTCTGTAAGCTGTTTCAATAACTAGGGACATAGTTATGATAACATTTTTGTACAGTCTGTGTGATGGTGACCTGAAAAAACTATAGTTGACTGATAGAGAACGCCATTCACCATTAATGCCAAATGCAAATGCTCCTACTAACTCACTGGAGTATTTTTCGCCAAACATGCTTTAGCTGCGGCGCTATATTAACTATTCGTATAAGAACACACAAAGTATTCAAATAAAATCATTAAAACATTTTTTTTATTAGCCTATTTTACACTGCTGAGCAAAGGCATACATATATAAATATACCAAATCAATATCAGCTCAAGGACGATAAGAAGCGGTGAGAAAAATTAACAAAAAAACCTTTAAAATTAATTAAAAAAGTATAGTGCTATACATACAGCTTAAACTAGTGCAAAAATAAAAGAGTACATTGAAACTGTCTCCCAATAACATAGTTCCCGCTCCGGTTACATCACTCGTGATGGAAGCGGCGCATTAATTGAGCGGGTGACCGAAGCTGCGCGCCGCGATAAGGCCGCTCCAGCTAAGCCAAGCATTTGCACACTCCATTTATAATTATCTTGTCTCTGTCCCGCCATTCAATCTTTCGCTGGAAGTATAGGTGGCGTTGTAATAAATTAGCTTTTGGAGATGTTTACCGTTCTATGTCCATGTTGTAACAGGTGTGAGGGGCTTGTTCGCGCTAAAGTAATTGTTCGAGCTATGCAACTTTAGTAACTCGTTCATGCTTCAAAACGCATTATTTGGTTGCTAAGCACGGACGAGTTATTAAAGTAACCCAGTTTTGTAGAACCGATGTCCTGGTTGTTATCAGGTTTGAATATGTAATCAGCTAAATTAACATTAAGTGTAGGAACATACTATGCCGAAATTACGCGACCGAAGTTCGGCGTTTTTCAAATAGCATTGCAGGCGTAATCATGCCGAACTTCAGTCGCGTTATTTCAAATAGCATTGCAGGCGTAATCATGCCGAACTTCAGTCGCGTTATTTCAAATAGCATTGCAGGCGTAATCATGCCGAACTTCAGTCGCGTTATTTCAAATAGCATTGCAGGCGTAATCATGCCGAACTTCAGTCGCGTTATTTCAAATAGCATTGCAGGCGTAATCATGCCGAACTTCAGTCGCGTTATTTCAAATAGCATTGCAGGCGTAATCATGCCGAACTTCAGTCGCGTTATTTCGGCATAGTAAGTGTGTTCCTACACTAACAACTGAAACAGAACAGTACCTTTGAAACACCTTTGGTTACAAAACGAGGTGTTTACAAAACATTTGGGATCACCACTTCAGATCCGTTTGTGGTTAAGTTTGCATGTTGAAGCACGAGCTGCCGCCCGCGAACTAATGAATAACTGCATTACGTCGGGAGGTTCCCGTTCTCAAACTGCGCGATAATGTTTAAATACTTATAAACCCTTAGTGAGCTGCAGGCGGAAGAGCTATTCGCGTACAATCTTCATATCGCTTAGCTCATTAACTAAGACAGGGTTTTTCTAAGTGACCGGCCCGTCAAACGAATATAAAGCCTGCTTGAAGAACGCAGCCACCATAGCCTATGGATGCTTATACCATGAAGGGTAAGGGTATCACGCGCGCGTCCCTGACCATGAAGCTTCAAGCTTTGAGCTTCCTTAATTATGCCTTAATTACTTCTACAATACCCACCACTACCAATACCCCTGGTCTGTAATTGCTAAGGTTAAGCAACTTACGCATAGGCCGGTTGAGGAGCTCGATGGCGCAATGCTTAACGCGCCCGGTCTGCGATTGCTAAGGTTAAGTAACTTTCGCAAAGGCTGGTCATCGGATGGGTGACCAAAACTTTATCATCTCGAGCTCCTCCGTGCTTCGGAAGGCACGTTGGCCGTTGGTCCCGGCTGCATTAGCAGTCGTTAGCAACCACCAATCGGCACTGAGTCCGCGTGGTGGTATATGGCCCGTTCTCCCTATCCTTCCACAGGGAAGGCTCGTGCCCCAGCAGTGGGGACATAAAATGAGCTGGTGATGACTAATACTTATTTAATCTGAAAACAACAATATAAATCAGTACTGCTTAGCGGCAGAAATAGGTATTAGATTGTAGGTTAGGGTCGTTATCACCTGTTAAGCTACATGAAGTGGAAGTAAATTATAATAATAATAATATAAACTTTATTTCGGACAGTGAGTATCCATAAATAAATTTGTTAGTTAATACATTCTTACAGGCTATGTTAGTAAAGCATTTAATTAGATCACAAAAACTTACTTATAAAAATACTTGGAAATTATAATGAATGAGAAAAGTGGTCGACCAAACGAACCGGTTAACTAACTTAGTTTATAAAACTGTTTCTACAATCTGCCTAGTCTTTTGAAATTAACATTAATATAAAAATATGACAAAAGTTAAAATTCAAAGTAAATTATTATCGTCCCTCCAATGCCTTCACAGTAATTGAAACAACAAATTGTAGCTACCAGCGAGACGCAGTGTTTGTTCTAGCTACGGTATTAATTTTCTTAAGTAATTGCATGCTAATAATTTAAAGCGTTCTACGCCTAGCTACTTGAAAAGCTCGAGTTTGTTATGCTCTTAATTAAAGTCATTGGATATAAATAGTACTTAATGTAAAGATATAAAAGCTTTTCGGACTGTATAAAACTACTCGTAAATAGGCTATATACTGTCCCACTGCTGGACTTCCTTCATGGATACCGGTTGAAGAGTATAGGCTTAAATACCACGCTGAACAAAAATGTGGGTTGGTGATCACAAGGAAAATTCCAAAATATGCTTGCCCCGATATTTTTAACACAGGAGTAAATGAATTAGGCATATCACTGCACAAGTGCACATGAGGAGACGCAGATGCTTAAATGGAGCTCTCCTCTTACCTCCCTTTTTTTGGCTGGTGGTAAGTAGGACTTGTTCTAAGCATTTAAGTATATCGCCAAAACAATAATGTTATGTAATTTACTCAATGGTTGAGGATCCCGGGTGAAGTCCACCTCTATATTTGGGGTCCGTGGCTTACGCCCCCAGTGGTGGACGCACCCGTGGTCGACGCCCCCAGTCAGTTTAATTTACTTTGAAGAAATTTTTAATCAAATGTACTGGCAGGCATAAAAGGCATAAGATTGTAATAATATTATATCATAACGATTCTTATTAGAAATGCTTTAATTTGGATGTATGTTTTAAAAAAAACTTTTAATTATTTCGAATCATAGATTTATTTAAAACGATAAGTAATCTAGTAAAAATTGGTGTTTTAATCACAGTTTCAATAATTACTCTTAAAAAGTAGTGTAGAGCTACTAACTTTACATGTAAAATGTTCTTTTAAACTTTGTAACAATAATAACTATGGAATAAGTATCCAACTTCTTTTAAACTTTGTAACAATAATATTACAAAATACTTAAGTATTAAAAATTAAACAAATATAAAATAATATAAATACAACTTTACATGCAATGCCACTATCTTTTTATTATTTTTATAAAATTATGATACGGTCTTCCAAGATCGAATCGATATCGGCATCATATCATTCGATATCGGCAAAATATTTGAAACCAGTTAAAAAAAAACAACGCATAATATGTTTGATATTTTGTTTAGGTTAAGGTACACTTTTGACATTAACTGTACTAAGTGCAAAAGCACATAAAAAATTATTCATAAAATTATTAGAATCGGGGGCGTCGACCACAGGTGCGTCCACCACTGGGGGCGTAAGCCACGGACCCTATATTTGGCCTTATCATCACTTAGAGTCATGTGCAGTGAAGGCTGAGCTTCCTCTTGTAGAATAAAATTCGTTATCCGAGTCATACCCAATAACGTCACAAATGTCTAAACGTAAGCGGCCCATTATCCGCTTGACACATTCATCAAAGAATCCGAGATATCATTCAGAACAGCAACATTGTTCCGACGGACCTCCGCTGGAATCTTTGCGCCGTCAAAGTAAAATCTCTTTGTAATCTCCGTGAATAATATCGGATTAAAAGGCATTTGTTACAAATCCGTTTTTTTGTGCTGAATTCCTTTTATCTCATCGCCGCCGCGCCGGCCTCAGTCCCGAAGGTTAACTCGAATAAGATTGTCGTAAAAACTTTCTGCGCGCCTCCGATTTATAGATTTTTAATGATTTTATTTCGGGCAAACGTTTAACTTTACTTGAAATAGGAGCGTTATCATATTGTGTTCATAACAAGGCCTCCATTTTGCTATTTTGAAACGTTCACAATAGTGTCTCACTGACTTAACTTAGACAGTTAAAGTATTTGACATAATCAGGTCAGCAGGCCAACAATAGCCAGTTTTTGGAGCCATATGATCTTTAATTTCGTAAAAGTAATGTGTAAAGAAACCACGAGGCCGCTCTCCAACTCGTTGGATCGACCTTATTAGGAAGACTACACAGTGGAACGCAGTACAGTGTACTCGCAGCGCAGTAAGTCGACCGAAGTGGAAAGACATCGCGCGACGTCGACGTGCGGCCGCTCGTTTCCAGCTCGCAGTCGCCGCGGCGACGACGGCGAGCCGCAACCCAGTCCATCGACAGCTACGACCACTCTGCCAAGAATCGATTCTCTCGATTAAGAAGAAGAGAAAGTGGCATTACATGTCCCATTTTTCAAGGTTCCAATCTATGGTTCCGTAGTAAACTAGGAGCCTTTAAAGTGTCGGCATGTCCCAGATGTAACTAAATCGCGCAATGATAATATGGGAATTTTTACTAAATGTATTTTTACGCATCATAATAGTGAGGTGAGTGATTTTAAAAGGGTTTACTTTAACAAGTAACAAGTCATGCTTCGTATATTTTTAAGCTTCTTACATTTTGACTTAAAAACAAACATCTACGACGCGGTCCCGCAGATAGCAGCCGAGCTCGTAATGAAATTCCAAAGTGCTTTAGTGTACGCACATAAACGGGCAACTGTACCAAACTTCGGGATGCTCGGCGCTAATGCAAGTAAAATAGGAGGATTTCGCATTAAAACCTTACTGACGAAATTATGGCACACACTCGAGTAGTGCGCGGCGCAAAATGTCCGGGACGTGATGTCTCTGCCGCTGCCCGACCTAACGACGACGCGCGACTTCGGCGGAGCTTTACTTTGCCGCCTTATTATTTTAATAACTTAAGACCTTAACTTCTTATCCTTTATTCTGTCGGTACATTCCGTCTTACATGCTGAGAGTTGTTTTCTTTCATTCATTCCTGCAAAGTTAGCACCTAATTAAGATATTATGGGAAATAAGTTATCCAGGGACTATGTTTTGAACTTTAAAACTCCATTTTATATATTACGGGTGAGCACTTGACCCACCGCACCTGATGTTAAGCGATGATAAGGTGGAAGCGCACTTCCCCCGGAATCCTAAACTATGAGGCTTTTACAATTACATTAATATTTAGAATAGATCCGTTGCATAAGGAACACTAAAAGATGTTCGTTTAGATTTGCTAATATTGTTTACCCTTTTTTTGCAGATTCTATTGAAACACAGAACCTATATAAAATTATCATGTATCTGCCAAACTCTTCAGAGTTGTCACTTGCTAGTAATTTCGCTGTTGGAATCGCTGTTGGATCGCCGCATCAGAAAACGAGGGGTTCTCTCTTAGGCACACCCTTACGTTTTAAAATAATTGAATAATAAATGGCATTCCACCAGCTGTACGTCCAAGTGGTTTGCTAGGTTCCTGTTGACGTGTTCCCTGTTCACTACAACTTGGGTATCTTTAAGACAAGAGTAAAATAGCATTTCCTGTTTAAGCATGTACCGCATTATGCCACATCCAGCTCACTAACATGGTACTTCATTAGAAGGTGGTAGTAATGAGTATAACTAAAAAAATACTTAAATACGAAAACAAACAGTCAAAACGTCTAAACATACAGAGGGCTACAATCCTACATAATTTGAATAAGTAGATTATCTAAAATGGATATTTCTAATTAACAAGTGCTTTACATATTTTTAATGTGAAATGTTAATTACAAGCTTTAAAAAAAAAACACAAATGTTCAAAAAAATTCCACGAGCATGGTTTGAACCTGCACCCTTCTGACATACCGGGTCAGGTGCTCTTCCAATTGAGCTATCGTGGTTCTAACCAGGTATGTCAGAAGGGTGCCGGTTCAAACCCTGCTCGTGGAAATTTTTTCAACATGTGTGTTTTTGTAATTTGTTCGCAACAAAATTTGCGTTAAAAATTATATAAACATTTTTTAAATAGCTTGCCTACTTCTTAACTGATCTTTAGTATTTGTAAAAATATTATGATCGGATGTTAATGACTGTAGTTGTTAACATTGAATGGGCGCCTTTGGCTTTCAAAGTAAAAAGTAAATTGTGTTGAATAATTTCGGCGAGCTGGTTAGAACCACGATAGTTCAATTGGAAGAGCACCTGACCCGGTATGTCAGAAGGGTGCAGGTTCAAACCCTGCTCGTGGAAATTTTTTCAACATTTGTGTTTTTGTAATTTGTTCGCAACAAAATTTGCGTTAAAAATTATATAAACAGTTTTACAAGCTTTTATTTAACTTGCAATGTATAATTTTATAGGTATGTATGTTTGTCTGGGTAGAATCTTGCAACTCAATTTTGAAGCAGATATCTTAAACCGATTGAGCTGAAATTTTGTATACACGTTCAGTTTTGGATGACAATGCATGGTTAATTGTGTGACATCATTCTCAATCCAAGATGGCGGACTAAGTTTGTAATGCTTGCCTACAGTATGGGTATCAAATGAAAGAACGATAACTATAAAGTAAAAAAACCTTTTAAAAAAACAAGCTTTTATTTAACTGCGCTAAAAAGGAAAAATTAACTTTTACTTCAATTCTTTTATAACGTCATTACACAACCTATATGATATAAAAGCTTGTCGCGAGATTTAAGTACTCGTATGTACTTAGATTGAAAATTTTAATAGTTAAAATCAATCGCATCAAGTTATTAAATTTATTTGTCTATCTACACAAGTAAATCTCGCGACAGGCTTTTATATCATATAAATTGTGTAATGACGTTATAAGTTGATAGTAAAAGTTTTAAAATAAAAGTTTATTTTATTCTTTTTAGCGCAATCAAATAAAAGCTTGTTTTTTAAAAAGTTTTTTCCTTTTAGTTTTCTAACTACAATCTTTATCCTTGGATACTTACTGGATTTGGTTAAACACATTATCAAAATGATCAATGTTATAATTCCGACTGTTCTTACTGGTCTTGTTATTTTTTTATTTAAAAGTGAAAGCAGATTGTAATTAGTATTCCGTTTGCCTAGTAAATAAAGAGAGGTTTTTTTTATTTCCTTGATGTACTTCCCCGGGGTAAGTCATGCCGGAATGCGTGCAGTGTGGCGTTTCCCGCGGCCTGCGACTCCTGTTTTGACATTCTTCGCACGACTTACCTGCTACATTGGAAAGTATTCCGGCCGTTCCTGTTGCTTTCACGGGAATTTCCTTTGTTCGCCGTCGCGCCGCGCCCGCCGGCCGGACTGGCGAGGCGATTCGACGCCAATTTCTAAACGTGTATTTGAATTGTTGCTCATAATCGTAGCAGTGTGCCGTGTCGTAGACGACTCGTAGACGTGCATTCATTTATAAGTCTGACACGTAGCGTTTAGCAAATATAACTTGTTAACAAAAGTGTTCACAGAGTTAATAAAGGTCTAATGTATTGAATATTTTTAGTAGATTCTAATAATAAATGTAACAATAATACATTTATTAACGAATTTAGATTCACGGATTAGTAGTACCTACTGCATGTGATTGTGATAGTACTGTAGGTTGTAATCATATTAATATTATAAAGAGGAAAGCTTTGATTTTTTTTTATTTTTGTATGTTCGCAAAGAATAAACTCAAAAACCGACCGATGTTTGCAGCGAACAAACTCAAAAACCTCAAGGAGCTATTTAAAAAACTCTTTCACCAGTAGAATGCTACATTAGCGCTTAGTAACATAGAATATCTTAAAAAGAAATGTCCACCCGTGCGAAGCCGGGACAGGCCGCTAGTATTTTTATAATGGAGCATTTGATCCGAATTCGTTTGATACGAATAAATGTTTTAATTTGATCAACGGATCAAAATCTCTGTTTAATCAACAAATAAACAAAATACATGAAATCATTCAACTCGCACCCATGGCCATCAGAGATACCCCGTTCGTAAATATATATTTTATGTAAATTAATTATTACTAAAGTGACAAACGGAGTTATCTAATTAACTCAAAAATAACATGTGTTCAGGTTGACAGTATACTGGTCAAGTTGCGATCGTGTGAGTACAACAACTTCCGCAATTCTGGCTTTTCGGATGGGTGGCAACATAAGCTTGAGAAGTTACGAAAGCTGTGTGCCCGGTTGTTGCCAGTGACCCACATTAGGTTAGCAAGAAGAGTTTTTTTTCTGATCTCTTGTACTGGTTATACGGTTTTATAGAGTGTGCTAAATTATAAGCATCTGTAAGTGTGCACCTTCCCAATTTGTGAGAGTGTCCTTGAAAGTAAGACGATATAAAAGGGTTCCTCAAAGGGTGCAAAGTGAAGGGAATAATGATGGCTTGTTAAGCACGCCGCGTTTAGCTGATAGTTAATTTCCTCGGAGAGTATTGGGCGGGCGCCGGATTAATGTCCTCAGTTATTTGGGACGGCAGCTTGCGTAATCTCCACAGGAGGTTGTTGTTAGTTACATCACCTATTATTTGTAAAGATTAAGAGGGTTTACGTTTTGTTTAAGATTTACAAATGAGTTAACTCTTCTGAGTGCCCGTTTAATAATTAATTTGGATACAAACAAAGGAAGAGAACCTCGCTTGTTTGCTCACTCAGAGTACAAATAATAATAAAACAATATTAAAAGGTATAAAGATAACAAAAACGGGATTACAGACCATCAAGACTACATTAAGTCATGTAAAACTTACCTCGAAAGTAGATAACGAATTCAAAAACTTGTCCCGGATAACCACCATGGAATCCTTAGTTAATGCATTCATCTTCCCGAGTTTAGCCCGTCGAGTGCTCTGTACAACTACAAAATAAATGCGCTCGCTGGAAGAATGTCGACGTATTGCAAGAATCTTTTACAGCAGCGTTATCTTCAGCGCAAAGCGCGGAAAGTTGCGAGTTCTGTCCAACTATGTTGAACAGTGTGTGGTATAATTTAGCATTGTCCAAATACCGTATGAATAAATTCTTATAGCAACACACATGTAAACAAATGTCATAATTATACAAACAAAGGCGAACTTATCTTTGAAAGGGATTTCTTCTTATCTAAGGAGGCATACCATCTTAACTAACTTACTTTAACTTATTAAATAATTAACTTACTTAAATAATTTTTTAAGTAAACTCACTCTTAGAAACATTATAAATAATCGTCATACACCGACCACTGACTCATACACGGACTTGGAATTACAACGTTATCCTTACCTTCTTAGGGTCGCTTACGCAAAACAAAACAATCTACTTTAATCTCTTTACATTTACTTATTTTACTTTTTTTGCTTACCTACTTTACTGTTTAAGGTTTAAATGAAAAAAGATAACCTTTAAAGGTTACCAAAATTCGATATACCTATGTCAAAAAGATGTGAAAAAGATTATTCTTTTTCACATCTTTTTGACATCTATCGAATTTCGGGGTGTCATATTATTATCACGTTAAACAAAATAATTTACGGAATAATGCAAAACGTAAGCGGTGCCGTATTAACCATTTGGTAGACTCACTCAGCAACTTGCTCTGTTCTTATGACTTACACCACAATGTAAAGAATCGCCTAATATACCGGGAACTGTGGACTCGACAGGGTATTGTGTGGATTTTGCGTCACCGTCTCTCTCGGGGCGAGCTCGTTACTGTGAATTGTTACATACGATTTTAGGATTATATCCACTATTATTGTACTGTTTATTATAGAGTAACGCCCTCGCCGGGGGATTGAACTCGACGCGCGAATACATTGAATGTTTCAAGTAAGCTTGAGTGAATTGTGACTTGTGTGTAATGAACGGGTTTTAGCGCGTTTATGGTTTTCCGAGTGGCGCCCTCACTGCTATAGAAACAGACAAATTTTGTACTGTAACGGTTGACACTTGTCGTTGCCAGCATTTCAACGCTTTCAAGTCGTCGTCATAAGGGTTAAGGATGCCTCAAACATTTATTTAACAAATTATTATGTGTTTTCTTTGACTTGGAGCAAGACTAGCGCTTACAGCTAGCTGTTGTGAAAGCTAAACAATGATTATCAATGGCTACTCTCTGAATGAGTGATAAGTAAGCATAGCTCAAGCTCCCATGTTTTTGGTAGGCACATGACGTTGTTTGATTTCGTAAAATGGCATTTATACACATGGGCTAACAGAGACCTAAAATGCTAAAGCTAGCTTGATGACTTATGGTTTGACCTTCCTGTCCTTTCGAACTCGGAATCTCTGGGTGCCAGATTGATGATCACTGCATTTGCACGACTAATGTATCACTACTATAGTATATTGAAATGAAACAACTTTTACGGATCTACTCGCGTTTATTTTACACATTACTTATTTAATGTTTATCCTGACGTTTCGAACCCTTTGCAGGGTCCGTGGTCACAGGGAGACTGAGGTGTTAGTCGTCTCATAATTAGTTGGTAGCTTGTATACCCTCATTTAAATTTAATCAGGTGCGTTCCGTTTTACGCAGAAAGAGCTTACAGTATCTTTTGGTCTGGCAGTATGGTGTTGGGGCTGGGATTTAATATTTTGTATCATGGGATCCCAGGCTGGTGGTAGATTCATTAAATAAGTAACGTGTAAAATAAAAGCGAATCCATAAAAGTTTTTTCATTTCAATGTGTAGTGTTCGCGTAAACTTTAGAAAATAATATTCTATAGTATAGTATAGTAATAAACAGTGTTAGGCTTGTTTGCGTGTTTTAAACATGTGAGTGTGTTAAACACTGATATGATATCAGTCAACCCATCCACAAATTAAAACGGAAAAGCAAACAGTAATTCACTTTTGTAGAAGAGTCTATCAATAGTTTGTCGCTGTCGTTCGGAAATAAAAGCAGTAAGTATTTGAAACAAGAGCGAGCCGAGAGCGGCGCGGTGCGGCGCGCGCGCTCTATATTAATTGAACGGGTTCTGCGCCGAAACTGTATCGCGCTTAGCAAAGAACGCGGAAAGATCGAAATCGGAGAGTATTGGCTCCGAACGTGTTCGTCGTCTTATTTGCTTATCTTTGACTGTGTCCCGATGAATATTCCAACTGAATATATACGGCTCTGTTTAGATAACAGTATTTTTTGCAAGCGAAAAAGATTTTTTCCTTTCTTCTATGCACGATAGGTTTTGTTGTAAGTACTTGAAATAACTCCACTCGCTTGTAGCAGGGCTGATTTACCATACAGCCTAATGTAAGACTTGGGCGAAAAGACTGAGGGGCATCAGCCAAGTTTATAAAACAAAGTAAAATGAAATTAAATCAAAAAATATTTATTTAGTGTAACACAGTAATACATGAAAAAAAAATAGAATTAAAAATGCAAAGTGATACAAAAAAGGTATCCACTCAGCATTTGTCTAAAGTAAAGCCTTCATAGTCTGTCTGCCCGACCCACGGCTGGGCAAAGGCTTCCATCACTGAAATTATGTCATCGCTACAATTTATGGTTATTGGCTTAATCGCCACGCATGCATAATGGGTGATCACCAACCCAGGCAATGCATTAAAATATACGTAACAACGTACCTACTTACATAAACAAAACCTAAACTATTATAAAAATTTAAGTAATTCACTTACCCCTGTTTTTACCAATATTAAAATAGTTCTGTTCCAAAATACCCGAATTCAGTACTTTTCTCCAAATATCCGGGTCAGCTATTGTTCCTTTGTCAGTGGCTGGACCAGCTCGCTGCCGCGCTAGGTGTGCGCAGGCCGCCGGCCCTATGGCGGCGGCGCGGCAGCGGCGGGCGGCCAAAGTCGCGTGCCCGCGCCGCGCGGCGTTCTGGCGCACCGCACAAAAGACGCCCGATGTTCGCCGCGAGCTCGCCTTGTTTTACGTTTGTCGGTATTTTCTTGGTCTGGATTGACCACGTAATCTCGCTAATGAAAAATTTTCCTATATTTTTGAAGGCTCGAGGTATTTAAGTAGCTTTCGGTCTGATTTATAAAGTTCACCGCCGGTGTATAAACAATAGATACATACTTACTTAATCAAAGTTAGTCCATGATCAAAGTTAATAATAGTACTAATTGAACGTAAAACTTGTAAAATTACGTAAGTTTTTATATTATCATACTTTTGCATTTATAACAAGGTTGTACTCACATGTATCATCAATGTCAGCTTGTTCATTGCAATATGGTTGGCTCGATGGATTGAATATAAGGAATTATAACAAGTTACATCACAGACACTTCCATTTAAAAAGTATACATTATTGTGGTTATTTTCTTTGCAAAGTAGCATTGAACTCCGAAACAATAATTTAGATTGCCTGAGCCACTCTGGGAGACATAAATAAGCTCCCCGATGCGAACTTCCAGATAAGTCCCTTACAAATGAACTTTACCTGTTTCAAATTATTGTACCTTGCGGACATATACCTATACGCTAACACCTTCAGGTTTTTTTAAACTACTAAAATATATGTGCTAAGAAATTTAAAAAAAATGAACGAGCCTTCCAGTAGCCGCATATGATGTGTAACATTTGACATCTCACCTTAATAATAAGCAATTTTAACATTACATTCTGAAAATTATCAATGATCTGCACTTTATTGAGACATATCATCAGTAAATATTTATTCATATAGTTTAAAAGTCTATTACACATGAAATGGTTGAAATCTATATTACAACTAGCTGACCCGGCTTCGTACCGCTTTGACAGTTTCCATGACAACAAAACAATCAAATCATTTAGTTTTGAAAAAAAACCAATAACTAAATAAAATTTTGGAGTGGATGGGTGTTCAATTTTGTCGATCTTGATTTCATATTCTGTTCGATACATACAAAATAATGCTATTTTATGGGATGGTAATAAATAACTTAATCACAATTACAAAAACATTAAAAAATACCTTTTATTATATTTATTCTTCAACAAAAGTTACAGTGGAATCGTATGTAACAAGGAGATTTCTTACTTCTATTAAATATTTATGTTAAGTTTGTCTTTTTTATACGACTGGAAATTATAGGATCCGATAACAATAACAGCGAATGTATTACAAATTTCTCTAGATAGTTTCCGAGTATGGTGCAGTCTTTGGTATCTAAATACTTTATGACTGGCCTCTTGGGCATCTTCTGACAACTGCCCTATTGGAATTATACCATTATATTTCATGATATCAGCACCATGAATTAATATTTTGTGAACTGTAACTGGCATGTGATACCAATCATATAATGACACATATAAGTTTTTTGAATAGGCGGGTCAAGACGTATACAAAAACTGACTAATACTATTGCCCATATCGTCATCTATCATCTTCCATATATGGTTTGTTAATGATCGCTCAAGATGTCAACTAAAACAAACAGTTTTTCATTTCCAAAACAACTTGTAATAATACGTAAAAAAATCCAAGCTAGAAGTCTTTAGGTATTCAATTTAACACACAGTTTAAGTTAAAGATATAAACTAAAATATTCTTTATTACTAACATAAAACGAGTTAACAAAATTGGATAAATTGACAAGGAAACAGAAGTCATAAAATCCATGATTTTGACTTTGTTCACTTTACGGTCGCACCACATTTATGATAGTAATTCACGACTTGACATTAATGATATTTTGATAGAATGAGCTCTCATCTTTCAACTTATATGCAATCAATTTTGTTTTAAGGAGTTGCATTTAAAGCATCGTGTCCATGGCCTTCTATGGGATCGATCCACCGTGCGGCGGCGGGGCTGTCCCCGCGCGGATCACCGCGGATTAACAGGCGACTGGCGCCTTAGTTACTGGCCTGCACCCGCCCGCACCTCCAGGTGCCTACAGCGTTTAACTAGCGGGATTACGCTTAGGAAATGACATGGCTCTCTCAAATTAAACTGCAGTTACACAAATTAATCTATTGCGGGTACCGGCTTGGCAACTGTTTGATAACGACATACCTTTATCTGTTCATCATTTGCTACTTAACTAGGAGTAGATTTTTGATAAAAACATTGCCTTCACTGTTTCCACTGCTACATTAAACAATGCAGTGTTTATTCCTAAAACAGTTAGTCAGTTAACTAAATATGATTGGACAAGATCGAGGCACCACGGAAGTTCTCCAAACCTCTGTAGGCGTCTACCGTAGCCCCGAAAGTTCCTGGTACAATGCATAACATATAATGGAAACATTCGATGATTGATGCTAAATTAGTTTAAAATATAATTTCTAATATTCCATACATTATCTGTAACAAAGCAGTGTGTTCCAGTTTGAAGGCATATATAAGATATTCCCGGGGCTTTCAACCGAAACCCCATGGCTGGCCGGGCGCAAGCGATACCCATGACCGTAGCATGCGGCAGGCTTCACCGCCTTCCTCGTGACAAGCCGGTACTTGCCAGTAACACAATCTAACATATAACTAATACCGCTAAACAATAACTTACTAGAAATGTGAATATAAGCATAAAAACGGTAAATTTTGATAACCATGGATCAATATTAAAATATTTGAAGTGGATATTCTCACTGGTGCAGCGCGCGTGTGAACGATGTGCAGCGAGGCTGCTCCCAACGGATTAGTCTCCAGTGACGGATAGCCGGCTAGACTAGATATAATTTAAGTAGCTAGACTCTAGCGCTAGTCGCGCTAGTCGCTAGCTGTTGTTACCTTCTAAGATGAGAGCCCAGGAGCATATTGCGATTTTTTTTTAATAAATATTGTTTGCTCTTGATCTCAATATGGGCTGACAGGACAAGTTGACCTATCCTAAAACTCTTTACTTAAATTTGGTGAGCATTATAAATATCTAGAATCATGACAAGATTTGGCTGTCTATCTCTGATAGCAAAAAATGGCTTACCATTAAACGGACTAGATTAAACAATAAAGGTTCTAGAACTACGGAACCCTAACAATAATATTAAAATGTCGTCTACCCGCACCGGTGCCGCTGCAGCGCGCGTTTCCCAAAGGGGCTGCGGCTGTTCCCGGATTAGTCCAGATTAGCAGACGGTCTAGCGCCTTAGTGACTTGTCTGATATCCCCATTATCACCTGCATCTGGCGCGCAATCTCGACAATTACTTTTTGAACCCGAAGCTGAGAGGTAAACAGCCACTGAGGCAACTTTCATTACGGACTTTTTTGTGAATTGAAATTGTAAATGGACACTGATTGCTGTTTTAGTTTTGCGTTAGCCTTGTTTACATAGGTACATTTCGTACACAGTATGTTGCTTAACGTTATCTTAGATACTTATGAGATGAAGTAATATTGTCCACAATGATTGGATCAATCCATGGCCTACAAGGTGGACCGACGATCTGGTGAAGGTCGCGGGAAGCCGCTGGATGCGAGCAGCACAAAACCGGTCGTTGTGGAGATCCTTGGGGGAGGCCTTTGTCCAGCAGTGGACGTCTTTTGGCTGAGATGATGATGATGATGATGATGATGATGATGGCCTACAAAAATGTTCTTAAAGGAAAATTACGAAATAGGATAGTAGATACTACGAGTATGATGATCACATGATAATACCTACTTAAGATAGTACATCAATGTATATACCTAATAATTTTAAATGCCGACCATCTAGAAAGCTGATAATTAACAAAAAAATACCTTTACGATGTGATATTTTTGAAAGATGCTCATATCGATACCAAGATCTTCTCTTTTCATGAATATACTACTATGCTATTGGAAGCGTTGACCTCAAGGAATGTTAAGCAAATGCTTTCAGAAATTAAGAAAACAGACAAATCTATAACTTTTCTTTAATATAGTTAATTAAGGTTTTAATCCAATTCATTAAGCAAAGGCCAGGTCCAATCAGCAGCAGAATGCTAAAGATCCTTCCTAAATGATATACGTTAATGCTGTTTGTTTGATTCCTGTTTATCGAATGAGAACACTTTTCTGCCTATGCTCTCCCTCTCTTTTATGGCGGCGATTAATTTTATAATACGCTGAACAACAGAGTATAAATATTAATATTTTCTTGTTTAAACCCATTACACACGAAAATATGATCTCGCCGTTCGTTGGCCCCTCGATTTTTCATGGTTTTAAAGGTTCTGGACAAGATTTAACATAATGCAACTTTATGTTTTGGCTAACGGGTTTAATTATTAAATAATGAATAAAAAATTCTTTCAAAACTTCCAAAAAATTTATTAATTAGAAAGTTGATAAATTCCCTTAAGAAAAATGAATGTTTATTATTCAAATTCAAATTCAAAATTCAAATTCAAAAATCATTTATTCAGTTTAGGCTACAAGTAGCTCTTATGAATGTCGCTATGCCATCGGTTCGTAAGTCTACTCTGGGCGGGAGATCTTGTACTGAGAAGAACCGGCAAGAAACTCAGCAAGTGTCCAGCTCTTTTCTCCCTTACAGCGTCAAAAAAAATAAAAATTGAAAAATGCCCTATCATAGCAGGACACTTTCCATTACAAATAAACACAAAAAAATATAGAAGACAACCACAACATGTAAAAAAAAAAACAAAAAAAATAAACAAATCTAATATATCAAATTTACATCTGGTATAAGTTTCAATTTCCACAATGTCATACAGTACCACTACAGTACTCTAATAAAAGTCAAAAATTGTTTAAGAAAAACAAAGTCAAACTATAGTAATTAATACTAACAATAAGATAAGTATGCAAGAGCAGACCAGCCTCCACAGGCGGCACCCGTTCACGAGTATGACATATGAATCAGCCATCGCTTCGCTCAACCATATTTTAGGGAACGTAACGACCCGACGCACACGCCACCACCGCAGAGACAATAAAGAGAGCATATAACAACGAATCAGACACACTGCTGCTTATCGACAGAAGTAAGAATCAGAGGACTATTTGCTGTAACTACTTTTGGATTAATTTTGTTAGCAAAGATGGAGTCCTGAGTTGGGCTCTGAAACACCGGTACTAATATGTGATAGGTGAAGCTCACCATTGTTATTTTCAGGCGGCAAAAAGGGACCTCTTCAGTTGCAACAATACGTCTACTACTATAGAATACTTTCAAATATTATTATGTACTTTCCACTGAATGACTATACATATATGATATACTCATTATCATATAGATGAGGAGCTCGATGGCGCAGTGATTAACGCGCCCGGTCTGCGAGTGCTGAGGTTAAGAAACTTTCGCAAAGGCCGGTCATTGGATGGGTGACCAAAAATTTGTCATCTCGAGCTTCTCCGTGCTTCCTTCGGAAGGCACGTAAAGCCGTTGGTTCCGGCTGTTCCGTCGTTAACAACCACCAATCCGCACTGGGCCCGCGTGGTAGTTTATGGCTTTTTTCCCTATCCATCCATAGAAAAGGCTCATGCCCCAGCAGTGGGGACATAAAAATGTGCTGATGATGATGATGATGATATGAGACTAGGTGGAGCGACGATCTTCGCAAGGTGGCTGGCAAGAGCTGGATGAGAGTGGCCGCGGATCGTGCTCGGTGGCGTGCGCGCGGAGAGGCCTATGTCCATGTAAACTATCAAAAACAAACTTGTAAAAAAAACCAAGTCTCGCAACTCAGTTCTTCTACCGTAAAAAGTTGTGAGATCCATGTAATACCAAGTTGGTTAATTTATTCAGTCACTACTTAAGGGACCTTCTGTCTTAAGTTATTACGTAATTAGCTAACCTAACAACATCTTATAGTGACCATATCAATATAAAAAATCTTTTATATTTTAAATAAATAGATTGACTTGGTCGAAAATGGCCTGAACTCTTTCTAGAAAAGGATGGTACGGCCGTGCCGCTTTTTCACTCGACTTGGCGGGGGCACTGCCGAGCCCCCAGATATTACAAGTTCGGCCGTGTGCCCAGCGACAGAAACATTGAAACCATCATCGCACTGCCTCGTGCTGACCTACTACTGAGGGCTTTGTTTCCCGCCCGTGAGTACTTTATCGGCGGGCCGCAGTATTGGCCGTTCGTTTCCCGCAGTCGACGTTTTAGTGTCCCTGCCTGGATTACAAATGGATCTTTACCGTTAATCGCGGAGTTAGAATTAACTTCTCCCGACTAGGGATTACGGTATTGTCTTGTCCCCGAGATATTCGTGACAATTTATTTGTTCTAATACCTATACACTTGGTGTTGAATTATCTTATTGAAATAAGTATGTTTACGAGTAAATATTTTGTTTTGTATTGATATAAGTATATTTGTTTATTTAACTATCAATAATTTATTTCGAATATTTCGTAACTTTACATATTATTTCTAAATCCAATAATCGAAAAACGATTAACATTCGTTATCTTCCTTGTTTTCGGAATTAGGCTTATAGTAATATTATTTACTAAAACGGTTAATCGTCGCGCCGTCCGCGTCGTCGCGTCGCGTCGTCTGCGCGCGCGCAGCAGGTGTACGTGGGGGGGTGATGGGGCGCGCGGGAAGGGAAGCATCGGCGATCCCCACCAGCGAACGTTCTGCGACTGCGGGCCGAGCAAGCTCCTGCGTCAGCGTCAGGTACGACTCAACTTTGGTACGAGCACACTCGATCCGGATATCTTCGAGATGCGTCTATGGCTAACAACGTGAATTTGAAGTATAATATTGGTGTACAAAATATCCTTGTTTGTGCAACCGTTGAACCTGTTGCAGGTGCGTTATAGCGTAATCCCATACTGGGTAAGTTGTGCAAACGTTTTCTTAATTATTGTAATAGTGTGTGTTATGTAGCTGCTTATGTGATGTTTTGCCAATAAGACTAGTTAGGTAAGCAGATTGATATGATCGATCAAGTATCATTGCCGTTGTGTTATAATATAAGCTTGAGAATAGTTACATTCATGCGTTAGGTAGGTACTAGACAGTAAATAAATGTACAATGGAAAGAAAGCTGTCAAATATTTATACTGCGAATTATATAGACTAGGATTCATTTACCGTATTTATGATCGTGATCTATAATCACGATTTAATGTATATTCATATAACTAGTAATTATGCCATCAGTTATTGCTTACTTGTAACCGTTTCTGCATCTTCTATGTACTGCCCCTTCATCCCAGTATAATTTAAAATGCTAGTCTGGTTCTCTTTTTTTTTTCTCGGCTTCGCCCGCTTTTTGATAAAACGATTTAATCAGCTAGCGTTACTAGTGGCAGTACCAAAGCTTACCCATCCTGGTGTTAATCTGGAGTTTTGGCTTCTTCAGGAACTAAGTTTGGCTTTGTATTAACCCTCGAAGGCTGCGTCCAGCGCCTGCTAAGCTGTCGCGGCATCTCATCTGGACTACGGTGGAGGACTGAGTCGCAACTCAAGTAGAAGAAGGAGTTCCAGGGGAGCCACTCCAGTCACCTTACTATTCCCAAAATCTCAAACCAACCCACGGCCTTGAATCTTAAAATTTTACTTACTACCTACTTATAATATTTCATCATCATTATCATCATCATCAGCTCATTTTTATGTCCCCACTGCTGGGGCACGAGCCTTCCCTATGGATGGATAGGGAGAACGGGCCATAAACCACCACGCAGGCCCTCGGCCATCGTTTTATTTATGACCTCTATTTAAATAAAACGTGACAATATGTATATGTCGATTTCGATAAAAGGTCGTGCTACAATATAAATTTTTTACCACTTGTCCAGTGCAACGTACCTTCAAGAAGCTGGCATGTACAAAATAGACTGCAATTGTGGGCTCTCATACGCCCGCTGCCGGGCAAACATGGAGAAGTGTAAGAACAAGCGTTAAAGAAAATTTGACCGACGACAAACATAGGCACCAAAACCAGTCTGAAGTGTGCGGACGTGCCCTAAATTTACATCAATGGTTTTTCAAAGTTCAAAATTCAAAATCATTTATTCTAATAATCTTACATGTAAAATTATAATGGACACGTCACCTGCAATACTAATAAAGCAATAGTTCAAGACTTCTTGGCTGACACTCAAGTTCAAAATCTATACAAATTTTTGGTAATTAGCGCAATCCGGGATGACTCCAACTTAGACCAGCTTGGATGAACGGACTTACCTTCAGATGGCTGACCCCATTTTTACGTCCCCATGTTTTTTTTACTTCTACGATACAAAGTACCATCGATGGTAATTGAACCCAGAACCTCTAAGTCTGAGACTAATGAACTTACCATTTGACCACAGAGGCGGTTGAATTAGTACAAACATTGTACAATAGAAACAACTATTCAAGGTTTTATATCAGCCACTTATCAGAAATGAGATGTACTGGCCCAGGGGTCTGATTTTTAAGCCGGCAGCGAGCGCAGCGCGGCGGCTATAACTCTCATAATATAATATCAACAACGAGTTCCCCCCTCCACTTTTATTCGAAGTCACTGGTGACATTTAGATACCGACAATTATCAAGCCGCCCGGATTGCGGAAGACCCAGTTTCGATTCCTGGCTGGGTCGGGTAGGCGTTTAATTTTTTCACTGTAATATTTTCAAAAAATTTATAAATATTTAATTTAGCTTCAGTGCACAAATTAGCACTTTAAAAAAAATTGAAAACCATTCACAAGTGATCACATATCTTAGTGTATATTTGTAGTTTTTATTTTCATGATCTTACTTAGGTGAAAAGCAAATGTCTTGCTCCTGATTTTTCTAATATCTGATGTGTTAATGTCTTCATTAATTATTTGTCTAAGGCAGCGGTATAAATATAATTACTTAAATGAAGTAACAGCCTGTTATATTAAGGAGTGTGCGACTCGATCGGACCCAAATAAGAAGGTCCGTGTCGTCCGGCCGTCGTCGTGTAGGAGATGATTACGACACTTACGCCTACTCACGGCCGCCGCGCGCCGCTCGCTCGCGCTCGGTAATGTTTAGCTCTTATTCCGAGATAACTGCCCTCGCTCACGTAATCGTCTTCACAGCTAACGCTTGGAACCTATAAAGAGCACTCATAAAATCCATTTCCTTGTATTGTTCACAGAGGGGAGTCTAACTCACTTAGGTTTATATTATTTAGCGCTGCGGTGCTAACACTGGACTCGGGGGTCTCGCAGGGGAGCGAAGCGGGTCCAACTTTATAATGTTCACGGCGTTTTGTGACTCTATCCAAGGCGCACGTTGCCGCTATAGCGTTAAAATAATATACTAACTTTGCAAGCTTTTCATGAAGCGTTAAACTTTACGGCCAAGCGTTTTGGCGACTTACCGTCAAGTAAGGTTTCTGCGTAAGCATTTTACGTTAACGACCAACGTTTAAATAAATCAACTTTATTTTTATGTACGTACTGACGTTCATCTGCAAACATAGAATAATGTAGTTGCGTTGGGTAGATTACTAGGACATAATCTCTTATATTCTCTTATATCCTTAATTGTCTACCCAACCCGTGTATCCAAATCACGTTAGGACCTTAATATTACCTCCTATTCTAAATTGCGAAGATTTATTACGAGGTTCTTTCTTATGATAGAACTATATGTGCGTTCATACAAGATTGGATACTTCAAGAGTATATGGTAATGCCGTTAGACGTCCTCCTTCACATAAAAATTATATAAACAAAATTTTGTGAATAGATCTAATACGAGCATGCCGATAACGCACGCTTATATGCCCAGTATCATTAATAACAAATCCCTTAAATTTGCAGCAGCTTAACTGGCACATTTTGGGAGTTGTTAACACCTGAACCAATTATATGCAATTACCTTTCGCTTGATTACGTTCTTAAATAGCTCGGGTAGTACTTACGATAAGACCATCCAGCGAGTGGCGACCCCTCGTTATATCGCTGTTTACCCTTATATCTCCGAGTTTATTACGGGAATGGGGAGGGATGGTAGTTCTTGCAATATTAGTCATGTTGTAAGTACGGGCGTTGTTTATACCACCACATTGCAGCCTGGAGAGATTAACACGTTCCCCAAAACTAGTTGGAATTAGATTTTACTGTTTGTTGTAGGAAACCTAATAATGGGCCGCTTTGAAACGTTTCGCGTAATCGCAATATCGGTAGGGGTCAGCTAAGCGGGCCACCGATATCGGGTTTGCAGTTAAAGAAATTAGTAGCAATTTATAGCCGCCAGCAACAGTTGTTTCAGATCGACTCTCGCTTAACTTTGAATTTGACGTTACTTCAGAGCTGCACGACTGAACGGCGGACTCGTTACTGTTTTAAGAATGAGAAAAGAAAAAAAGGCAAGAAATCTGAGGAGTGATTAAATGCAAGCGTGAGTCGCGTTATCATTTGTCGTAATAGATAAATTAGGCAGGATCAAAATAAAAAATGTTGATTTTCTTGAGGTAGAATAATCTTTTGCTTGAGAGTTCGTCTGCATAGAGCCCATGACGACGCAGATATTGGTAGTAGGTGTAACCAATCAACAATATAGTTATACTGCGTATAGATCTAGTCACACTTTCATCAGCAGGTTTGGGTAATTAATGAATCTAACGAAACTCTTTCTTTTTATTTTCAAGTGCTAATTGCTGCACTGAAGCTAAATTACATGTTTATAACATTTATAAAATATAGTGAAAAAATTACTTATTCCTGGCTGGGTCGGGTCGTTTGCGTGAAGCTTGTTTAGTTGAAGGTACAACAAAAGAAACAAATAGAACAGAAAACATTTAAAAGTGACAACACAGATGACATTACTACATACATTTTAACAAAAGGTAAGAGGTGCCTGCACAGCATGATATCAGGCCTCCTAGATTATAAACCTGACGCTGCGCTGGTCTTCCACGAACACCTAAGCGAGGGTGGGAGCAACCGTGCACAAAAGCTCAAAGCAAGAACAATACAATTATTTTATTTATTTCCTTACATTTTACACGAGATAACAAAAAAAACTTACATTAACGACCACCAATTACGAATGGTCGCCCGGAGACGAAATTCGATCGTTTATTAACGACCACCAATTACGAATGGTCGCCCGGAGACGAAATTCGATCGTTTATTAACGACCACCAATTACGAATGGTCGCCCGGAGACGAAATTCGATCGTTTCACGAAAAGCAATGATACGGCTTAGGGTGAACCTAACATGTATTTTTTTATTATTTATATTTGTTTATTGATTGCAACCTCCACTATATTCATGCATGGTGTCATTATAAGCAAGCTTGGGGTGAGCTCACACGCGAGCACCCTTCGTAAAACTGGACAATTTGGAAAATCTTCTACAAGTAAACGTTCGTGCATTACTTACGTATTTACGTATTTGTTGTAGAATCGTTTGTTATCCCAAATAAAATAAAATAAAAAATAAAGCACGTATCACCCTGCGTTTCATTTAGAAAAGCAACTTTCAGTGAAACTGAATCACCTATACTGACGCACGAAGCGAATCGTTCGGCATTAATAAAATAGCCCGACAAAGGTTTCCCCTGAGAATTCTAAGAGTACTTAGTTAATTTTTGACAAAGCTGACATCTCTTTTTTATCATCATCATCATCTCAACCGAAAGACTTAAAGAACTAGTTGGTAATTCCGAAATTCAGGAATTAAGCATTACTATAATACTAACTTTTTTTAATTTTAACCACAACCCCTATGTTACTATATATGTACATTCGTCATCAAATGAACTCCTGTGCATACAATAATGTTTTTAGTTCCTTTTCTTGTATAATTATAGAGACAGAAGCTTTCTTTTATTTTTGGCATGTAATATTTTTTGTTGAAGTGACCCTTTCCGAAGGTACTAAGTACTACTAACTTCACCCTTCGCCAAAGGTCTTCAACAAAAAGTTTAGCCGAAAAGGTTTCCTTGTTGTTTTTCTAAAAAAAATAGTTGGCTAAGCTTTATGACTCCACCTGACGTGAGCGCATTTGTTCCGCGCCCAGCCTGATGCCGCGTAGTATTTCTTAATAATCCTTAATATACATCAGCGGCAATGCGAGCGCGCAACTTTGCCTGCGTAATGTTGAACAATATTTTTTCGTCCATAAGTAACGGCAGATAAAAATTCCCTCTGCCTGTTTACAGGGTAAGCGAGGGGTTGTCATCAGAATAAATGAGTCGCATTAGGGTCACACCACACGTTGCCACTATGACCTTTTTCGCCGCGCTGGCTGAATGCCGCGCCGTGCGCCAGCCCGCGCCGCCCGGAACATTCGGAAATATTGTCCGGGGGACACGTTTGGAGTGGAACTCAGGTACTCTACTTCATTAATTATTTAATTATTTTTAAAGTCATTCTAAGCTTGAACTAGTTTGAACTACGCAATCACCCAAAGCAGATATTTTCATAAGCGCTAACTTGTTACATATTTCAACGTTTCTATCAAAATTCATTTATACTTGTCTATACCAAGAGAACTAGTTCAACGAAAACATTATTGCATGTCTCGCTCGCGTATCGTCGGTTCCAGTTCACAGCCAGGGAACATTTTAAAGCGAATTTCAGTGAGAAAACGCTGAATGGAGAAACCTCAAAAAGGATGTTACATGACATTCAATAAAACTGTGTCTGAAACGGAAACTGTCGCGTGGAAACAAATGTGAATCATTGATTTAATTTAAACACTGCATTAAAAGATGTATGCGAATTCATTCTCTAAGGTGTATAGGTACCTAGTTATAGAGACAGTTCTAAGTTGTAAATTTAATAAAACAAAATATAGTGTTGACCCTATATGTACCCAAGGAATGAGGCGGTAGCTTGTTTGATAAATGTGAAGTGTCTTTTTGCAATTAATAAAAAATACTGTAATATGAACCGTAACCGTCAACTTTGATTAAGTTTATGAGAAATATACAATATTTTTGTCAGACAAATAAAAAAATAATTTTAAGTTGCAATAGGAACTAAAAAGTTATCTCGACTTGTAAGTAATTAGTAGTAATAATTAATGGTTTAATTGAACTAATTTTTCTTTGTTTGAAGACATACTAGAAACAAATAACACAAAGTCACAAAAGTTGACTCATAATTTCAGAAAAATAAGATGAATTAACAAAAAATATCTTGTTCGGTCAGTGTACAATGACGGTGCCACGTAGAACCATGTGCTACTGCGTTCCTATGTACGTACGGAGTACGTACGAGATGCAAGTGAAACACTTTATACGACCAGTATTCCTGTGACTTGACTCGGCAAAGGGTTTGAAACGTCACTGTACAATAACATGTGAAATAAACGCGAGTAGATCCGTATAAAATGTTTAATTTTAGTTGAAGCTAGTTATGCAAATCACAAACACACCATCGATAGGTTGAGGTGACCGCTTTCAGGTGGACGATCTTGTTCGCTGCTCAGAGAAATTCAACTCTAGGTAAGCAGTTTTATTAAACTCAAGCCCAATCTCCTCATATAATACTACTTATTTTTGAAGAATCCTAGCAGTAGTGCCGTTATCGTAGACTGATCATGACGTTTATGACAGAGAAAAATAAAGAAATAAATACATTCAAATGAGTCAAGTCAAAATAGGCTGCTTGCTTCCGCCACACTCAAGCTTCAATAAAAGTAGAATTTAAATAAAGTATTTTTAGTAACGTCTGGAGAGCCTCACTGACAATGCACATAAACTTTACAGCGGCTCTTTTATCATTCGTAAATATTTATCACATCTTTTTAACACATGTTAAATTGTTATTTCTTTTTGCAACGTAATTTGCGATAACTTATATGGTTATATAACCAGTGTTATAAGTATCACATGTCAAAATAAGGCCAAACCCGCGCACCTTTTGTTAACTTTTTTAATTCTTAAATAGTTTGTTCTATGTGTCCTGGCCACGTTTCAGTGTTGAGAGGAGAGCGCGCGCGTGCGTTCAGTGTGAGCCCGCCCTTCCGCCGGCGCGCTGTCACTCGATTTCCCTAACGCCGCGACCGGTGCGCCACCGTTCATACATTTTAAATAAGAACTACACAGCCGAGTGAAGGAGACACCGTAGGAAGTTACCCACTGGCGTCTAACCATTACTTCGAGAAATGCCAATTTAAACTTGTAACGAGGTTTGCCGCGAGTGGCTGCGGAACGAAATTAAAAACTCCACAGAGCCGACGCTCGAATAGCTTCGGCGGCTGGATGGGCGCCTGGTAACAGGCCTAACTTCCATCCTCACTTTGTTACGTACTCCCTCACGGCAATTTCCAGCCTTTCCAACGGAGATCACGATGCAAAAATCGCGCCAACTATAATTTTTCACCTCGCGGCGTCGCCTCATTGAAATATACAACGAAGTTAGAACTGGCACTTCATAAACCCGGCTCAGTAGCCTCCTACCATGAGTTAACGTAAACGCTTCTCAAAAGCGTTTGGCATAGTAAAAACCCTTACTCTAGTTATCAGCGAAGCGCTATACATGTTTGCCTTAAAACATAATTCTCGATATCACCTGAAAGCGTGTAGTGCATGGCAAAATGAACGTTTTGCTTGAGTGACGACTAAAGTTGACAGTAATTTTGGTGTGCAATTGACAACCGCGTTCGCCAGTGAGCACAGCCGGCGAGAACTCGTGGTAGGGCCACTGTTTATAAAAGCCGAGGTGAGCGGAATGCTTGCCAGGTAATAAATAATTCAATTTAGTAAACGATAATAATTTACATAATGAATAGAGATATCCTTCTATTTCCCTTAGGCTTAGATGAGTAAAATAAAACAATATCAATTCAAATATAATTTGTTGTGTATTGAGTAAAGGAAACGCACCGGCGCCACAATTAAATTAATGTAGGTTTAATTCTAACACACATGTAACACACACTCCTTACCGTAACAATGCCGAGACATCCACTTCAGTTCGGATACAATACCACTCCTTCTAGAAATCATTTACCCAGTATGGATACACCACAAATCTTCCCCACTTTAATAAAACTCTCGTCCCTCCCATGTCACTTGAAACAAAAGTACAAAATATTAAAAATACATATTACTAGGTTTTTTTTTATTACATTACCCTTCTATGTTGGAGGTTCATATTACTAATCTACAGAATTAAAGACTACTCTTCTAGACACTCACTACATTTTAACATTTGGTTGGTATGTCTTTTCCATTGACACCCTTCTACAACCCAAATAATCCTTTATGACAACGCCTTGAATCCATGGCTTGCGGCCTTTACGGTAACCCCTAACCATTACCCTGCGGCCTGGTCCTAAGCCGCGGGCAAGATTATGCCGGGTAAGCAGCTGGGAGCGTTGCAACGGGGATTCGCGCAGAAGATGTGTAGGGCGTACCAGACCGTCGCACTCAACTCTGCCCTAGTGCTGACCGGGACACTTCCCCTGGACCTCAGGATTATAGAGGCAGCCGCCCTTTACGAGGCCAGGAAAGGGGTGCCCCGCCCGTCCTACGCGGCAGACACATAGAGACGCCACACCCTGCACTGAAACAACTACATCCGGCAGAACAGACAACATTTGAGCTCACGCCTATCACGCAGGACATTCAGATAGACTCACACATGCACGACATCCGCATCTACACGGCCGGCAGCAAGATCGACGGCAAGGTTGGAGCAGCGCTATGCTTGTGGAGTAGCGCCTGCGAAACCAAAGCCATAAAGTTTGCACTGCCGTCATACGCCACCATGTATCAGGCTGAGCTCCTCGCATTACACAAAACCTCGGAGGTGTTGCTAGCTAGAAAGGAAAGTAGTTTTAGCATTTATAGCGACTCCATGGCAGCTCTTCAGGCAGTCACAAACGTGACATCCCTCCACCCCCTCGCAGTAGAAACGCGCAACAATTTCAAACTCGCATTGAAACAGCATAAAACTGTAGTTTTGTGCTGGGTAAAAGCGCACGCGGGGTTGGAGGGTGTTTGTGATGCGAAGTTGATTGAAAAGACTTGGTTCCAATACTTTTATTTAATCCGAATTACAATTTTACAAATTTTACAAATAGCGGTTGCTGCCTAGTGTGAGTCCAAGATTCGAATAAAAGAAAAGTCCGTTCGTTGATGTCGCCAACGGACGTCAAAAAAAAACACACCCTCCAACATATTGAGGGTAACCGTTTGCCACCCTTCTTAGAAAGCGCCTACTAATATTTAACAGCAATAATCTTGTGTGTCGGCGCCCGCTGCTTGAAGACGTCAGGAGCTTCTGTGTCTTAACATGCCCCCGGCCTTGAAAGAAGAGACTTTCAAAATAGATATGCGATGTCTATAAATCATCTTCTCCCCACAGTGGACAAATTTTCGAAAATGTTCGCCGTATAACACCCGCTTCGGTCCTGATGTCAGCCACCCTGGATATTCCATCTCTGCCCGGAAAAGTCGTCACAATCCGCCCCAAGCGCCAGTTCAAAGGTGGTAGATGATCATCCTTGATCAAAACCAAAGTGTCGGGTTTCAAATCAGCTTGGCTAGATGTCCACTTGTGTCTTGTCTGCATCTCGGAGATATATTCCTTTGACCAGCGAGTCCAGAAGTGCTGGCGGATCTGCTCCACTCGCTGGTACCGTGTAAGGCGATGTGTCGCGACGTCATTGAAGTCTGTGCACGGCGGAGCGGTCAGCGGACGGCCAACTAAGAAGTGAGCGGGGCTAAGGGGCTGGTAGTCGTGAGGATCTGTAGACATAGGACTAAGGGGACGGGAGTTCAAGACGGCTTCGACTTGTGCTAATACCGTATTGAACTCCTCGTACGTTAAATTAGAATTCCCTACGACCCGTCGCAAATGGTATTTGCATGACTTTACCCCAGCTTCCCACAAACCACCAAAATGAGGCGAATAAGGAGGGATAAACTTAAAATTTATATTTTGAGTTGTAGCGTAATGTAAAATATGTGATGAACAATTTGACAGCAACTTTGCAAACTCTTTCATGAGCCCCACAAAATTCTTTTCGTTATCGGAATAAATAATAGCCGGCTTACCCCGGCGCGAAATAAACCGCTTCAGCGCTAATAGGTACGCATCTGACGACAAATCACCTACCAGCTCCAAACTGACTGCGCGTGTTGAAAAACATATAAAAATGCAAACATAAGCTTTAACAGTTCGAGCACCTCTGCCCTTGCGGTTCAAAACATATACAGGACCCATGTAGTCCACTCCAGAGTGCATGAAAGCAAAACCCGGAATCAAACGTTGCATGGGAAGATTCCCCATAATAGGCGCGACAGGTTTTGCGCGCAGACGCGAACACCGAGCGCATTCGTAAACAGTTTTTTTTTCAATGTTTCTCCCACCTATCGGCCACCACGTCTCCCGGAGCGCATACAATAGGGCCTGTGGCGCGGCGTGCAGTAGCCGCTGGTGCTCGGTGCGGAACAGTAAAACTGTAAAGTGATGCTTGTTTGATGTTAAAATCGGATGTTTTTTACCATAGGAAAATTCGAGTGAATTACTAAGTCGCCCACCAACTCTAATGAGCCTGTTTTCGTCGAGGAACGGGTTTAATTTAATTAAATTGTGTGATTTTTTTAACTTTTCACTTTTAACCAAA
Organism: Eudonia lacustrata; assembly: GCA_947562085.1. Taxonomy (NCBI): domain Eukaryota; kingdom Metazoa; phylum Arthropoda; class Insecta; order Lepidoptera; family Crambidae; genus Eudonia; species Eudonia lacustrata. Next base: position 25,240,126 of record OX387316.1, read on the forward strand.
CTACTATAGACGTCGGGAAACGATTCACATTGTGATATTTTAACTAACAGATTCATTGATTCACTCAACTCATCGACACTCAACGGGCCCGTTAGCTTTTTGTGTGCGTAGCGTGTGTTATGTATAAATCTTAACATATAAGCACAGGCACGGTTCATCCGGTGAAACTGAGAAAATCTGTGAAAAGGAAACCAATTACATTTTTCATCTGATACACAATTAGTGTGTGTTACGTGTAATTTAGTTTCCGGAAGATCTTGTGAACAATATTGTAGATGATCAGTTATTTCAAAAAATGTGTCCGATAAAAAAGATGGGCCGTCCCACCACAGCCTACTATCATGAAGAACGTCTAGATTAGCTCCGCGGGATACCAGGTCTGCTGGATTTTGCTTTCCAGCTATGTGTTGCCATGGAAGGTCGCGCGTCAACTCGAGTATCTCAGCGGTTCTATTCTGTACAAAGGGTTTTAAAAGGTTAGGATTCATGCGCAACCAACCAATCACAATAGTGGAATCCGTCCAGAAAGTAACGCTATTAAATTGCAATAAAAGAGATTGTTTGATAGTAGTGAAAAGCTTAGCGCCTAACAAAGCACCGCACAATTCTAGACGTGGTATACTAATTGGTTTTATGGGGGCCACCCTCCCCTTAGAGCATAATAACCTGACAGTTACTGAGTCCTCACAGATGATGGTACGGACATAAGCACAGGCACCGTATGCTACCTGTGACGCGTCTGTAAAGATGTGCAGTTCGACACGTGCAGCATTATTGCCCATTACATGACGGGGTACTCGTATATTGCTTAGCAATGGAATGTTTTTAACGAACCGCTCCCAAGTGCGTGTGACATCATCGGGTAGTGGATCGTCCCAGCTAATCTTCAGTAACCACAGTCTCTGTAACATAACCTTTGCAGTCATAATAAAAGGACTAAGTAACCCTAAAGGGTCGAATATTTTTGAAACCTTTGACAGAATAACGCGTTTAGTTAAATGTTCATAATCCTTCTTGAATTCGGTCTCAAAATGTAGTGTATCAGATTGATTAAACCAGCCTAGTCCTAACGTCTTTTGGTGCGTGTTTTCATCGAGAAATAATTCTTTAGAAGCTTTAGAATGAGTTATGACGTTTTCTCTGTCAAAATTGAATATCCACTTTCTCAGTGTAAAACAACCTGACATAAGTATCTTAGCTGTTTCATTACAGATGCGTAACAACCTATCCTTATCATCGCAACCCGTGATCAAATCATCCACATAAAAATCATTATTTATAGTTCGACTAACTTCTTGATCTGAACACTCATTCGCTAGCTGCTTTAAACATCTGACACTAAGGAATGGAGCTGACGCGGTTCCATATGTAACCGTGTTAAGCTGATATACTTGCAATGTATCAGAAGGGTCGTTTCGCCACAGTATAAATTGTAGGTTTCGCTGGTCACTCGCTACTAATACCTGCCTATACATCTTTTCGATGTCTGCGCAAGCGACCCACCGGTGTTGTCTGAAGCGTAAGAGAATTGACAAAAGGTCACCTTGTATAGCTGCGCCTACTAATTGTAAGTCGTTAAGGGACTTGCCGGTGGTAGTACTTGCACTCGCATCGAATACAACTCGCAGCTTAGTAGTAGTACTATGCTCGCGAAAAACACCGTGATGCGGCATAAAATAATGTGGTGTACCCACTGTATTAACCGGAGACATATGACCCAAATTGACATATTCTTTGATAAAATCTGTGTATAATTTTTTGTAGATAGGTGCCTTGCTTAACCGATTTTCAAGCGCGTTAAATCTGCGTACGGCCTGAGAGTATGATTCACCTAACTCGTCAAGGCTTGACTTTAAAGGTACGCGCACACAAAACCTACCTTCGGAGGTACGAGTTGTAGTTTTAATAAAATGTTCCTCACAAGCCTTTTCCTCGTTACTGTGCACATCTGGTAGCCTAGATACTTCCTCAAGTTCCCAGAATTTTTGAAGCCGTGATTCTATAGATTCTGTAAAATTACATAAAACTTGGGAATCTCGACTAGTATTTGTATAAATAGGGCCCGACATTATCCAACCTAATTTCGTGTTTTGTAAGAATGGACCATTTGACAAACGGATTCTGCCTTCAGCGAGAAGATCCCAGAAGTGATCGGCACCTATCAAAATATCTACAGGGCGTGATTCTAAGTACTGTGTTCGGCTAACTGAATGTGACAAGGAAGTTGAAAGCTGGCCTTATGTGTAAAATTAGATGGCATATTTGACGTGATTTTTGGTAGTACTAAACACCGAATATGCGCAGTGTAGGACCTAGATACCGACCTAATTGTGACGTCGCAGCTCTGCGTGCATTGTGTAACTAAATTACCTACACCTTTAACTGTATGAGTGGACTGTACAAGTGGCGTGTGAAGTTTATCGCATAAAGATTTTGTAATAAAACATCGCTGACTCCCATTGTCTAGGAGTGCGCGTGCTATATGATAGTTATTATGAGCGTCGCCGACCTCAATCAATGCGGTCGACAACAAAACCGGTTCAATGACGGGAATGTGTGTGTTGAATGTGTCGCAAGATGCGTTGGGTGCATGCATATCGATGTGTGCCGGCGACTGCGAATTTCTGCCTAATGTGAACAACGCTAAAGCGTTGTTTTGTGTGCTTACATTAGACTCGTCGCGATGTAATAGCGTATTGTGTTTTTTCGAACATTTTTTGCAAGGCCCGAAACGACAGTCAGTGGCTGTGTGTCCAGCGCGCATGCAATTAATACATAACTTGTTGTGCGTGATGAAGTTATGTTTGTCATTAATAGACAAATCCAAGAATTTATAGCATGAATATATTGGATGATTCAAGTTACACATAGGGCAAAGCTTCTGATGTACGTTCTTGTTCTGAAGCGCTTTATTGGAGTTTGACGAAGAAACGTTACAGTGTACCCTCGTGTTGGTGTTTACTTGTGACGAGTTAGCGTTTCGCTTTGTAATGTCGTGTGTGCTTTTACTATGAGTGACCATTAGTGTTTCTAGCATGTCCGCCCTACGTCCGATAAAATCGAGCAAGTCGCCTACCTTCAACACTGACTTTAAATCACCGCTTTTAATCGAAGTTAAAATAATGCCTTTGTGCTGTTCCCATGCTCTTTCGGTAGTAAAATCTAATTTTGAAACAGTCATGTATATAACAAGCGTATCCCAGTGTTCAGTTGGCTCACCGAGAATTTTTAAAGCGCGTAAATTTTTCAAAATAATATCAATGAGCTTTCGTAATAAAATAGGCGATTCTTTGGTCAAAGGTTGAATGGAAAACAAAGCTTTTACGTGGTTATGCACCAATAGTCTACAATTGTCATACCTATTAATGAGTAACTCCCATGCAACGTTATAGTTTGAAGCCGAAAATTCAAGTGAATCGATAACTAATTCCGCACTACCCTTTAACGAAGACTTAAGATAATGGAATTTCTGTATTGAGCTTATTTGTGTGGAATTATGAACCAGGGACAGAAAAGTGTCTCGAAACTCTAACCAGTTCTCGTAGGAACCATCAAAGCTTGGTAACGAAATGGTGGGTAATTTTACTAGCTGTAAGGGAGATGTGTTAGAGCTTTCAGTAATCTTGCCATCAGATAGAATACCCTGCGCTTTAGCGATGACACTGTAGTAATTTGACTCGAAATCTTCCCTATAATCTAATTGCTCATCAATATTATCACTACACTCCTCTATTTTCGACTGTAAGTCGTTAAATTCAGTTAATAGACTAGCCGCCCCATTAATGCGCAATTTAAATTCGTTTTTTAAATTTGAGGACGGTTGTTGGATAAATGATTCAACATATTTTTGCAGCTTAGTTAATCGGCCTTTAATAACTCCCCTTTTACGATTAAGGATACTACACTGATCGCCACTTATTTTTGCGGGAGATTTACTTGGAGATCTACTGGGAATCACTAGATTAGCAGCACTGGGGTCAATCATTTTTGGGTGGTAAGTAAAAGGCTGGGGTACTCACGTTTTGCGAATCCACAGATAGTCAGCACTGACCCTAGTCTGGAGCTGCGCGAAAAGGATGACACTGGAATTGATACGAAATACGATATTAACACAAGTGAAGCGGGAGGTTTTGGGTTATCTTGGCTGGCACGCCTTACCGCTATTCTGGTTCTTCTTGAAGATCCCGGATCGAAGGTCCAAATTTATGTTTGTGATGCGAAGTTGATTGAAAAGACTTGGTTCCAATACTTTTATTTAATCCGAATTACAATTTTACAAATTTTACAAATAGCGGTTGCTGCCTAGTGTGAGTCCAAGATTCGAATAAAAGAAAAGTCCGTTCGTTGATGTCGCCAACGGACGTCAAAAAAAAACACACCCTCCAACATATTGAGGGTAACCGTTTGCCACCCTTCTTAGAAAGCGCCTACTAATATTTAACAGCAATAATCTTGTGTGTCGGCGCCCGCTGCTTGAAGACGTCAGGAGCTTCTGTGTCTTAACAGAGGGAAAAGAGAGAACCGATCAACTCGCCAAGGAAGCCGCTAAAGTCCAAAAAGAAACCGGACTATCGACGCGTGCCCCATTTCATTTGTCAAGAGAATTATCAGAAGTGAGTCACTTGATAAATGGAACGAAAGGTACGTGTCCAGCGACATAGCAGAGGTGACCAAGTTATTCTTCCTAGACGCCATATCAGGCAAATATAGAAACGAAATGAAATGAAATACTTTTTTTATTTGCTTCAATTTTGGGTACATGGTATGGTGTTCTTAAAAATTACAGATTCCTTCAAAATCTACTTATTATAATTAAGCATGCAAATATTTATTTAAATAAATAATATCAGAGAGCACAAGAACAAGCCAATGCAAAGCAGCCTCTCAATAATTACTGTTTAAATATTCTTGTACGGAGTAAAAGCATTTTTCAGTGAGGAACCTATGTAGTTTTCTCTTGAAAGTTGTGCCATTCAACAATCGTAGATTATCAGGCAGAGCATTAAATATTTTGACGGCCATTACGCAGGCATTTTTATCGGGCAAGCATAGTTTGAATTTCGGCATTTCTAATTTATTTACGGGTCTTTGACGAAAGTGTTTGTAATTTGGAATTTTCTTTTTAATAAATTGTTCCATATTATCATTAACGAAATTACATAATTGTTTAATGTAGAGACCAGTAAGTGTAAGAATTTTGTATTTCTTGAATAAAGGTCTGCAGGACTCTAAACGATATGCACCAAACAAAGATCTAAAACATTTCTTTTGGCATCTGAACAGCCTCGCAATATCGGTACAATTTCCCCATATCATGATACCATATTGTAGTATCGATGCTACATGGGCATGGTATGCTAGGAGTGCAGTTTCTACTGTAGATACTTCTCTGAGGCGCCTTAATGCAAACGAGAACCTACTTAATTTTTCACAAACAGATCTTACATGGCTCTTCCAGTTACAGTTTTCATCAATATTTATTCCTAGAAACTTAGTCGATTGCATTGATAACGATAGCGATAGCGATCGATAGAGATAGCTTTTTAAAATACTGTGTCAAAGTTATAGAAATAGTTAGAAAACGGAACAAAACTTAGATAATAATTGTTGAAATAGTCTATTTTAAATAAAAATTACATAGTAATAAAATTAAATATAAGATTTCTGTACCAACTAATAGTATAAGATAAGAAAGAACATGTAACTAATTTAAAACTGCCCAAATGGGAAAATGTAAAATAGTGATAAGTTATAAATAAGAAAAACTGTATACTATAAGTCTCTGATATGCTTCCCAAATTGTAATTAAAATGTGTCCTGAAAAACTTATTCACCCTGGATATATAAAGAACTATGTAAAATAAAATAAATAGATTAGATAGACTAGGTAAACAAAAGGCGGACCACCAGGTGGAATAAAAGATGACGAATGAATGTGAAGAATGCGGAATAAAAATGCGAGAGGAATAAAAGCGAGAACTAGCATGCATGAGAATTGCCAAAATAGGCTCCGATTATGTCAGAGGTAGTATTAAAAAAATCCATTACCCTTTCACCAACCTTAAATTCGACCCTCCTATTTCCTGATGAATTTTTTGATTGTTTTTCTAGCATTTCATATGGTTTTTCTATAGTAGCTGGAGGTCTAAACAAAGAAAATCTATTTCTAAGTTTTCTAAACTCTGTACCCAGCATAAGCCTGGCTGGTGTCACTCCAGTGGTATTGTGTACAGCATACAGATATGTATACAACAATATATATACTTATAACATATACAGGATGTCCCAAAAATGGCACGCCAGGCTGACACTGGAGATAGCTTAGCTATAAACCTATCAGATAAAAAAAATAAACAAAAAAAAATAATTATAATCAAAAAAAAATTAAAAAAATAAAAACAAACTAAAAGTGGAGTTTTTAGAAAAGAAAAAAGTGGCATTTTCTCTAAAATTAAGAGACTTTTACTAGTCATGTTATTTTTATCTGATAGGTTTAAAACGAACTAAAAGTGGAGTTTTTAGAACATAAAAAAGTGTCATTTTCTCCAAAACTATGAGACTTTTACTAGAGTCATGTTATTTTTATCTGATAGGTTTATAGCTAAGCTATCTCCAGTGTCAGCCTGGCGTGCCATTTTTGGGACACCCTGTATCAATTATGTGACTCAGTAATAAAGATATACTCAAAGTAAACACTCGTTTGTTCTTGTCGTCTCCCGATAGTGGCATTATGGGGCATATTTCTCTTTGATTACAGAGACCTCCAGCTATTATAGAAAAATCATATGAAATGCTAGCTAATCCCATCCTCGTCGCCAATTTGTTGTGTATTGGGTAAAGGAAACGCACCGGCACCACAATTAAATTAATGTAGGTTTAATTGAAAGAAAGAAAGATGAAGTTGTCAAAGACCTGAAAGAGCTGGAAGTGCCTGACTGGTCTCAATTGGCACAAAATAGGAAGGAATGGCGCACTTTGATGTCGGAGGCCAAGATCCACTTCGGATCGCTGAGCCAGCGTAGTAAGTAAGTAAGTAAGGTTTAATTCTAACACACATGTAACACACACTCCTTACCGTGACAATGCCGAGACGTGAGAGAGCGAGAGGAATATAATTATGAGCAAGACAAAACATCCATTTCAGTTCGGATACAATACCACTCCATCTAGAAATCATTTACCCAGTTTGGATACACCACATAATTAATATATACCTACAAATGTAACAAACTAATCAAATAAAGAGAAGCTCGATGGCGCATCAAACAACTTTCGCAGTACCGGTCCATCGGATGGGTGACCGAATAAAAATATCTCGAGCTCCTCCGTGCTTCAGAAGACACGTTAAAGCATTGGTTTCGGTTGTTGTCATAGCATATCAGTCAAAGTCAAACCCATCCACCAGCTCGAGGCCAGCATGTTGGATTAAGGCCCGATTTCCGCATGTGCCCAGTAGTGGAACCTTTATAGCCTGATGGTGCTAATGAACATGAAAACTGCATGTTTTTAACACATTAATTCTTGAATTTGCAAAATACTATATATTTCTAACAAAACTGCTGTGCATATTAATAGCGTAAAATGTTTAGCTATAGCAAAAAGTACTCTGTCGTAGGTACCTTTAAAATAACAATATTAAACCTTTATATTACTGACGTATTATGAACGTAAACTCAGCTAAACAAAATCTCAACGAGGTGTAGTGAACGTATGTGATTTCCATGCAATTGCTGCAAGCCGTTGGCACGTTAAGACTTTCTGAATAAGTCCTAAAAGTACAACAGACATACAGTTTAAAAACAAACTCGGAGGCTACAGCGTGTTGCGAAACAATCCAGATGTTAAGACATCGCGTACGTGACGTGAATGCCGACCAGAGCCGGCCGCCCAATAGTTGTACATAGTAGTTATTGAATATTAAACTCACGAAATGGGATACTGTGGACTGGGATAAGTTAGTTTATTGAATGAGCTTGTTTGTTATGTCTACGTTTCTTGGCTTTTACTAAATGTGGCGGTTTTGAGCAAATTTGATTGTTACTCGTACACCATCATAATCCATAATCACACTCATAGTACATAACTAAATATTTCAGTACCTTTATATTCGCACTTTATGTTACTGTTACTCTAGCCTGACGTTTCGAATAGGTACTGTAAGGAGTTTATATGCAGCTCATAGTAAAAGCTAGTTTAATTTATTTGTATGTAAACCTCTTTAGTCTGGATGACTATTTGAATCATCGAATACGTAATTAAAAAGGTTTGCAACAGTTTGACACAGTCGCAGCCAGGAGTAGTCAGGAGCTAGACAGCCCGGCTAAGAGCCGAGGTGCTCGGAGATCAGTAATAAAAAATGTAATAGTTTAATTATGAATACACTAAGTTAAATGAAAGTGGTGTTATCATTTCACATATACACACCACAGTACCTTGCAGTATCTGTGCTCACAGCTCTCCCTGATGACTATAGTTCTTAGAGTTGGTTTATTTTTTTATTACGTGCATCCCGATTCATGCAATCATGGATATGAAACAGAAAGCGTTTGTAGGTAGTAATCTCGTAGAACATTGAAGTGTGCTATAAGATTCGTAAGATTCGTCGAATAAAACAGTGACTGATTTACGTTTCAATTAGAATCGAACAACATTGATCACAAAAGGACTGTTTCGTAATTCCAATGGAAACTCTACGAAAACAAAAGGCGATTTGTGTCACACAAAAGAATCGCGTCAAAGGTTCGAGGAACGTTCGCGCAGAAGCAAGATGGCCGCCGTACGTGCGCCGCATCCGCGCGCCCGCACGTAGCCGCACGACCCGCTCGACCGGTCGGCGGCGAGCCGGCGTTTCGGATCACCCTGTATTCCGACCGTGTATACATTGAAAAATAACTGTGCTCCAATTCTGCTATGAATTTAAGTGGGAGTTACCAAGGAAGACATTTTTCGAGTTTAACGATGATTTAGAACTTAGTAGAGTTTGTGTGAAAAATCCTTAACTCGTTTCTTGGGAATTGAAAAGAGATTTCTATTATGGTCACTTATACAACAATACTGCGCAAGTCGAAAAATGGTCATGTGCAGTTTTATACTTCTAAAATCTTTCCAACGAAGTATAAAACGGCACATGGCCATTCATCGACTTGCGCGGTATTATATAAGCGACACTATACTAAACTATAATGAAGCTCTGACCGCTGAAGATGAAAACCAATCGATACGAGTACGTATTTTTTAAGTGAAAACTTCTTTAGCGGCGTTGTACACTTTTTTTGTAATGGGTAAAAAATGTTAAATTCGCGTCAGGACACGTGACCGTCAGGACACGTGGCCTGATCGAAAATTCGTAAGACGGATGGCAGCCGGCGCGGCGTAGGAGAGGAAGTATCCCCCTCTCTTTCTACGGCGCGGCGAAAATGTATGCCTGCTGTTTCGTTTAGGCGGCGCACGGCGCTTGCGCAAATGTTCGAGTACTTTTTAATGTAATATAAATTGTCGTTTGTGTACGATAGCGCATTAAATAAATATTGTATTCTACCACATAAATGATAGTACTTTTATACTGATAATTGAAGCAATTCGTGCAAAATTATTCCCTAACCATTCCAAAATATCAAAAATGCACAACGTTAATATTCAAGTTTTCACTTCTGCTGGCACTCCCGGAGTGCAACCCGTCGTTTTTTTACCTCAGATAACCTTGACATGTCACCCAAAATGTAGTTTTGAATGTATGAAAACTTTGAACACAAATAGACGTGTCGCCGTGCACGCTATTACCCCAGAGAGCACCGCTCTAATTAAATTCGCGAGCGACTAATTTGCATTTGAGTAATCCTCTGTTGCATAACCTACAGTATCAAGACCGTTTGATCCAGCGTCACGTCCACGTCTATGTTCCGCGATCGCATGACCGAGATCACGATAAACACTGCACCGTGTACAGGAACGCTCCGATAATGTGAAAATTTGTCGTGTAGCGGTATTACGGGCGCGCAGGGCCACATTTGGGAACTAGCCATAATAATATATGGGTCATTTGGGTCAAATCCAAAATAGCGTCCTCAACTGCTACTAGAACCTTTTGGTAAAGGCAATCTTTCGTCTTCTAAACCAGAATTTAAAGTATAAATGTCCACTATATCTATTTCTTCAGTTCTATCCAACCCAAATGGTACCTGAAAGAAATCACATAAGAGTAATTTACTCTTATACACCTCTAAAGTATTTTATTTGTGGCAAATAGATATGGTTTCTTTTTAGTAAAAGTTGTTTATACAAATTAATAGTTTCATTCTCTCTCGCCATGTTATACCCTTTCCCAATCAAGCTTCCTTGCAGCTGGTCCCCAAGGTCCGTGGCTCTACCCCGCGCCGCGATAAGGCGTACACACCCGTACACTCGTACATATATCCACAACGAAGAAACGAAGCGAAGGCTCATCGATCCCATTCATAGGCAAACACACACATTAGCGTACTACCCGTAGCTTATTATTAAAGTTTTTAATTACATTTCCGTTCGGAAAGGTGGGAGTTCATGGATATTAGACAGTTTAAAGTGATAGCTGACATTAACGTTTCACTTTTAACTTGTGTACTTTCATAGATTACAAACGATTTTTTTCACATAAATGTTTTAGAAAAATATACCTAAAAAAATAATATTGAAATTGAACACAATATTTCCCAATTAACACATAGATACAAGAAACATCAGAATTGAATTAGACAAAAACAGTTTAATCCTGTTGGAGACTTGCTAGGCCTCAATAATGCTAGGTAACTGGAATTAAAAATAGATGGTCTCGTTGACATTAACACAATAAGTGCACTATTAAGCAACAAAAAATATAGACAAGAATTAATAAAATATATGGAGGCTGTTGTTAGAGGTGCAAATCATAGGAACAAAAGTAAGTTATGTAAGTGTAAAAAATGTGTATAAATATGTGTGTTACAATATAATAATAAGGTGTTTTAAATTTAAGTAGGTAAGCAATTTGTATTTAAATAGTATGTAAATAGATTTAAAAAAATATATTAGCCTTAAGAATATTTACTATTATTTAGTAAGAGAATGGCGTTCAAATAAAGAAACAAAAAAAAATGCTTGGTCCGGCATCATCCTGGAGAACAGGAAGAACATAAACTGGGAAGAACAGGACTTTTTTATGGGAACGTCACTAAAACTAGAGTAGAGGTAAGGTAGACTACTTCCTATGTGTTTATTATATTGTATCTTGTATATTCTAATGTCATTGTATAATAATTAATCTAATTTCAACTTGTATTCGTGTGATAAATGTTATTGATTTATGTCGTTTTCATCACAATAAATAAATCCTTAAGCTCTTATGATCGGGGTGGAGTCCCAAATATACCACCATAATTTTTTTCTGTATCAAATGATGCCCTTACTACGGTCCTGCCAGTTTCCACACGAAATACACGGGTTGTGACGCCGCCGCCGCCGCCTGCGCCGCCCGTCTGAGCGGCATAACTCCAGCGCCTGCGAGGTGCGGCGCGGCGCACGGAGCGATTTACACGGCGACCGCCGAGCGACGCGACTACGCAATTTCAACTAACTAAATTATTGTGACGGTCGCAAATAATAACTTTGGGAGTAAGCAGCGGGCATCGCAACTATTATGAGGCTAACCGAATTCATAAGTACCGTTCTATATTTAATATTTTCCAACGAAAAAGTCATATTTTGATATTGTTGTTATCAAACAATATAGGTACCTAATTCTGTCTTCCAAACCGTGACTGAGTGTCCGGGGCATATATTCCTCTCAAGTTGTACGGCTTGTTCAAAGTCAGTTTGGCTAGCTGCCATCTTATATAAGTAAACAATACCATAATAATGTTTTAGTGGCATTGTCTTATTTGAAGCAAAAAAACATCTTTGTGTTTCAACTTTCCGCGGGAAGTTCTTTTATAAGTTTTGCGTTATCGAATCTTATCTTATCTATTAGTGAGCTGGCATAACCGCTCTCAATACATTAAAATGCCTAAATATCGAAACCATTGATTAAAATGAAAATCGCTTCATTTAAACGCACCGATAATACGTGAATCACCAAAGAAAATTAATTAAAAAGTTCGAAAGTCCGTGGAAAATATCGCGCAATCGAACTTTAACAGAACAGCAGAAGAAAGTGGAAAAACGTTTAACGGAATCTGCATAATTCCACTGCAGACAACAAAGCCGTTGAAGACGCATTCTGCATTCCAACAGTTGCCGCGCAACAATAATATTAAAGAGGAAATTTAATGCAAAAGAGACGCGCGACAAACGGGAGGGACGCGCGACAAACGGGAGGGACGCGCGACAAACGGGAGGGACGCGCGACAAACGGGAGGGACGCGCGACAAACGGGAGGGGTGCAATCAACATCTCATTAGCGGACTCCTTAATTCGCGTGTCCCGGAGGAGCGGCCTGGCTTCTTCGATAAACCGTTTAATACAATTCGCTTTTCTGCGCCACTCGTCGTTCTTGTCTTGGGTCTCCTCGGTACTACTAACAGTGATTGTGTTTAAAAAACCTGCCAAGCGTGAGTGCGACGTGCGGAGTACATGCTCTGTTGCAATTTAGTTATTTTGCTAATATAATAGAATTATGGATATAGTAGGTTAAATCTTTTTATTTATTCATTTACACGCATAAAGCACAAAAATGTGAAAATAAAACAGTAAATTAAAAACAGTTATGCTCTTTGTCCAGCAGTGGACGTCTTTTGGCTGAGATGATGCTCTAAATTGCTGCATGAAATCTGTGTATGTATGTATTATTTTATAACAGAAACTAAAAATCATGGTCGGGGGTACAGTACATTGAGATCTGTGACTTTATTAGAAAGTGGCCCAGTACGTTTAATAATACTTTGTTAAAATTGGTTCTGAAACAATTTTATTTTACATTTTATTCCATTCAGCAACACTCAAGCTACTCAAATTAAATATTTATTGCATGCAATACGTACAATACAGAGACAAGAATAAACCTTTTTCGAGCTTACTCGCAAGAAACTGTTCCTCAGTATAATGAGCACTGCCAGTAGTTCTCCGAACCTTCAAAAGAATCCAAACTATGCGTAACAAGTTTTAAATTATGTTCATAGTTACAAAATACATTATTCTTCTTTCGAGTCAATGAAAGAAAAATATTTAATAAATAAATAAATAAACTTTCCTACACTCACACCAATTATCTAGCCCAAGAGAAGCTTCGTTATGAAACTCGTTATATGGTTACTAGACAACGGATAAACATACTTAAAATACTTTAATACATATTTATTGTACATAGAAAACACCCAGATCCGAGACAATTTATAAAAACAATAATTTCTAAATTGACCCGACCGGGGATCGAACCCGGAACCTCAGAGATGGCGACACCATGAAAACCGGTGTACAAACCACTCGACCAAGGAGGTCGTCAAATAAATGAAGTACTGCATACCTTTATAATTACCTAGTGTTTAGGCGCAGAATGTTGATCGAGGTGTAGACTCTACACTTTAGAGCCCACAAAAAATAGAATGTCTAGATTGCATCTGGTCGCAGGTAAATTGCGTTTGAGAAAAGTTTAATGAACTCGTGGAATGTGTCACAATTTTCGATTGTCACATTCACGCTTGTTTCTTTTTGAACTTTGAACTCTTCAAACTCTTAGATTCGGAAATGAAAAAATATACGCAATAGACAAAGAGCAATTTTTAAATAAGGTGTTGCAACTTTTGTACTGTAAGCAAAACAGCACTGTCTAATAAACCACTGGCCAAATCAATAAACCATTTAAAACTACAAAGCGAAATCTCGATGTCATGGAGTCTAATATTTTTAACATAATTATGGTACAAATTTGTAGGTTTACCTTAAAGGCAAAACATGTTAGGACATAACTAAATGTAACAGCTTCACCATGTAGATACAATTAATAAGTATATTTTTATGTTTAAAGCTGTATAATGGCAAGGTAGGAGTTAATGTCCGTGCTGGGTTCCGTGGAGCGAGGCGACCGCCGCCGCCGCCGCCGCCGCCGCCGCCGCCGCCGCCGCCGCCGCCGCCGCCGCCGCCGCCGCCGCCGCCGCCGCCGCCGCCAGCGCTGCCAGCCCGCTGCACTCGGCTGGCTCACTCATGTCGCCGCGTCGAGGTGCGAGAGCATGTCACACGACATAGATATAATAGAGATATTAAGAAATAACACTTATTAGTTCCAAAACATTAACTATCATGATCACTTACAAGATATATATTTTTTTAGTAGAAAAAATCAACCGAGTTGGAATCGAACCCACGACCTTCGACTCCCATTCGAGCTCCCTGAGACAAGTTGATTTATTCTAGTAACATTATATCTTAGTATTGAATATTAAGGTGTAATGTTTAATGCTAATAAAAATTAAACGCCTACCCGACCAAGCCAGGAATCGAACCTGGGTCTTTCGCAATCCGGGCGGCTGCACTGACCGCTATGCTACCGGGAAGGCTGACCTAAGCGCTGAATTTTATCACTTCATTTTTTTATTTTTTGAGTGCTAATAGCGGCACAATGCGCCATCTATCCAACGATCATTGCAACCGATGGCTATGCAGATTCATCTTTGCTTATGAAATACCACAACGCTAAAGTAAATTTTTACTTTTTATTTTCAAGTGCTAATTGCTGCACTGAACCTAAATTAAATATTTATAAAATTTATAAAATACAGTTAAAAAAATTAAACGCCTACCCGACCCAGCCAGGAATCGAACCTGGGTCTTCCGCAATCCGGGCGGCTGCACTGACCGCTATGCTACCGGCTGAATTTTGCCACAGATTTTATATTTTATAAGTAGGTATTTAATTTAGCTTCAGTGCAGCAATTAGCACCTGAAAATAATTCATATTATTTGAATACGATTTTATAAAAATTTGTCCCTTTTCAAAAGGGACGCTTAAATAGTACCTACTTAAATATTTATTATGATTTTAAATCAAAAATTGTTTTACAGATTTTTTTTAATTCATTAAATTTATACAAAATATTATTCTTATACTATTTATATTATTTTATTCTAATACTAAGACTTCAGTTAAATTAAAAAATGGGACTGATTTAACGTAATCTATTTGTGCGACTGTTTAAATTAACTGACAGTAGGGAGTGGAGGCACAGGAAGCTATTTCGGAAATCGAAATTTCGATCTTCGGTGAAAACGAACTTTTAAAATAAATCATCAAATCAACTACTGCATGAAACGTGTCAAAATTTAAGCAATCACTTTATCAATTGAGGGGACGATTTTTCTTTACATTGTATAACTGAGAATCCCTTGAAACTTATTATGGTTGATTACCACAAGCCGATATAAGTAGTTTAGATGTATAAAATAATTTTATATTTTTATGAATTATTTAAAGATTTTTTTATAGTGATAGTCTGCAAACGAGCAGGCGGGCCGCTTGACGGTGAGCGGTCACCGCCGCCCATGGACATCAGCAACATCACAGATGTTGCTTTTGTGTTGCCGACCTGAGAAAAACCTCTTTACACCCCTTTTGAAAGAATCCATGTCGTAGCTCAATGGGAAAACCTCGGATGGCAGCTCATTCCACAGTTTGATGGTACGTGGATTAAAGTCCATTTGGAAACGAACCGATCGAGAGAACAGCGGCTCCAGAAAGTGTGCGTTTGCCCTGTTCCGATGGCGAGCGGTGCGATGGTAGAACGAGGAAGTGGGCACCAAATTAAAAAGTTCCTCAGATCATTCTCCATCATACAGGCGGTAGAACACACACACCGAGCCGATGTCACGTCGCAAGGCTAAGGGTTCTAACCGGTCGGAGAGCTTAAGATCGTTGACCAGTCGAATGGCGCGTCGCCGCAAAGATTCTAGTGGGTCAAGCTGGCATTAAGGAGCCCCGGACCAAAGGTGAGAACAGTACGCCATGTGTGTTCTAACTTGGGCTTTGTACAACTGTAAAAGTTAATGAGACGTGAAGTACCGTCTCGCTTTCCTAAGAACTTCTAATTTCTGTGATGCCATCTTCGTTTTGTCCTCTAGATATTTGCGGAATTGCATCATCACCGGATATATCACAAGACCAAGGATCCCAATGCTACTTGAGATGTTAAGTGGAGTGCTCTGGAACTATTTGAACGACAAATGGATACTTTTTGGCGATGAACACGCAAACTTGTGTCTTGGTATGGTTGAACTGAACCAGATTCGATCCACTCCATCCCGAGACTCGTTCCAGGGAGTTTTCAACTTTGGATACTAGTTTCAGTCGATTTTCCTGTGTGAAAGTCCGAGGCACATTAGATTTTCCAATGCACAGGGCATCTCCCGTACTGTCATCCGCATAGCAATGCATATTCTCAATGCTAATCATATCATTGATATGCAGAAGAATCAGAGTGGAAGACAAAACCGAGCCCTGGGGAACACCAGCATTTATGAACATGACATCAGAGCAGCAACCGTCGACAGCGACCTTAATGCTGCGCCCACACAGTAAGAGAGGAGGGATGTGATTGCTTGGGCCTGTAGTTCGAAGGGTCTGATCGATCTCTTTTTTTAGGAATCGGGTGCACAAGCGCTAACTTCCAGGAAGACTGAACACTATGGACTTGGTAGGAAAATCGACATAGGGGTGTTATTACTGGTGTCAACTCGGGAGCACACATTTTCAGCACCACTGCAGGTACACCGTCAGGCCCACTCGACTTCCGGACATCAAGGGCAGAGAGTTCCCGTTTAATTGCCTTTTGTGTAAAGCGAATCCCTCTCTGCCATATAATTTTTTTGCCGCAGGATGTTTGGTGGCATACCTCTCTTGTCATCCAAGGTCGAGTTTAAGGCGAAGAGCCTTCCCAAAAGGTCGGCTTTCTCTTTCGCACTATGGGCCAAATCAGTCTCAGATGAACGCAGTGGAGGGAGGCTGGACCGACAGAATTTATTTTCAGCAGCTTTGGCGAGTAACCAGAACGCACGTGATCCGGAGGGATACTTGGTCAAACGATCATCAATTTTCAATCACAAATTTACGCATGTTTCGTCAAAAAATTATCAATCAATCAAGAAATTTAAAATTATATCGACTATGGTGTACGTACTAGATAGATTCTGTAATTTTTACTTTTGTAACTGTACTCCATCTGTTTGACAAAAAATTATGAATTATGAATCAATGAAATTATTCGGAATGTCAGTGGCGTTCAAAACGCTCACGTGGAAACATTTTATCAACACTCTTCCGAATTCATTGTTAGTTATTAAAACATAATATAAAATAAACTTGTGTATTAATGCTGCTGTGCAACTTTTTAATTCAGCACCAATTTGCCATAAATAACTTTTTTTTGCATGTCTTACTATCCAAAAGTAACTGTTACCTACTTTCGGAATTTTGGATCAAAATAATTTGTTAAAAAAACCATTTCAGTGAGCGTCAACACTTATAAAGATCTTAACAATTGTATACTTCAGCTAGACAGACGGCGCTCGCGCCGTCGTCGTTTCGTTATCCGAATCCGTTTCGTCCGAAGCCGAATCGTTTTTAATTTGCGTGTTTCCGAGTTAATCTATAGCCAAATGTTAGAAGTGAACCTTGATCGCCAGTAGCCCGCGCGGCGTTTGTGCTATGTTAACTGCAAGTATGTATTACATTTGACTTATTATTTGGATATATGTTTAAAAAAGAGGCGTGTCGCCCGTTTCCGACAGAGGCAGCGTCTACATTCGACGCTCCGTTCCCGCAGTAGGCGCCCAACTCGCCGAGGCATTCCACAGACACCAATAAGTACCTAATTAAGGGAATTGGAGATTTATTGCCTCCAATTACCGTGTAACAACATTAATCACAGAGGTTAAGCGAAGATTATTTATCAGCTGTTGAATTGGTTCGTTTGAGCTGCTAACCAGTGTTTACGGTTTAAGCATGCGCGGTGATGCACTTTTGCTGAACGTAGAATATAGGGTTTCAGAATGCCTGTGTTGTGAGAACTTTTACTAATGCGACTGAGAACTGATGTTAAACCTATTGACGCTAGCACCGATTTCTTTTTGTATGTACCCAACATATACAATTATAGGAATGTTCAGTTCTAAGCATTGTCTGCGTATACAGAAGACGTTTCCTTCAAAATGTGTATATTTTCATTGCTCTAAGAAACGATCGATTTCCTCCATGTTTCTCCTTCGGGGTTGATTTGTTTAGCAAATTTAACTCCTATTGGTGGTTTTAGCAATGTGCTAGCAAAACAGTGGGGCCAACATCCGGTGGATGTTGGCCCCACTGTCATTTGTCATGGGTCAAAAAGATCGTATAACAAGGCTTGGTGAAGCCTTGTTATACGATCTTTTTGACCCATCCTCGCACGCATCTTGCTGTGGCAACTTTCATTTGAAGTTTTTAGAAGGTGTTTTTCTTGTGAAGACTGTCTTTACTAAAAAAGGTTATATTACCTCGCTGAACATTACTCACAATTTCACAATTTTACAACTTCACAAATACAAACAATGTGGTGTCAGAAATAATTAAGTTATTAGTGTTGAGGCAAAACCTCACGATTTAGATAGATTAAAACAACAAATCGGCAAAGTATACAAGTTTCAAATCAATCAAGCAATCACAACTTGGTAACGCAATTAAACGAAACAATGCAATAAACAAGGAAGTCCCCGCGCCCGCACCCGCCCTTGGCTCCGCGCACGGGAGCGGCGGGGGCGGGGGGCGCGCGCGGGCGCGGCGGCGGGGGCGGCCGTCGCCGACTTCATTTGCGCTAAACAGTATAATCAATCGAACGAGTCATGAATAATTCGGGAACAACAGCCCGGCCGCCGCCCCCCGCGATGAATAACACCCTTAAAACATTTCCGAAACTCTATTCTGAGAACTTTAAATTTGATGAGTGCCTACCCCATTTCTGAAATGCTAGCTTAAATATGATATTGCTTTTAGAGCGGTTTTTTGCCGATATTCCACATAGCTGTGCTCTAAATTCATCAGTCAGTTCTACAGACTGCCTAAACTCTAAAAAAATCTAATTAACTGCAGCTACGCTTACGTTGCACTATCACTTTTGTAACCCCCTACTCTACCCATAAAATACAGGTAAAACGAAGTATATATTTTGTTGTAATTAACGACGATATAATTTACCCGCGAAGTGACAACCAAAAACGTATACAGGAAGCTTGTAACAGTGTGGGTATTTGGCTCCAACAAATCCAGCGTACCAAATAGGTGGACATCAGCGTTCTCCTGCAGCCGATAATTAGGCTGATGAGTTAATTGATCAAAGTCGGCGCTTGACTCTGCACTCATTTATCACGCCCGCTGTTTCACATTAGATCAGCAGCTCAGCACTCTGTACGTATTACACAGCTTTTCATTTGGATAACCGCCTTACTGAATCAACTTATACTTGTAATGTACAAATTCCGATTCCGCCAAGTTCGGGAATTATTTATTGCGCAAGATATTTTATAGAATTACGATTGAGGAATATTTTGTAAATATGCTTTCAGACAAATTTAACACACAGCAGACAGTCTACTGTACTGTAGCTGATTAAATAAATATTAAAATAACATTGTATGGCCATTCCGCGAAACTCCTCACGTTTTATCACGGCTGTCTACTTTTTTGTAGGCAGCAGTAATTTTGTACGTAGTTTCAAGCCTACCTGCCTAGTGCGTACGTTCATGTGTAGGTACAGGTTAATGTTATCGTCTTATTTTATCGTCGATTTTATTCTCGATAGAAGACGCGTTCCGAACTGAAGGTACAATCATGACTATTTCAGTGACGAGAGTGAGGTAGTACTCATGTAGAGTGAGGTAGTACTCATGTAGAGTGAGGTTGTACTCATGTAGAGTGAGGTAGTACTCATGTAGAGTGAGGTAGTACTCATGTAGAGTGAGGTAGTACTCATGTAGAGTGAGGTAGTACTCATGTAGAGTGAGGTAGTACTCATGTAGAGTATTGTCTTTTTTTACTTTGATTTGATTGTCCTTTATTTTATTTTTTTGTCTGTTTATTTGTGATGGAAAGTGTCATTTTATGATGGGGCACTGTCCAATATTTTGACGCTGTAAGGGAGAAAAGAGCTCTCAGTACAAGATCTCCCGCCCAGAGTAGATAGACTTACGAACCGATGGCTTAGAATGATGTTCACAAGACCTATTTGTAGCCTAAACTTAATAAATGATTTTGAATTCTTTGAATTTACTTAATCCGTGGTTCAGTGACAAGTTTGAGCGCTTATCGATTAAGCTTTGCCGTGAAGACAACGAATTCAACTTTCTAATAGACCTAAATTTCAAAGAAATATATGTTTTCATAATACTACTTTTGCTCTTTTCTTTCCATGCCTGCGCCTATCTTATTTTGACTTTTCTTGAGATGCAAACAAGAAGTGTGTGCATATAAAGACGCATACTTGTATAATGTAAACAACAATAAAATACAAATGCGCTCGTAAATGTCGGCAATGTCGTGAGGCGCGTACGTGTTGCATTGGCGTGGCTGCGTCTAATCGCGAGTCATAGCACGCCCATCCATAACAAAATGCATCTGAATGCAACAAAATACATGTTCAGCACAATAGAGTATGTGTCGGAGGCAGCGGCGCGTGAGCACGAGCAGGGGGCAACGCGGCGGCGGCTGCGGCGGGGAATAAAAGTTTTTATATTCCGGTATATTTATCACTAATTCGGGGCCATTCATCTAGGCGTAACAATGGCGAACAGTTGAATTCACACAAATGGCTTCAGCCAGTGTATTCTAAAGAAAATCTCGTGTATTACAAATAGCCTGCTATAAAGGTCTCTCTCATGGGCTCGTAAAGAAAAAGAACTTTTGCTGGATCATAACACGGAAAATTTGGTCAAAGGAGTCTCTATAAAGTTTTTATCTTGTTCGCTGATTAGTTAAGGAGGCTGGTTTATTTTCTGCGCGAGTTTTGTTTTGCCTTTAAACGCAAACATCGCGTGCTTATGACAGCTCCAACTGTGAAGAAAAGTTTTTACAGTTAGAATAATGCATTGCTGGGGCTGAGGTAACGCTAAAGCGCAACTTAAACTAGTTTTATTCAAATATTTTAGTAGACAATATAGTACGTTAACCTAAATGTATCTTTGTATCTAAAAAAATTAACAATTGCGATCAATAACGTTCTGACAATTTTTATAAGAAAGATCTTTAAACACTTAGATGAATGATTGGCCTCGCTGCGCTCGACTAGATACTTACCGCGCTACCTAAAAACAATAGCTCCGTGAATGCGGCAACTCAATATTGTAGTGTGTGTCCTTCTTGTAGTAATATTTTTACACAATTTAACTACGCAAAGCGGCATTTCACTTCGGTTTATGACCAAAATTTAACAAAACATTCGGTACGCGCACCTCACACACAGTTTGCAACGCGACTGACAGCAGGCGACTGACTTGGGTACGCCGACTTCGGCATAGTATTTATTGCCGCATTAAACAAGTACGCCGCGCCGGCGGTATCTAGTCTAGCGCAGTGAGACCAATCATTCATCTAAGTTTAAAAAGTTTTTGTCACATAATATTACGTATATTAGGTATACGTATATACCTAATTAATTAAATGCTTAAGCACATCCACTTACATCTAAATATAGTGTAATTAAACCGTTCTTGCATAGGTCGTGGGTGGCATAACGTCCCTCATGATGAACCGTCGGTATTTACGTAGATACAGCAACACTCGTTAATACAGCGTGAAGCGTGCGCGTCGATGCAAAACTAACCAGATAAAACTAGATCCGGGATAGGAAGCGGCCAGCGCGCACCGGCGCACGTGTGCCCGGACTCGGAAATTAACGCGATTTCCGCATCGAGTTGGAGTCATGACGCTTTGGAGGGAGCAGATGCCTCGCCCGCGTGTATCGTGAAAACGAATACAAATCGACGGACACACGTCGAGTTCTGACTACAGCTGATCGACAACCGCCTTTCCGTCCTTCCTGTCTTTAGAAAAGTTAAAGAGACACCATGACAGGATGCGACTTAACAAGTATATGTGCATAATTCGACAACCTTGCGTCACATGCAAAACTTTTCGCTCGGCCGACAAGGCGGGCCCGCTCAGTATGCTAAGTGTTTTATTTTGAATAAAATTTGCATGTGGCGCTGTGTTAGGGTCGTGCCAAAAAGTGTGACCGCACATTAAGGCCAGGTGACCTACGACCTCCGTTAGCGATTTGGAAGGCGGCCAGAACTCCGCGTAAATTTTGTTTCCACAGTTGAACATTAGGGGGAAGGGTTTAATATGAACAGGGGCCGGACGCACTTGTTCAGGATGAAACTAATCATGTTCAGATAACAATGTAAGCTTATTTTGGAGTAAATATTCATAAAACTTTTTCCTCGTGTTTATTGTGAGATTACTCTCCATGTCAGCTTATTTAATGCCATTTGGTAAGATGTTACAGTTTCTAATAAGCGTCCTTAGAGTCCTTAGATTTGTAGGGGCTCTGATACAAAGTTGTTGTTGTTTTATTGCTTTGATTAGAGGAACTGGTAGTATACCAGGATGGCCTTAATATGGATGGCAAACCACAGAGTACACACGCTGCGCCTACAGCGACCTGAGGCGCTCTGCGTCCGCTGCAGCGCGGCAGCGGCAGCGTGCAGTAGCAACAGGTGCGTCACTGCAAAAAGGTTGTTTTTAAGCTGTTTAATTTGTCTCCTCCAATCGCATGTTGCATGTCATTTAATTTGCTTTTTTTGACTAATGTGTTAGCTGAGCTTTAAGTTGTCCAGAAATAAGTATATGAAGCCGTACTTTTTGTGTTATTTAAAACAAAAAAAACATTATATCTGTTTTGGTAACAAATCAATTACTAAACACGCATAATAACGGAGCTTAGCGACGCGCGAACTACTCATATAGGGTTTTAGGATATACAGCTTCATTTTTTTTTATCTTCTGTTTTTAATACCTACGTACGGCTGCCATTTTTGTTTTTATATTTTTTTATTTTGTGTGTTACGGTTATGTTGCTATCGCAGCATCACTTAAACCGGTTCCGACGGAAGATCAGCGCTAACCTCAAGGCTAGCATCTTGCTGAGTCGGAACCGTTTTGGGACTCCTATGTTTTTTTTATTCCCACTTTTATCTTTATGTTTAAACTGTTCTGTCCTAAATAAATTTATTTTCATTTCATTTCATTTTATATATAGGTTAAATGATATTGACCGCTTTCCGTAGCAGTGTAGAATGAAAACAAGTTGCAACGTGCTAGTCGCTTTATACACAATAGAACTAATTAAATAAAGGAAGAGAATGTAGTATTGGAGCAAATCAAAGATTTCGATTTCCAGTAAATCAACCCAAACGGTCATCGGGAGCGGGCGGCTCCATAAAAATTGTAACGATCACCGCAATACCGTAATAACAACAGCGCCGCCAAAACTGGGAAAAAGAAGAGGGACGTTATCAAACCGAAAACTAATTCAAAGTTCCGTCATTGTTTGCCATCAGGGAACCGAGTGGAGGAATAAAAAGCATCTTGTCGCCAAACGATATCGAGTTTCTTAAAGCAATTAAGATAAAACCGACGACAAAAGCCTGTGGGAATCTTGCTCCCCTTTGTTGGTGTGATGCTGGTAATTACAGGACGGGCTCCCGATTGTGACTGCCCGCATCAACAACTTGGGAGTCCGCTCGCCCGCACTCTACTCTGCAGACCCTTCCCGCGGCTCATTCAACGGTGGTACGCATCACCTCAGCCTGCTGGAAATCGGGATCACCAATCTTGTAAGTTTTTTTTGATTAACATATTTAGATGCTGGTGATGATGGTGATCGCTAGCCAGGCGGGCTTAAAACAAGCTCTACTACCAACCAAAACAAGCACAACAGTGGAGCAGTCGATTCTGACTGCTTCAAGCTGCCCGTGTATGGCCTCCCTAAGTGGCATATATCCGCTAAATGTATCGCGGTGTGGATGTACCTATATCTAAATATTTTTAATAATAAACATGGTGGATGTTTGTCGTTAAAAAGCACTTGAATTCCTAAATTGCAAACACTCAGAAAAAACTAAGTTCCATAAACTTGACCGAAACAAAAAGTAAATATTAGAGTTTGCAAGTTTGCAGTCGCTTTTTGCGTTTTAGTTGGCCAATCCCCTCAGGTCACCTTCCACGTACTCTCACCGAAATTACAATAGGAGCAGGTAAAGGAAAGCCAAGTAGCCTTCTTTAGAAGAGTAAACTTTATCGAAAGAATACCTTTTTATCTATCTGAACAAGAAGCAATGTAAATTATATATATTTATAATCGTTTCTGTTCCTTAGCGAGGTTTGATTCTAAAATTACTAACTGAAATAGTTAATAGTAAGCCTAGAAGCTGTCAAATTATTTTCTATCTAAAATTGTTAATGATGTTTTTGTTTATTTAAATACTAATTATATTTAAGAGCCAGGTTAATGTTATCAACAATAAGTAGGGATTCTCCCTTAAGCATACCCACGCTGCGCTACTGATTGTTTACCAAAATATTTATTATACGCACTCAGCGTGCTTGCTCATGAAACACGATAAAATCGGTTGCTGCCTGGAACGTAAGGTGAGTAGCGCTACAGACTATACGAGTATACGGACAGACTGCCTGCAGGCGGCCGACGATTGCCGGTCGGCAAATGCGCACGAAGCGGTGCCGGACCGACGACCGTTTCCTAATTTAAAACATCTACGAAGACAAGAACTTTCTAAAGTGCAATGTACAATAAAAATAAATTGTTGGGTAAGCCCACATACATATGGGCGTCTTCTTCGGCGTTCCTTGCATTATTTATTGTTAAGAGGCAACTTGGACGCACACCGAGAATATTAGGGTGGACTCATTACGGTGAAAAAACAAAATCCTGCCTCTTTACTAGCTCTCCCATAAAATGTTGAGTCTGTTGTAGAGCTAAATCGTCTTAGCACTGTCAATCAAACATACGTTTGGATTAAATTTACAATTTAGTACCTACTGCTAGTATTGTCTATGGCTATGTTAAATCATCATTTAGTGGTTACACAGTTACACTAACCTTTATCTCTTCGTTGAAAAGGGTCCACCGTCAACAAAGCAAACGGTGCCATTCGTAATGTTCAGTCATGTGCTCGCACATAAACACAAACAATGGAATCTTAACGATAGCAGACCCTAAGCAATAAGTCCCCGTATAATTGCGTTTGGAACTGCTTTTTACTGCTAAATATATTATTAAGAATAATTTAAACTTACGAGCACGTAAACACGCACCCTCTATTTCTATGGGTGAATTATACCGAGCGATTTATAACGTGGACTCGTCAACAAAGCGCGGCATTATCCTAGACTCAGCGCCGGCCGCAATCTAAAAGACACCCTCACAACATTTAATGGCAACTCATACGGCGGTGCTTAAACTAAACGCCGAATTGTGATGCTCCGAGGGCGCGCGCGGCTCCGGCGGAATGCCGACCTTCGCAATTTGCTATATTACCCGCCGTAAACAAAGCGCCCAGAACAGAATCATTATTTTTTTGTTTAATTATGAACACGGGCGTCGCGGCACCCGGCGCCGGTGGACACGCGCCAGTGCACGAGCGCCGTCCTCCGTGTCCGTCACACTCCATAACATGATCACCTCAGGTGAAACAGTTTTGACGAATACGCTTACAACACTCCAACTTTGTTATTAGTGCCAACGTTAACATAGTAATTACAGAAAAAGCAACACTGCCTCCCTTGCCATCACGAGTGATTATTCATTAATTATTAAAACATTATTATTATTAATTATGGTACAAAATTCATATTTTGAACCACTTCCAGTGCAGGCTATGAAGAAAATATCTATGAACATATCATTTTCATAAGCTAATTGGACAATAACGAGACTATGGCGTTTGATTTTATTTTCTATAAACCTGGAATGTGCAAAAAGGGGTTTGCTTGAGACAAGGAACGATGTTGTGCTGGTCATCAGACGGCGCTGATGCTGGTGTTTCTCTACGTGTTGTCAAAGTTTACCGTTTTATTGGTTACTGGTATTTTCAGAAACTATTTATGTATACTTGTTATAAACAAAGGCTGGCTTAAAATAAACCATGCTTTAGTTTAAGTTATGTAATAATCGCAATGCCTTGTCCAAATTAAAATATCTCGAGCTCCTCCGTGCCTCTGAAGCATGACGTCAAACCGTTGAACCTCGCTATTGTAATAATATTTTTTTTAAACCATGGCCCGAGAAGGTCATAGAAAAACGTAGACACTGATGATGAAAATACTTTACTCCAAGTTAACTTTACCTAATCATAAAAAAAAACATTTAATTTCAAGAAAATATTGCCTTGACTTCCCAAATAGCTGTTGTTATGTAGGTAAATGTATTTTTTGTTTTAGTTTAATATTTTTTAAATTGTTGTAAATAAAAGCTTTAAGATATAAAGAAAATATTGCATAACGTTAGAAAGAGGATAATTTTCTTTGTTTTAGTAAAAGGAGTTTGTAGTTTTCTAAGAAATCTCTTCCCATACTTTGTAGGTGCAAGTGAAGGCGAACAGTAGTAGCATCACAGAGTACATATACCCCCCGTAGTAGGTCAATGAAAGCAACTAATACAAGTTTTATCTTTATAATGTTGTCCACTAATAATTAAAATAATTATAACTTCATTGATTTACGAATTGTTATGAGAAAGAGAGTTATCATGAGAATTCCAAAGTTTTGATCACTTGCTATTTTTTTTTCTGTGAACACAAACATAATTCGTTGCGAACATTTTTCACGTGAAACATAATTTAAACTTGCGAAAATTTGTAAATGAGATCATTATCTGTTTGGAGGAGACGCCGCGCAAAGATCAGAGTGGCGCGGCCCGGTGCGCCACAAATTTTCATACCTCCTAATGGCGGACATTATTTCTCCGTAAAACTTGTCGGCGCCAAATTTTATTCCACCATTAATGTTGGTTGGTATAAAAAATATATTCTAATACTGTTTTCTAAATTCTTAATAGGTTTATGAAATCTGATAAGTTTTAAAACATTCAAATATTCAAAATCAAAATAATTTATTCAGTTGCTGCAAATAGCTCTTATGAACGTCATTATGCCATCGGTTCGTAAGTCTACTCTGGGCGCAAGACCCTGTACTGAGAACAACTGGCAAGAAACTCAGCAAGTGCAAGCTCTTTTCTCCCTTACAGCGGCAAAAATATTGGAAAATGCCCCATCATAAAAGGACCACTTTCCATCACAAATAAAAACACAAAATATAAAGGACAATCACACATGTTAAAAAAAAACAAAAACAAATAAATATCTAAAATGCTAATTTACGTCAGTTACCAGTTAAAATTTTCACAATGTCATAGAGTACTAATAAAGGTCGAAAATTTGTCTAAGAAAAAAACAAAGTTAAACTATAGTTAATAATAAATTTTGGAACATATTTTACAACAAAAATGAAGAAAAATGTATACAAGGAGCAGGCAGCGAGAGGCAAATCCGGATCATAGCACTCAAAGCGCACGACCACCACCTTCGCCTGCCTCGTCAAGCTCTCCGTTTGGTGCGTCATCGGCCGATGATTTTGCCACTGCATCTGACATAGACGGATCGAGCGACGAGCGCGGGCCGACGCCGCCCCCGCCGCCACAACCACCTGCGCGACGGGGACGACCACCGCTGCCGGCACGCTTGGGGCCTGCGGGACACACTGCCTCGCCTACGGCTCCCGCTGCCGGTGGTGTAGTGCGCCGCATGCGATGGTCTCAAACTATGAACGAGCACTGCATGCGAGCATACTACGAGGCTACAGAGGGGGGAACCAGGCTATCTGCATATCGTGACCGGATGCTGCCTCTGTTTCAGGCCCTTGAACCAACGATAAATGTGACCGCGCAGAGGCTTTCGGATCAAATGCGTGCCATCCAACGGCTGAGGCGGCTGGATGACTCGACACTTGATCGGCTTCGCCTAGAGGCCCTCTCCGCTCGCGCGACCTCCGCCTCGACGCAGGTCCCGCCCGCTACGTCGCCAGATACGATGCCCACACCCAACTTGGTATCGGAGGCGCCGCGGGCTGACCCTAGCCCCGATGAGGAGGACTATGCGAGTGTGAGTACCACAGCCAAAGAGCAAATGAGGAGAGCTCTGGAAGAGGCGATTACGCGGTATCGCTCGACACAAAACTCTAAGCCGCGATTACCACGTTTGCCCATGAATAAACGTAATCTAGCGATTATGGGAGTCCTGAATGACCTACTTGCCCCGTATTTACGGGACAGCGTAGGTTTAGATGATACTCACTCGATCGTGTATTGCGGGGCCATCACGGCGTGCCGTGTTGCTCGAGTCAAGTTTCCGGACGCTGACCGTGCACCTAGGACTGTCGGAGGTGTCCCTGCCTGGCAAGTACGGATCGAGCGTCGTATCAACTCATTTAGGACTCTCATTGCAAAACTGATCTGCTTCAGGGGGGGCAATCATCGGCCCCGAGTCATGCGCTTTGTGAGCCAAGCCTTCGCTGGGACTGGTATTAGACCATGCATATTACATGGCTTGTGTCACAGAGCGGATCGACTTTCTGAAACAGAAAGTCTATGCATGGGCAAACCGTATTCGCCGCTACAGGGAACGTGTGGACCGATACCAGCAGAATCGCAACTTCCAGAGTGACCAAAGGAAGGTATACAGAAAGTGGGAGGGAACTGATCTTCGTGTGTCCGATGCGCAACTGCCGGATACTGCGTCAATGGTTAATTTTTGGCGTAGTATTCGGTCGGTGCCTGTCGAGCATACAGAGGGCGATTGGATGAACGCCGTCGAACGTGAATGTGAATCCATCCAGCCAATGGGGGCCATCACCATCAGCCCCGACGACATCAGTTGTGCCATCCGTAGGGCGCCGAACTGGAAAAGTCCAGGACCGGACGGATTGCACAACTTTTGGTGGAAGTGGCTGCGGTGTTCATACGAACGATTGGCGGCGCAATTTCAACAAGCCCTCGAGGATGGTTTCCTGCCGCCTTCCTTAACAACTGGTGTAACCTTCCTGCTCTATAAGTCCGGTAGTACCACGGAACCAAAGAACTATAGACCCATCACGTGCTTGCCCACTATCTACAAGCTCCTTACATCCATTTTGAGAGCAAAAATTAACGCGCACATTGCTGCGAATAATATCTTGGCTCCTGCTCAAAATGGTTGTAGGGTTGGGTCCCGTGGTACTAAAGAGCTCCTCCTCATAGACATGGCCGTTTGCCAAAAGGTCCGTCGGGGCAGGGGGTCCCTCTCGGCCGCTTGGTTTATTACAAGAAGGCCTATGATTCGGTGCCTCATTCATGGCTGAGGAGGATCTTGGAGTTGTACAAAATTGATGCAACTCTAAGATCCTTCTTAGGCGTATGTATGCGTCAGTGGACCACAGTCCTTCGTCAACCTGGCGGCAGAGATGACCCCCCTGAGCCGCAGGACTATATAAGGATCGAGCGAGGTATATTCCAGGGTGACAGTCTGAGCCCCTTATGGTTCTGCCTAGCCCTGAATCCGCTCAGCACATTGCTGAAGGATTCAGGGTTAGGTTGCCGGCTTCGGAGAGGGGGTGAAGTCATTTCTCATCTTCTGTACATGGACGACCTCAAGCTATTCGCACCGAACAAGCAACATTTGTTGACACTACTCAAAATAACACATGTTTTCAGTAGTGCCATCAAAATGGAGTTCGGTGTTGATAAATGTGCGGTCGTGCATGTGCAGCGGGGGAAAGTTGTAGATTCACCAAATTTACAGCTTTCTGAGACAATGTTCCTCAAGTCGATCTCTGAAGCAGAAACCTACAAGTACCTTGGTATGTCACAGTCTTTGGGTTTTGAGGAAGGGCGCATTAAACAGACGGTGAAGGAGCGCTTCTGCTGCCGCTTGACAAAAGTGCTTAACAGCCTTTTGTCAGGGGGTAATAAGGTGCGTGCTTTCAACGCCTGGGTAATGCCTCTACTCATATACTCCTTTGGCATACTAAGGTGGACCCAGACTGAGCTGGATGCCCTAGATCGCAAGGTCCGTGCATTGCTCACCACACACCGGATGCTACACCCACGCTCGTCTGTTATGAGATTGTACATCCCGCGAAGGTGAGGTGGTCGCGGCTTTTTAAATGCCAAAAGCCTCCACAACCGCGAGGTGTGCAATCTTAGGGACTATTTCCTCAACAACGACTGTGGGATGCATCGGGATGTGGTAGCAATGGACAGGGGCTTAACCCCGCTCTCCTTGGCAAATGAGAACTGGCGCAGGCCAGTGGTATTGACCACAGAGGACCGCAAGGCGGTATGGAGGAGCAAGGAGCTACACGGGCGGTTCTACAAGATGCTTACGGGCCCTGATGTAGATATGCTCGCGTCGGTGAACTGGCTACGATTCGGGGACCTTTTCGGGGAAACCGAAGGTTTTGTCTGTGCAATTGCGGATGAAGTTATCATGACGAAGAACTACCGGAAATATATCCTGAAGGATGGTACGGTCGACATTTGTCGGGCATGCCGCCGTCCCGGAGAATCACTCAGGCACATTATCTCCGGTTGTTCTCATCTTGCTAACGGCGAGTATTTGCACAGACATAACCTGGTAGCTAGGATTATTCACCAGCAACTTGCTCTTCCATACGGTCTTGTGGACTTTGAAGTGCCGTACTACAGGTACACACCTGCGCCGGTTCTCGAAAACGGCCGTGCCACGCTCTATTGGGATCGAGCTGTCATCACGGACAGGACTATTTTAGCTAATAGGCCTGACATCGTGCTGATAGATCGATCGCAACGCCGGGCAGTGCTTGTCGATGTCACCATCCCACATAACGAGAACCTTGTAAAGGCCGAGAAGGACAAGGTCAGCAAGTACCTTGACTTGGCTCACGAGGTAACCACCATGTGGGATATTGACTCGACAATCATTGTGCCGATAGTCGTGTCTGCGAACGGTCTGGTAGCGAAGAGTCTCGACCAACACCTTAAGAAACTCTCGCTCAATGGTTGGATCAAGGGTCAGATACAGAAGGCGGTACTCTTGGACACGGCGCGAATAGTCCGAAGGTTCCTGTCTCTGCAGCCCTAACCACCGGCAGCATGAGCCCTGCCCTGTTGCCGGCGGTACCCTAGGCTAGGTTTTAAATAATATTTTTATGTTTTGTATGTGCTTTTGTATTTTACTTTTATATTAATATTATAACAAACCTAGGCTAAGAAAAAAAAGAAATAAAGAGATAAAAATAATAGAATGCAAGAGCAGACCAGCCTCCACAGGCGGCACCCGTTCACGAGTATGACATATGAATCAGCCATCGCTTCACTCAACCATATCTTAGGGTATGTAACTACCCGACCCACACGTCACCACAGCAGAGACCATGAAGAGAGCATGCCACACTCAAGCTACACTAAATAAAAACCTAATGAAATATTTAACGCAACATAAATATTGTTTGTAAACTGTAGGACACTGCAGATAAAGGCTATCATATCAGCGCTAAGATATTATTAAAGTAATGAGTGATCCCAATAAAATAATAATTTATAGTAATTTATGGTTATCTAAGACAATCTAAAAAAAAAAATCAAAACTTCACAAAATTATAGAAAATATAACAAACTGGCTGACAACTCATAATTTAGAAATTAATATTGCAAAAACCAAATTAATAACATTCCATCCCTATCAAAAACAACCGTTAAAAATTAATCTTAACTTCAATGGTGAAACGCTAGAGCAAGTAAATGAATCAACACTACTTGGATTGACAATAGATACTTACATCAACTGGAAATCCCATGTAACAAACATAAATTCAAAATTATCTAAGTTTTCTTACGCGTTGCGAGAGATAAAAAAATCCACTGACGAAAAAACGGCATTAGTCACGTACCATGCATACGCCTATTCCTGGCTAAAATACGGTGTTATGCTATGGGGAAATAGTAATAACGTGCCAGGTCTATTTACGCAACAAAAGAAATTAATTAGAATTATAGTTAATATACGACAAACAGACAGCTGCAAACCGCATTTTCAAAGACTAAATCTCCTAACACTCCCATGTATTTTTAAGGGGCGATGGGAGCGTGTTTGGTGCCAAGTGGTCAATGAAAGACTGATTCGATTTCTCATAATTTTATTAGGACCTCACTTACTTATATACTACTCCGTCTGGTGATTACGTAATGCATCGACCAATAGGAAACTAGGAATCAATTTGGGTGGCCCTCTCGCGGCAGTAACGTAGCTTTTTTTTTTTTTTTGCTGCAACTCAGGGGAAAAATCTGCAACCAGATTACTCTGGGGATTGGCCATGCCCTCACTAGAAGGGCAGTGCCAGACCCAGTAAAAAACCCCTGAGGATCGCCTTTAGCCTTTATTGGGCCATTAAGGCTATCGGATTACGCACGCAACCGACAGGGCGGGAGCGCGGTAGGCGTTACTCAGAGTGAGGCGCCTCTCCGAAACTGACTGACTACAGTGAAGCTGTCTATGTCGGCTGACTTAATAACGTTATAGAAACGGACCGGCTGCAGTGAAGCTGCCTAGACTATGTCTGCTGACTTAACTGACTGTGAGCGTCGTGGGCTATAACTAGAGAGTGAAGCTTCTGATCAGACCCGCGCGTTTGGACTGATCCGAGTGGCTTCAAAATGAGAGTGCATACGGGCATCGGATAAAAAAATTATTTATTAAAACGGATAGAGTTAAAAAGAGAAAAGGGTTGTGCTACGGAGCTGAAAAGCTACGGACTGACCTGGCCGTTCCGCGGATCGATAGCGACGAACGCACCACGACGGGCGTGCGTAGTGCACCGCGAAACACCACGCGACGGCGGAAGTGGGCGAAGGCTTACGATTAAGCTTAGCAGGATTTGCACCGACGCGACGGGGCGCGAGCGGGCATAATCGGTCAGGGCACGCGACGGCGGCATCGGTAGTCACAGCTACCAAACGCGACATGGCGCGAGGATAGCGGACAGCGAGCGCGGGTACCGGGATGCGGTAAAAGCCGACGCGCGGCAGAAGCACGGAAGGAAAGAATCGGAGAGAGAAAGCGCGACAGGGCACGCTTAAACGGACGTGCCAGCGACGGATCGACACTAATGCACCACTCCACGGCGGTCTCTACGGGAGTCCGGCATCACCCGACACGACGGCGCAGGGCGGTGGTAGTGAGCAATCAAACTCGCGGCGGAATAACGCGGGCGCGACGGGATACGCGGGCGTCTAAAACGGGCAAGGGCACGCGCGCGGGCACGACTAGCGCACGGGCGCACGCGCTGGGGCACGGCTCGACGGAGCACGCGCAGAGCGAAAACGAAAGAAACGAAACGAAATAAAATCTTAAATATTTACACTAAAACAAATTTCACATGTAAACAGATGTTGACTGAATGGATAAAAAAAAAATTGGAACATGAGAAAGTAGAAAGAGTAATTGTTCATATTGATAGATAAAATGTGTACTTGTGATAATAACTAACCATCCATAACACACACACACACATACATACACACACACACACACACACAAACACACACACACACACACACACACACACACACACACACACACACACACACACACACACACACACACACAAACACAAACACAAACACACACACACACACACATATATATATAAATATATCTTTATCATATTTTTATATTATGAAAATCAAAGTACTAGAACCTAAGTATTGCGGCTACTCAACAAATTGTTAAGTATTATTATGTTAAATGAGAGCGATTCTCTCCTGTCACAAGTGTTCTCACACTCCAAAGGAGAGAATCAACCTCTGTAATTGTTAAAACTGATTTGTTGTGATAAATAAATATTTTTTCAAATATTTTTTCATTTTTCATTTTTCAAAGAAGCGCGAATCGCGGATAAATCGAACTACGGGGAGGGGGGTCTCGCCCCCGGGAGGGGGCGGACTGCACCACGACGACTGCTCACGACGGACGACCGGACGAGAATGTAGTGATGCAGTAACGTAGCGTTTTTTTTTTTTTTTTTTTTTGCAACTCAGGGGAAAAATCTGCAAACAGATTACTCTGGGGATTGGCCATGCCCTCACTAGGAGGGCAGTGCCAGACCCAGTAAAAAACCCCTGAGGATCGCCTTTAGCCTTTAAGGGGCCATTAAGGCTATCGGAATACGCACGCAACCCGACAGGGCGGGGAGCGCGGTAGGCGTTACTCAGAGTGAGACGCCTCTCCGAAACTGACTGACTACAGTGAAGCTGTCTATGTCGGCTTACTGAACTATTAACCGGACCGTCTGCAGTGAAGCTGCCTATGACTGTGTCTACTGACTTAACTAACTGACTGCGTCGTGGGTTTTAAAAAGAGAGGACTTGAAGCTTCTGATCAGTCCCGCGCGTTTGGACTGATCCGAGAGGCTTCGGGAGGAGAGTGCATACGGGCACTAAAAACGAAAAAGTAATAAAAACGGATAGAATGAAATAGAATATAGGGGTGTGCTACTGAGCTAAAAAGCGCGTACTGACCTTAGCCGGACGGATCGAACGACGCGAACGCACTACAGGAAACGATTGGTCCCAACCAAACCGCTCAAGTAACCCGTTATGCGTAAGGTGAAACAATCAAATCAGCGGGACTTGCGACGGCGCGAACGCGCGTGCGGGCGCATAGTCGGTCAAAGGCAACGCGACGGCAGCTCGGTAGTCATGCCAATCGCGACGGGGCACGAAGTAGAGGACAGCGAGCGCGGGTACCGGGGACGGTCAAAGCCGCCGCGCGGCGAAGCACGGGAGGAAAGAATCGGAAGGGTAAAGCGCGACGAAGCACGCTAAAACGGACGTGCCAGCGACGGATCGACACTAATGCACCACTCCACGGCGGTCTCTACGGGAGTCCGGCATTACCCGACACGACGGCGCAGGGCGGTGGTAGTGAGCAATCAAACTCGCGGCGGAATAACGCGGGCGCGACGGGATACGCGGGCGTCTAAAAACGGGCAAGGGCACGCGCGCGGGCACGGCAAGCGCACGGGCGCACGCGCGGGGGCACGGCTCGACGGAGCAACATGCGGAGCGGAAAAAGAAAGATAGCGCGAATCGCGGATAAAAATCAAACTACGGGTAGGGGGGGTCGCGCCCCCGGGAGGGGGCGGACTGCACCACGACGACTGGACTCGACGGACGACCGAACGCGAATGGTGTAACGTAGCGAAAGCCGGTGCACTGAGGTACCTTGCGGCAATACCGTGGAGAGAGCCGGTGCACAGAGGTGCCTCGCAGCAGTACCGTGGAGAGCGCCGTCCCATACATTAAACATGATTACGTATATTTATTCTAACTAACTGATAATTACTGAGAAATAAAATTCGAGAGCAGACAATATATTTATTTACATACATTACACCTTAACTTATAACTATTGTGCGGGACGCCACATATTTATATTTTTGAAATGTGTCAATTTGTAAAAAAGCACTTTCAATTTTTTACTAAAAGAGAGGATATACCCACAAAATATTCTTTTCGGCCAAAAACACAAACAAGGTTAATTTTGCCAAACTCTAAACTTCACTTACACTCGAAAAGTCCGTTAGTTATGTGCGTGAAAATATATAACAAATTACCAATTTCTTTAAAAAATATACCCACAGAAAAAGAACTCTTTAAAGATCTGAAAGATCTACTTATTGAAAAATGCTACTATGCGCTGGAAGAATACCTAAAAGATCGTTTATAAAAGTATAATAATGTATAATAAGCAGTGATAGGAATAGGTAGTGCCTATTCACCTAAAGTTCAAAGAACAGAGACATGAATCGGGGACTTCCTTACGACAATTTTTTTTTCTGGGACAACTGCCCTTGCAGCAGTTTATTAAAAATAATGTATTTGGAATAAGTAGGTACTAACCTGAACATTACAATTTATATTTTTAGAATATCTCAGAAATTTAAATACTAATAAAATATGCATTTCAAACAAATTGTCGGTCATAAAATGAATGGAATCTTTGTAGGTATACAACCTTATTTTTAGTTTATATGAAAATCGAAACACGGGTCAAATATTTTCATATAAAGAATCAGTAAAAAAAAATTGAACTAATATCTTGAAAACTCACGAAGTCACAAGTTTTTGTGCTGTTCCGTTGTGTTTTTTAGTATGGTATACTTTATTTGAGATTTTGTAAATATTATTTGGTCAAAATGTAAC
This sequence comes from Eudonia lacustrata, assembly GCA_947562085.1. Taxonomy (NCBI): domain Eukaryota; kingdom Metazoa; phylum Arthropoda; class Insecta; order Lepidoptera; family Crambidae; genus Eudonia; species Eudonia lacustrata. The sequence goes on from OX387316.1 coordinate 25,276,377, forward strand.
ATGGTATAAAAAATATTTCTATTATTGATTATGGACCAACAGTTTTCAGGTTTCGTATAAACTAAAAATAACATTGTATATATCGCAGTAAGATAAAGTGAAGCATTCAGTGCTATGTGTAATTCTATATGTCATGAGCAGTAATAAGAATAGGTAGTGCTTTTTCGGGGAACAGACAAAAAGTGAAGACTTCCTTAAGACATTTTTTTTTCGGGGCATTGTCTTGAGAATGCGTCACTTGTACAGTTCATGTTACGTAAAAAGGCGACAATTTGTTTGAAATGCATGTTTTATTAGAATTTAATTTTTTCTAATATTCCGAAAATATAAATTGTAAAGTTCGGGTTATTACCTACTTATTCCAATTAACATTATTTTTAATAAACTGCTGCTGGGACCAAGTTGTCCCAGAAAAAAATTTAGTACTAAGGAAGTCTCCGATTTATGTCTCTGTTCTTCGAACTTTAGGTGAATAGGCACTACCTATTCCTATCACTGATAATAAGTATAATAAAATAATTATTGTTAAATAAATATAAATAAAATAAATGTAAATGTAATGTGAATGTGTATGTATATAAATATGTATGCATATATATGCATATATACTTATATTTAAAGAACTAAAAATACCGGTAAAAGACGCAACTTTATTCCTATTGTAGGTGACTTATACTTATAATTATACTTATTTAACTTCATACATAATAATAATAATAATTTCTTTATTCATGCATACATACATTCTTCTAACATATATATATTGCAAATAAACATATAAATATAATTCATATTTATCTATATATACACTTATAATTTATTCATTCATCATTCATGCATCACACGTACAAAACAAATATATTATTATAATTAAATATTGATATCAAGCATCGCCGCGGTATGCTGCTTAAGTAGCGGCTGGACGGTGCAATGTATGCATAGCTATAGCTAGGCGTTAAGACACCACAGGAGCGCACAATGAGATCGGACGGCCGCCAGTCCGCAACCACACCTTCCACGCGAAACCTGTGCCGCCTGCGCGCGCGCCTTTGCTATAATCTGATTTACGTAGTGCATTATTTCTTTCGCCCTGTCACTACTTAATACTTTTGCTTACAACCTTTTATTTATATAGCTTGCATTGTGTGTATGCCTCTAAAGTATTGTGTGTAGATGTTGCAATACAAACTTACTATAAAGTACTGGACTCGTTTCTATTAACCCTACACGCAAGACACCTCGCACTTATTTGCTATAACTGGTGACCCCTCACTGTGCACGTTACGTTATGAGCTCGGAGAGTGACACGGCAGATTCGCAGGACAACGTTAACACGCGGCCTCGGCAGCAATTCAAAATGGCGGAAGGGGTTGAAACGGGTGACTTGAAATCAAACGTATCGCCTTCAATGTCAATGCCCATGAAGATACCACCATTTTGGCCAGAAAAGCCAGCCATATGGTTTGCTCAACTAGAAGGCCAGTTTGCGATTTCGAAAATAGACGATCAGGCGACAAAATTTTACCTTATACTGGGTAACCTCGACCGGCAACATGCGGCAGAGGTGGAAGATATACTCACTGGTCCACCGGATTATGAGAAGCTAAAATCTGAGCTTATAAAACGCCTTTCCGTATCAAGAGAAAATAAGGTAAAACAATTGCTCATGCATGAGGAGCTAGGCAACCGCAAACCTTCCCAGTTCTTACGCCACTTGCAGCACTTGGCTGGCCCGACGGTTCCGGAAGATTTTTTAAAAACGATTTGGACCAGCCGCCTGCCCCTCAGTATGCAACCCATCATTGCGTCACAACCAACGCTCTCGGTGAACGCACTGGCAGAGCTCGCTGATCGTGTCCACGACATAACACCCCAGGTACACCAGGTAGCTGTGGCTGCTACATCTTCACCACTGGATGAACTGACACGTCAAGTGGCCGAACTAACCAAGCAAGTCAGTGCCCTCACTAGCCAAGTGAACAGTAGGGCGCGTCCTCGTGAACGACAATACGGGCATCCGAGCAGCAGATCTTCGTCACGGCGTTCTGACTCCAACTGTAAGAAGTTTCCAAACTGTTGGTACCACTACAAGTTTGGTACCCAAGCAAAGAAATGTCAGAAACCCTGTAACTTCACAAAGGGAAACGCTACGGGCAATCAGTGATGGCGACCAATGATTGCCAAGCTTCGACGGGTCGCTTATTCATCACGGACCCCAATTTAAAAGTGCAGTTTTTAGTGGACACGGGAAGTGATATCTGTGTTTACCCGAAAACCGCCATTCGCGAGTGCCGTAGTAAAACCACGTATCAATTAAGTGCCGCTAATGGTTCGACTATCGACACATATGGTTTCATAGAACTTAAATTAAATCTAGGTTTGCGTCGCGATTTCCCGTGGCGTTTTGTCATTGCTGACGTAACGAAAGCAATAATTGGAGTTGATTTTCTATCGCATTACCGCCTCATTGTTGATGTTCGCAACCGTTTGCTTGTCGATGGTCTAACTAATATTAGTACCGTAGCCGCTATAGTTAATAAATCCGATTGTCTGTTGGTGTCAAGTGTAAAGGTGCAGACTGGTGGCAATAGTAAGTACGATGCAATTTTAGCTGAATTCCCTGAAATTACACGTCCAGCCGGTACTCCTACTACAGTAAATCATAACACGAAACACTACATTCGCACCACTCCAGGACCTCCAGTGTCGTGTTCTCCGCGACGACTCGCACCGGATAAACTTCAAATTGCTAGAAAAGAGTTTGAAGCGATGCTTTCTTCTGGTACTGCTAGGCCTTCTGATAGCCCTTGGGCGTCTCCCTTGCACCTTGTTTCAAAGAAGGACAACGGATGGCGCCCTTGTGGTGATTATAGGTTACTCAATGCGCGAACAATCCCAGACATGTACCCCATTCGTCACATACAGGATTTTTCGCACAATCTGTCCGGTTGTAAAATATTTTCAAAAATTGACATGGTTAAGGCGTACAATCAGCTACCAATTGCTGAAGAGGATATTTCGAAAACAGCGATTGCTACGCCGTTCGGGTTGTTCGAATTTCCTCGTATGACTTTTGGTTTACGAAATTCAAGTCAAACATTTCAAAGATTCGTCGATGAAATGACTCGCGGGCTTGATTTCGTGTACCCCTACTTAGATGATTATTTAGTGTTCTCTAAGACGGGTTTAGATCATGAAAGCCATTTACGCCAACTCTTTACCCGTATGAGAGATTATGGAGTTCTCGTAAATACTGCAAAATGTGTCTTCGGTGTTTCAGAGGTAACGTTTTTAGGTTATCACATTACAGAGCATGGCACTAAACCACTTCCCAGCAAGATTCAAGCCATCTCTGACTTCCCCACCCCTAAGACCGTCCGAGAACTCAGACGATTTCTAGGCATGGTGAATTTTTATCGAAGATTTATACCCAAAGCAGCCCAAACACAAGCACCTCTTCACGCCTTTTTAGTAGGAAAACTGAAGCCCAACCAGCCAATAAACTTGAGCGGGGATACTCTGCAAGCATTTCAGGACTGTAAAAATAGCCTTTCCCAAGCAGCACTCCTAGCACATCCTGACTCTCAGGCTAAATTAGGACTTGTCACTGACGCCTCCGATACAGCGATAGGTGCGGTCCTACAGCAATTTAAAGATGGCGGTTGGCAACCTCTAGCGTTTTTCACTAGAAAACTCAGTCCAGCTCAAGTTAAATACTCACCTTATGACAGAGAACTTCTCGCTATCTATGAGAGCATTAAACATTTTCGTCACATGGTAGAGGCTGCCAACTTCACAATTTATACTGACCACAGGCCAATTTGTTACGCTTTCCATGACAGGAAACGTAATTGTTCTCCTCGTCAGTTCAGGCACTTAGATTTTATATCGCAATTTACCACCGATATTAAACATATTTCCGGTAAAGATAACGTAGTCGCCGACACTCTTTCTCGGATAGAAGAGCTTCAGGCACCAGTTGATCTGAACATCCTTGCACAGTCGCAATCCACAGATCCTGAGCTTGCACAGTATCTTACAAGTGAACACTCACTCCGTCTAACTAAAATGACCATACCTGGTAGTCGTACTGATTTGTACTGCGACGTCAGCACAGCGATTCCCAGACCATTCGTCCCTAAAGATCTTCGGAGACATGTGTTCAACTGCCTCCATTCTTTGAGCCACCCCGGAGCCAATGCTACCACCAAGCTTGTTGCACAGCGTTTTGTCTGGCCCCGTATGCGTAAAGAATGCCGTGAATGGTCTAGGGCGTGTTTAACTTGCCAGCGTGTGAAGGTGACTCGACACGTACACTCACCGTTAGGTACGCTCGACTTACCTTCAGAACGTTTTAAATACGTTCACATAGACCTGATCGGACCACTACCTCCAGCTGGAAACTATCGGTATTGTTTGACAGCCGTCGATCGTTTCACACGATGGCCGGAAGTTGTCCCGCTTACCGATATCACAGCAGAAACGGTGGCCAAAGCGTTAGTCTCATGTTGGGTGTCTCGGTTTGGTTGTCCTACTGACATCGTCACTGATCGAGGTAGACAATTCGAATCAGCACTCTTCCAACAGCTATCCAAATCCATTGGGTTCCAACACCGGAAAACAACTGCTTACCATCCGCAGTGCAACGGCTTGGTTGAGCGATTCCACCGGCAGCTCAAGGCAGCAATCACATGCCATGCTGATTCTAATTGGACTGAGTCATTACCACTAGTACTTCTCGGTATAAGAAGCGCCTACAAGGAGGATCTCCATGCTTCGTCTGCCGAGCTAATGTATGGTGAGACCCTTCGCCTACCTGGTGAATTCTTTGGCTATGATGTGCCATGCTACACAACCGACTTATCTGACTTCTCGGCTCGCATGAAAACCTTTGCACAGGAAATCCAACCAGTCCCAACTCAGCATCACTCTCGTAAGAAGATTTTCGTGTATAAAGATCTCGCCACCTGTAGCCATGTGTTCCTAAGGGAAGACATCCTGCGAGGCGCACTTCAGCCCGCTTACACAGGGCCACACGAAATTCTCAAGAGAGGTGCAAAATTTTTTAAATTGAAAGTTAAGAACAAAGATATCACCGTATCTGTGGACCGCCTGAAGCCGGCCTATATACTCGCTGACGAAACTCTCTCGTCTCAAAGTCCACAGCCATCCCCAAACCCAGGTAAACCTCAAGCACAGTCATCTTCTGACATTAAAACCACGCGTTCCGGGCGACATGTTCGCTTTCCTAACTATTATCGTCCGTAGACACGGCCTCTGAAGGGGAGTGTTGTAGGTGACTTATACTTATAATTATACTTATTTAACTTCATACATAATAATAATAATAATTTCTTTATTCATGCATACATACATTCTTCTAACATATAGCAAATAAACATATAAATATAATTCATATTTATCTATATATACACTTATAATTTATTCATTCATCATTCATGCATCACACGTACAAAACAAATATATTATTATAATTAAATATTGATATCAAGCATCGCCGCGGTATGCTGCTTAAGTAGCGGCTGGACGGTGCAATGTATGCATAGCTATAGCTAGGCGTTAAGACACCACAGGAGCGCACAATGAGATCGGACGGCCGCCAGTCCGCAACCACACCTTCCACGCGAAACCTGTGCCGCCTGCGCGCGCGCCTTTGCTATAATCTGATTTACGTAGTGCATTATTTCTTTCGCCCTGTCACTACTTAATACTTTTGCTTACAACCTTTTATTTATATAGCTTGCATTGTGTGTATGCCTCTAAAGTATTGTGTGTAGATGTTGCAATACAAACTTACTATAAAGTACTGGACTCGTTTCTATTAACCCTACACGCAAGACACCTCGCACTTATTTGCTATACCTATGAACATAACGTCCTACTCTCGCCTAACTTTTGCAGTGCCCGACAGGGTCCGTATTGTCACTAATTTTATAATTTAAGACCTTTTATACATATGAGAAAGCAATAAAGAAATTGAAATTGAAATTGAAATCTTTTGATCATCACCAACGCCATGGCAGTTTTCCCTTATCAGGCCCGGTCGTTGGGTTCGCAGTCACGGTCACTAATCGCCGCGCTAATCTAGACGCCAGACTTAATTATTTCCCGCTTAATGAGCCCTTAGTTGGCTGAGCTTGCCGCCTAGTGGTGGTAGGCCTCAATGGTTAATGATTCCGGAAGTGGTCCCCTTTCGGACTTTCCCCGCTTACTATCAGGTAAGATGAAGGCCAGCGCTTCCTTGCCGTTAAATAAGAAATTAGGTACTTTTCAAACTCGGCATAGACATTGCCGGGCTTAATGTTTATAGCAATAAACATATAGTTTTGTATTTGAAATAACGAACAATTGCATCATACTTTATACAAATAAATAACAAAAAAACAAGTACCTAGTATACTAATTATTGTAACCAGTAATTAAAATCAAAAAATAATGTACAAGTATGTAGCATGTCCTCGTCCAGAGCCTGTCAGGATGCTGCCAGCTATTTGTGCTGCAAAGCAACAGTGGCTTGCATTGCTTTATTTCATTTTGAAGAAATTGAGATTCCTTCTTCTTTTCGTGCCTCTCAATAAAATGGACGATTGGCAGTCCGCTTTGTTTATTACGGAACAGTGGTTCGACGGAGGTGCTGGCGGTCCACCCCCGGATGTTCCGTAGCCACGATTCCTTCCTTCGTCCATCGCGTCCTTTTCCTTTGCCAATCGAGTTCATCCGATCACATTACATTTGGGATCGCACTGTAACAGCGCCTCCTGGTGACGGACGAGGATACTTAAAGTTTTTCCATACAAATACTATTTAATACACAACAGCAGCACTGAACTTCGAAGACGAACGACTGGATTATCTGGACTAGCATCAAAGATAAAATTTTTGTTCTAGAACTGTTTGTATAATAGCCAGCCTTTGCCTCAGCGTGGCCTCAGCGGTGCGGCTGGAACGTATGCTGCTCCGTCCTTTCGGCTCGCCGGCCCCAATGGTAAACTGTATGACGAGTAGTTGCTTCTTATGATTATGTATTTCCAATAAGCAGAAATAGTTTGTTTACACTAAACAAACTGCTTCTGGCGGTTTATTTAGTAATAACTCTTGGTTGGAATGAAACGTCGTTCCAATTAGCTCCGTTCAAATAGAATTTCAAAATTAGGTACCTATATGACTTCGGTTTTTAAATAAATATTAAAATATATTTATGTCGGTGGCAGAGATACAAAACGCCCGGCTTGATATCCTGGAGCTCCTGGCTTCGATTTCCAGGTAGGGCAAAGTGTGTCTGGGATTTTTCGTTGCATAGCCTGAGTTTGATATCACCAACTCGCATTCAGAAGGCCATTAAATATAGCGAGGACTTTATTTCAATGATAGCAGCGTTTTCCAGTCGTAGGTACGACAGCATTTATAAAGGCTACTTACTACTACTTACACTCCAGCTATCTGCCTGTATTTACATCAAAACCGTATTTTATAATAAGTAAAATGTTTCATCATTACTTATTCGATTCGTTCGGGTTTGCGCATTATGTAGATAACACCTCCAAACCACATGATTCGGCATCACCCGACCGTCGCCGTCCCAAAGTCCACAATGCATTAACTAAACAAACTGTTCTGTTTTCTATCCCGAAATAATCCCCAGTGTAAATCATTAAGGTACAAAATGTAAGCATTTGGAGCGACCGGCGGCAGTCCAAGCAATACGCGTCCACATATTGTATTTAACTCTATTTTAATCTTGAGTGATTTGAAATTGTTAGAGGCAGAATAACCTCTAGATTTAGATCTAGATTCATTGATTTTGGTAGGTATAGTCGACAATGAAACTGCTTTACCACCTTAAAAGTGAATTTAGTTTGCTTAAAATAAAACAACAAGTTCTATTTTTGTTTAAAAGACCAAGTGACAAATACGTTGTCATAATTGACAATGAGCCTTAGCGAAATTTTATTGTAATGGAAGTTTTTGTCAAAAGTTATAAAGCAATTTCATGGTTGACTATACAAGTCTGCAATTGAAGCGTCTATAGTGTAGGCTACGAAATGGCCACCATAAAGCAAAGAAAGATTTTTTACTTTTCACCACTACAAATACGGCAGCCATGTTGAATGAATTCAGACAACAACTGCTAGAATCATTCCAAAAACATGTTGGCTGACCAGTCATGCGAGAAAATCAACTTATCAATTATTATATTATTGAAACCATATTTTTTTACAATATTACACTTGCACCGGTTACTGTCATTTTTCACAATGTTCATCAGCTCCCGGTATGTTGGACGGTTGGACAGTTTATTCAAAACCTTGATAACTTTTTGTTTGACTCTCCGCTTCCGCCTGTGACTCGAGCAAAAGCGTAAACAGAATGATCAATCAGCCGGTTGGCACCCTCATGAATAATACCTATCCTGTTCAGAAAACTTTTACAAAAGATTTATTTTCTTTCAACGAGGCCCGCGATCGAAAAATAACAGCAAAGATTGATTGATTTCTAATAAATATGAATGAAGAATATAATAGCAGACGTTTCCTTTTACTTCTTAAAATTAATGGAAACAATGCGCGAGCGAGGGTATTGTACTGCTGACGTTCAGCTTAGCGTCGGAAGTATGTAAAAGGGACCTCATCCCTTCGCTCCTCCGAACAACGTGATGGGTTTCACTTGACAGACATTAAAGTATCCACGCTGCTCGTGCTTAGAAGTTAAGCATTGATAACTATAACTTTGGTCTGGCAAGCGATGGCCATTGTCTGCTTTCACTGAAGAAAATAATAATATTAAATAACTAGCTCTTTGCCCGCGCCTTCGCCTACGTTCATATCACTAACAATGTTCTATTACACGTTTTCCGTATTTCTTATAAGTGAAAATAAATAAGAAGAGTGGAGAAGAAGGAGAAAGAGGAGGACAAGGAAGAGAAGGAAAAGCCATAATGTCATGTACTACATCACATCAAAGCTTCTCTAGAAACAATATTAACTGCTTTTTGTTATCTGGAAGTAAAATATGTTGATTGTCAGGAGGTCCTACTCGAGATAAACCAAGATATAATTGACCATAGGAAAACACTCCTTTCTTAAGTCGATACCCACCACTGAAAATGTTTGTTTTTGAGACTTATTTATTGTGAGGGCAAATGACACTTTCACTGGAAATTGCAAGCGTTTAAAAGGAATCGGTAAGTGCATCGGGATCATCGGAATACGCGAAATGTGCGCTAGTTGTCCATGCTGCTGGCCCGGTGAGGATGGTCGCTACAATTACATTGGCTCGTAAATCTTTTATTACTAATCTTGTGCCATTGCACATATATCGAGGATTTAAATTTCTTAGCAGCATGATGGGAGTACCTATCTTTAATATCAGATCGTGTGGTGGCAGTCCAGAAGGATTCAGGGAGTTTAAAAACTCTTGGGGGTAGATAGTGTACGGTGTTTTCAATATTACAGACTGTATCAATTGATTTAAAAGTTTTTGCTTAATTACATTATTTATTTCATTAACTGAATCATTACTGGGTGATACAATTGCTCTTGAACAAAGCCAATGATAATCTCTTTGAAGTAAATTTTCCATATCAGGAGATATTGTATGTATAAGTTGTTCCAAACTATGAACTATGTGACCCAATCTATTGTCTAATTCAATCTCGGAACCATTTCGAAGTGCTAGAAGAAGGAATTTTCCCTTCCCCTAGTTTGAGTAGGTGTTATGGAAAATCGTCGTGCCTATTTTCACATAAATGGGCTCTCATCATCTTTTAGCGTTCGGTTCACTGCTTCAACATGACCTCTGTGACTCATAGTGCATTCATCCCAGATAATCAATGATGTATCCTGTAACAATTTGCTAAGCGGACCATTACGTATTGAGCATATCGACTGTTGTTCCAAAGATACTGTTAGTGGCAGTTTAAAGGTAGAATGCGATTCCAGAAGACGCGACTGCTAGTACTATTTTTCCGGTGAGTCTTACTTTTGCCTATATTAAATTTGCGAGAAATATTTTGCCAGTACCTCCTGGGGCGTCTAAAACAAACAATTTACCTCTGTTGTGGTCAACGCTATCAATTATTCCATCATAAGCTCGTTTTTGATCTGAAACTAAACTTTAGTAAATTGTCATTGGCAAATACTGACAACTCATTTATATTATACATATTATGTGTTAATATCTCATCTACTGCATCGTTACGTAATCTATTAAGTAAAGGTAAACCAAAATCGCTTAATCCAAAAGTTGGTTTTCAATTTGTATTAAACCCTCATTATACATGTCAACATTCAAAGATAAAGTAAAATCTTGATCTTGGTGTTGAATTCTATGTCTTATATCTTCACAAAGATCGTCTTTAAAATTATCCCACAGTGCGAGAGGTTCAGAGGGATGACAAAATAGCAGTATCACTACAAACAACTCCATCAGCTTTAACGGGCACTAGGAAGCCGAAGCTTCTCTCAAAGTGTGTTCCCAATGGTCGTCATTTTCCAGCAAATCTCTGTCCCGGCAAGCTGCTTGACAAGCCCGTCCACAATTTTTAAGTGCTGGTATGAAATTGGACCAGGTACGTGATGAAGCAGTAATCTGAGATAGAAACATTCTAAAAAGATTTTTTGGAATTGGACCAGTACCTAGTTCCAGAGATTAGCCCCGACAAACAAACAAACAAACAAACGTTACCTCTGTATTAATAGTATAGATATAGAATAATCCTTTTAAAACGATTTAACAAAATACTGTGTAGCATTATTTCGCGGGTCGGATCTTCTTAGGGCTAATGTGTTAATTGATGTTATATCTCTGTTGACACATCATGTTAGTTTGCAGCTAGAAAATTTGTGTGCATGTGAGAACAATTTAGAACAAACATTCGCACGCTGGCGGCTCCACCCGCCGCGCAGCTGGGGTTTATCGCATTACCGACTGAAACCACTTGTTCGGGGACACGGTCGTAAGCTTGCGCAGGGTGTCTGTCAGCATAACCACGTTTATCGGCAGGTGATGGTGATGACTTGCGGCCTGAGTCGGATTAGAGTTTATTCAGTCTTTTTAAAACTATGAAAATAGTTAGCGCTGAATAGCTTTATACTATGTAAATGAACAATACTCTTGAAAAAGTTATTCATTCCGGAATTAGAATACACACAAGTTCAAGTGTACCTAAATTGTTTTGACTATGATTCAATTTGCATAGAATTAATCGCAGATGTTCTGTCTTTTATTTGTTTCAAAGATAGTCTTATTATAACTTTTCCTTTACAGCTGTTTGTATAATGAAAATAGAGAAGTATTATATAAACGATTTCAGTTTATTATTCGTTCTCATGAAACTAAATTAAAAAACAATAATGTCCTAGGTAATAATATTCATTAATAAAAACTAGATCTATATGTCAGCATTTTTATTTAAACGATACTTCATAAATATTTTTTACAATGACTATTTCTCTTCATAAAATCACTAAGTCATTCCTCAAAAACACTTACCTGCTCTATAATAATTTTTTGCAGTAAGCCAACGATATATTCACGTTTATTATCAATAAATAATACTAAAAATATATTTATAAAGTTTATTTATGGAGTAGTACTCATTGTTGTTAGGCCTTTGTCCAGCAGTGGACGTCTTTTGGCTGAGATGATACTCATTGTTGTTGTTGTTTGTTTCTGTGAGTAAGCCAACTCCAATTCAACTCGTAAGGAACTGGAGAAAGTAAAATTGCATGGAAACAATTAGCTACGCCAAAATTATAATTATTTAAGTATTTGATGTTACACACTGACCGGTGTGTCGATATCGGTGATCGTACCGTCGAGCCCTCCCACTTAACAGTTAGCTCGAGCCGACGTCCTGGCCTTTTAACACGCCCTCGAGTTTTCCATTCGCGGTATTCCCAGTCGAAGGAAAATCTTGTCAAGGTTAATAAAAATGCATATTTTTTATGAGCTAAGATATCAATAACAACGCTGAGATATAGTTTTCTATCCAGAACAGGCTACGAGAAAAAAAATATGTTGCATTCAGACAGAGACACCGACATTATAAAACTATAATGGAACCCTAAAACTAGCAACCCCTTATATTCTTAGCACCGGTGCATGCGCAGCGGTAAATGATATTAAGGCGGTCGGCCGGCCGGTGCGCCCGCCGCCTCAGAGCGTCAGCGAATTGAAACGAAATACGGACTCTGACATTTTCTTTTGTTTTCAATCATTATGAGAACGCTATTCGAAGTTCGCCCGCACAGTGGCGACAGACAACTCGTGAATCACTAACGAGTGGCGCCCCATCCGGGCATCTGCATATTCAATGCCGGCCGCTTTTAAAATATTGCACGCCTGTGTTTTATCAGCCATTAATGTGGAGTTCGTACGTCCTGGTTTAACTTTTACAATTAACAGAGGCGAGAGGAACAGTGATAGTTGTCACGTGTTTGTCAGTTCTGACGTGTCAACACGTTTATTTATTCATCCGTCCAGTGCAAGTTAATTTGAAATTGCAACTAAACAAATACACAGTTTTACTTTTGTGCCTAATTGCTTTATATCGAAAAATGTTTGTTGCTTCCTACGTTTCGGAATTGTGACACCTGTCTTTGTCGACTACATACAAATTGACATAGGGAGGAGTCATTTTAAAAATACGCTAAAGGTACAAATGGTGCAACAAGGGTGGGACTATCTGTTGTTTTTCTAAATTATGTCAAAACTATTATTCAACCGCAATGGCAAAAAGCGCTTGTAATTAAAACATTTAATACTAAGCTTTGAATGTGAACAAAAATGGTACCTACTCTTATTTAATGGTACAAATTTTATGTAAATAACAGAGCGCTGAGTGCGCCGCCGCCGCCGCCGCCGCCTCGTAGCCGATTACTTCAGCCACAACGCCGCGGCGACGACGGCGTGGCGCGGCGCCCGCAGCCGGCGCCGGCGCTCGCGTTAGCGGGATGTCTGTGCGCGGAGGGTCAGTGCCTTTTCTTTGACCGTTTACTTCAATTTAGGTGTGATGGGCTCCAGCGATACGTGAAAAACAACTAATCCACCTGTTCTCATCTATGAAAGCTTATACGTAGTAGCACTATTTCAGAGCTCAGTCAACTTCATTTTACAGTCAGTTAATGACATAACGACTAAAACAACTTAAATTAAACGAGTAGAAAAGTAAACTGTAAGAAAATATAAAATGGGAAGTGCGCTGCCGTCCTATGAGGTGAGACAGGTCAAGAGCTAAATGTTGTGGAACGAACACGCCAAAGTCGACGCATCCATCAAAATAATAAGTTTTATTGTAGGCACTGAGAAAAGTTATTTTTGGCAGGGAACATTAACGCAGTAGGGTGGAGACGCGAGCCGCCTGCACGGCAGAGTAACTAGTTTGTGTGATGCGGGTAAAAAGCTTAATGCGCCCGCCCCGGCCCAGCGACCAGTCGCCTCCGATTTGCCAGCGACCAGTCCCTCTCCTATTTCCCAGCGGCCAGTCGTCTCCCATTTCCCAGCGATCAGTCCCTCTCCTATTTCCCAGCGACCAGTCACCTCCTATTTCTCGGCGACGACACTCGGTTTATCGCCAGCCCCGCTAACACTATGTTACTGCCTCTATACGTTCACGTTCAGCCACAATTTCTGTAATAAATTTATATGAAACGAATGAGCTACGAAGCCACAACAGTGCTACGAATGTCGTAGTACGTGCTACGACGCCACAGTCTCGGGCGGACGTAAACGCTCGATGGTTGATCTTCTATGTTATTTATGGTTTTATAGCAGCGCCTGTTAGGTTTTTGTGCCAGTTGGACGAGTGGACGTTTTATTTTTATTGAGAAGTACTTTAAAGGTTGCAACTAATTACTTTAGGCATTAAAGTTTTGTAAAAATGAGAACTTATTCGTTCAAAATTGTGTGTCAGGGGTAGCAGCATCGCCCTCTTCAGTATATTTGTGTTTATCAACTAACACAATTAGTGAGTTTGAAATCGTATAAGTTGTCAACTTTAAGAAAACTTCGGTAATATTGCCAAAATGTCGTCAAGGTTGAGAATGAGAGCAATCATTACGTTTGTATCTGACAACAAAATTACTTTCTTAAGTCATTACAAGTTTTATGAACTCAAACGTGTTGATGTTTTTGATACTCTTAAAGGAAAACATCCAATTAGTTTTATTTCATTTAAAAATAAAACAACATTACACGCTGAGAAATGAATTTGCTTGAATTATGGGGATCTCCTACTCCACTCAATGAAAGATGATGTCGAATATTTAATATCACGTCAACACACTCGACAGTCATCTTCCGTTGACAAACAATAAGATGATATTTTCAAAGGAATTCCTAACTGTAAGGCAACACCAAAACACACGTATACGACGAGCCGACGAGCGGGCGGCCGGCGCGGGACCCACGTCCCAGCCCCAAGCGTGGACATCAGCGCCACTCATTTAAGAGGGTACTTCGAGTTTTTATTATTTAATGTTTTTATTTGTTTACTTTTTATTGACTTGTTCTGTTGTTGTTTGATTACACCTTACTTATTTTATTACTCATACCGACACATCTTAAATATTTTATTTATCCAAATATTTATTTATTTTTATTTTAAAAGGGAGTTTCCGCACATGTGATGAGATCATAAAGACATGTTCGATGTAGTCAGCGAGTATTGGAATGAATTTGAGCCATTACCAATTTAATTACTTTAATTTAATTAAAGATTTATGAACCTTTTTTTCACGATGTTCACATTACGGTAATTATACACATTACCATGTTATTTTTTGCTTTAGTATCCAATATTTCGGCAAAGTTACATCGCCATGTTCTCTGTATCTCTGAAAGAATTTCCACGAGCGGGATTCGAACCCGCATCCCATGACACACCGGGTCAGGTGCACTACCAACTATGCTATTGTGTCTCTGTCCAACCCGCCAAAATTAATCAACACAATCTATTCTTACTTAGTATGCCAAAGGAGCCCTACTTAATGTCAACAACTCCTTTACATTAGGCAACCTACAAGTTGTTCTAAACCAATTTTGTGGTGAAAATTTAGATATATTTTTTTAATTACTATTAATTACACTTTATACCTCAGAGTGCTTTGTTGATTCGGGTAGGTCCAGCAGCAGCGGAGGTGCGGGCAGCCGGCGCAGCCACGACGCGACGGCGCGGCGACGTCCGGTGCACCGGGCACCGGGGCATTGGGGGGAGGGGGCGGAGCCTGCAGCCTCCGGCTTCTGCATGCATATTTTGATGACATTAGGGACTGGGTTGAGGCTGATATCATATAAATTTCTCATATAAATACTATCCAAAATACCTATACGTATTATAAGTTAAGGGTGCGCCGACCAAAAAATGCCAAAAAATGCAGTTACGGTTAAGTAGATATAATTGAAAATACTATCGTATTAAATGAACCAAATATATATTTAGTATCATAGGGAACGTGTTTACAATTTGTCAGAACCATAAATTCATAACACGCTATAGTTTTTTCTACATTATCATTTAAAGTTGGGCAAAAATCATGAAAACGAGTGGCGGCGTTTAGTAGATTTCTTATAGTTTATCTAAATTATTGTACCTCTGATTTTGTCTAAACAATCATCAATGGATAAACTACAAATTGCTAGACTACATTTTCGATTCATCAAGTGGTTATTTAAATAATTATTTTTTATTAAGCACCTTAAATTCCCCATATAAAATTAGTATGGCCGCGCGGCATCAAATAAATATGGACGACGACATTTCAAATAAAACATATGACACTTGTCACTTATGGACGGCGCACCCTTAAGTTGTTGAAATTAAAATGAAACAACTTTTACGGATCTACTCGCGTTTATTTTACACATTACGATCTGTAAAAGTTGTTTCATTTCAAAGTGTAGTGTTCGCGTAAACTTTAGAAAACAATATTGTTGAAATTAGACAAAGTACACGAAAACACAAATAACACGATAAACCATGCTATCACGAGTCGATGGCTAGACCCAATGGAAATAAGTAAGGGCGCCAGTTTCAGTCAACCTGCTCCGCGTCGTCGTACCGCCGGCTGACTACGTATGTACGATACATTTATCATCCTCCACAACATGGAAAATTCGACTTTAGGAGTTCAAGCCTACAAACATGCGGCTACCTGGGTACGAGTATACCTATACGACCCAACGTCTCAGCGCTAGATGCACCTTATTGCATGGATTTGTCTATTAATCTTTAGCTATTACGTGTAACTCCAGCACTTGCGAACTGCCGCCGTTGCGAGTGCCGGGGCGGGCGGCGCTGCTGCGGCCGGCAAATCGCACAAGTTTGCCCGCCATCGAACTACCCGCACCGAAGTTTATACGATCAATCTTTGTCTAGCATTTCGTTTTGTGTGGCTGTTAACACATGCATAAGTGAAATTGAAAAACATTTCGCAAATACTTTATTAGAACTGTACACTATTTACTAACAAATACATGTTTTTTTAGTTTTGATCAATAATTGCAATGGACTTAAGGCGCGCCTTGAAATTGTTTGCTAAATTAAGACTTAGCACAATTTTTTATCCTACGGAAAGCACTTGGCAAGCTAGGGCAGAAGATGCCACTTCAGCCTAGCTTCTCCTCCGCTAAGGAACTGGATATATCATCATCATGAGCTCATAAAGTCCCCACTGCTGGGGCACGAGCCTTCCCTATGGATGGATAGGGCCATAAACCACCACACGGGCCCAGTGCAGATATATATGGATTGTTGTTATAGTGGCAGTCTTAGATACGATTGTACAGTTATATTGATATAATATGTTGTATAGATATTAGATACGACTCCGCTTAGGATATTTACAAATAACATTCGGTAATTTACATCAAAACCATTGAGAAAGTCTACCCTGCGACTCGTGCGTAGTCGAAAGCACTCCGCCGCCGATTGGAGTGCGATATCAATTTCAATTTTAATCGTGAGCGGCCACATTAATTCACACCTAAAGATATTCAGGTTTATTCATAAGCGGACCTCCAGTAATAAGTCCATCACAAAGACTTCAAATAAAAGAATGAAATTCGTAACGTGCAAGCCACGGTGGCGAAACCAATTTAAAGTTATGACGCTGTTTACCGAAACCCTCTTTTGCAGATATCACTTCTTGGAATATAATTAACTGCTGCCGACCGAGTTGCCGGCCGATTGCTACAGTTCAACGGAACATTTTATTGATTAACTTTAATCCTTGATAAAAAAAATACCAATGGACTTTTATCATTTGAATCGAATAGGATTTGGATTATTTTTACTGCGATCTAGTGTGCGATTGTAAACTTCATTATTAAACAATTTCTTTTCGATATTTTTAAAACGAAATTATGGTATAACTGATACATAAAATTGTTACTTTTAGTAAATACCATTAGCAAATAACTGATAAACTTTTAAAAAATAAGAATATCAACTACCAAGATTAGTACTTGCGAGTAGGTAAAACTACTCGTGTTCTTCACAAAAAAAATTTTGCTGCGGGGACTCGGAATATCAGGGTGGCGGACCAGACTCAGGACAATAGCTAAGGGCAAGTTCACTGATATTACACCAGGCAGCTGTTCAAAAATTATTAGAAAACAGTTTTCCAGACTGTGTGTGATATTAGTTGGGTTGGGACAGACCGCGATAGTTCAATGGTAGTGGTAGGAAACACTGAAGTAAATTGTATTACCAGATAGCGGTTCGCAATTTCCACCGCGCAGGGGCTGTGAACAAAATGCCAACTAATAAGTGGATACGTAATTACAAAAGTTCTCCCATAGCCGTTTACAAAGTATTGAAAAATGAACGCAGATATTTGATCTTTGCTCAAGAACAAAGTAATTTTAAGTCCGATAGGGTTCGCCGCTGGCCGGAGATTAAAAATAAAAGATGCGGGTGCAGCTTTAAACTATAGTTAAGATAAGCCAAGTTAAAGTGTTGCCGCCGAGTTTATGGAAAGTTAAAATTAAAGTTCCACTGTCCTTTTAAAAACAAACTTATGAGATTGTGGGCAGGTAATGAATTAACAACAGCTCTGCTTATACAAAGTTTGGTAATACGGCATGCATGTAGTTCCGTAATACGTATTGTTTTTGGTACAATTATTCAAAGTACATTATTTAGTATAAGCGCGACAATCCAACGCCTTTCAGAATAATAGTGTTAGCCCATCGTTATCGTCATCTTGCTCTTTCGGCCCAGAACTAAAGCTGCTATCTATTGAAATAAATGTTTAAAAACACAATGGGATATCTATATATTTTCGTATTATCTATATATAAAAAATATTACTATCGATCCCCCGACTAGCCTAATTAACTTTTGGTAGTTCTGAAATGTTTAAATTATTGTAAACGTGTGTTAGTGTTTGGCAGTAGGTATTACTTTAATTATGTGTAAACAGTGTTGTGCTTTGATGCTTTGTGTGTAAACTTGATGTAAGTCGATACTTAGACAAGATCGAATATTGTATTCTGTTATTGAGAAATAAATATCTTAAACAGTATATATAGAATATAGAAAATAAAATCTACGCTTGGTACATAGCCACGGCACGTCATCGATTTTCATCGGCTTGGAAACGTCTTTCTTCCAACCACGAGTCACGAGCGACGTAAAACCGGTCACGGGTGAAAGCCGTAGGTAATTAAAAAGGGTTTTTTCAGTGGCGCCGACCTTGGGAAACAAAGGAACAGTGCTGCGGGACTCACAAATTGTCGTGACCAAATTACACAAGTGTTTTTGTGACAACGTAACCCTAAAAAAGGCCTACAAAAAACAAGTCACGAAGCAATTCGCGATCGTCGCTAGAACCAAGGTAGTATGCCTGAGTTGATAGAATACTTTACTGAAAGATTTACAAAATTTTCCTTATTTAAAAATACGGTATTAACGGACTTTTCAGATGTATTTGTTATTCTTTCCTAAAGACAGTCACATTTTGATACTACTACTTGCCAGTTCTCTAAAATATATATAAATATTTTAATATGACCGATGTGATTTAAAAAAACAGTTATTTAAGAGGATTTCGTCAAGCTTTAATTAATGTGTAACTTCGTTAAAAAAATTGAAAAAATCCGTTCCTTGTAAATTAATAAAGGTATTTTAATTTTTATTTTTAGAATAGAATAGAATAGAAAACACTCTATTTGTAACTAATACATCCATCACACATATAAAAAAATAAAATAAAAATAAAAATCTATCAAAAATAACAATAATAATAGAAATTTTAAATATGTGTGCTGCAAAAGCACAAAAGGGCGATATCTCAGTGGCTGATTTTGCTTATACACAAAAATACATAAGTGTGTAAGCAAAGCACTGGTATTCTGCTATTACCCAGAAGAGGATAGACAAACAAAACAAAAACAAAAATGTAGGCACTAAACGACAAAAACAAATAGCGAAAATAGATAAAAATTAAAAATAAAATTTCATAGATAAAATATTTGAGGTGTTGTGGTCATAGAGCTATTACAAAAAAAAAAAAAACATAACTAAACATTGGAGATATCGGATTGAAGGATAAAAAAAGAAATAAAATAATAATAATAATACAAATAAAGGAACGGGGATTGGGAAGGAATTGACAGTGACCGTGACCTATACGACGAAATCCGCCTCCGAGTACCCGTTGGGTATACCCACTCATTGCTTCTCTAAAAGAAAGGATTATATTTTTTTTAAAGTGAACTTAGAAGGTTCTTAGCGGTGGGGGTATGTTGTTCCAACACTTGGTAGCTAGGTAGCGAAAACTATCAGTGAACGCCACAGTCCTATGTGCATGAACCTACAAAAGAAACCTAGTTGCCCTGGTGCCATACCTATTATGAAAAGGAGATATTTTAATTTTTGGATTTTGGATTTTAAAACATCAAATAACAAACAAGCTAGGTGAAAATCTCTCCTAGAAGTCATGTTAAGCATTAGAGCTTTGTTAAAATATGGAGTGACATGACTTCTGGGAGGAATCTTGTAACAGAAGCGACAACAGGCGTTCTGTACACGTTGAATAAAGCGACGGGTCCCTGACTGTAGCCGCGGTCCATAGACCTAATCTCTATAATTGTGTTTTGATAAAACAAGCGACTCACACAGAAGGACACGTACTCTTTCATCTAATATGTCACAAATTCCATATAAAACTCTGAGACGGTAAAAACAGGATCTAGTTAAATTAACTACATGAGTCTCAAATCGAAGCTGACTATCAAAAACGATACCCAAATTCTTTGCCTCTTCTACTTTCTCAATAGCCTCCCCACAAGTCTGAACATCAGGGTCACTATATAGGCACACCGAGGTTTGGTTTTTGGATCCAAGAATCAAATATTTGGACTTGCTGGGATTAAGAATTAGACCATTTTTATCAGCCTAAACAGCGACTCTGGTCAGGTCCTCGCTTAGTTTGTTAACAACCGTATGGAACTCATGTGTACGGCCCGCAGTACGCTGTGCTGTAGGAGTAAAGGCCTGTTTTCACTTTGATTAGTAATTAGTGCAGGTGATGAGTGCAGGTGCTTAGTCATTAGGAGTAAATTCGTGTGGACAGCGATTGATTAGTGCAAGTGATTAGTAGCCTGCGTAGTAAAGTGATTAGACGCGGGTTCTATTTTTTTGCGAGTGGACTGCGAGTA
Organism: Eudonia lacustrata; assembly: GCA_947562085.1. NCBI lineage: Eukaryota > Metazoa > Arthropoda > Insecta > Lepidoptera > Crambidae > Eudonia > Eudonia lacustrata. The sequence continues at coordinate 25,297,059 of OX387316.1, forward strand.
GCCACGTCCCGCGCGCCCTCCATTTCCCCTCACTCGCAGCCTGCCTGCACTACACACGTCTGGACAGCAGTGTTTAGTGTTCAGCGTTTGGCGTCGGACGCTAATAACTGAATTTACTAAACACAGCCACTTGACAAAATTGGACACTTCTTGCACTACACACCTGTACTAAACACTCGCAATTACTAATCACCTGCACTCACACTAATCAAAGTGAAAACAGGTTTATAGTTAAAGAGTTTTGTAAACGCATTCCTAATCGCGTGTAGATCTGATTAAGATAAGACACGGCATCCTCCCTCCAACATCTACACAGTTTATATTGTATAAATAGTATTGTAAGGTTTAGATAATAAGTCAGTCACAATGTAGTCACTGTAATTATACAATATCACATAAAGAGACGCAGTCGTTATTTACCATCGCTACGGAACACTAAGCTTATCCATTTTGTTATTTTATCGAATAAATAAAATGAAATGATTATTTATTCACGCAAAACAAAGTACATTTTAGCTGGTGGTCATTTTATCATTTTGAACGTCTGTTTTGCCACGCAGGGCATGTCAAGACTTGAAGACAACTGTTTAATTTTAATAACAAGAATGTGGTCTTGTTTTACTACTACTTTTTGTCATCAATTTGCTATAATTTAAAGCATGTATACAATAATAATACCAACCCGCAAAACTTTACACACCGCACGAGGCTTAACCAAAATAAAAACTTAGATTAGTGCAAAAATTAAGTACATTGGTACGTTATCTACCAATCTTTTATACAGTGCAGTCAGAGTAATTACCTTTAAAATGATTATGTCGTAGTGTATGCCACAGTCGATCGGTGCGGCGATCGGGCCGCGCGAGGGCGCGGGGCGAGCGCGGGGCGGGGGCGGGCGGGCGGCGGCGGTTGTTACCGCGCTAACAAGGCGCACTGACATAGATTGTTGTGCCAACTGTAGGAACCACTTGATTTCCCACTTCCTCATTTCACTGCATAACCTAAGTGCCTGACAATGGCGCCTCTTCGTTCTGCCGCTGCGTTTTAATTTGATCTTTTTCTGAAAATCGTTCTTTCAAATGAACTGAAGCTGGTTTATTTGAAATATGGTTGTTGCGCTCGCTAGTTGTTGAAAAGAAGATTAAATTATGGGTCTAACCCTTAAATTGGTTTACTAAATACATTGTGTACATCATAAGTAATCAAAATGTAATACAATCGAATCAGTTACTTTGGTAAATTAAGTATTATTTAAAATTCAGCAGAACGCTTTTTGTCGTAAAATTTTGAATTACGACATAATAAACGGTACAAGAATTGCCTTAATAACAGATACTTTTTTATATTAGAAGAAGGCAAACGAGCAGGCGGGTCTGTCGGTCGGTCGGTTTTTAAATTATTCTAAATAAACTCAAAGTTTTTAATAAAATAAGGTCGAAATATTGTTATGTAGTATGTTGTTTTCACGTTATAATTTGAATTCATACCAAGATAGGATTTAATTTTTTGACCTTGGCTTTAAGATGGCTTTAAGTATGTGTTCCAAAACAAGAACTGTGTTAAAACTTGTCTAGATTCTTAGTAATCTTGCAATAAACTAGGTAACATTGAATGTTGCCTAGTAGGTATATTATACACTTATGAATTATAACGAGTATCTAGCTATCCAAATTCGGTGTAGTTCCTTTGGGAACCCGACGGAAATATATGACCTGCTTTGTCTCCATAAGATAACACATTTGAGGATTGACGCACCCGGTCTACTGTCAACGCTAGCTTTTAATACCCGACACAGATCAAGCCTTCCTAACATCTTTGCTATAAAGGTATATGTTATATAAAGGTATATGTTATGTAGGTAGTTAGGAATAACTTCGGTGCGCTGCGACCACCGGCCGATTGCATAGAAATAAACCAGTGTGTAACTGACTAACGGACGTTTAACTTGTGTTCCCTTCTCCATACTTATCAGTATACAAAAATAGCACATCATTTACAATCCTCTATTACTGTCTTTAGCATGTGGAATACTGTCTAGCCTAAACAATGTTAATACATTATCCGAGTATATTAGGTCTATTCTGTCCGTGTACCTAAATTAAATAAATGAATAAATAATTATACCAGCCGCGGCGCCGGCGCTAGTCCCCGCTGGTTGCAGGCGCTGCAGCTGCCAATTAGCGCGCGCGTCGCCTTCTTTCTGGGATGTTTTCAATTTATGCTGATGAAGGAAAGTTATATCCGCACAATTAAGTACCGCTCTTGTTATTACAGTTTTAGGTAATTTGAAACTTTTACCATTGAGTACCTAACTAGTTGGTATTGTTTTTAGGGAAAACAAAATGTTTTTATGAAAGTTTTGTTATTTTATGGATGCGAACAGATTTTTGGGGGAGGCCTTTGTCCAGCAATGTACGTCTTTTGGCTGGGATGGAGATGACGATGATGATGGAAGCACTCACTGCTTACAGCCTTCCATCTAACACGCCAAAATAATTATTCAAAGTATTTTGTAAATATATCATTAAATATTGATTATATCCTGGTGTGCTATAGGTATGGTTTGTTACCAACTGCTAACGTGGATTCCTAACTCGCGCAGGATAATCGAGAATTAATATTGTCGGTTACCCATCCAGGTAGCAGGTAACGACGCGTCCAAGATAGCTTTACATTGACGATCGACGCAAGAACGGTTTCCCCGGCAAACATTCAGTTGAACTCTTCTTTCTATATGTTGTAAATTGACTTGCAAACGTGAAACTACCTCAAAATTTGAATATAATAATTCACAATAAATACAGCGTAGCGGCCGCTTTAAATCACGTAGCGTATTCCAATACCGTCGGTTGTCTAACATTTTTGACATGTACAGTTGGTTCACGAGCGAATAGTTAGCAATATCAGGGACTATCGGTGTGTGAAATTGCATAGACATCGGAGAGGTAGTCGGCCGCCGCCGTCCCGAGCTAGATTTGCGAGCATTGTATATGGATTAATCTCATGACACAAAAATTGTATTGAGCAGCGCTCGCTATCAATAGTTTAAAAAGTATAGCAGGCGATGGCGTGAGTGTCAACCAGAGACCGGTGACTTTAGAAATGGAGGGAGAGTCCTTGTATGATGGGGCGTTTTTTCAATATATATGTTTTCAAACTGCTTTTTAAATAAATGGTATTTTTTTTTTTACTTACATTTATCATCCGCTTTACCCGAAGCAGAACAGGTAACTGAGGTAGCATCATACCATTGGGAACACTTTACAACAGAATTTCTGATTCTGATATAGGTACAAATAATGGAATAAACTAAATGCAAAAAAGGACTATCAACAGCACGCGACTTTGTCCTCGCTGATAGCGAGGGATTCTTCCTTCCTTAGTAGACGCATCGGTGGCCGAGTGGCGTCGCGCTTGTCCCTTTATCCAGAGCTCCCGGGTTCAATTCCCAGGTCGGGCAAAGTGTGTTTCGTATTTTCGATGCGTAGCTCGGGTTGGATAGATAGATAGATACTTTTATTGCAACACTATAAAAAACATAAACATGAACAAAAGAAAAAAGAATACAAAGTTACAATTTGGCGGTCTTATCGCTTTCAAGCGATTTCTTCCAGACAACCAGTCGGATGGAGAGAGTTAATAAACTTTAAGATCAGAGGTGAAACTATGAAAACATACTAGAATAATGTATATTTTATAAATGAAGCAAAATAATCATAATAATGTAATGACCGCGCCAAGCGTGGTGATTAATCTTAGGTTTAGTTTCAATGATGGTGTCTGCCCAGTAGGGCTCAATATAGGCTATTAATATTACTAGTGGATGTCTACACGAGTTACAATTCCTGAGTTGGTACACACAGTAAAGCAGTGGTGTTTCGCTTCTATATTATTGTACTTTTACTTGTATAAATTCATTCGTGTAATATTTGTGAGATGTTAGCTTGGGTCGGACGGCAGCCATATCAGGGAGTGGCGACGTGTGAAATGGCTGATCGTCGCCAGCCGCCCGCCACCGCCTTCGGTGGGTGATCGCCCAACGCCAGTCACGTCACGGCACGTCACTGCCCCGCCCCGCCCAGGCTTGTGGTGGTCGGTAATGGCGCTACAGCTTAGTGCCTTGCTGCAGTACCGTACCAACTTCTGTCAAATAAGTTAAGTACTGACTGAAACGAAGTGCTTATAAAAATTATAACACTTGTTTCTGTATAAAAGTATACAATGTCTGCGTGTAATGTGTTCTAATTAATATTTTACAATTCATTATTTGTCATTATTTTTATTTTTATATTGTACTTCCTATCAAGTTTTCTTTCCATATGCTATTTTTATTAAGGGAAGACCTGACCCTAGCTTAGGGATGTTTATAGATACAACCAACATTTAAATTATCATCCTTTTATTTACAACTAGTGGACCCGGCGGACTTCGTACCGCTTTGACAGTTTCCATCAAGTGATTAAATTCTCTTTGGTTTCCATGACAACAAAACAAACAAATAATTTTGTATTAGAAAATTAAATTGTCGTTTTTAGTAGGTATATTTATAGTTTGATTCCCGTGGGTATATCGGGATAAAAACTATGTGTTAATCCAGGTTATAAACTATCTGTACGCCGAATTTCATCCAAATCCATCCATCCGTTGCAGCAGCGTGAAGAAGGAACAAATATACAGACATACATACACACAAACTTTCGCATTTATAATATTAGTGTGATTATTTAAAACAACACTGTTTCAAAATAATCATCTCAAACTACATAATTATTAAAAAGCCATATGAGTACGAATCCTCGGACCTATTGATCACATCACACAAACATTAATTACGCGATTCGAACAGCCATGACTTTTATTACCATTATTTATTTATGAACATAACCGCTTCGCATTAAAAAACGCTTTTGTATGTTCCGTGCAATAATATAGGGAACCTTTTTCTGTTTTAAGCAGGCATCAAATGCTACCTTGATTTGGGCACCTTTTTCTCATTGTCCTGTCAACAACGTAACGATTCGTTTAAAAAATCATAAAAGCGCCGGACATCGCGGCGGTGCTGGAAGATTGATTGAATGTAGCCGAAATGAAAGCGAGATCGCTTCAAAGGACGCGCGCCGATAAGACTCGCCTTTGTTCGAGCCGACAAGAAGACTACTAATCACTGAGCTTTTAATTATATAACAGGGCGACGCTAAATGGAACTGGAAAATGGCTCTGTGAGTCAACTACTTACAATAAAAGGCTCATTTAGGTTTTGGTATAGACATAACAATTATAAGACTAATAAGTTTCTCTGGAACAATGTTTTTTAAATAAATAAATAAATAAATCGTTTATTTGCACAAAACATGGTATAAAATGATAACATTAAACAATAAAAGGTGCTCATGTTTCGCTAATAAAAATAATAATAATGTAAATAAATGTATTCCGTCGCAGTTGGAATAATTATAATGACTGAAAGCTAACAAACCTTTCTATTGCAGGAGTATGAATCCACAAGTTTTGATTGCAGCCGAGTCCGATCAAAGGCATCCGCTTAGTCAGCCATTAGTTGCGCCCGGATCGTTTGGCAGCGCACGGGCATTCCCCGGGCCAGGCAGCGTGGAAATACGGCCAGGTGCAGTGCATCCACAGAACTGCGCGGTTTTAACTTAATAGCTGCAGTATACGTCACTCGGTGTAAGTCTTCCGGTGTAAGTGTCGACGGCGCGGGGAGGAATTCAGAATTACTTCTGTAGGAATGGCGGCCGACGTTTTAATCTGACTCCCCATTGTGTATGCGAGTGTTGGCTGCCGTATAATTCCCAAGCACCGCTAACGTTTGTTTGTAAGCAATAGGGATTACAAATATTCAAACCTATTTCATTTGATTGCGGTTGAGCGTCTCAGCAAATTGCGGTAGCGTTGTTGTTATGCCAGTTACGGACCTCATGCGGCGAGTCTAAGGCCAATGACATTATTAATGTCTTTTTTCGTTATCTAATATTTAATTTATATTTATTATTGGTACTTCGTTTCATATATTATTATGAATACTGCTGTTGTTTAAAAAAATTAAAGTACAGTAGGTACCTACCTACTGTTATTATTTTGAGTATAGGTACGAGTATTTTGATTGTTTTTTTTTATTAGTGTTCATTATTTTGTTTTTTTTTAATGTTTTGTGTTAATGGCCAATTAACGCATCTACAACAATCTCTTTTTTTTCTAAACGAAATAAGCTATAGATTTGGTGATATTTTATGTTAATCGTTAACTGATACCTATCTCGGAAAGTAGGAAGGGCTCCCTTTATCTGTAAATACACAAATAACGCGGTAATAATGCAATAATGTATTACACGATTAGAAAATATACAAAAGAGGTTCCTGCGTTTTCTAGACTTTAAAACTAAACATTACTCCATTAACTATGAACATCGCTGTAAAAGATATCATTTCCTGCCATTAGTGTTACGTCGTAATATTAGTGATACATGCTACGTGTCCAAAATCTTCAATGGATTAATAGATTGCCCTGACTTATTGAGCATGATGGGTCTACGAGCCAGCAACTTAGCGTTTAGGCAACGCCCGCTGCTTCACATTCCGCGAACGAAAGCTAATTATAGATCCAATATGTTCCTCATACGTGGTTGTAAATTATTTAATGAGTATAGCACAGAGCACGACTTCGATTTATTTACTACAAGTATTGCATCCATCAGACGCACAATCACAAAAGCACATTTTTCATAAGTTATGTTTATCTTATTTTTCTTTTGTTAGTACATGTACAGCGTTATTTTTGGTTTGTATGAGACCTGAAAATTGTTTGTTCGGAATCAGTAATGGAATCGATTTCGGTATTTTTTGTGCCATGTTACATTTTGACCAAATTTGCTAAAATAAATAATAGATAAATAATAAATAATATTATAAATATCATTTATAATATTATCAAAATCTTAAATGGAGTATACACTACTAATAAACTCAACGGGACAGCGCAAAAAGCTTGTAACTTTGTTCATTGTAAGTTTTCAGGATATTATTTTAATTTTTTTTTTTTTTATTTTGTACTGAATCTTTATATGAAAATATTTGACCCGTGTTTCGATTTCGTGTAGTCTAGAAGTGAGGTTGTATATGTATATTAAGTTAAAAACTAAGAGTTAACACTAATTAAGTTAAAAACTATGAGTTAACACTAATCACTATGTTTACCTATATGTGAGAGCTTGTAATTAAATTTCTACAATAGAAATATAAGCTAGTATTTAAGCCATGTAAGCTTTCCTAATAAATAAATAAATAAATAAATAAATAAATAATGACGGTGTCAGAATGCGATATGGTGACTAGTGTTGCCAGATGTCCCGCTTTTGGCGGGACGTCCCGTTTTTTAGCCCTCTCAGGACGCGTCCCGCCAGACCCCTGAGCGGGACGCCCAAAATCCCGTTTTTTCATTAAAGTATTGATAGTAGTCGATTCAGCACGGTAGGTAAGTACTATGTGAGTGAACGACTGTCGACTATGCGTGCGACGCGACGCACGGGAGTGAAAGCGGGGCCAGGGAGCCCTGCCTTTCTCATTAGTAATATACCTTCAATTCAATTCAATTCAATTATTTATTGCATTCCACAATGTAAACAATAGATGGTGAACATAAATAGATCATCATGGACCCTGGCGGGCACGCAATAGGGTTTAGAAGAGAGGAGGCGCTATAATGATAGCAAGTTTTTACTTTCAAGAAAAGAATAATAAAAAAAATGTACAAATATAACATAAAAGTAATAAAAGTAATTTCAGATGAGAGATTTCAAATGTATTTTTTATTTAATATGGTCATTGAAGTATTCATGTAAACTGTAATAGCATTTATTTATTAGAAATTTTTTCAATTGGTTTATAAACAAAGAATATTTATTTTCGTTAATTAATGAAGATGGTAATTTATTATATATTTTAATTGATGAATGCAATGTACTATTAGATGTCAGTTTTAGTCTGGAACTGGGTAATATTAGTTTATTATTGTATCGTGATGGATATTTAGACGGAATATCTTGTCGTTTTTTGTAGAATTCGCTATGCTTGCGTATAAATTTGCAAACCTCCAAAATATACAAACAAGGAAGAGGCAGTATTGTGTATTTTTTTAAATACGGTTTGCAGCTCTCCGTTTGTTCGATGTTGCCTATAATGCGAATTAATTTCTTCTGCATGGTGAGTAGCACAGTCGCGTCCGTGCTGTTGCCCCACAGCACCACTCCGTAACTCCGTGAGCCAAGCATGCGCGTAGGCGTAATATATAACTATTGCCGTTTCTACATCGGTGGTTTTTTTTACTTCGCGCAGCGCGTAAGAAAAGCTTGATAGTTTCATTTTTTTTTTGTACATGAGCTTCCCAGTTAACATAAAAATATAATAGAATAGTAAGTGTAATTGTCTTGGAAAGCAGCAGCTTGCCACCGCAAATCTCGTCCTCCTTAAAGTTGGACTTGCAGATCTGCAATATGCTGACCTCGTCCATGATGTCGATGGCGTTTTGAATAAACGCCAACAGCTCGTTGGCTATGAGTTGTTGGGAACTCATAGTTAATACACGCGCTGCGGCTATTGCCGCGCGAATCGCGAATATGAAATTCTCACTGCACAATGGAGCACATCCGTTTCCGAGCGCGCATCGCACTGCACTGAGTGTAAAAAGGTAGGTACCAATTTGGTAGCCGACTCCACGCAGCAGCCAGCAGACGACGTGTCGTCGCGACACTACTGGTTTCTATGTATTTCTATGAAATTCGTGAATGACGCGACGACACGTCGTCTGCTGCTGCTGCGTGGAGTCGGCTACCATCAGCTGGTACCTTAACACTACACTACTAAATAAGTGTGATTTTGTTATGAAATTGACAGAGCCGATGGAAAACCAAAACTATTAAAAGTATAATTCAAATTCTGTGTATGCCTTGAAGTTGAATAATGTACCTGTTACCTATACTTGTAATCACCTATTTAGAGGCACGAAAGATGACTTAGCGCTCTACCATGACCTCCAAACTACTTTGATCCCTGCTGATATTGTGCTGGGCATGTCTTTCTGCGATTTTTCCCGTTCGTTTCCCCAAATCATAGTGATGCAAGCGCAGTGCAACAGCTGCAAGGAAGGGGTCGATCCCTGCAGCACAGGGGCTCGGCGCGCCGCGGCGAGCCCTGCCTAGGGTCAGATGCCGCCAATCACTACCTACTCTTATCGTATTATTATGCTACTCGTTTCTAGAAAGCCACAAAAATGCCGAAACCAAATTGGGGTCGTGCGGATTGAAAGATCAAAGATTCATTCATAGGGGAGAGAACTCTTGGTTTTGTATTCTGGATTTTGTACTTACCTTTTTTTCTTATTTAAATAGGACTTTTTAGGTCTACTACAATAGTCGGTCTGAGCTACTTCCGTCTTGTATTATTTGAACAATATATTAAGAGCAAAAGCTCGTTTGCCTAATCAATATTCGGGATGTGAGCTCGGGTGAGTGCACCGCCGCGGAATAGCCTAAATGCTAACCATTGTTAGGCTTATTGCTACGATGATACAGTTACAAAATTTATTATAATTACAACTAACTATTTATTTATATTGAGTTTTGGACTACCAACAAGGTTTGTATCAACACATTAAATGAATTCAACCAGAAACTTATAACTAAACACAAATCTTACTTAAATGTAGTTGGTATTAGGTAGATAGGTACTATTTAATTAAATTAACGAATGACATCTATATACCTATCTATGTGTATATCTATGTGTATGTGTATGCGTGTATGACGCCGACCTCTAGACAACCTCAGGCTTTTTTCGCCCATTTAAGCAAATTTAAAATATTGTTTCTGAGTCACTTGCTATTTTATCTGTATCTGCCGGGACACAACAACGCTACCTACTATAATTGATGTTGTGGCGACATATTTGTACAAGACGGTGGTAGCTAACCAGGCGGACAAACAACTTTAGTATCAGGTTAAGCAGTTGTGTCAACCTTCATCGGAAATAAATAATGCAACTCCTGTGCCACCATTACATTGTGTAGTCCAGTACATCACCAGTTTTCCCCACTAGCACAGGAATTCAGTACATTCCACCTAAGTGCGGCAGGCGGCTTTAGCCACATCATGCCATTTACGTAATTCATATCGGTACCCGATACACATAGGTAATTCAGATATAATAGGTATGTTTGTGATAATTTCGCTTAACCATATAGGTAGATATACCTGCCTACATGGTTGACAACATCATGAAGGTGAATCACAAAATTCGTTAAAGATAACAATTTTTTACACAGCAAAACTTTGTTAATATCTTAACTAGGTAAGGTAAGTGACCCGATAAAAACTTTCCACCGATAATCTTCGAAGACCCATTGTTCTTATTATGTTTGCTAAAAATAACCTCTTGGTAGCTAACTAAATATGGTACGTGCCTAGATAGTTATTTACTTAAAACTTTAACGTGGTACCTACACGAGAAGTTTCCCAAACTTTGTGGGCTTAATATACATTAATAGCATAAGTTGGGAACATTGCGCGAATCAACATGTCAGCCGAGCGAGAGGGGATCAAAGTTATTAATTTGGAAATAGATGTCCACTTTATTGCGAGGAAAGACCATTATTTAAGCGAAGAACATTATTACATTATTGCTACTAACACAGAACAGAGAAAAAAGAGTAAAAGTAGTAAGAGTGATGATTTCTTTAAAGGAAAGCCAGCGTAACCCTCTGAATAATTATAGCCTTAGTTATTGTTCTGAGGCGTGACCAAACTTACACTACTTACTCGTAATGAGCTTCGGATCCGATCCGAACCCCTCGGAGGATCTAGTAGGGGGCGGGCACGCTGGAGTGATGCCAGTCTCTCAAGAAACCCTCTGAGGGTGTTCTAAGCACACGGCGCAGCGTAAGGAAACCGTTAAGTTTCTCGCTTGTTTGTCCGCCTGGCTAGCTACCACCGTCTTATCTAAATATGTCGGCTTAACATCAATGTTTGTAGCATAGTTGTGTTCAGGCAGCTAGAGATAAGGTAGCCAGTGACTTAATAGTTGAGGATCCCGGGTGAAGTGCGCTTCCATCATTCATAGGCCTTATCATCACTTAATCAGGTGAGATCAAGGCACTGCGCTTGCAATGCTAAAACGGTGATGATGTAATGTGAGAATGAATGGTGAATAAAACCATCACTAGTCAGTTGGGCTGCAGACCTCTGAAGCAGAAACACGTGAGTTGGTACAAACGAGATTTTGTATAGAAACAACAGCGCCTCCTGGCATCATACGATGGCAGTTTTATATTTATAATAGGTACTCATTTTCGGATGCGTTTTTAAACTGCAAGCAAATCTTGTATTTAGATGCCTTATACTGTGGATCCGCACTGGCTGTGTAAAAGCCTAACTTATAGCCGTGCTTCTCTTGGCTCTTAAGAAGCCGTAAAAAATCAGCGAAAGCGCCATCTTGTGTCTAGTGGTTCTTATACAATATACACAATCATTCTCTGGGGTAAAGCAGCTGACATAGTATCTGTGAATACTATTTATTTTTTACAATAACGAGCAGTCAGGCCCATAGACTATACTATAAACTACTGGGTATAGATGTGCCTTTCATAGAAAAAAATATTTATAACTAGGTTCCATTCATAATAGAAGGCGGTAGTAGACGGTTTGTGTGCGGGCTTACGCTTCTTTCCGATAGATGATGTTGAAACTATACACGGTGTTCGGCAGATCGTTGAACATACGAAAATGGGGGGTAAGTGGGGTCATCACTCATCACCTAAGCAGATCAGATCATAAAAATCAAGGATTAATTATTTGATTTTTTGAGATTTCGCCACTGTCGTACCTCTAAACCCCTATAAGTTTTTCTTTTTTATAGCTAGGCCTATTTTTTTTTTCTTTGTTGGATTCTTAGGAGATGGTAGGTCCTCAAAAAATTGGTATTTGTTACAGGTTATAGCTAAAAAAAAGTTGTGGTCTCCCAACCTAAAATAAAAGTTGCAATAAAATTTAACGCTCAACTTTGCGTTGCATTTTAAAAAAAAGTAAAGGTGATAGAAGGCTTCAGATTTTTTTAAACATCTCTAAAGTGTAGGCTTTCTAATAGTATGTTATTTGTTTCGATATCATTTCCGTAACCAGAGTTATTCATTTTTTTAAAGTAATTGGACGATTTCGATGAAATTCTACTTATGCGGAAAGTTACATGTTTTGTAAAATTTATCAATGCAAATATGAAAATAATGTAACGACTTAAGTACTTTTAGGATGATTACATTTTTAGGACCTACTATCCCCTAAGATTCAACTTTAAGAGATGTGAAAGCCACAATAAAAAAATAAAAAGTTATAAAATCTAGATTTACTACTATATAAATCTGTAAGCGCTGTATGTACTTGCAATTTTTCTGACAAATTTTGGCATAAATATTCATTTTACGACTCACTGACACCAATTCTACAATTTTTGAAATTTTTGTCTGTCTGTCTGTCTGTATGTGTTTTAACTCAAGAACAGCTTGACCGATCTTGATGAAAATTTGTATGTAGTAAGAACAGGTGATTGTGCAAATTATAGGCTATAAAAAAAAAAAAAAAAAGTTTAAGCTTAAAATTTGTATGTAGTAAGAACATGAGATTGTACAAAAGATAGGCTATAAGAAAATGAAATGTTATTCACAAGCTTACGATCAGCGAAGCGGGCGAGTTTAAACTGGTTTGAGATGGCTACCAACAGAGAGAGATGGCGTGCAAAGGGAGAGGCCTACACTCAGCATTGGGTGGCGACGGGCTGAAGAAGAAGAAGAAAAAAAAGCGGGCGAGTGACGAGAGTGACGGGAGAGAGAGAGTGACGGGTTTCGATGAAAATTTGTATGTAGTAAGAACATGAGATTGTACAAATGATAGGCTAATGTTGGTAAACCTTATAATTATTTTGATAAGCATTCATTGACCCATTATTTTCGCACAGCGAAGCGGGCGGGTAACGGCTAGTATACGATATTTCTTTTGATAAGTATATATGATGATGATAAATGATAATAGAAATGACAAGTGAGAAATGATATATCCCCCAACCCCTTAAAGATCTCAGTTAAGATGTGGGGCCTTATTAAGACCTCACGCGGACTTTCTGAGAGATTTTGAAAAGTGACGTTGCACTGTTTTGTTTAATTAATTTGCCAACACTCATGCACGCTTACGAACACTTAACGGCTTTAATAATCTATCACATTATTTCACTTAATATTCGACATAACACAATTTTTTGAAAATTAATAAAAACCGCGGACATGATTTTTTACTTTACCGCCAAGAAGTCATAATAATTATAGTTAAGTACAAGAGAAATCATTGCGATGATGTACAGTCACGAATATTAATGCAATGGACTAAGAGTCACAACAACTTATCAAAAGTGTTTAAAATTTTAATGCTCGTGACTGCACACAAACCTAACAGTTCAAATTCAAATTCAAATTCAAAATCATTTATTCAGTTTAGGCTACAAAAAGCTCTTATGAACGTCATTTGAAGCCATCGGTTCGTAAGTCTATCTACTCTGGGCGGGAGATCTTGTACTGAGAAGAACCGGCAAGAAACTCAGCAAGTGTCCAGCTCTTTTCTCCCTTACAGCGTCATAAATATTGGAAAAAGCCCTATCATAAAGGACACTTTCCATCACAAATAAAAACACAAAATGTAAAGGACAATCACAACATGTAAAAAAACACAAAAAATAAAAAATAACTAAATAAAATATTTAAGTCAGCAAAAACATAATTTACCAGTTTAATTTTTTACAATATCATACAGTACTAGTAAAAGTCAAAAAAAACTATAGTTAATAATAATAAAAATAAAACTAATTGTAATGTTCAATGCAACGCTATTTTGTTATCTGCAGGACACTATTTATAAGTAGTATTATGTATATGTTTTTTATTATAGCCAGGCTGTTTTATCTTCTACTTACTTGGAATAAGAATTTAGTTTAAATCACGGCATTATCTTTATCTTCAGTTTATTTATGGCATTCATGGGATAAGGATAGTGACCCACGGTGACTACGATCTATGCTATAATATTAAACAGTGGGCTGTTAAAAATACTGCGAGAGACATATAGATTTATAACAAGAAGTAACTGGAAAACCTATTTAAATAGTTACAATTGTACCGCCCGCAGCCAATTCCTGAGGACGCCCGCCGCGCCGCCAAATGTATGAAATGGCGGCGTAAGAGTTGCCATAATTGAAAATTACCCTGACAGTGACAGCAACTGTAAAAAGCTGTACTACTACTGGGTTTTTTCTTGGCGGGAAAGTGAAGAGTAGTGTCGGTGGTTTTGTTTTATTTTCTGTGTTATGTCGAATATTAATGTGAAATAATGGTGGATTATTAAACAAAACAGTGCTACGGCACTTTTTAAATTCTTTCAAGAATTCCGCGTGAGGACTTAGTAAAGCCGCACATCTCATCTTTACTGAAATACTCGAGGATTTGGGGGGTATATCATTTCTCACTTCTCATTTCTATTTTATCATTCATCATCATCCTATATATGTAGTTTATTACATATAGTACTAATGAATTTAAGAAACTAATGACATGGCAGCATGGTCTATGACCTTAGCCGGTTCCTCAGGGAACAAACTACACATTAAAAAAAGCTGTACCGTACTCATTGTGGTTGTGTGTGTGTGTCGTGTCCTGATCCCAGCGATGCCAGACGTACGGTAATTACCGTATTTATACGGTATTTTCAAGGCTTGTACGGTAATCTATTGTGGTACGAAAACCATACGGTAATTCTAAGAAAAGTGCCGAAATTCAACAAAACGTACGGTAATTTTAAATTGGCGCCTAATCTCTCAACCAACTTGAACCAACCTCAGAACTGTCTCTTATGTTGGTGGGTGGGACCGTAATTTCTCTCTATCGCACTTCTAATTATATGCTATTTGCTGTCTCTTTCCTTCTTATTTGATAGATGAATGAACAAGCGGCCGAGAAAAATGTCCGAATGAAATGAATGACTAACTGAACGAAGTTCGTTAAGTCAGTCATTCATTTACTAAAGTTGACGTTCAATATCATAAATACGGCAATATGACGCCTACTGACCCTACTGCCTTAAAAAGTTAAAAAATAAAACCTTTTAAGTAGTTAACGACTATTATTCTGTTTATTAGAAAATAACTTGGAAAAATCTAATACATTATATAGCGACTTTTCATACAACCATCGTGTATTCGGTAATTGTACGGTAATTTAGGGGTACATTTTACGGTAATACTGGCAACACAGTCTGGCAACACTGCCTGATCCTCCCTCCCTCCTCTCGTTTTTATCTGCTTTGTTGATCTCGCGTTGATGAAGCATTTATGCATTTATCTCGTTGTTTCCTATTTTGAAATAAAGTTATAGTTTAGTAACTGTTAAATAATGTTGTAAAAATGTAGATAGATACGAATAATTCAACATTGGTTTTCTATAAGTGCCTTGTAGTGTAACATTAGGATAAAATAAACACATGATAAATTCGGTGCATCCTCATTTGTTTTCATTATGACTAAACGCCGAAGAATACTTCACGCCGATAAAATAATACAAAATGTTATTCACGTGTTTTGTTTGTTAATGTTTTTGCAGTTGAAAGGTTTGTGTATTTTTTTGTTTAAATCCTTAAAATTTTAAAACTACAAAATTAACTTCTTTTATATTTCAGGTTATTATTCATTAGCCAATAATCCGGTTTTGCTGTACTCGACGACATCGGACATTAGAGTAGCTAACTTATCAAAGCTAGCCAAGACCAATATCATTGTCAAAGGTTTGAAGCAAGGATCTGCTGTAGACTTCATTCATACTAAAAATTTGATATGTTGGTCAGATCAAACTGCAGAACTGATACAATGTATGAACTACAATG
The DNA here is from genome assembly GCA_947562085.1 of Eudonia lacustrata. NCBI lineage: Eukaryota > Metazoa > Arthropoda > Insecta > Lepidoptera > Crambidae > Eudonia > Eudonia lacustrata. The sequence continues at coordinate 25,313,035 of OX387316.1, forward strand.
AAACACATTCTGGAGAAAAGGTTAGTTAATTTTTTTAAACTTAATACTTAGAGAATTACACAAGTTTTAACTTTTATTATTCTTTCTATCATCTCTCTATCATTTATTTCTAGTGGCTTGCCTTGTTTAGCATTAGTGTTGTTAAAAGGCTCGACCCTCTATGGCTTGAGTCTCATCAGAAAGCTCAAGTTTAGACTTGAGCCTTATATCCTAGGTTGGAAGCCTAAATGGTCTGGAGCCCTACAGACAGCTCCAGTGCAAGCTTACTTTCTGTCTTCAAGGCTCTCTGTACCATGCTGGCCAGATAAAATCTAAAATTAAATTAACCATTTGGCTTATTAACTTTATCTGGTATTAAATAAAATAAAAAGTAAAAAAGCAAAAATATATTTTATGACAGATCTTAAAACTAAATTGGAGTAATAATTGACGCTTATCTGTTTGCTAAGTATGTTTGTAATAGATATTTTATTGTGTAGTTAGTTAACCTGGCATATTTTTTTTTGTAAAAACCTATTTGTTATATTTTACAGTAACTACCTACATAAAGAAAGGTCAGTCAACAATCTTAAAATACAAACTATCATCTGACCTTTCTTTATGTAGGTATAAAGAAAGGTCAGATGATAGTTTGTATTTTAAGATTGTTGGTTATTTAAAGGAATATGGTGAGGTTTACCTTATAGGATAGGCCTGTTGGTAGATTGCTGAGTAAACAAAGCTCCAGCTTCAACTCGTCGTCTCTTTAGGGCTCATGAGCCTATAAGGCTCAGGGGGCCTTTTGAGTTTGATCTTTGAGGGTTCAGTAGCTTCGACTAAGGGCCTGGGTTTCCTTCTCGAGGCTCATTTTACACAAGATTACTTAGCATGCTGATAGACTATAAGTTTGATACACACCCAAAGCCAGATTAAGCTATGTAAAGGCCCGTAGGCACTGCATGTTTCATTTATCTTCTAGGCTTAGCAAAAATAATTATTTTTGCGGTTTGTTGTTTGAGCACAGTGGTTTTTTGCATAGCCATCGGTTGCAATAACTGTTGGATCGATGGCACTGTGTCACTAAAAAAGCACTCAAAAATTAAAAAAACAGTGTAAAAGTTCAGTGCTAACGTCAGCCTTCCTGGTAGCATAAGGGTCAGTGCAGCAGCCCAGATTGTTGAAGACCCAGGTTCGATTCCTGGCTGGGTTGGGTAGGCATTTCATTTTTCACTGTATTTTATAAATATTTAATTCAGCTTCAGTGCAGCAATTAGCACTTAAAAATAAAAAGTAATAATTACTAACTGTTGTTAACCAAAGTAAAACTATTTTTTTTGTTTCAATGTGTTCAATACTCATGCCCAATAAAGTAATAAACCATTACATTGTTTCAGATGAGAATTGTTTCGGAAGGTCTCATTACCCCAATAGGCATTGCAATAGATTGGTACACTGACAAAATATATTGGACTGATGGAGAGACAAACAGAATAGAAGTTATCAGCATAGAGCAGAAACATCGCAAAGTGTTGTTCTGGTCTGAGGTTGACTTAGCTCGAGCCATTGCTGTTGTTCCTAAAGAAGGGTAATCACTCAGTATCTATTTGTTGCAAAGCTTTCCTGTTGAGATTGAGGAAACACAATGTTTCTTTGCGCTTCTGCACAAAATTGTTATCTGCAGGTCAAATATGTAACCTTAGTTATGATTTGTTTACATGCATGAACTATAAATAGTAATTTGTGCATCAGAACTCTTCCTATAGACACTATATGTATACTGTACAGACATACATATGTACAGTATACATTCATTGTTTTGTAAGCGTTTCACTTACAAATTTTAGTAAAACAGATTTTAATCATTAACTAAGATCTATTTACTGTTTGCACAGTTTGCGTAGTTGGTTTGGTCCCTGTGACCAAGCAAGTAGTTTGAAACATGTAAATGTTGAATAGTATGTATCTCTAAAGTAGTAGCTTACTGATATTTCACATAGAAATCAAATTTTGTAATGCACTACATCTATCCCTTTCAGGTTATTGTTTTGGACAGATTGGGGTGAAGAGCCTAAAATCGAGAGAGCCGGAATGAATGGTGATCCTAAAACTCGCAAAATAATAGTCAAAGATAACATCATTTGGCCAAATGGCATCACTGTAGACTACAATAACAATTTGATTTATTGGGTGGATGCAAAACTTCACTTCATTGATGTTATAGATTTTAATGGGGAGGAAAGAAAAAGAATTGTGAAAGGTGGTTTGGAATACCCCTATGCCATCACCATATTCAATGAAAAGTTTTATTGGACAGATTGGACTAACTGGTAAAGTTTCATAACATATACAAGCTGTATCATAAGTACTGTTTGATTAAGTTATGTAAGTAATAACATGCTATTAATAATTTATAGGGCAATTCACTCATGGGACATGGCCACCAATGGTCCAATAAAGGAGTTAATAAAGTCTGATCCGGTTCCTGTAGACATTAAAGTGTATGATGGCAGTCGACAACTAATTCCTCCTGGGGACTACCCATGTAAAATCAACAACAGCGGCTGCTCGCATTTGTGTCTCCTGTCGCCTTCTGCACCAGGTAAGAATCAATAATCAAGGCCTGTAAAATTATTTTAATTAGTATTATGAAAAATGGCTATGCATTGATAACTTCCGATGGTAAGTTGTCATCACTTACCATCGGAACGACGACGGTCTGGCTGCTTGATTTTGTTTCATTAACGTCTCATTTTGCGTAGTTCCAATATTCATTTATATTTATTTAATAAGGTAAGCTAACAGCCAAACACATAAAATAAGGTAACAAATCATTGGCTGAGTGACCTGAGTGGCCTTAGGTATGACGAGGACATAGACAGTGAGCGTCGGGCGTCTTATCTCATCTTATGTAGCCTAAGAACTTTCCGATATTTTTGTTAAAACTCAATAACAGGCCAAATTTTTGTAAACGGCCATTAAATATAATTATAAGAGACTATATTTTAGATCCAACAAAATATCGAAAAAAAGTTATACCCCGAAAATGGTGCAATTTTACAGCAAATATGCTATCACCGGTTTTATCGTGAAAAAGTGTTTATGTTCACCTTATCTAAACACCAAAGTTGAAATCCATAAAGATAATACAACAAGAATAATACTTTAGGAATAAGTCGGTTGTTTCACTAACTGCACAATGTCACAATAAATAATAGTACTACGTAACAATGTACTCTATGAAAATAATAATAGCAGATTTTTTATGTTATTTTCTACAACAAATAATGTTTTAATAAACTTCTTTTTTTAAATCTAACATTTTTTTTTTTTTTTCAATTATCATTATATATTTAAATTGGATTTAGTACATTACGTGTTAATGGAAGCAAATGAAACAAAAGTAATTAAAAACTGGTCTGATAGTATTTTTAACATAGGTGTAATGCCACTTTAGAGTTTACTTAGAGTTTTTTTAAGTTTATTTGTTTTTCATTTATATTTATAGGAGGATTATGAAATTTTACGAAAGATAACTAATAAAGGTATTCAAATGTAAAGTAAATAATATTTATACCATTTTTGCCCATTTTTTATAGATTTTATAAAGCTTTGTGTTATTTTTTTTTTATTGTCGCTGTCACAAATATTGGTGGATTCATCATCATCATCATCATCATCGGCCTATATTAGTCCACTGCTGGACATAGGCCTCCCCTAATGAGCGCCATAGCGCCCTGTCATTGCCATTGGTGGATTACTAATGAATTATTTAATAAACTAGATTATCTAATTTTTTATGTTGAGAAAATACAGAAATAGAATTATTGTTGAGTCTCCATATAGCGAATTAGTTTGGTTCTCAGGCTAATCTTAATATTAACATAATATAAAGGAAAATTGTTAGTAACTACTTTACTAACAAAATTTTATTATTATAATTGCCTTTTAAAATAATATAATTATTTATTTATTATTTTCATTTGTACTTAGATAATTTTGAATATTTTACTTTGGAATACCAAAATGACAATCAATCTCAGGTAGAGCTTAAAAGTCGTGTGAATTTAGAGGTTTACTAAAGTTAGGTATATATTATATTTGGAAGGAGATTGCGAGGCGTTTGGATCGGATCGACGGCGGAACGACCCGAGAGCGCCTTTGAAAGCTAGGACCTCGGTTCGAGTCGACCGGGCCGCCGGGGGGTGGGGATAAGCGTCCAGGCACATATATGGACCTGGAACGTAGCGCGTGTGAACCGGGTGTTCTTGTTCTTGTCATATATGTCTCGCTCGTGAGATGAGGTGTTTCAGTTAATAGTATTTTGGCTAACACCATTTGCTAACAAAACGAGTGTATGTGGGTCGATTGAATATTAGAATGTAATTAGGGTACACGTGCGCGTGCCCCACCGGCACGGCGTTGGCGGCGGGCAGCCTGGTATCGTGCCACGCGCGGCCGCAGGCGATGCTGCTGGTGGCGCAGCGTTCCGTGATCTCGCGCATCTCGCTGGACTCACCCGACTACACGCCCTACACGCTGCCGCTCAGGGACCTCAAGAGAGCCCTCACCGTGGACTTCGACCCCAAAACCGAGTTTATTTATTGGGCGGACAATTTGGTGAGTTGTATATTCAAATTAATAACGATTTTTATTTATTTATTCAAGAAACTCATTGGCTTACAGTATACACCAAAGCGCCAACGAGCAAAACTTTTTTACATGCATTGATTAAAAATTACATTTAAAATCTTACAAACACATTTCAAAATAATAGATACTGATAATAATAATAATAGATATAGAACAATACAAAATAAAAACAAAAGTCATTTGAAATCAGAACAATAAATTTGCAAACACAATGTCAATAGCAAGCATCATAGATAGATGTCAAGCCAAGAATAATACTATTACAACAAACTTAGATTAAATAAATTATCATGTCATACTAAGTACACATAATGGATCTTGTTGCATAAGCACGTCAAGCTATCTGCAAACAGGTCAAGATCCTCGTGCTGAGCGAGTAAATCTCCTAGGAGACATAAAGTTCTCGCATTAGGAGCATGCGCGGTACTCCTGGTACACGTCACCAGCCGCGCGAGCAGGCGTTACATGCTAAACGCACAGGAACCCTAAGGCTCAAACTCTGCCACACCAGTTGACCGCCACTCCTATGATTTAGTACTGACAGATAGTGTACAATAGTAGACATTATACGCCTAAAGTATAAGGTTTCTAGGTCAACCATGGCAGAAACGAAAAGTGATGGATACAAATAAGGGTAGTAGCCATAAGTTCTCCTATACAACCACCTGGCAAACTTCCGTTGCACCCTTTCTATCATAAGTCTGTACTTGTCTTCACATGGATCCCAAACAATCGCTCCATATTCTAACCTACTACGAACATATGCATTATACAAAACTAACAACCTTTACATTGTCAAAGTTAGCTGCAGTTCTTAAAATAAAACCCAATAACTTAGTAGCAGTCTTACAGATTGTTGTCATGTGTTTATGATAATCTAATTTACTGTCCAAAACTAACCCCAGGTCACGAATGTCAAACGATCTCTCCAAAGGAGTGTCAGATATTACATAATTAACAGCTATAGGCAAACATTTACGAGTAAAGGTAATTAAACTACACTTGGTTTCATTGAAATGCAGTTTATTGCGTTCGCTCCAATCTACCACCGCATCAATGTCATTTTGCAAGAGCATCACATCTTCATTTTGTATACCAAGATATAATTTCAAATCATCAGCAAACAATAGACATCTGGCAGTACGAACCACCCTAGGGAGATCGTTAATCATTTTTAAAAATAACGTAGGCCCCAGAGTACTTCCCTGACTGACTCCGATCCTGGTGTAGTAGCAGTCTGACTCATAACCAAAAACTTTTACGAATTGCTGACGATTATCCAGGTAACTACAAAAGAACTTCAATCATTTAAATACAAATCTTATCTTTGCCAGTTTGTCCAATAGAATGGCATTGTCCACTAAATCGCAGGCTTTACGGAAAACGAAATAGGCAGCATCCACCTGCCTTCCAGCATCCATTTCATTGTGAATATAGTCCACCAAAGTTACCAAGTTTGTGGTAGTAGAACGAGCATAGTGAAAACCATGCTGGCTATTATGCAATAAATCTCTAATCTGGTTCATTATCTGACGGTTAAGAATACTCTCAAAAATTTTCCCAAAGACCGAAAGCACAGCTATGGGACGATAGTTTGTTACGTCAGTTCCAGACTCATCTTTAGGCGCTGGAGCTACCTTCGAAAGTTTTCAACATTGGGGAAATTTTGAATACATGTATATCATAAGTACGTACCTGTATAATAAATTATGATTTTAAATTATGCACATTTAGGCAGACTCTTTTTTGACTATGCTTGATTTTTCCAATGCCTTTTAGAGCGGTTTTAATATTTTATTAGTCCATATCTGTAATAATTATGGAGCTCAATCACACCTATGTTATACGTATTTACAATAACTTACTTATTCGGTCAATATCTTTGCTTTACAAGTGCCATAAAATTATCAGCGGCGTACTATTTTGGAGGGCTAACCTTTTTTTAATATGTTGACCTACGTATCTCGAGAAAAGTTGTTAGTTATCACGGGCGAATGAAACCTACGCCTTCTCAATGGGCACTAGAAAAATACCCAAGTTTACGTCTACAAGGATAGAAGGGGGACATAATAATGTTACAAGAAAGAGCAACTTGATATATTGGGTTTATTCGTAATGGGGTATTATGATAGAGCGACCCCCGAGTCAATAGAGGATACCCTTAGCCGCGAAGGAATAGATAAAGATGTATCAATATGGGTGAAAACCATGCTAAGACACCGACTGATACGCACAGAGATAGCAGGAACAACACGTACAGTGGTGGCGAAAAGAGGGTTCCCCCAGGGGGGATGTCTGTCACCATTACTGTGGTGCCTGCTAATAGATGAATTAGTTAACAAGATAAACAGGATGCACATTTACACACAAGTGTACTCCGATAATGGCGTGCTCCTGGTGACAGGCAAAGTTCTCAGCGTCATGTGTGAAATCATGAACAGAGGTCTAAAAGAAGCTTTAGGGTGGTGCAGGAGCAAAGGTTTGAACCTAAACCCTGAAAAAACCAAATTAGTTCTATTTACGAAGAAAGGAAAGATAGGGCGAGCTGAACCAGTGATACTGGACAACCAGGAGCTGGAGACGGTCAAGGAAGTCAAGTATCTAGGAGTGACACTGGATAGTAAGCTTACCTTCAGGACCCATATTAGTAACACATGCTCCAAGGCAAAGATGGCGATGATGCAGTGTAAAAGCGTAATAGGCAGAACCTGGGGCATGAAACCAGCGATGGCGCTATGGATATACAGGGCAATAATAATGCCAAGAATCCTACATGGAGCTATCGTATGGTGGCACAGAGCCGCAGTGGGGAGAAACAAGGCAGAGTTAGACAAAGTCCAAAGGCTAGCGGCCCTAGTGACTACGGGCGCGATGAGGACCACACCTACAGCCGCGCTCGAGATCCTGCTGGGGCTGAATCCCCTGGACTTAGAAATAAAGAGAAGAGCAGCGGAACAATGGTTCAAGCTAAGAAGCACTGGCATATGGACCGGGAACTTCACGGATAAGGGTCACGCCAGTATAGGTAAACAATATTGTTATGTATGAGGACACGGGGCGAGTGAAACACTAGACGGCTGTCAACGCACTGGCGTTTATTCGCATCAAGGACACGGACGCAGCCGCGTAGCTATAGATAGGTACTTAACTATACAACACTTCTCCCCCCTTATCGTAGTGAAAAGTAGGGGTTACATAAATTGTTTATAATTGACTATGGGGCGAGCACGCTTAGACCTGCCTACATCAACAGTTCTGTTCACATTTTCCGTTACTTCCGTCTCCTCAACGTCATGAAAAATGTCGTCATCGTCCGATGAGGGCAGCCGACGAACTCCTCTTGTCATCGTCACCTTGCATGGCGACAAGTCTTCTTGTGGTAGATCGTGATCGATGTTTAAAGATGCAGTCGCAGCCGGAGACACAGTCCCTTCTGGTGAACAAAGCGTCTCTTGCGAGGAAGATGTGGGGGAAGGCGCATACTGCTGTCCACTAATTAAAGTTTCTTCTGATTGTGTAGACGGCGGCGGCGGCGGCGTTTCATTACTTTTGTAGGTATAAACGGCTCTGTCCCCCGATGATGGATTACTGACATAACTATTACTACCTGCTCCTTTATTAAATAGTATAAGTTGATCTTTATGCTTTTTGACACAATTTAATGAATTTAAGTCTTTAACTAAATACAACATTTTTCCCAATTTTTTATGTATTATTCCCTTTAACCATATGTACTTATTATTGTTCATGTACTTTTTATAAAAAACATTTTGACCTACATGTAATGTTCTAAATGTACCACCACGCTGCTTAGTTTGTAAACACTGTTGGGAACGCACGCGCATGTGGAGTGAGGCAGGCGAGGGCGAGGCGGGGCGGCAGGGATTCATTAGGTCGAGCCGCGATCTCAGCTGACGACCGAACACTAGCTGAGCCGGTGATTCACCCGTTGTTGAATGAATAGAATTACGGTAGTCAAATATGTACTTTAACAATTTTAGACTTTCTCTGACAGTACTACTACTTTGTAATATAGATTTAATGCCACGTTTTACTATTTTTACGTATGATTCCGCTTGTCCATTGCTAGCCGGGTGGTAAGGAGGTGACGTCATGTGAGAAATTCCGTTCAATTTACAAAAAGATATAAAATCTTGTGAACTAAAAGACGTACCGTTGTCTGTCACTATTGTGTGCGGTAACCCAAACCTGGACATGAAATCGTACATTTTATCGATTACAGCTGGTGTTGTACAGGTACTCATTTCGTAAACTTCTACCCATTTTGTATAAGCATCCACTATTACAAGGTACATACGTCCATTAATCGGCCCTAAAAAATCGAGGTGTACCCGGTAAAAGGGGCGCGGGGGAAATGGCCACGGCGACACGGGTGCGCGTGGTGGTGAAGGTCGCAGCTGAACGCAGACCTCGCAAAGGCCTATCATGCGCTCTAAAGCAGCATCAATACCTGGAAACCAATGTCGCGAGCGAGCCTCGGCTTTGGTTTTGACAATACCTAAATGAGATGTATGCAGTTCGCGGAGCGCCTCCGGCACAACTGCCTTATGCCCCCGCATGAGACACCCGTTTTCGTACGACAGTTCTAATCTACACCTATGATAAGGTTTTAACTCAGCATCTTTAACCGCTCGCGGCCAGCCATTTAGCACATAATTAATAACTTTTTTCAATGTACAATCTTTTTTGGTAGCATCTTGTAAGTTTTCTAGCGTTATCGGCGACGATCCGTCTATGACGAAACAAACGTATGCAGCTCGGTCACAAATGTCACGGCCCCCCTGATCCTCCGCGGCTGGGCTGCCAGCCACGTCTGAGGGAGCAGGCAAACTAGCCCGCGACAAATAATCTGCACTGTTATTCGCACTTTTTACGTATTCAATACAATAATTGTAGCCGGCCAAAAACAATGCGTACCGTTGCAGTCGATTTGCCGATACTTCGGGTATACCCTTTTGCGATCCGAAAATCGATAGAAGGGGCTTGTGGTCTGTACGTAAGACGAACGGTACTGACCTACCATATAAGTATTGGTGAAACCGCCTAATACCGAATATAATTGCCGTGGCCTCTTTTTGGATCTGTGAATATCGACGCTCGGCATTATTTAATGTACGCGACGCAAAAGATATAGGTCTTTCAGAACCATCTTTCTCTATCTGTGACAATATTGCTCCTAACCCCGTAGGTGAGGCGTCAACCGTTAGAATTATCTTTGCACTTGGGTTAAAATGTGTCAGAACTTGCTCGGACGCTAGGATCTTTTTAATGCTACAAAACGCCTTGTCCTCACTGTCAGACCAAACCCACTTGCAGCCTTTTTTTAAAAGTTCGTATAATGGGCTTAAAATGCTAGAAGCGCCTGGAACGAATGCCCTATAATAATTAACTAAGCCTAAAAATGATTGCAACTGATTGACATTTTTAGGAGTCGGTGCATTAATTATGGCTTTGATTTTTTCCGGTGATTTTTTCAAACCATCCTTATTGATGACATATCCTAAATAACTAATTTCATCACAAAAAAATACACATTTTTCTTTTTGTAGGGTTAATCCAGCATCCTGAAGACGGCTTAGTACCTGATTCAGTCTGTCTAAGTGCTGATTTCGATCAGATCCTGATATCAAGACGTCGTCTAACATAACTAAGACGCCACTAATCCCAGCGAGCAAATTTTCCATTGCGCGTTGAAAAATGGCCGGCGCGCAAGCGAGGCCGAACACGAGACGCGTGTACGCAAACAACCCGCGATGCGTATTGATGCAAGTTAGCTTTTGAGAGTCATTATCTAAACACCATTGATTGTAAGCCATAGAAAGATCTAATTTAGTAAATTGTTTTCCCCCATATAATTTAGAAAATAATTCGTTAACTGTAGGTAACGGATACTGATCAATAACTAACTGTTTATTAATACTGACCGAGTAATCTGCACAAATTCGTAAAGAACCGTCTCGTTTCAAAACCGGCACGATGGGTGACGCGAAATCAGAGTGATCAACTGGACAAAGTACCCCTAATTCGACCAGCCTGTTTATTTCACTTTCCACCTTATCTTTTAACGCGAAAGCCACCGGGAGCGCTTTACGAAATACTGGTTTAGAACCTTCTTTCAAGGTTAATTTCACTTCATATTTATTATATTTACCTAATTTGCCTGAGAACAATTCCGGATACTGCGCATGCAATGTTTTGATAACATCGTCATCCTGACAATACTGAACCGGGCAGAGCTGCAATTCAAATTGAGAAATGAAATCGCGACCGAGCAGAGACGGGCCGTCGCCGCGGACAACGAACACATTGATAACGCGCGTGCGGTCGCTCCACTGCACTGATAACGCTACAAACCCTATACAACCTAGCACTTCACCAGTGTAACTTATAAGTTTTTTGCTAGTAGCCTGTAAAGGCAGGTTTTTAAAATGTAGTTTGAATGTTTTTTCAGACATGACGGTTACCGCCGACCCGCTATCAATTTCAAAACGAAATTTTTGACCGTTTATGAATACCGTTTCAACCAGTGGTTCCCCTTTTACTGTACGTATATTGAACAACATACCGTCGTCGCCGTCGTCCTCGATCGCCTCACATGCCACCGTGGAAACATAATTCACATTTTTACACATACGGCTCAAATGACCCTTCCTATTGCATTTCCGGCACGTATAATTAGCAAAACGACACGACTCCACTTTATGGTTAGTATAACCGCACACGGCACACTTCACTTTATCACTACGACGGCCTTCGATGCTTCGTGGCTGAGTGATCTTAAACAGCTGGTCGTGCTCGGGTGCGGCGGCCAGCGGCGCCGGCGTCGGCGCCCCCGCGGCGCTGATGGCGGCGGCGCGAGCGCCTCGCAGCGTTTCGGCCATGTCCACGGCTTTGGCTAGTGTAAGGCCTTCTAGGTCCTGGACGTACATCTTCTCCTTTTCAGCCCCTGGCAGCATTCCCATAATAAAACGATCCCTCAATGCTTCCTCCACCTTAGAAAAGTTGCATTGAGCGGTCAGGCCGCGTAGCCTAGCGGCCCATTGTGAGGGGGACTCCATTTGTTGTTGGGTAGCAGCGTAAAACTTATGGCGTTCACTGAATCCAACCTGCTTCGGAGTGAAATGCGAATCTAGGAGTGACACGATGTCTTCGAAAGGCACATCCTGGAGCTCCTTGGGTAATGCGAGATCCGAAGCGAGCTTGAAGGTACTCTCGCAGAGTGCGCTGATTAAAACTGCACGCCTTTTCACACCGGCCGGGTCGTTCACCTTATTCACGTCGTTTGCAATAAACCACTGCTCTAACCTACATTTATAGGTCTTCCAAGTGTGTAAATTGTGATCGAAATTCGATAAATTCCCGAAATTAACAAAAGACATTTTAATTTTTCGATACGTGGGTACTCGTCGCCAATGTTATGTATGAAGACACGGGGCGAGTGAAACACTAGACGGCTGTCAACGCACTGGCGTTTATTCGCATCAAGGACACGGACGCAGCCGCGTAGCTATAGATAGGTACTTAACTATACAACAAATATGAAGATAGGTTGTCAATGATCCTTTCCAACAAAGACTTAATACGAAAGGAAAGGATTTTTGACAAAAAATATAGAATACATATAGGTTCAAGAGAGGACTGGAGCGTAGAAACTGATGGCATCATTTGCTATACAGACGGCTCCAGAAAGGAGTCGACAAAGCTCTCTGGATCTGGCGTGCACATTAAATGTGCAGACGGGACGGAGATAGACAAGTCGATACCGTTAGGAAGATTCGCTAGTGTCTTCCAGGCGGAAATATACGCAATAATGGCATGCGCTGAGATAGCTGAACACCTCACTATTACAGGAAAGATGGCTATCTACAGCGACAGCCAAGCGGCGCTGAAGGCACTAGGCAAAGAAGAGACGACATCAGCAGTTGTCAGAGAATGCAAGGAATCATTAAAAAGGCTGGCCGAGAGAACGGACCTGACGATAGCGTGGGTTCCCGGACACGAGGGAAACACGGGAAACGAACAGGCTGACGAACTAGCCAGAAAGGGAGCAGAGGAAAACTTGGTGGGGCCGGAACCTCGGCTGCCAATAGCGCACAACATCACCAAGGGAGTAATCAGTCACAGTATTACATCAGAAACCAACAGAAGATGGAGGTCCTCGAATGGTATGAGACAATCGAAGATCTTCATCAAGGGAATGGATAAGAAAAAGACTAGCAAACTAATGGGACTCTCCAGAGAGAACATGAGGCTAGTCATTGAAGTCATAACAGGACACTGTCGACTGAACAGACATATGACAGTGATAGGAGTGAAAACCGACCCCATATGCCCGGAGTGCATGGAAAGCGAGGAGACCAGCCTCCACCTACTAGCCGAGTGCCCTATGTACTCGCTGGCAAGATGGGAGCTCTGGGGGTCGGATAGATTACACATAGAGGACCTAAAGGATCTGAAGGTGGAGCAGATAGCAAGATTCACTAAAGCGACCAAAAGATTCGACGGGGCGCCGTGAAAGCTGGATGAACCTTAACTCCCTTAAAAGGGAGAACGGGGAAAAGGATGAAGTGGCCCGCAACAACGCGGGTGGATCGTCCGTTCGGCTGGCGACGTCCCCATAAGAAATAATAATGGGGTATTTGACAGGTTTTAGAAAAATATGTCTAATGGTTCATTATAGCATAATATATTTGCAATTTGATTAATTCGTTATGAATTTCTTTATTTTTTATGAAAATCTTCATTAAAATTCAAATTAATACAATAGCCGCCAAAACGCTGAATGCAGGTCATGTGATGTCGTGACGTTACCTGCTTGTAAACAAACTTTTAGCTGTCAAATTAAACGTACAAAACTTTGATTGACATTTACTGTTTACAAGCTGGTGACGTCACTCCAGATTCGGCGTCATCTCTCGCGTTTTTGATCACGTGGTCAATCATAAAAAATTTATCATGTTATTAATGATTTTTTGTAAAAATCATACTTATTTTAAAATTTTGTGCTGGCTAAATTAGTTTAAAAACATGTTTACTATTAAGTTAACAACAGTTTGATCAATATTTTCATTGTAGTCAAATACCCTATTATGATGAAGCGTGTAACGATGCCCCCAGGCCAAGACGATATCACGCGCGCGCCTGGACGGCAGCTCGCAGGCGGTGGTGGTGCGCAGCAGCGGCGCGCCCGACGGCGTGGCCGTGGACCCGCTGGCGCGCAACCTGTACTGGACCGACCCCGTGCAGGACACCATCAGCGTGGCGCGCCTCGACGGCAGCTCGGTCAAGGTGCGCGTATATGCGACGGCCGCTCGCTCGTGAGACAATATCACTATTTATCTATTACAACGCGGCACACATCTCTGTCCTGACCTCGAAATCAATTAAATATAAATTTTAAATCGTTCTATATCTTTCTTTCTTTTTCTCTTTGTAGAAATTCAATATTATAATTCTGGCTTCACTCCGTCTCGCATCACCCGCGTACTCGATAAATTCTGTCAGCGATCCGCGGACGACGCGTCCGATCGCACCGGCAGCGATCGAGTCGTATCAAGCTTTTATGTAGGAAGAGAACGGCGCAATCGTTCGTCGTCCTCGATAAAGGAAAAAAAACCAATATGTAATCGGTGTGTCGCAACAGGTGTTGATCCACGAGGACTTGTACGACCCGCGCGCGATCGCGCTGCACCCGGCGGCGGGCTGGATGTTCTGGTCGGACTGGAGCGAGCGCCGCCCGCGCATCGAACGCGCCGCGCTCGACGGCAGCGCGCGCGCACCGCTCGTGGCCGACCGCCTGGCCTGGCCCAACGCGATCGCGCTGCACCACGCCACGCACACGGTCTACTGGGCCGACGCGCGCACCAGGAAGATCGAGGTACGCCCGCGTGCAACCAACACCCGATACACAACGCTCGTGGCCGACCGCCTGGCCTGGCCCAACGCGATCGCGCTGCACCACGCCACGCACACGGTCTACTGGGCCGACGCGCGCACCAGGAAGATCGAGGTACGCCCGCGTGCAACCAACACCCGATACACAACGCTCGTGGCCGACCGCCTGGCCTGGCCCAACGCGATCGCGCTGCACCACGCCACGCACACGGTCTACTGGGCCGACGCGCGCACCAGGAAGATCGAGGTACGCCCGCGTGCAACCAACACCCGATACACAACGCTCGTGGCCGACCGCCTGGCCTGGCCCAACGCGATCGCGCTGCACCACGCCACGCACACGGTCTACTGGGCCGACGCGCGCACCAGGAAGATCGAGGTACGCCCGCGTGCAACCAACACCCGATACACAACGCTCGTGGCCGACCGCCTGGCCTGGCCCAACGCGATCGCGCTGCACCACGCCACGCACACGGTCTACTGGGCCGACGCGCGCACCAGGAAGATCGAGGTACGCCCGCGTGCAACCAACACCCGATACACAACGCTCGTGGCCGACCGCCTGGCCTGGCCCAACGCGATCGCGCTGCACCACGCCACGCACACGGTCTACTGGGCCGACGCGCGCACCAGGAAGATCGAGGTACGCCCGCGTGCAACCAACACCCGATACACAACGCTCGTGGCCGACCGCCTGGCCTGGCCCAACGCGATCGCGCTGCACCACGCCACGCACACGGTCTACTGGGCCGACGCGCGCACCAGGAAGATCGAGGTACGCCCGCGTGCAACCAACACCCGATACACAACGCTCGTGGCCGACCGCCTGGCCTGGCCCAACGCGATCGCGCTGCACCACGCCACGCACACGGTCTACTGGGCCGACGCGCGCACCAGGAAGATCGAGGTACGCCCGCGTGCAACCAACACCCGATACACAACGCTCGTGGCCGACCGCCTGGCCTGGCCCAACGCGATCGCGCTGCACCACGCCACGCACACGGTCTACTGGGCCGACGCGCGCACCAGGAAGATCGAGGTACGCCCGCGTGCAACCAACACCCGATACACAACGCTCGTGGCCGACCGCCTGGCCTGGCCCAACGCGATCGCGCTGCACCACGCCACGCACACGGTCTACTGGGCCGACGCGCGCACCAGGAAGATCGAGGTACGCCCGCGTGCAACCAACACCCGATACACAACGCTCGTGGCCGACCGCCTGGCCTGGCCCAACGCGATCGCGCTGCACCACGCCACGCACACGGTCTACTGGGCCGACGTGCGCGCGTTAGAGGCATTTTTGAATAATCTCATCGATATTTACTAAACCTTTTAAAAAATCGATTAAATTAAAATAATTTTTATCTTTTTATGATGTCTACCATTATCATCCTTAGCCCCTATTCAATCCTTCGGACACAGACATTCTCCAAACGCCTCGCACACAAATTATTTCTGTCGCCAACCACACTGCGGCAGGGCCGATACAGATTGTTTAATAGTGGCTGGCTAGCTCTTTATCGTCCAGCTACCTGACCGGTAGACCGGCAGTCCCGGCCTCGTGTGTTTTGCCACGGTCTGCACTCCATATTCCCCGCAGTATGTCTAGATGCATACGCCTGTAATCGTGTCGTTGTGCTACATGCAGGCCATCGGCATGGACGGCAAGAACCGGCGCGAGGTCCACGGCACGGACATCCAGCACATCTTCGGGCTGGCGCTGCTGGACGGCCGCCTCTACTGGACCGACATGCAGCGTCGCACGCTCGACAGCATCGACGAGGACACCGGTACGAAGGCGTTCGACATCCACTCGTGTACTCATTTAAACGGAGATTAACGCAAACTAATTAGTAAAACGTTTCATACCTTTTTATACCCGACGTTTGTTTGTTAACTATGGAACGCGAAAGTTTAAAAGTGTATATCCACTAATGTAGCGGTTACATAATGTCTAAACCGTCGGCTTCTCGTTTAGCTCCTAGCGTGGGAGATAAATCAAACAGCCAGTATGTTGTCTATAGCTTCGTGAGCTGACAGCTAAGAGATTGTTTTTATTTGTGTTTACATGTTTTAAACTAATTATTGCCAATGCTTAAGTATGTGCGTCAGCTGGAAACAGCGAGTTTGTGTGACCTAGATACAAAGTCCGAGCTGACGCTACATCACTCCCCCCAAAAAAAGAAACGGGTAAAAATAATTAACAATATACTTATTTGTTGTAAACTATGAATCTGTAAATAATATTTGTAATACGAATAACCTATTGTCAAAGTATTCTGTATC
Organism: Eudonia lacustrata; assembly: GCA_947562085.1. Taxonomy (NCBI): domain Eukaryota; kingdom Metazoa; phylum Arthropoda; class Insecta; order Lepidoptera; family Crambidae; genus Eudonia; species Eudonia lacustrata. The sequence goes on from OX387316.1 coordinate 25,329,868, forward strand.
TATGTCCATTAATGAGTTCTTGCAGTAAGCCGACGAAATGCGAGTTTGGCAAAGGTTTGGCAAAGGTTTGCTTCTAATTGTGGCTGATTATTGTTTTTGTATATGTCATCAACAACGAATTTGAACTAGATAATGTTAGCGACTGAAACTGTATTTGTATTAAAAGTAGCACTTTTCTCGCGACTTCGTCCGCGTGGATTGGATATTCAAAAACATAATTTCAAAAACAATTACTATAGCCTATGTTACCCGCAAGGAATGTAGCATTCTATCAGTAAAAGAATTTTTGGAATCAAATCAAACAAACAAACAGTCACTTTACCTCTTTATTAATACTATTGACAAATTTTGCCAAAACGAAAAGTTGACAGTGTTTATTAAAAATATGCTCTAACCATACGGAGACAAGGTTCGCTTTCTTAATCCGCGGTGGCTAGCCCGAGAGCCGGCAAACGCGCATACATACGACTCTCCTTATAGAAAGCGGGCGCCGCAGCCTATCAATGATTACATATTCGTCTGATGTGATCGGTACTGCACCCTCAGGCGCGGACCGCCAGCCCGTGGTGGAGCAGCTGGCCAACATGATGGGGCTGAAGGCGATCCGCCTCGGGGCGGAGTTGGCCCCCAGCCGCTGCAGCGAGGGCAACGGCGGCTGCTCGCACCTCTGCTTCAACCGCCCCGCCGACCGCGTGTGCGGCTGCCCGCTCGGTGAGTGACCCCGCCCCATGGACAACGGCGGCTGCTCGCACCTCTGCTTCAACCGCCCCGCCGACCGCGTGTGCGGCTGCCCGCTCGGTGAGTGACCCCGCCCCATGGACAACGGCGGCTGCTCGCACCTCTGCTTCAACCGCCCCGCCGACCGCGTGTGCGGCTGCCCGCTCGGTGAGTGACCCCGCCCCATGGACAACGGCGGCTGCTCGCACCTGTTTCAATCGCAGAATAGAGATGGCGCCCCTTGTATTTTCAGAAGCTATTGCAATTTAATATTTCTAGAAGCTTTACCTAGGATGGTTCCCTTCTCAGACCCCCTCGAGGGGTGGTTTCACATGACGCCATAGTGATCCGGCACCGCTATAAGCGATCATCTGAGTCAACCTCCAACTGTAACAGAGCTAGTTTGTCCGCTATCGACTATATAACAATCGTCTGCCTATACACGCCCACTGCTAGACATAGGCCTCTCCAGGTGCACGCCACTGAGCACGATCCGCAGCCACCTAGTCCGTTACGATACACTGTCCGCAGGCCTGGAGCTGGGTGCGGACCTGGCCACGTGCGCGGAGCCGGAGGCGTTCCTGGTGTACGCGCGCAAGAACGAGATCGGCCACGTCGGCCTCGGGCTGCCGGCCAGCCACGCCGTGCTGCCCATCCGGGACCTCAAGGAAGTCAGGTCAGCCGCAATACAAACTGTATAGGTATCGTCGCTTAAGTTCTAACACCGCGCAACTCAAAAGTTGACCACTTTTTAGGAGACAAAAAAAACGTTGTTGTCTTAACATATTAGGATGTACGCTGTGACTTTGTTGACGAAATAAAGAATCGCACGCAATTGACTCTTAATATCGTTTTTGATTGGCAACACGGTGCATTTCTCGACTTTGATTGATTTGATGACATGCCTTTAACTGCCAATTTTGTTCTTATGCGGTGTTAGAACTTAAGTGACGATATAAAACTGTTTAAAGTCTAAAACTAAGGTCCCGTCAACGCATTTTACCAAAACCTTTACCCCTGCCTTTTATGTGTCCGCTTTAGCAGAACCAATGTGAGGAAACACACTGCTGTCCTTCGCATGAACAGCCTTTATAATAAGATCTCACTTCAGCACGAAAGCCTCGATACATTGGTGATTACCTAGCAACAATTAAAGACAAGTTTGCATTCACTTCGGTCTTTTGGTCACACTAAAATTATTTAAGACCAAAAAGTATTAAATAATTTTAGTGGTTTTATTTTTATTAATTAATAAACAAAACGAGCGAGCCTTACAGTAGTCGCATATGATGTAACATTGACATGTAACCTTAGTAATAAGACATTTTTAACATTATATTCTGAAAAATATGGGTCAGGTCATTATATAATTATAAAATAAATAATAATAAAAGTCTATTACACACGAAAGGGTTGAAATCAATATTACAATAGAATATAGAATTAACAATGACGTATATTTTTTTTACAAATCATAAAGAGAATGCAGTAAATACTCATTCCTTCCCCTATAGAAGACATTTGACATATGAAAATGACCCTTGATAGTCAAATGACACAATATGTCACATATAATAATGATATGTCATGTTCATAATATCTATTATAGAATTTACAAAATGGCGTGGGCTTGCGCGCTTCCCTGACTTTCTGTTTCACACTTCCGTCCCATTTCACGAAATCACTCCCGCAAATTGCAAGAAAGCGAGCGGAAAGATGTAATTTAATAGTTTTCTTCAATCGTTGGTTGTTTTTATATTGTACAAAAAATGGTAAACGTCGACTCGAAGCGGAGGCTCAAAACGTCTCAACGATTCCCATTGACGGCAGGCGACGAAAATGATTTTAGTATGAAATAACGTCGCAAAAAGTTTCGTTCAATTGAAGTCGAATTAATAGTTTATGGTTCCAGCGCGCTGGAGGTGGACGTGTCGGGCTCCAAGATCTACTGGGCCGACAGCAAGACACGCACCATCAGTCGCTGCCCCGTCACCGGCGGTGGACCCGAGCGCCTGCTCGACGGGCTGGCGGCCGACGGTGAGCGGGGGGTTATAGCGTTACCACGATACAGCAAGGCACGCACTATCAGCCGCTGCCGACGGGCTGGCGGCCGACGGTGAGCGGGGGGTTATAGCGTTACCACGATACAGCAAGGCACGCACTATCAGCCGCTGCCGACGGGCTGGCGGCCGACGGTGAGCGGGGGGTTATAGCGTTACCACGATACAGCAAGGCACGCACTATCAGCCGCTGCCGACGGGCTGGCGGCCGACGGTGAGCGGGGGGTTATAGCGTTACCACGATACAGCAAGGCACGCACTATCAGCCGCTGCCGACGGGCTGGCGGCCGACGGTGAGCGGGGGGTTATAGCGTTACCACGATACAGCAAGGCACGCACTATCAGCCGCTGCCGACGGGCTGGCGGCCGACGGTGAGCGGGGGGTTATAGCGTTACCACGATACAGCAAGGCACGCACTATCAGCCGCTGCCGACGGGCTGGCGGCCGACGGTGAGCGGGGGGTTATAGCGTTACCACGATACAGCAAGGCACGCACTATCAGCCGCTGCCGACGGGCTGGCGGCCGACGGTGAGCGGGGGGTTATAGCGTTATTACGATACAGCAAGGCACGCACTATCAGCCGCTGCCGACGGGCTGGCGGCCGACGGTGAGCGGGGGGTTATAGCGTTACCACGATACAGCAAGGCACGCACTATCAGCCGCTGCCGACGGGCTGGCGGCCGACGGTGAGCGGGGGGTTATAGCGTTACCACGATACAGCAAGGCACGCACTATCAGCCGCTGCCGACGGGCTGGCGGCCGACGGTGAGCGGGGGGTTATAGCGTTACCACGATACAGCAAGGCACGCACTATCAGCCGCTGCCGACGGGCTGGCGGCCGACGGTGAGCGGGGGGTTATAGCGTTACCACGATACAGCAAGGCACGCACTATCAGCCGCTGCCGACGGGCTGGCGGCCGACGGTGAGCGGGGGGTTATAGCGTTACCACGATACAGCAAGGCACGCACTATCAGCCACTGCCGACGGGCTGGCGGCCGACGGTGAGCGGGGGGTTATAGCGTTACCACGATACAGCAAGGCACGCACTATCAGCCGCTGCCGACGGGCTGGCGGCCGACGGTGAGCGGGGGGTTATAGCGTTACCACGATACAGCAAGGCACGCACTATCAGCCGCTGCCGACGGGCTGGCGGCCGACGGTGAGCGGGGGGTTATAGCGTTACCACGATACAGCAAGGCACGCACTATCAGCCGCTGCCGACGGGCTGGCGGCCGACGGTGAGCGGGGGGTTATAGCGTTACCACGATACAGCAAGGCACGCACTATCAGCCGCTGCCGACGGGCTGGCGGCCGACGGTGAGCGGGGGGTTATAGCGTTACCACGATACAGCAAGGCACGCACTATCAGCCGCTGCCGACGGGCTGGCGGCCGACGGTGAGCGGGGGGTTATAGCGTTACCACGATACAGCAAGGCACGCACTATCAGCCGCTGCCGACGGGCTGGCGGCCGACGGTGAGCGGGGGGTTATAGCGTTACCACGATACAGCAAGGCACGCACTATCAGCCGCTGCCGACGGGCTGGCGGCCGACGGTGAGCGGGGGGTTATAGCGTTACCACGATACAGCAAGGCACGCACTATCAGCCGCTGCCGACGGGCTGGCGGCCGACGGTGAGCGGGGGGTTATAGCGTTACCACGATACAGCAAGGCACGCACTATCAGCCGCTGCCGACGGGCTGGCGGCCGACGGTGAGCGGGGGGTTATAGCGTTACCACGATACAGCAAGGCACGCACTATCAGCCGCTGCCGACGGGCTGGCGGCCGACGGCGAGCGGGGGGTATAGCGTTGCTCACGATACCTATTTATCACAGGATAACTTTAACTACAAAAGTTGTCAATAAGATTTCGCATCAATTCAAAATTTTGCAAAAAGGTATATCATAAAAGCTGTAGTTTTTATTATTTTTAGAGTGATTTTCAAAATTCTAGATCATTCATTCAGTTTAGTCATTAGTGTTTAGTTTAGTTTAGTTAAGTAGCTCTTATGTATGTCACTATGTCATGCTATTTTAACGTGGGGAGTTAATTCGACATAGAATATTGTAGTTTTGATGTATATATTTAATAGTTTCATTCAATAGATGCGAACGGGTAGTATCGCTTAACTTAATATTGAACATCTCTAAATACATCAGCATCCCATCGGATGGCTCAACACGAAAACGTATTCCGCAGTAGATGCGAACGAAGATCAGTAATAGTGTGATAACCGGCGGCAGGGCTGGCCATCGACTGGAGCGCGCAGAACCTGTACTGGACGGACGCGGGCCTGGGCCGCCTGGAGCTGGCGCGCCTGGACGGCTCCAGCCGCCGCGTGCTGCTGTGGCAGGGGCTGCGCAAGCCCAAGGCCATCGCGCTGGACCCGCGACAGGGGTCAGTGCGACACGCCTTATTCCATTATACTATTCACTCACTTAACAATATTTATTCCCCTTAATACATGTTGTCCTACTGAGTTATAATCATTGATCGGAATAGGTAGAGTTTTTTGTAGTACTTGCATCATAACGTTATCGAAGTATGGATAAGCTTCCGGAATCTGGAATGTAAGATTAAATTTTCGTGTATATATGATTTTTAGATTACACACTGAAATGAAACACTTTTTAAACAGTTATTTTTTATTGTTTGGAAGTGTACGTTACAATTTTAACACACCATTGAAATTGAACAAAAAAATACATTAAATATGTGAAGCGCAGGTGAAACAAACTTGAAATGATCGTTTCTATTAGAGAATTTCTTTTTATTTAATTTTCACTATTTGCATGCCTATCTTGCACTGGTCTTAGTACAAGAATGTAAATTGTCGTTACAGTATTGGATTCGAAAAAAATCTTTGTACACATTTATTTAAATCACTCGCACACACAGGTTTGAAATATATTTAATAGAGGAGCTCGTTGGCGCAGATGGTTAGCGCCTGCGGGCGCGATTGTGGTGGTTAAGCAACTTTCGCAATGGTTGGTCATTGAATGGGTGTCCAAAAATTTATTAACTCGAGTTCCTACGTGCTTCGGAAGGCACGTTAAGCTGTTGGTCCCGGCTGCATTAGCAGTCGTTAATACCCACCAATCCACATTGAGCCCGCGTGGTGGGTTATGGCCTAGTCTCTCTATACCTATATATTCTGTGTCCATCCATAGGGAAGGTCTGTACCCCAGCTGTGGGGGCATTAATAGGTTGTTAAAGCGAAGAAGTGAAAATATTAAATAAATGTATTAAGTTTACCGGATACCGGAAATAGCAATATCTATATGGCCATATCCATGTTACACAAACGTTGCAAAAGTACATGAAAAAACTCTACCTATTCCGATCTATGGTTATAATTTACTTATTTAAATGTTTGTTTGTCTTTAAAATCGGTACATATTCGATTTGAGCATTTTTTTATCTTTATCAACATATAACTTACGACGTTGATAATTTTCTAAAGAGCTATATTCGTTTCAAAATATCATTGCACACTTTTGTAACTTCATAGCCGTTTCGAATTTTGATTTTATTTGCAAATTCTAGGTAATCGTTAATATTTTTTATAGCCGGTATACGGTCAGTCTTTTTCATCTCGAACGGAAGGTATGTATCCTATTCGTCTTAAATCGGCCAGAACGTATTTCACAGGTGCCGTATTCTCCGGGATCGGTTTTCATGTAAAACATTGTTAATTTGGTGAAAAGAAATGTATTTTAAATAAAAAAATGTACTATATTGAAAAGACGACCCCTTTCGGTCGGAATAGAAACGGAATGGTCCCGCCGGCCGGCAGGCTCATTACCGAAAAAATAACTAGTCGCTAATCGCACAATAGCAACGCGACCGCTACTGATCACAGTCGCTACAATAGGTCGGTTTATTTTAGAGCGCCGGCGCCGTCGTCGTGCACTTTGTTTCGGTAGCGATCACCTCGGAGCGTGCGGTGTGTGACGCGTGGTGTTCGCGCAGGTACATGTACTGGTCGGAGACGGGTGCGCGCTGCATCAAGCGCGCGGGCACGGACGGGTCGGGCGCGCGCGTGCTGGTGGAGGCGGCGGGGCGTGCGCACGCGCTGGCGTTGGACGCGCACGCGCATGCGCTGTACTGGGCGGCGCTGGAGCCGCCCGCGCTGCACTCGCTGCGGCTGGGGGTGGGGGGCGGGGGCGGGGGCGGCGGCGAGCGCCGGCAGCTGGCCGCCGCCGCGCCCATGCCCACGGCGCTGGCACTGCACGCAAGGACGCTCTACTGGGGCGACTGGAACACAGGTCACCACATATGTATAACGATCACGATCGTTGACTGTGTCCACGCGATTATTCCGTAACTATTACAGATATCAAAAAACTTTAAACCTGACGAGTGAAATGACATCGATAACTTTTTTTAAATGAACGAGAAGTATCCAAAATTTTAACATTAAACACTCCCATACATTCAGTATGACATTAGTAGAAGGGTTTTAGTTTCCTTATTTTAAAAGGTTATTTTAGCTCAGTACTGATATTAAAAGAAACCGTTTGTTAACCTAACGAAGTAAAAAAACTATCTTTTAATTTATTTATTTACTAGCTGACCCGGCAAACGTTGTTTTGCCAATTATTTCTAGGGAATTTGTAGGGTAGAAAAAAATAACTAACTTATACATATATGAGTGAAAGAGGCATGGAGCGCTGTGAACAATGACGGAATATAAAAATAACAAATCACTGAACATTTATTTTTTTACTTTATTATAATTTGGCTCTGTGGTTAACGCGCCCGGTCTGCGAGTGCTGAGGTTAAGCAACTTTCGCAAAGGCCGGTAATCCGATGGGTGACCAAAAGTGTATCATCTCGAGCTCCGCCGTGCTTCGGAAAGCATGTAAAGCAGTTGGCCCCGGTTGCATTAGCAGTCGTTAACAACCGCCAATCCACACTGGGTCCGCGTGATGGTTTAAAAGCCCTTTCTCCCTATCCATCCTTAGGGAAGGCTCGTACCCCAGCAGTGGGGACATAAAATGAGCTGATGATAATTATAATTTTTTCCTATATATATCATTAATTACGACAATAACACTAACAAACAATATCAATTCATTAATGTTACAGTGTGTACAATAATTTTTGTTAGCCCATCTTTAGCTAAGACCTTAGCTAACACAAACAAACTGGATGGTTTGCCCACTCGAGAGCATGCCGTGTATAATTTTCCGTGTCAAAAACATGGTGTGCTCAAATCAATACACTATACACACACTTATTGATAGTCATTCCTACTCCGTGCTGTTTACTGGGTGAGAAGTGACACCGATAGATGCCTGGCGGAGACAACTGATCAAGTGATTAATATGGCTATAAAAAGTAAGGGTTGGTGATAGAAGGGTGAAAATTTAGGGTTGAATGTATTTCTTAATACCAAATATTTTAAACCAAAAGAATAAAAAAAAATCCAATAAATAAAATAAAATGCTGGGGTAAGTATATGAAATCACTTATCTGTTATTATCCGGTCAATCATCCAGCGATCGTCATGACATAACAGCACGAGTGTTCAAGCAGAAACTCAAAGCAAAAAAAGAAAATATCATGTCTTCGGAGACGTACGACGTTGGATGTACTCTGTAGAGTGGCAGAAGAGAGGACTGCCTCATGCGCATATTCTTCTGTGGATGGTCGAAAAAATAAGACCAGATGAAAATGACTCAATAATTTGCGCAGAAATTCCTGAAGTAAATCTAGAATTGTATGAAATAGTGAAGAACATGATTTATGGACAGTGTTGGGAACTCGACTTGCATTACGCGTACGCCGACCGATATTTGGACGCCTCACAGGTGGCATTTTCTTTAAATCAATAACATTTTAAAACACTACGATAAACCTTCAAACACACGAAACACCGATATCTTTTGCAAAAAAGCGGTAATGACAATGAGTATTATAATATATTGGGATGACGTATTGTCCATTTGAAGTCGTCAAATGATCTGTACGTCATTCTGTCACATTCACTCACTCACTTTTCATAACATGATATTTAAAAAAATCATATTTTACTAAAATGTCTTTTTTTCTTTTAATTTTCTTCTGTACAAACCTTGTCCTGACAATAACAAACTCAATAAAAAAAGAATTATCCAATTTTGTGCAGTCGATCGAAAGTTATGCGCGTACATACATTTGAGTGATTCATTTATATATATATAGATTTATTTTGTTTTTAAGGAAGGTTTACAGCTATTTAAACAAAAAATATTAAACTATGTAAAATCTTAAAGCTAATTACAAACCCCCACAAGTAAACCATTGGTAAACACAAAATTACAAAGTAAAAATAAATAGAATTACAAAAACAAGTAAAATAGAAATACAACAAAGTACACTGTCACGTCAGTGTCACATACTGCTGTTCAGTAATACGTAACATATATATGTATTTTAAAAATGATAATTGCTACCTAAGAAAATAAATTTTGACATACAGTTCACCTAATAGTCGCTGAATTGAATAATATTTATTTGTTAGTAAGTACAAAATTTTATATTCAAAGCAGATGTTCGAAGTGACGTCCTTGTTGTGCGACACAATGACGAGCTCTATTTACAGTTTCTAAATGAACTTTCCTTAATATTTGCGAAGTAATTATTATCATATCATACGTAGTTATAATAGTAGTTTATGCAACTGTCATATAATGAAGGGTATTAAAACACGAGTGTGAGTTTATGAAACGAGCGCAGCGAGTTTCATAATAGTAACGAGTGTTTTTATACCCGTGTTATATGCAGTTGCATACACTACTTTATCTTCACTAATGCAATTAGTCAAACAACAAGAGTAAAAGCTGACAATAGTTTATTTATAATAATTGTTCAAATTTTGGATGGTACAATTTTGAAAGTTATTGTTAATTATTGATCCAGCAGCTGTAGCGGTCGCGGGGCAAGCAGTAGAGCTCGTAGACGGAGTTGGAATATTTATAATTACTTCATTCGTCTTGTTTTCTATACTGTTCAAGATCGTATTTGAGACTTGAATTTTATTCATTAAAGACTCATCAATGTAGCTTTCAGCCACAGTAGAAGACTTCCACCCCCCGTGTCGTTTTAGTGCGGTCAAATCACCACCGCTATCTATGAGAAGGGTCGCCGAGGTGCGCCGGAAGCAATGCCCCGTGTACAACGCTGGGTTAGGCAGATTCAAAAAACTTGCGATAGTTTTTCCCAGAGCACCAAATTTATTAATACCAGTTCTTTGATCGACGCACTTCCCCGATCTATAGCTCAAGAAAAAGGCAGGGTTTCGACAGGGGGTAGGTCGAAGTTCCATGTATTTTTTACATACGGCATAGCAGTTGCCCGTCACAACGAAAGAACGATCTATTTTCGTTTTTGTTTTCGAAACTTTCACCATGATTGTACTGTCGTCTATGTTAGAGACTTCATCGAACTGGATGTTGTATAGCTCTTGCCTTCGGCATGCCCCCATTATGCCGAAGATTAGTGCAACCTGTAACAATAAACGATATAATAAGCTTGAGGTACATAGCCAAGGCAAAAACTATGATTTATGAAGTAGTAAAGTGTAGGTACCTACTACCTAATTTATACACAAAGCGCTTAAACGGAGTGTCTAGATAACTTGCGTGTGTAGTACGTAAGTACTAGGTAGATTAAATAACAGAACTAAAATACGCTTACCTTTTCAAAAAGATACAAAATATCTGGTGAATCTTTCAGGAACATCTTTATTTGACCTGATGTAAACGTCAAGGACTTTTTTCCTTGTGTCCTGAACTGCGTTTCAGGAACGCTATGACTTTTGAATACTTCGTGATATCAATATTGTTGTAGATACTCAGTGTGGACTTGAGCATAGAATATTTAGCCCACATAGAAGATGGCTTGAATTTGTCGGAGAGGTCTTTGAGATACACAAGAATGACATTTTCAGAAAATGATGTAGTTTTCTTTTCGATCTTCCATGCCAAAAAGTTATTATATTCTTTTTCATATAATTTTCTAGATTTTTCTAGCAAAAGATTGTGAGTTACTTTTGTTGCCAATTCTAGAATATCCGGAGGCGTACAAATATCATCGTCGCTGTCCATTTTTAACTTTTAATTTGTATTTTAAAAACAAAACACATTGCGAAACATTAAATTCACACGTACGTGTATTGTCACAGTGAACTTGCCGCCATTAAAATATAACCAATGAGAGCGCAGCTGCGCGCGCAGGGCCAATCAGGAGCGAGCGCGCGCTGTTCTTTTTTTATTTAATTGGCACAAGATCTTACCAAAGAGTTTTGTGTATGTAAGTTTAGTAGTTTCGACGAAGTTTTCACGTATAACCCAACTGTTTTCAAAAGCCAGCCTAATATCAAAATTTTATACAACTTGTATGAGGATTTTGACATAAGGCTCGCCAGGTTAATTGGTCGCGTTTTATTGATGTTATAATGAGATTTTACGATATCGATGTGGATATTATACCATCATGTGAAATTGCTTAAATTGAGTGTTTTGTTGTCTGCGCTATAACAGTAGTAATTATAAGTCAAGTATTGGAAACATAAGTAGAATGTTACAACATTAGTGTAGATAAAGAATATAATAACTTTTTGGCATGGAAGATCGAAAAGAAAACTACATCATTTTCTGAAAATGTCATTCTTGTGTATCTCAAAGACCTCTCCGACAAATTCAAGCCATCTTCTATGTGGGCTAAATATTCTATGCTCAAGTCCACACTGAGTATCTACAACAATATTGATATCACGAAGTATTCAAAAGTCATAGCGTTCCTGAAACGCAGTTCAGAAGGACACAAGGAAAAAAGTCCTTGACGTTTACATCAGGTCAAATAAAGATGTTCCTAAAAGATTCACCAGATATTTTGTATCTTTTTGAAAAGGTAAGTGTATTTTAGTTCTGTTATTTAATCTACCTAGTACTTACGTACTACACACGCAAGTTATCTAGACACTCCGTTTAAGCGCTTTGTGTATAAATTAGGTAGTAGGTACCTACACTTTACTACTTCATAAATCATAGTTTTTGCCTTGGCTATGTACCTCAAGCTTATTATATCGTTTATTGTTACAGGTTGCACTAATCTTCGGCATAATGGGGGCATGCCGAAGGCAAGAGCTATACAACATCCAGTTCGATGAAGTCTCTAACATAGACGACAGTACAATCATGGTGAAAGTTTCGAAAACAAAAACGAAAATAGATCGTTCTTTCGTTGTGACGGGCAACTGCTATGCCGTATGTAAAAAATACATGGAACTTCGACCTACCCCCTGTCGAAACCCTGCCTTTTTCTTGAGCTATAGATCGGGGAAGTGCGTCGATCAAAGAACTGGTATTAATAAATTTGGTGCTCTAAAAACTATCGCAAGTTTTTTGAATCTGCCTAACCCAGCGTTGTACACGGGGCATTGCTTCCGGCGCACCTCGGCGACCCTTCTCATAGATAGCGGTGGTGATTTGACCGCACTGAAACGACACGGGGGGTGGAAGTCTTCTACTGTGGCTGAAAGCTACATTGATGAGTCTTTAATGAATAAAATTCAAGTCTCAAATACGATCTTGAACAGTATAGAAAACAAGACGAATGAAGTAATTAAAAATATTCCAACTCCGTCTACGAGCTCTACTGCTTGCCCCGCGACCGCTACAGCTGCTGGATCAATAATTAACATTAACTTTCAAAATTGTACCATCCAAAATTTGAACAATTATTATAAATAAACTATTGTCAGCTTTTACTCTTGTTGTTTGACTAATTGCATTAGTGAAGATAAAGTAGTGTATGCAACTGCATATAACACGGGTATTAAAACACTCGTTACTATTATGAAACTCGCTGCGCTCGTTTCATAAACTCACACTCGTGTTTTAATACCCTTCATTATATGACAGTTGCATAAACTACTATTTTCATATAATTTTCTAGATTTTTCTGGCAAAAGATTGTGAGTTACTTTTGTTGCCAATTCTAGAATATCCGGAGGCGTACAAATATCATCGTCGCTGTCCATTTTTAACTTTTAATTTGTATTTTAAAAACAAAACACATTGCGAAACATTAATTAAATTCACGCGTTCGTGTATTGTCACAGTGAACTTGCCGCCATTAAAATCTAACCAATGAGAGCGCAGCTGCGCGCGCAGGGCCAATCAGGAGCGAGCGCGCGCTGTCCTTTTTTTATTTAATTGGCACAAGATTTTACCAAAGAGTTTTGTGTATGTAAGTTTAGTAGTTTCGACGAAGTTTTCACGTATAACCCAACTGTTTTCAAAAGCCAGCCTAATATCAAAATTTTATACAACTTGTATGAGGATTTTGACATAAGGCTCGCCAGGTTAATTGGTCACGTTTTATTGATGTTATAATGAGATTTTACGATATCGATGTGGATATTATACCATCATGTGAAATTGCTTAAATTGAGGGTTTTGTTGTCTGCGCTATAACAGTAGTAATTATAAGTCAAGTATTGGAAACATAAGTAGAATGTTACAACATTAGTGTAGATAAAATATGATTACGGTAAAATGAGTACTAGACCACTTAAAATAAGGAAACTAAAACCTTTCTACTAATCGCATACTGAATGTATGGGAGTGTTTAATGTCAAAATTTTGGATACTTCTCGTTTGATTAAAAAAAAAGTTATTGATGTAATTTTACTCATTAGGTAACATACTTTCGATATCGGTTTAAAGTTTTTTGATATCGGTAATAGTTACAGTATAATCGCCTGGACACACTTAACGATTACACCCTGCATACATGTATTCACTACTATATCTACTCATGTAGTTTCAGCATGCTACAATTATTTATTTTATTTTGTTTTTTGTTTAAAAAAAATTGTAGCGTTTTTATTTACATTTTAACATTTATGAATAACATTTCGATACCAATTTTGTACAGAAAGTGTGATAAAATTCTTCGACTATTTCGAGTATAATTTGACATCATAGATATTTTAATAAAGAACCCGGGCACCACTATCCGTTTTACGTGACCGACATTTTAGAAGCACGTTTATTCCGAACAATCATTTCACAGTCGAGTGTAATCTTGGGGCAGGCCAAATATCAGCGATGAACCAGTCGGACGCGAGCGCGCGCCGCGTGGTGGCCAGCCAGCTGGACTACGTCACGGAACTCAAGGTGTTCCACCGCGCACGCGCCGCCGCCGGCCGCTGCGGCGTCGACAACGGCGGCTGCCAGCACCTGTGCCTGCCTGCGCCCGCGCATGCGCCCGCGCATGCGCCCGCGCCCGCCGTCGCCTACCGCTGCGCCTGCCCCACGCACTACCGCCTCGAGCCAGACAACCTCACCTGCTCCGGTAACCCATCTGGATGTTAGCCGGTGCACTATACGTGTCCACGGGCCGACTCGCGAGAGACACTAGCGCGAGAGTTCCGGACGAAGAATGCGCTTCGGCGCGTCCTGACCTGGCGTTATGACCTGGCGTAGATGATCCCTTGTGCGAGTTAGTTCACTTGCGCGAGATTGTCCGACACCTGCTATATGGCCTGACGGTCGGTCAAAGTCTTGCATAGCGGGGTTGCTCCGCTGAGCGACTCTCTGCGACGATTCTGCCCGGAATCTGACAGCGAGAAGCTCACTCTTACATATTTAACCTGTATACTGTTACATTTGAGTGCCAGTCTTCCACTATATCAGTGCCTACTTAAAGTTAGAAACGTTGACTTTTTTGTGATTACCGCGCAGGTCAGAAAGTTGCCAATTGCCATTTCAAACTTCATTGGATAGAAATGAAACAACTTTTACGGATCTACTCGTTTATTTTTTACATTAGTTTTAATCAATGTTTATCCTGACGTTTCAAACCCGTTCGTAAAAGTGGTTTCATTTCAAGTGTAGTGTTCGCGTAAACTTTAGAAAACAATATGTGTTTCATTGGATAGTTTTTTCGGCGCGCATCCAACGATGTATAAAACGGCACATGGTCATTTTTCGTCTTGCGACGTTAAATATAGTTTTTAACATTTGGAGGTTAGTGGGCTTTCTTATTTTAAGATATTTTACTTAATAAAAAATTGCTAACCTTTCTTAAAATAAATAAAAATGAAAAAAGGTTTTTTTCTTAAGCTAATGTAAAAGCGATGTCTTGTATTTTTTCAGAGCCCGAAGAGTTTCTTTTGTTCGCTCAAAAGAACGCCGTGGGCAGAATCGTAGTGGCCAACGGCGAATGCAACGACGCGTCCATCCCCATAGTGGGCTTGAAGAACATCAAAGCTATCGATTATGACCCACAGAAAAAGTATGTATAGTTATTCAATATTTTACCTTTTTATATTGTTATACGACATGATATACGAAACAAGATTTGTCCTCTGTAATCCAAGCTAGGTTTGGAATTCAGTGGTACGTTACACTAACGGTTTTTTTAATTCAATGAGCTGAGAGCCGTGACATCCATTTCTAGTCAAAAAACTTGCCTTGGATGTGACACATTTTATGAGGCGAGTCGTCTTCGAGTGCAATTTTCAGAGAAAAGGAGTGCAGAAATAAAATCTATGTTTAAATACTGCATTTTTAAACATTGTATATTTTGTGAATTACGGTGAAATTCCTCAGCGATGCGGCCATCATTTTTATTACCTATCTAAACGGTCGAAAGTTAATACAGTTGTATCAATTTGCCGCAGAATGTTATACTGGATAGAGGAGGAGTCGAGCTCGATCCGTCGCGTGCCGATGTCGCACGCGCCGACGTCGGTGGCGGAGGCGGCGGCGGTGGCGGAGGCGGGGGCGGGGGCGCGTCCGCAGTACCTGGCGCTGGACGTGCTGGGGCGCGCGCTGTACTGGACGGCGCTGGGGGCGGACTCCATCAACGCCACGGCCATCGACGCCAACGCCAACGCCAACGCCTCGGCCGTCATCGTGCGCGGCCACGGCATGCAGCCGCGCCAGCTCGCCGTGCACCAGACCCAGAGGTCAGACCACCCGTTAACTCGATCACAATAAACGTTCATTTTCCAGAGCTCAGTACATTTTTGCGAGACGAGGGAAGATTTGTCACGACAGTTCCAGCTGTTCTTCCTAAAGTACCTAATAGATTTGAATCGTAATGGTTCTCGACCATAACGAATATATTATTATGTGAATAGGTTAAGTATGGCGATTAATCTGTTTTCTATACACATCGATTACCATACTTTGTTATGCCGATTGTCGAACTTTATAATTTTATTAAATTGTGTGTAAAAAAAATAATATTTAAATGCACCCGGAGCCGTTTCAAAGTTAATTTCTTTCGGGAGCGTTAAACATCAACCCGCCACAACCCGTTCCTCGTTAGACTTCGACCTTTATCTGAATGGCTTCGGGTTGAAGATTTATTGAAGAAATTTTACAGCTTTAGATAGGCCGGCGTGCAGGCGTCTGGACCGTGTAAAATTATAAAAAGTGTGTATCTAACACAGCTCGATGGATCGATAAAATTTAAATTAAAAAAAATATTTACGAACTAAGGTAAGGCTTTCGAACGCGAGAACTGACGCTATACCTCGCCGCAGGGTGTTGGTGTGGGCGGACGCGGGCCTGGGCGCCATCGTGCGCGCCAACGTGGACGGCTCCGACCGCCGCGAGCTTGCGCGTGCGCACAACGCCACGGCGCTAGCGCTGGACCAGCCCGCCGGGCTCGTGTACTGGGCTTGCGAGCGTCAGATACTCGCCGTGGACCTGGACGCGCGCACCAGGTGACGCTCGCGCCGCACTATCATATTTTTATACGTTCGACGATAATCGTCGACGTTCTCCCCGCATCTCTTCACGCTTCGCGAGTTCACGGACGCCGGAGCTCGCCGTAGAGCTTCGTTTCACATTAACGTTAGACCGAATACACATTTTTAGCAACGATACAAAACAGTCCGATAAAATCCAGTCTGGGTTCGTCCGTCGAAACGTCGGGCGAGCTCCGAGCGTCGTCCTTTGGCCCGTCGCGCTCGCCGAAGCGTAAAGAAGTTCGGATAATCTCCGGGTGTCCCCGCCTTGGTAACCTCCCCGCTCCCGGTGTCGCAGGCGCGTGGTGTGGCAGGGCGGCTGGGTGGGCACGCTGGCGGCCTACGGCGGCGCGCTGTACCTCAGCGGCGGCGAGCGCGCGCTCATGCGGCTGCCGCTGCAGCGACCGAACGCGCCCGCCGCGCTCGTGCCGCACGTCGCGCGTCTGCACGCCTCCGCCGTCGTGCGCGCGGTACGTACGCACCCACGCGGCACGTACGCATGCGCGCTGTACCTCAGCGGCGGCGAGCGCGCGCTCATGCGGCTGCCGCTGCAGCGACCGAACGCGCCCGCCGCGCTCGTGCCGCACGTCGCGCGTCTGCACGCCTCCGCCGTCGTGCGCGCGGTACGTACGCACCCACGCGGCACGTACGCATGCGCGCTGTACCTCAGCGGCGGCGAGCGCGCGCTCATGCGGCTGCCGCTGCAGCGACCGAACGCGCCCGCCGCGCTCGTGCCGCACGTCGCGCGTCTGCACGCCTCCGCCGTCGTGCGCGCGGTACGTACGCACCCACGCGGCACGTACGCATGCGCGCTGTACCTCAGCGACCGAACGCGCCCGCCGCGCTCGTGCCGCACGTCGCGCGTCTGCACGCCTCCGCCGTCGTGCGCGCGGTACGTAATAATGGAGATGGAACTAAATTTGTTTGGTCATTCAACAGCGCATGACTGTCATTATTATGTTTCATTATTTCTATATATATATCCCCATTATTACGTATTGTCGCGGGTAGTACGTCACAAATGTCAAACGATGGCGCTTTATAAAGGGGCCGGGAGCTGCGTAGCCGTAACAGTCGGTGCGCAGCTCTCGACCAGTCAACAGCTCCTGAGGATGCCCCGTGGAGGGGCGAAGGTATCGGTGTTGATGTGCATTTTCGCTTGCACGCATTGTTTCTCCTGCATGTGCATACTTTTTGCGGGCGGGAGGGCGGTGCATGCATACTGAATCCAAGCAGTATAAACGAGTGAGTTAACGGAATTAACACCACATATTATTTTAATTACATTTTTTTGTACTATGAATTTCCGCAAAATAACGCCTGATTCCATTAATTGTATTTGAGTGTTCAGTTATTTAAGCAGGCTGTGTTCACATGTAGAAGGATGTATAATTTTTTTATTATTTTTTTTATTGTTAGATTCACAAACTGGCACATACAATAATTAAAATATATAAAAGAATAACATTGTGATAAATGACTGTATTCCCTTCTTACTGTGAAAACAGCATGCACACAAAAATAACATTAAATAAATAATAAGTTTTTTACATTGATTGATGGAAACTGAAATTTTAAAAAGATAAAAACAATACATTCTACAATTTGGAAAAGTATTGAATAAATTTAATTTACAAATATATAATGTCTGTAAGGGTTGATTTCCCTTACACTAAAAAGATGATTGATATTAATAAATTGATAAGGCAGAACGGGGATAATAAACGAAACCGTTCAGTTAGAGTGTAGATTAGTTACTAATTTATTAATTGCATAAATCGAATGATACAATTTGCACGCGTTAGCATAATATGGCGATACCGTTTAATTACCTAATAGATACAATTACACTTATACTAATTTTATATGTACGACCAACGACACATAAACTCGTACAATGTCCCTTTATACTTTTGACTGTAGCATCGAAAATATCCAGTTCTTGACAAACATCATTATAGTACGAACACAAGCGGTACAATGGTGAGTGTTGACCATAGTTGGTACGCCGGCCGTGAGGGCAGAGTGAATGATTTAAGTCTGCTGGTACGTGGTAAGGTAAATTGCAGTCTTTCTAGAATATCGGGACTATCTATTTTCTCGTTAATAATTTTAAGGAGAAAAACCATGTCTGCTATTCTGCGCCTGTTCTGAAGTAATACCATTTTGTAATGCTCGAATCTCGGTAGGTGGTTAAACTGCGGCAACGATTGTTAGTATAGGAAAGATGATACAGAAAATTTTTCTGTAATTTTTCAATCCTATTGACATGGACTGCGTAGGATGGGCTCCATATCGTACTGCAATATTCGAGAAGACTTCGAACGTAACTATTGAATAGTTAAGATGTATGTTTTTTTTTCATTATTTAACTTGGTAAGTACAAAAATGAGTTTTGTGAACCAATACAAAAGAATAGTTAGGTAATGTGATGAAATGAATGGCTGTCGTTGACTCAGCAGGTCCCGCGCTCGCACCCGTGCTACGGCGGGCGCGCGTGCGGCGGCGGCGCGGGCGCATGCCTGGAGGGCGGCGCGTGCGGCTGCGCCGGGGGCTGCGCACCACGCCGCGCATGCGCACCCCACACCCACCTGTGCGCACCCGACGCGCGCCAGCCCGGCCTAAGGCCGCACTGCATCCCCGCGCATTGGAGGTCAGCATCTACTTGCTCCTAATTGTGTAATCTCGATCCGTCTCCTTCGGTGTCGACCGTTCGTTAGTTACTCATTTAAAAGTATCGTTGTTTTAAAATTCAATTCAAAGTAAAGTAGAAGTAAAATCTTCTATATATATAAAAATGAATCTCTGAAATGTATGTACGCGCATAACTTCCGATCGACTGCACAAAATTGGATGATTCTTTTTTTTTAGTTTGTTATTGTCAGGACAAGGTTTGTACAGAAGAAAATTAAAAGAAAAAAAGACATTTTAGTAAAATATGATTTTTTTAAATATCATGTTATGAAAAGTGAGTGAGTGAATGAATGTGACTGAATGACGTACAGCGGGACGGAGCATTTGACAACTTCAAATGGAAAATACGTCATCCCAATATACAGGGTGGAAACTTTCAGCGGGGCAGTAAGGGGAAGTACCTTATCCGTTGCAGCTACACGAAAATGGTTTTAGAAAACTATCCGTAATTTTTTATGGAATTTTGATCCCCATTCAAAGATTTTCAAAAAAAATTACAGTTAGCAAGAAAATGGCCATTTTACACAAAAACATTTTTTGATGCCAATCGATCCTGTTTCAAATACTGATCAAAAACTTCTATGTGACCAACCATCGTTGGAGTACTCAAAAAGTCACAAATTGCAAAAAACTTTTCCCTTAGATTTTGTAAAGAATTTGTGTAACTGAAATACAAAAAATAAAATAAAAGACAAATGATCACGTAGAATTTTACAGATATCAAAAAGAAGGCGTATTAATTTTCTTTTTTTTTTAACTAACATAACTTGATGATGTTATTATTATTTAAAATCTTGCTGTTTCTTGCCCTACTACGATATCAAGTGCACGAAGTGACCGCCATTTGGATGAAAAATTCAATTCCATTTTGTTCCAAATTTGAATTGTTTTTAAACTTATCTTTTTATTCAGTCAACAAAAAGATCTCAACCGTCACTAAAAAAGCTTTTGCGAAAAATTTTCATACAAAATGTACGGGAAAAGTTTTTTGCAATTTGTGACTTTTTGAGTACTCCAGCGATGGTTGGTCACATAGAAGTTTTTGATCAGTATTTGAAACAGGATCGATTGGCATCAAAAAATGTTTTTGTGTAAAATGGCTATTTTCTTGCTAACTGTACATTTTTTTGAAAATCTTTGAATGGGGATCAAAATTCCATAAAAAATTATGGATAGTCTCCTAAAACCATTTTCGTGTAGCTGCAACGGATAAGGTACTTCCCCTTACTGCCCCGCTGAAAGTTTCCACCCTGTATTATAATACTCTTTGTCATTACCGCTTTTTTTGCAAAAGATATCGGTGTTTCGTGTGTTTGAAGGTTTATCGTAGTGTTATTTAATGTTATTGATTTAAAGAAAATGCCACCTGTGAGGCGTCAAAATATCGGTCGGCGTACGCGTAATGCATATCGAGTTCACAACACGGTCCATGAATCATGTTCTTCTTCACTATTTCATACAATTCTAGATTTACTTCGGGAATTTCTGCGCAAATTATTGAGTCAATTTCATCTGGTCTTATTTTTTCGAGGCAGTCCTCTCTTCTGCCACTCTACAGAGTACATCCAACATCGTACGTCTCCGAAGACATGATATTTTACAATGAAGTTCAGCGCTTCGAGTTTCTGCTTGAACACTCGTGCTGTTATGTCATGACGATCGCTGGATGATTGACCGGATAATAACAGATTAGTGATTTCTATCTATTTTGGGTTGCACGTGAAAGTAATATAAGGCGCACGTAGATCATAGCATCTTGCGCATTATTCGTGGATGTGTCTTGGGCTTTCCATGCATATACCTACGTATAAAAATATACATATACTGGTGACTTTTTTTACCGTCAGGAAAAAAGAACTGTGTATTTTGTACCTAAAACAAGTTCTATACGTGAGTGTGTTTATAAAATACAACTGATTTTATAAATTTTGGAATTTCCAAAAAAATGCATAAAGGGGTTTGATTTTCAAAGTCCGCGGCCACTTATGGAACTTGCACCAGTCGTTAGTATATAATAAAGTAAAACATTTTTGTCATATAACATTTTTGGCTAAAGTGTATCGGAACTAAGGTTGCCAGATGTCCGGGATTTCCGGGATTGTCCCGGAATTTTATGTATTGTCCCGTGTCCAGTAATTCGATCAATTGTCCCGGATTCCAAAAAAAAAACAAATAACAACAGTTCTCAATTTATATCTTTTATCTGGACTAATAAAAGTATACATTTGAAAAATAAAATGTATTTTCCTAATAAATACAAATATAAAATTAAATATTATGTAATTTATATTTATATATTTTTTTTTTTCATATTCATGGAATTGTCCCGGACTCGGTAAGTTCCGATCTGGCAACCTTAATCGGAACTGAGATATTTGATAAAAACGAAAATAAAAAATAGTTCCGTATTAATTGTTTGTATAATATACATTTCAGTATAACTACGATTTCAAACGTTATAATTGTTATATCAGAGCTCAATGTCTATAAGAACCCTGCAATTCCCTTCGGCCAATGATAAAAGATATGATGGATATATTAAAAAAACGCAAGCCTTTTTTAGACTTTGATAAACTGCAGTCAATTCATGATAGCGTTTTCCGTTATTATATTGGATTTTCTAAACACACATTCTGCAAAGTACACCGAATATTACTAGGCAACATAAAAGAAAGGCGGGGACAGCTCTTGCCACAGTTCTTGCTAAACTTCACAATGGAGAGTCAAATGAGAGATTATCTACAGTTTTCAAAATGACCAGGAAGACCTTTGACAATACTATGAAACTAGTAAGAGAAGACTTATTGGCCGAGTTTGTTCCATTTATTTATGTTTCAACCATTTAACACGAAACGAAGTGATATCTAAGTCTTATCTTATCTATTCCAAATGCATTATTTGAAAATCCTAAAGCTCCTTTATCTGAAAGACTACAGGCTGAGGCAAAAGTAATCATCCGATGTTCTTTGGTTGTAATTTTTTTTTACAAATGTAAAGCTTTGGTTCTGTTTGTGGATTCATCATCATCATCATCTCAGCCAAAAGACGTCCACTGCTGGACAAAGGCCTCCCCCAAGGATCTCCACAACGACCGGTTTTGTGCTGCTCGCATCCAACGGCTTCCCGCGACCTTCACCAGATCGTCGGTCCACCTTGTTGGAAGCCTGCTCACACTGCGCTTTCTGGTACGCGGTCGCCACTCCAGGACTATCCCGCCCCAGCGGCCATCAGTCCTGCGAGCAATGTGCCCTGCCCACTGCCACTTGAGCTTAGCAACTCTTCGGGCTATGTCGGTTACCTTTGTCCTTCTGCGGATCTCCTCATTTCTGATTCGATCACGCAGAGAAACCCCGAGCATAGCCCTCTCCATTGCTCTTTGAGTGACCTTGAGCCTTTTTATAAGGCCCATAGTGAGCGACCACGTCTCAGTCCCGTATGTCATCACTGGCAACACACACTGGTCAAAGACTTTCGTCTTGAGACACTGCGGTATATCGGACAATAAGATATTTCGTAGCTTACCGAACGCTGCCCAGCCTAATTGGATTCGACGATTGACCTCTTTGCTGAAGTTGGACCTACCTAGCTGGACCGTATGTCCCAGATAAACATAATCGTCCACGACTTCAAGGGCAGTCCAACCTTCAGAGGAGTGGGTACGACACCTGAGTTCGACATTACTTTCGTCTTCTCCATGTTCATTTTAAGACCCACTTGTTGAGAGACTCTGTTGAGGTCACCGAGCATTGCGCCGAGGTCTTCCAGAATCTCAGCAATGACCACTATATCGTCAGCAAACCGAAGGTGAGTGATGTACATGCCGTTGACGTTGATGCCGAGTCCTTTCCAGTCCAAAAGCTTGAAATCACCTTCCAGTGCAGCAGTGAACAGTTTCGGAGAAATCACATCTCCCTGTCTCACTCCTCGCTGCAACTGGATAGGTTTCGAGCTCTTATCCTGAAGACGGACTGACGTAGTGGCGCTTTCATACAAACACCTCAACACTTCGATGTACCGATAATCAATTTGGCACCGCTGGAGAGACGCCCATGACCAGACGCCCATTTGGCACGGCCCATGTTTCAATCGAATCGAAGGCTTTTTCATAGTCCACAAACGCTAACCAAAGAGGCTGGTTATACTCTTCGGTCTTCTGTATAACCTGCCGCAGCGTATGTATGTGGTCTATGGTGCTGAAGCCTTTTCGGAAACCGGCTTGTTCGATAGGCTGGAAGTCATCAAACCTGCGTGCGAGACGATTCGTTATGACTCTCGAAAACAGCTTGTAGACGTGGCTTAGAAGTGAGATGGGCCTGTAGTTCTTCAGCAGGGTTTTGTCGCCCTTTTTGAAGAACAGTACCACCATACCTTCGTGCCACGTCTCTGGCGTTCTGCCCCCTAGCACGACGGAATTAAATAGCTTCTGAAGAGCTACGAGTACCGGTCTTCCTATTGTTGCATCAGGTTGTTGTTCCCTTGTTATGTCCATAATATGATATTTGGGATACGGAAGAAGATACCTAACCAATCTGTCTCCTTCAGCACAGTTTCTAGATAATCCAGCACGCCTAGAAAATGAAGCTGATGAAGTCGACGATCCCCACTAGGCTGGTTTAATATTATTATGTAATGCAAGCAAATAATTATTTTCCAATAAATCTATTAAATAAAAAATGCATTATTATTTCATTTATCCTCAAATTCATATTCAAAGAAAGGTACATACTGTGGGTGACCATAACATGTATCTATCAACTTTTGCATTACCAAGCTATATGATGCAACAATAGTTAACCACTACATCTCAAATCAGAAATATGTATAAAATAGTTACATTTATACAAAAAAATCATATGAAAGTAAATAATTACTGCAGATATGTATAAAAATATGAAAAACATAATAAATAATGTTTCAAACAACACAGATATTATGTATTCATAGTATCACTTTGACCTTGCATATCTCGACTTCGATATTACTTAGGTCAAAAACTTTTTTGCAACCATATATCCCAGTCAATGTACTATTAAACTAGAACAATTATTTCAGTGGCCGCTGAAAAAAAAATCAAGCCAACCTCCATACAAATTTACCCAAACCCCTTTAGAATATATTAATGCATGCGTATTATTCGTAGGTAATGTAGTAAAACGGTAGCGGGGGCCGGGCGCCCGCCCTGCGCGTGACTGAATGAATTAAATGTCGGAGTAGGGTGGATATGCGTTTGAGTTTTGGTCGGTTTCGTATTTTTATTATTCTTTTTCTAATATTATTTTTTTAAATGTTATGTTAATCAAAATTAACTTAGAATTAGATGGTTATGAGGATAGGTAATTTATATTTTAAAAAAATATTAAACTTTTTTTTTTAAGTGATCATGCTATCGTCACCTATATCATTGACCTATCTCACACGTTTATTTTCCTGACGGTAAAAAAGTCATCCAGTATATAGATAGATAGATAAAGATAGAGTAATACGTATACATATTCTATCTTCTATCTAATATATATAAAATTCTCGTGTCACATGTAGGTTGCCATACTCCTCCGAAACGGGTCGATCGATTTTTATGAAATTTTATATGTATATTCGGTAGGTCTGATAATCGGTCGTAATCTATTTTTTATATCCCTAAGTGATAAGGGAGGTCCAACCCAAAAAAATTTTTACCTTTTTGGATTTTTTTTTAATTTTTTTTGCTTAAAATATGCGGCTTCAAAAAATACATTCAACCTTAAATTTTCACCCTTCTATTTTCCACCCCTATTTTTCAAAACCAACCATTTTGTTTGTATTAGCTAAAGATGGGCTAACAAAAAATATTGTACACACTAGCATTAAAGGATTGATATTGTTTGTTAGTGTTATTGTCGTAATTAACAGTGATAGGTATAGGTAGTGCCTATTCACCTAAAGTTCGAAGAACAGAGACATAAATCGGAGACTTCCTTAGTACTAAATTTTTTTCTGGGACAACTTTGTCCCAGCAGCAGTTTATTAAAAATAATGTTAATTGGAATAAGTAGGTACTAACCCGAACTTTACAATTTATATTTTCGGAATATTAGAAAAAAATAAATTCTAATAAAACATGCATTTCAAACAAATTGTCGCCTTTTTACGTAACATGAACTGTACAAGTGACGTATTCTCAAGACAATGCCCCGAAAAAAAAATGTCTTAAGGAAGTCTTCACTTTTTGTCTGTTCCCCGAAAAAGCACTACCTATTCTTATTACTGCTCATGACATATAGAGTTACACATAGCACTGAATGCTTCACTTTATCTTACTGCGATATATACAATGTTATTTTTAGTTTATACGAAACCTGAAAACTGTTTGTCCACAATCAATAATAGAAATATTTTTTATACCATGTTACATTTTGACCAGATAATATTTACAAAATCTCAAATAAAGTATACCATACTAAAAAACACAACGGAACAGCACAAAAACTTGTGACTTCGTGAGTTTTCAAGATATTAGTTTAATTTTTTTTTACTGATTCTTTATATGAAAATATTTGACCCGTGTTTCGATTTTCATATAAACTAAAAATAAGGTTGTATACCTACAAAGATTCCATTCATTTTATGACCGACAATTTGTTTGAAATGCATATTTTATTAGTATTTAAATTTCTGTAATATTCCAAAAATATAGATTGTAATGTTGAGGTTAGTACCTACTTATTCCAAATACATTATTTTTAATAAACTGCTGCAAGGGCAAAGTTGTCCCTGAAAATAAAATTGTCGTAAGGAAGTCCCCGATTCATGTCTCTGTTCTTTGAACTTTAGGTGAATAGGCACTACCTATTCCTATCACTGGTAATTAATGATATTTAAAGGAATAAATTATAATCATTATTAGCTCATTTTATGTCCCCACAGCTGGGGCACGAGCCTTCCCTATGAATGGATAGGGAGAACGGGCTTTTAAACCACCACGCGGGCCCAGTACGGATTGATGGTTGTTAACGACTGCTAATGCAACCGGGACCAACGTCTTTACGTGCCTTCCGAAGCACAGAGAAGCTCGAGATGATACACGTTTGGTCACCCATCCGATGACCGGCCTTTGCGAAAGTTGCTTAACCTCAGCACTCGCAGACCGGGCGCGTTAACCACTGCGGCATCAACCTCCTCAAATTATAATAATTAAATTATAATAAAGTAAAAAAATAAATGTTCAGTGTTTTGTTATTTTTATATTCTGTCATTGTTTACAGCGCTCCATGCCTCTTTCACTCATACACACATCCTCACACACTTATCTACAATAAGTTAGTTATTTTCTACCCAACAAATTCTCTAGAAATAATTGGCAAAACAACGTTTGCCGGGTCAGCTAGTATTATAAATAAAAATAAAACTGCCTCGTCTAGCTCAGTTTCGTTCCGATGAAGCGTCACCCCTAGCGCGTTGTCGACTGGGAGGGCGGCACCGTCGCCTCGTGTATTAATGTGTCGGGTGTGGTGGCAGATGCGACGGGCAGGTGGACTGTTCGGACGGGTCGGACGAGGGGCCGGGGTGCGGCACGTGCGCGGGCGGCGTGCGGTGCGTGGGCGGCGCATGCGCGGCGGCGCTGGCGGGCTGCGGCGCCGGCGCACCCTGCCCGCGCCGCCCGCTGCCCGACGCCTTCCGGTACGCTCCTACAGCTATAGGTGGAGGCGGCGCATGCGCGGGCGCGTGTGGTGCGTGGGCGGCGCATGCGCGGACGCGTGCGGTGCGTGGGTGGCGCATGCGCGGCGGCGCTGGCGGGCTGCGGCGCCGGCGCACCCTGCTGTGAGTTTTATTTTCCAAATATTTTAAAAACCTTTTTGTATAGACTCTACGAACACAGTATACCGAATAACGCGGACCGAAATACAGGACATTTATGGTTTTTGCTTTTTTAAATTGAGAAAAAGAAACCAAGCTCTTTGGAAGCATTTTTCAGTAATTTTCAACATGTTGGTCAAACAGTATCTTGTCTTGAATCAAGCCAAGGTCTCTCAATTATGATCGACGTCAGTAAGGATTTGACCTCGTAACTGGTAGTGAAACCTAATTTCAACGCGTTTCCGGGAAAAGACCATCGAGACACATTTGGAAATAAATATTATTAACGGGATTATTACCATGTTTATTGTCGTGTTTGAGTATCCGATATTTCGGCACAGTTGCATGCGCCATGATCACGGATGTACTCACATGCAATACAATAAACATGGTAATAATCCCGTTAATAATATTTATTCTAATGCAAGTGACCATGATAGTTTAAAAAGTTACATTTGGAAATATTAAGATCTAGCCGATTAATGCAACAATTACCCTCAAATCTATTTAAATCTTCCTGCAGTAAAACACAGGCAGATTTATTTGTTTTGATATATTTCCCTACGTTCAAATTTTCATATGATCCGCAACTAATAGAATCTGAGTGCTTGCAGCATGTCCATAAGTGATTAATAAAAATAACAAATAAGAGTGGCCCCAATATAGAGCCCTGTGGCACACTCCTGAAGGGACCACTCTCCACATTGACATGTAGCCATGCTGAGCAGGTGTTAAATGTGGATTGATAGCTGTATAAAGTTGTTGTTGCAGACTCTTTCGAAATCCTTTTTAATACCTTTTTTGTTCTTATTTTTATTTATTTTTTGAATACTGACATTTATGTTTTTGGCTTGTTTCTGTCGTGATTGTCATGGTATCGTGTGTTGTTGTATTGTAATATTGTGATTTATAATATAGTTAAAACCCACTATCTTTCCTGTTTTTTGAATATCATTAGTTAGTCTCCATTAGTCCCTCCCATTAAGTTTTGTCGTTTTCAGTTGTTCATGTATAATTTAATTTTAATTTACTATACTAATTTCACAAGAACTTTGGAAAATATAGTAGAGATGGGGCGGTAATTGCAAACGCTACCTTTGTTGTCTTTTTAATGGGTGTGGATAATAAACTTAGAATACTCACTGTGATTCCTATTTCATTTACAACATCGGGAACAGAGTGCCCCTACTTTTTTAAAACAGTATGTTTATGTTTTTCGTACGAAGAAATTGTTGTTATTCATTCTGCCCGTCACAATAAAAACAAACACCACAATAATCGCAATAATGCTATAAACGATTATCTAAATTCCGCTGAAACATATGGACAACCGCAAAAGACGTTAGCACTGCTCACACTTGCTAGTGATTCCCAACACATAGTTTGAGGGTAGACAGGAAAAGCATAACCGAATAAAAACAGTCCACGCACCTGCTACTTTTTTAACATTTAAAAATACAAAAATTAGTGTTTACATTATATCAATCAGCGCTCTACGGCGTCTGTTACCATTGTGTGAGGCCTACGTTTTAACCCATGCCATGGTCTCAGGTATAACGTGGTTAAAAGTGAACTACTAGTATTTAAGGCGGGCTCCAAAAAACCAAAAGTCGTTCCACCTGTGATGCTGGGCGGTGTGGCACTCAAACGCGTAACCGAATTTAAGTACCTTGGCCATGTGGTTACCGAGGACACGGAGGGCGGGCGTTGGCTTTCCGCTGCAACATGCTGACTCGCAGGTTCGCGCGTTGTACTGCAGAGGTCAACATCACCTTATTTAAGGCCTACTGCCAGTCTCTGTACACGTGCGCCCTGTGGGTTGGATATACGCAGCGGGCATACAACGCTCTCCGTGTGTATGATAATGCATTTAGGACGTTGGTAGGGCTCCCACGCTGCTGCAGTGCCTTAGCTATGTTCACCGATGCTCGCATGGACGACTTCCACACAATAATGCGCAGAATAGCTTTTCTTTTGTTCTGTTTTTCGCACATTCTGTCTTTTTCTTGTATCTTTATAAACTTCTATTATATTTTATTCCAAAAAAGGCATTTCATTTTACGCCGACGCCGAACGTTATCGCGTTCGTTCATATTCATGATTGAATTTCAGATGCGACGACAAGTTATGCTTGTCCCCCGGCCTGCTGTGCGATGGGCGTCAGCACTGCGAAGACGGATCCGACGAAGCGCCCACTCTCTGCACGCAGAAGGATCAGGTACCGATTGCGCTGTAACATATATATTATACAGTGGTGTTCATATAATTAAGAACGATTTATAAAACAAAGTTTTTGAACAAATCATGTAATATTTTTTTGTGTTTCTCTCTGAAATTATTATATTTAGGTTAGTTGTAGGTTGCCATACTCCTCCGAAGCGGGTCGATCGATTTTTATGAAATTTTGTGTGTATATTCGGTAGGTCTGACAATCGGTCGTAATCTATTTTTATACCCCTAAGTAATAAGGGTGGTCCACCCCAAAAAAAATGATTACCTTCTTGGATTTTTTTTAATTTTTTTTGCTTAAAATATGTGGCATCAAAAATACATTCAACCCTAAATTTTCACCCTTCTATCACCCACCCCTATTTTTGAAAACCATCCAGTTTGTTTGTGTTAGCTAAAGATGGGCTAACAATAGTAGATTGTACAACAAGAGCATAAAACGAGCCATTTTACCCGAGTCGTGTATATAGCCACCCGAGCTGGTACGGCTAAGGTGGATAGTCACGTCGAGGGTAAAATGGGTTTTATACTCGAGTTTTACACTCTGCTTTTCACTTCGATTGCAAGGAAATAAAACAAACCGCAACATAACAAAAGCCGATTTCTAGTTTTGTTTGACGAATAATATAATTAGCTTCCCGCTACACAATTTTTCTTTATTATTTTTTTAAATTTTTAACTATGTAACGTTCGACTATGGTCTGAGCCGTAATACCAAGTTTTTATAAATATTTGCGTTTTATTTTTTTTACGTAAATGCACGCCCTTATTAATCCAAAATTTGTATTTAGACAGTAATACATAATTATGTCGTAATTAAATTAAGATATATCCTAAATCTCATAAAAATATATCAATTAAATGAAGGTGTATTTAATTGTGTATGTGGCTCTAAGGCCTAATTGCCTTAGTCTTAATAATAATATTAGAAGAAATTACTTTATGCACAAGAGCATAAAAACACATTTTATGCCGCCTTCTCTCGACATAAAGAACAACTTTACGAGCATGAGAATTAAAAAAAATATTGTACACACTGTAGCATTAATGGATTGATATTGTTTGTTAGTTAACACTACAACAATAACTTGTCGTAATTAATGATATATATAGGAATAAATTATAATCATCATCAGCTCATTTTAGGTCCCCACTGCTGGAGCACGAGCCTTCCCTATGGATGGATAGGGAGAACGAGCTTTTAAAGCCCGCCCAGTACGCCGCCGCGGGCCCAGTACGGATTGATGGTTGTTGTGCCGTCAGCACAATATTCATAGCACGTAATGTTCGTGATATTTAATAGAGATAATTAATAACGTGATTTAATATAGAGACATGTTATGTAAATTAAGCAAAACTCATTAGTTCCTGTTTCGTGACTTTCTACAGTCAACTAATCTCCCCCGCCAATTTCTTTGTTTATAAATTAATATATATACTTGTATTTTTAGTTATTAAAACTAGTCAGAAATTATACTCCGATACATTAACAAGTTGTGTTATTATTTAACCACGGATCCCTGCAACAATTGGTGACCCCGACAAAAGTCACGCCTGGAAGAATCGCCCAACGACAGTCACGCCCGGAAGAATCGCCCGACATAGTCACGCCCGGAAGAAGAACAACTACATCACACTGGTACGAATTAAATAACATTTCTGGCTCATTTTCCACAATGGCTCCCACACTACCAACGTGCATCAGGAGCAGTCTTCTCACAGAAAAACCGGAGATAGCAACAATTTCCATTGGCGACCGCGAGATGGCTGACAGAATTCTAGAGAACTCCTGGCTTAACTCAAGTTCAAGGTCGTCACAAGTAGACATCGTTACGCAATTAACATCGCAAATAGCTCAAATGCAGTTGGAAATTGCAAGTTTGCGTAGCGAGCACAGCCGACGTAGCTCATTTCAGCGTAGGCGCTACGACCGACCGCGATCTAGGTCACGAGGCCGGTCATTGTCAAGGTCCGCATCGAATGAAGTAAGTTTTTATCATCGGCATTTTAAAAACGGCGCGCATAAGTGCATACAACCGTGCGCCTGGGAAGCTGGCAAGCAGTCAGAAATTATACTCCGATACATTAACCAGTGTGTTATTATTTAACCACGGAGCCCTGCAACAATTAAAAAAAACTAACTACAGTACGGACACCGGCGGAAATCTGTACTGTTAATCCTTCAAACCGCCTTACCGTCAGAGATACTGATAATGACATAAGGTTTTTGGTTGATACAGGAGCAAATATTTCGGTTATCAAGAGACCACATAATATCACAGAGCAAGTTGACAGTTATAATTTATACGCAGCTAATGGCACCCCTATCAAGACATACGGTGAAAAGACGCTTTCGCTCAACATAGGGTTACGACGCCCCTACCGCTGGACTTTTATTGTCGCAGACGTAAATATGTCAATATTGGGCGCAGATTTTTTGGAACATCACAAACTTTTGGTAGATATTCATGGCATGAAATTGATTGATAAGCTAACACAATTATCAACTCCAGCCACTGTTTCTCGAGCGGAAGGATATAGCAGCGTCACTACTATTAACTCCCGCCTTCCGGATAGCGTTAGGCGGATCATTGAGAAGTACGCAGACGTGACCCGCCCGACAGCATTTAAGTGCAAACCAAAGCATGGAGTGCAACATCATATTGTAACGGAAGGCCCTCCAGTATATGCTCGTGCGCGACCTCTACCCCCGGATAAATACCGGGTGGCCAAGAAAGAATTTCAAACAATGATGGAGATGGGAATATGTAGACCATCCAATAGCCCCTGGGCCAGTCCTCTGCATATAGTAAAGAAAAAGAATGGCGACTGGCGACCGTGCGGTGATTATCGCATGCTTAATAAAGCCACAGTTCCAGACAGATATCCATTGCCAAGGTTAACAGATTTCACGTACGTCGCACAAGGAAAGTCTTTATTTAGCAAAATTGATATCAAAAAAGCTTTTCATTGCATTGAGGTTGCAGACGTAGAAAAAACAGCGATAATTACTCCATTTGGACTATTTGAGTTTCCCAGAATGCCGTTTGGTCTATGTAATGCTGCACAGACATTTCAAAGGTTTATGAATTCAATATTTGGCGACTTAGACTTCGTGTTTGCCTTCGTAGATGACTTACTAATCTGTTCTACAGAATCAACGCATGAGGAACACTTGGAGATTATATTTAAGCGACTTCAAGAGAACAGCATTACAATAAACTTGGAAAAGTGCGAATTTCGGAAGAAAGAATTGGATTTTTTGGGCTACCACATTTCAAGTAAGGGCATCAGTCCCACAAGTGAGAAAGTGCAGGCGATCAAAGATTTTCCTAAACCTAAAACCATTAAGGAGCTTAGAAGATTTTTGGGCATGGTCAATTTTTATCGAGGAAGCTTACGTTTAGCTGCCCAACATCAAGTTCCTCTCAACAACTATTTAAAGCAAACAAAGAAAAATGACAATTCCATTATTCAATGGACGAAGGAAGCGGAATCGGCATTTTCGAGTTGCAAACAAAACATTCTGGATGCCGCAATTTTGACGCACCCTTCTCCAACAGCTGAACTTGCCTTATTGACTGATGCGAGTTTAAAATATATGGGCGCCGTGCTCCATCAAAAATGTAAACAAGGTTGGAAGCCGCTAGGATTTTACTCAAAAGCATTGACTACTGCTCAGATGAAGTATTCAACCTACGACCGGGAGCTGCTAGGAATATTCGCAGCAGTCCGATATTTTCAACGACTACTAGAAGGTCGGCAATTTATTATTTACACGGATCATAAACCGTTGGTTCATTCATTTTCAAAAAAGCCGTCACTAAATGACACACCACGTAGAGTGAGATACTTGGAATACATTTCGCAATTCTCTACCGATATACGTCACATTAGCGGTCACGACAACGTAGTTGCAGATGCACTCTCAAGGACAGTTGATGAAATAACTATACCGTCCAACATAGATTACAAAGAGTTGTCTATTAAACAAAAGTTAGATCCCGAACTCCAAGAACTTATTAAAAATCCGAGATTAAAAATGATTTTGGCCACATCAAATAAACACGGAATACCGGTGTATTGCGACGTTTCTACGGGAAAAACAAGACCGTTCTTACCTCATGAATTCAGAAAGACCGCATTTGAGGGCATACATTGTTTAAACCATCCCGGAAAAAATACATCGAGAAAAATGATTAATACAAAAAAATGTAATTTAAATAATATGTAGTGTTAATTCCGCTAACCAAAATGATTAATACAAAGTTCATTTGGCCTAACATGAATACGGATATAAACAAATGGTGTGAGTCATGTTTACAATGTCAACGCTCAAAGGTGCTTAGACATACAAATTCGCCACTCGGAAAGTTTATGCCTGCTCAACGTTTTGCTCACGTTCATTTAGACATTGTAGGACCGTTACCTGTATCTCAAAATAAAAGGTATTTAATCACGATGATTGACCGATGCACTTCATGGCCTGAAGTTTTTCCAGTTGAAGACATTACAGCCGAATCAGTCGCACGTCACGTTTACGGAGGATGGATATCGCGATTTGGATGTCCTGAGAAGATCACAACCGATCAGGGGAGACAGTTTGAGTCAAACCTTTTCAAAGAATTAGCCAAGCTAATGGGTATTCATAAGATACGAACTACTCCATATAATCCCAAGGCGAATGGCATGGTAGAACGTTTACATCGGACGCTAAAGACAGCATTGATCGCAAGAGGCAATACTACCAACTGGATGGAAGAGTTACCAACCGTTTTATTGGGACTTCGTGCTTGTTTTCGTCAAGATGGTTTCAGTGCCGCCGAATTGGTATATGGCGCCACGATTAAACTACCTTTGAAAATTTTTCGGTTGCGAACAACAGGAAACGTTTAACAATTTTGTTACCAATCTGAGAGAGAATATTACAAAAGCAATATCTATTTCCAAAAGAGAGAGCTCAAATAACAATACTTTCGTTCATCCTCACTTGTCAAAATGTTCGCATGTGTACGTGAGATGTGATCGTTTGCGTCCTAGACTCAGTCCTCCATACGATGGTCCGTATCAAGTCATTGACAGAAGTGATAAAAATTTCGTAATATTGCAAGGCGACAAACGCGTAAGAATCTCTATAGACAGAATCAAACCAGCGTTCGTACTGAAAGCCGATCAAGAACCACTGACAAAGCAGATAGTAAGCACACGACCAGATAAGAACGTTATCACACGAGCCGGTCGTATCTCTCGACAGCCTGTAAGATTCGCTTTATAATCACGTTCCCAAGAGTGTTATAAGTCGCACCTATCATATTATGTCACACATTTACGTTCAGATTATAGAAGTATTATCGGCGCTAGCAAACAGAACAAGACGCGGAATCAGCATTATTCATTTACGCGCAGTCTGCAAGGTTGCAATTACTATTACTATACCACTAAGTTATTGTTCGTAATTTTAATTAGGGTTCTATGCATTGTTTTTATTAATGTTATTTTGTAATTTATATATTATTATTATTATTTTTTTCTAAGGGGGAAGTAATGTGCCGTCAGCACAATATTCATAGCACGTAATGTTCGTGATATTTAATAGAGATAATTAATAACGTGATTTAATATAGAGACATGTTATGTAAATTAAGCAAAACTCATTAGTTCCTGTTTCGTGACTTTCTACAGTCAACTAATCTCCCCCGCCAATTTCTTTATTTATAGATTAATATATATACTTGTATTTTTAGTTATTAAAACTAGTCAGAAATTATACTCCGCTACATTAACAAGTTGTGTTATTATTTAACCACGGAGCCCTGCAACAGTTGTTAACGACTGCTAATGCAACCGGGACCAACGTCTTTACGTGCCTTCCGAAGCACAGAGAAGCTCGAGATGATACACGTTTGTTCACCCATCCGATGACCGGCCTTTGCGAAAGTTGCTTAACCTCAGCACTCGCAGACCGGGCGCGTTAACAACTGCGGCATCGAGCTCCTCAAATTATAATAATTAAATTTAAAAAATAAATGTTCATTGTTTTGTTATTTTATATTCTGTCATCGTTCACAGCGCTCCATGCCTCTTTCACTCATACACACATCCTCACACACTTATCTACAATAAGTTAGTTATTTTTTTTCTACTCTACAAATTCCCTAGAAATAATTGGCAAAACAAAGTTTGCCGGGTTAGCTAGTTAGGAATAAAATGTGTAAAATAATAATGGATTTTTCACAAAACCATTTCTTTCATTTTTTCATCATTTAGGTAAAACGTAGTCCGACAATACCTTTTTTCTGAAGAGTAACAAATTGTTTTACTAACAAAGCTGGACAAATAATTAAGAACGAACATTGAATTGTTCGAAAATTTATTTTCGGGTTCACACAATCTTTCATCGGTTCCGCCCGGCTCGGTCGCGGACAGGCCCCGCTCTGTACGCACTCGAGTATAAAACCCATTTTACCCTCGACGTGACTATCCACCTTAGCCGTACCGGCTCGGGTGGCCATATGCATGACTCGGGTAAAATGGCACGTTTTATGCTCTTGTTGTACAATCTACTATTATTTATTGATCAACAAACACAATATCATTACGGTCGCGCCACACCCGCCGCAATGATATCGATCAACTTTAAATAAACAAATAACATAGAACCGATCGCGTGGCAGGTGACGAGCGCGCGGCCGTGGAGCGCGGCGGCGGCGTGCGGCGCGGCGGCCGGGTGCGGCGCCGGCGTCTGCGCGCTGTGGGCACTGCTGCGGTGTCGACGGCGCATGCGCATGCGCCCGCGCCCGCGCCGCGCCCGCCCACCCGCCACGCCCGCGCCCGCAGGGTGAGTACCCCCGACACTGACGCCGCGCATGCGCGCTGTGGGCACTGCTGCGGTGTCGACGGCGCATGCGCATGCGCCCGCGCCCGCGCCGCGCCCGCCCACCCGCCACGCCCGCGCCCGCAGGGTGAGTACCCCCGACACTGACGCCGCGCATGCGCGCTGTGGGCACTGCTGCGGTGTCGACGGCGCATGCGCATGCGCCCGCGCCCGCGCCGCGCCCGCCCACCCGCCACGCCCGCGCCCGCAGGGTGAGTACCCCCGACACTGACGCCGCGCATGCGCGCTGTGGGCACTGCTGCGGTGTCGACGGCGCATGCGCATGCGCCCGCGCCCGCGCCGCGCCCGCCCACCCGCCACGCCCGCGCCCGCAGGGTGAGTACCCCCGACACTGACGCCGCGCATGCGCGCTGTGGGCACTGCTGCGGTGTCGACGGCGCATGCGCATGCGCCCGCGCCCGCGCCGCGCCCGCCCACCCGCCACGCCCGCGCCCGCAGGGTGAGTACCCCCGACACTGACGCCGCGCATGCGCGCTGTGGGCACTGCTGCGGTGTCGACGGCGCATGCGCATGCGCCCGCGCCCGCGCCGCGCCCGCCCACCCGCCACGCCCGCGCCCGCAGGGTGAGTACCCCCGACACTGACGCCGCGCATGCGCGCTGTGGGCACTGCTGCGGTGTCGACGGCGCATGCGCATGCGCCCGCGCCCGCGCCGCGCCCGCCCACCCGCCACGCCCGCGCCCGCAGGGTGAGTACCCCCGACACTGACGCCGCGCATGCGCGCTGTGGGCACTGCTGCGGTGTCGACGGCGCATGCGCATGCGCCCGCGCCCGCGCCGCGCCCGCCCACCCGCCACGCCCGCGCCCGCAGGGTGAGTACCCCCCGACACTGACGCCGCGCATGCGCGCTGTGGGCACTGCTGCGGTGTCGACGGCGCATGCGCATGCGCCCGCGCCCGCGCCGCGCCCGCCCACCCGCCACGCCCGCGCCCGCAGGGTGAGTACCCCCGACACTGACGCCGCGCATGCGCGCTGTGGGCACTGCTGCGGTGTCGACGGCGCATGCGCATGCGCCCGCGCCCGCGCCGCGCCCGCCCACCCGCCACGCCCGCGCCCGCAGGGTGAGTACCCCCGACACTGACGCCGCGCATGCGCGCTGTGGGCACTGCTGCGGTGTCGACGGCGCATGCGCATGCGCCCGCGCCCGCGCCGCGCCCGCCCACCCGCCACGCCCGCGCCCGCAGGGTGAGTACCCCCGACACTGACGCCGCGCATGCGCGCTGTGGGCACTGCTGCGGTGTCGACGGCGCATGCGCATGCGCCCGCGCCCGCGCCGCGCCCGCCCACCCGCCACGCCCGCGCCCGCAGGGTGAGTACCCCCGACACTGACGCCGCGCATGCGCGCTGTGGGCACTGCTGCGGTGTCGACGGCGCATGCGCATGCGCCCGCGCCCGCGCCGCGCCCGCCCACCCGCCACGCCCGCGCCCGCAGGGTGAGTACCCCCGACACTGACGCCGCGCATGCGCGCTGTGGGCACTGCTGCGGTGTCGACGGCGCATGCGCCGCGTCCCGCGCCCGCGGCCGTCTGACTGGTTCCCTTCGGTCCGCAGGGCGTCGGAGAGCCTGTGCGCGCGCTACCCGTTGCCGACGGCCAACCCGCCGCCATCGCCGGCCACGGCCAGCGGCGGGTCGGCGGGGCGGCGGCGTGCGTACCGTCACTACCGCGCCAGCAACCGGCCGCCGCCGCCGACGCCGGCCTCCACGGACGCGTGCGAGTCGGAGCCGGAGCCCGCTGCGCGTGCGCCGCCGCCGTCGCCCGCGCCGGAGCGCGAGCCGTACTGAGCGCCGACCGGACGACGGCGACGATGATCTCTGATATACGTTTCGACTCCGTCGACTCTACGGCGACGATGATCGCCGATGTCGTCTCGGCGAAATCTTTCGATCGCAGGGAGTTTTCACGAAACCGAGGAACCGTCGTTCCCTCCTCGGCCGATCGCGAGATTGCTCGTTGTGACGATTCGACACGTCGCACGATCGACGCGGAAACTATCGAACGCAAAGTTTGTTTTAACCGGTAATCGTATGACCGGATAGTTATGTGAAATTTCGAATTGGTGCTATTTCACTGTGCGTGCCTCAAATTATGTATAAGAATATAGAATATATTTTATTTCGTTTGTATAAGTATAGATAACGGCTGTTGCGGCCCGCGGGAAGCGCCGCCACCGTCGGGTATATTGTAGCAGACGAGATGATTGAATACTTCTGAGCCGTTTAAAATGTCAATATGTGTCATATTCTATATTAGGTCCTTACATATGAAATTGATGTTTTGTATGGAAAAAGCAAAACGATTTTTTTTCTAACAATTTTTTTATTTAATCAATCAAAGTATGTACCGTTGTTATCTATGCACTTTTGTCATTTTATAGGGAGTTCATTGAATCCTTTACTGTAAAAATTGCGGGAGCGAGAGTCAATAAAATCTTTGAAGGCGTTTTGGACTGCCTCATCTGAATTGAATTTTTTTCCAATTAAGTAATTATCCAAATTCCGAAAAAAGTGGTAATCAGTTGGAGCAAGGTCCGGGGAGTATGGTGGGTGACGGCGACATTCCAATCCTAGCTCTTCTAGTTTCGCCACCGTTTGTTCTGCAGTGTGTGGTCTAGCGTTGTCCTGAAGCAGTAGTGGCCTGAAGCAGTTGACCAATCTCGGTTGTTTAACGGCTAGCTTTTCCATCATGGTTTTTAATTGTTGGCAATACAGATCTGCCGTAATCGTCTGACCAGATCTTAGGAAGCTGTAGTGGATGACACCAACGCTGGTCCACAAGACACTAACCAATACCTTTTTTTGAGTCAACTTTCGCTTAGGGCAGGATTTGGCCGGTTCTCCTGGGTTTAACCACTGTGATGACCGTTTCCGATTATCGTATAAAATCCATTTTTCATCACAAGTAATGATACGATTCAAAATCCCCTCGTTATGGTGACGGTTGAGTAACGTGACGCAGCAGTCGACGCGTGTTTGTTGGTTTGCTTCACTTAGTTCATGCGGTACCCATTTTTCAAGCTTTTTCACTTTTCCAATTTGTTTCAAATGATTCCAAATGGTTTTATCACTCACACCGAAGCCTGCAGCTAACTCTGACGTGGTTTGAGATGGATCCGCTTCCACGATGACTTACAATTCCTCATTGACAACTAGGGTCTCCGGCCGTCCACGAGGTTTGTTTTGGAGCTCAAAATTTCCAGAACGAAAGCGTTGGAACCAAAAACGTACTGTGTTTTCTTTTACAGTGGTTTCTCCGTACACATCATTAATCCTTCGAGCTGTTTCTGCAGCGCTGGTGCCACGATGGAACTCGTATTCGAAAACAATGCGATATTTTAAGTTTTCCATATTGTGCACTGAACGATGTCAAAGCAAAATGAAATGGCGCGAAAACAAATGAATTATCATATTCTAAACACAAATAGACAAGCTTAAAATTGAAATAAATTTGAATTTGGAATTCCTAGCCAAACGCCGGACTTTTAAGATCAAAGTGGCCAGTTCGATAAAACGCCAATTTCATATGTAAGGACCTAATATTTAACCATTAATACATGAACTTTTATTTTTTATGTAGTGAGGCATCCTGACATAATGTTTTTACGAGTCAATCCATGACCTTGTGGATCACCCGGATGTTTTGTCTTGCGTCCGATTGGAAGTCCAGGTCATTTGTCAAACTGGAAACCTTCAGGCTGCCGCTCTGTACAACGAATGTCGGCCATAATCCACCTTTGTATAGATCCTTCTCTTATTGCAACGGAATTAAATTAAAATTTAATATATTCTCTGATTGTCTAGCCTCGGCATGGAATAACGTATATAAAGCACTCGACGATTTTAGAACAAGTGGATGGTTGTACTTTTTAGTTTATTCATACATATACTTTTATTTTTTTAGTTTTTACTGTTTAAACGTTGTTAGTACTGCATGTTGTGTTCACTTAGGAACTACACTTAAATGTTTATTAAACATTGAGGTTAAAGAAATAAATGTAATGTAACTTATGACATGCAATAAACTAATTTAAATTTCTTAAACCGCAGTGTTTAACTAAGCTTTTAAAATACTTATGCATGTGTATGTTTAGATATGTTAAGATTTAATACAAAAAGGTACTATTTAGATATCTTTAACTTTGATGTTATAAAGACTTAGAACAATACTTTTGGTAAGTTAACTTATATGTATCTGATTACCTTGTCTGCTACAATATATGTTATGGCGACTGCACTAATCTACAGTTGATGTAAAATATAAAGTTCGAAAGGCCGCTGCTTACGGTCGAAGTGTGACGATGACGAGTGGTTGAAGGCAGCGGACTCGTCGGACTACACTTGTAAATATAATATCTCTGTCTAATAATATTTGCAATATTATTGTTCTAATATTTGATAGTCATATATAAGTGATCTGTTGCAATATACCATGGTTTTGAGTAAAACGTCTATAATGTTTTACACCGTGATCAAGCGCAGTTTTAGTTCTGCAACAGAGTTATTAGCATTTTTTACGAGAGGAGTGTTTTTAAAAGAATATTTGTGTTCTGTCGTTTTTAGGCTATAAGATTATTATTTTTCTATAATACTATTTAAAAAATATATCTTTATGCAATGTTACAATTACAACACGCTACATGTAGAGTCGTAATTAACTTTAAATATTCAACGAGGGTATTGTTCGTTTTGACAATCGCTTAAATAATTGACAATTGTGTTGTAGGGGCGGGAAGTACCGATATTAAAGGGGCGTCTTCTAAGCTCATTTGATAAACAAAATCAATTCTTGAAAACGAATGTTTTCTTTCTAAATAATACCGCGGCGTAACGATTTCATTGAATTAATTTTTCGTATTTAGTTTCTCTTAGTTATGTCATTGCCAATGATATTTGGTCAATAAGAAATACTTTTAATTATCAAATAAGTGTATTTTCACCACAATTTGAACCAAATCAGCTTTTCGTTGACGAGTTCACGCCAGGCAGTACAAACGTGACATGGCTGGCCCGCGGGCTGCCGCTGGCGCGCGGGCTCACTCATATTTGAATAACGTTACACGATATTACTTACTTTATTTATTAGTTGCTTCATTTCTGAGGAAAAAATGCGCGCAAGCATTATCTTCAAATTGAATCCATCCTTTAATAAAAGTAGATAATGTTTATTGTGTATTACGTTTTTCTGTAATTTTAACATTATGGTGAATACGTTTCGAATCTAAAGAAATATTAATAATTTTGTTTTGAAATTGTTATGTTGTTATCGATTTTTCTCTAATAGTCCTTTACCCATATTTTGAGGCGACGAGGAGGGCCAACATTTAAAAAATGAGCCCAATGATGTTTTTTTATAATACCCATGCGCACACGCATCTACGAACAGATTATTATACAAGCTATAATACATGTTGACTTTTTTATCACCGTCCAAACTTTCCGAGATGACTCCCGTGACACAAACGAACGAACAACTCCTACTATTGGACCAACTCCCTAACTCGAAAATAAAATTCAGCTGTTCCACACATTTTGGTCGAATGATTATTGATGTTTTGTATGGAACAGCTGAAATTTATTTTCGAGTTAGAGAATTGGTCCAATAGTAAAGCCCGGGCTCGACCGCAAAATGAGCGAGGTCATTAATGAGCTCTCTTAATTCGCAACGATAATTTTCATAGTTAGCCTCTCCGCTAGCCTCTTTCGCGGTCGAGCCTCAACTATGAAAATTATCGTTGCAAGTTAAGAGGGCTCATTAATGACCTCACTCATTTCGCGGCAAGAGTTATTCGTTTGTATCACGGGAGTCACTTCGGAAGGTTTGGACGCCCTGTATACAAGCCCATACGCTAGCCTTCCTCGTCGCCTTAAATGTATTCCATACAACATTCATTGAACATCTGAAAAGAGAAACAAAAATAATTTATAACATAAACTTTAACAAGCCCAAATCGACCAGAGGGTTTTCCTCCGAATCCGTTCTTTGTTATAGAAAAATAGTCCTTAAATACAATAGATACTGTCTTATTGTTTTACACAGCTTTAATGTGCTTTAACTACTATTTAAACAGTTGGTTTATATCACGTACCGTTTAATAACTCTGTCTAAAGTCTATCTCAATATGCGTGATGATAGCCAGTCTCTTCAACCCGGGCCGATCATGTGATAAGTTTACTGTTGCCATTTTAAGCATTTAATTTGTAAGAGCCATATTAAATAGATAGGCTGCTAATGTATGTATTAAATTACTAACATACACTGACTGATTGTACTAAATGTTAATAAAATTTTGTACCTGTTACGACTCTTTTAATGGTTATTATTGCAGTTCTAGTAAGTCCTGATTTCCATTGTTATGTTACACCAAAATGCATAGATACAAAAAAACAATGCAACATGAGAATTAGAATAAATATTATTAACGGGATTATTACCATGTTTATTGTCGTGTTTGAGTTGACCAAACAAAACGTACAGTAGCCTGCCGAATTAAGGAGCATATAAAAGCTGTAAAGAATAACGATACGCAAAAATCGGCCATTGCTGAACATTTGATCCAATCGGGTCCTAATCACTGGATTGAGTTTTATAACCCCCAGATAATTTCAACAGAACGTCACTACATACCAAGATTGGTAAGAGAAGCGATTGAAATTACAAAATACAAAAATTTCAATCGCGAAGATGGGTTTAAACTGTCGCGTATCTGGAATCCAGTGATTAGCCTATGTAAAGACCGCAAAAAAGAACAAAAGTGCCGTTTCGCGATCTGATACGGTCAGTGTAGTGTGTCGAGAACAAGTTCGAGTGAATAGTGACTTAGGAGCCAGTGGTACGAGTATTGAGCGCAAAAAACGATTAAGGAAGAGGGTAGATCGTTTTGTCTGCTCATAATCACCCCACCCGCAATAACTTCAGTACATCCGTGATCATGGCGCATGCAACTGTGCCGAAATATCGGATACTCAAATACGACAATAAACATGGTAATAATCCCGTTAATAATATTTATTCTAATGCTAGTGACCATGATAGTTTAAAAAGCAACATGAGAATGATGCAAACCCAAGCAATAGTCTATCTAACTCCGCTAATGTTACACATGGCCATTTGTTATCAACGCCAGTACAATATTTTGATGTGAATGCAACGTGTAAAACGATACTTAGTGTTGGGGGCGGACCACACGCCCCTCGAGATTAGTTTATAAAAGCCTGTGCACGTAGTACACGAGTTATTAACAGAAACGGTTTTACCACACATCTACGGACAGGGCCACGATGCTCATCGCATGGTTGTATCTAGTAGTGTGGTTTGTGCATATCGATTGTCAAGATTATCAAGACCGACCCAAAATTTCATCATTAAATGGACATCTTATACTTGAAGCAGCTCAGGACAAGAATATCTACTTACGCGTTAATGGACCTAAATCTGGTATCTTTGCGAAGGATATAAGTTTACTCCACTTGGGAATTTCAGACATCGGGGAACATTACCAAATTGCCAGTGACAAATTTGAAAAATATCTTCATGGACCAAACGGCATTCTAGGTCGACTAGATAGATTGGAAAAGCAAGTGACTGCAACACCGTCTGACCTGTTACTTAATATAACATTGGTGATGAGAAGGATCAACAGACTGACGAATCGAGTGTCAAACCTCCAATACCAGCTAAATAGCAGAGGAAGAGATCAATGCCAGTCCAGTCCCTGCCAAAACGCCGGTACTTGCTTAAACTTGGCAAGTGGCTATCATTGCCTGTGCCCGTCAAACTGGGAGGGACGCAATTGTGAAGTCGACGTTAACGAATGTCGCAATTTTGCTGGAACAGATTTGGGGTGCCAAAATGGAGCTACTTGTATCAATAGACCAGGAACATACG
Source organism: Eudonia lacustrata (assembly GCA_947562085.1). Classification (NCBI taxonomy): domain Eukaryota; kingdom Metazoa; phylum Arthropoda; class Insecta; order Lepidoptera; family Crambidae; genus Eudonia; species Eudonia lacustrata. The sequence goes on from OX387316.1 coordinate 25,373,938, forward strand.
AGTGTCTTTGCGCTGCAGGATGGTTCGGTATTCATTGCACTAGGCGAGCAAAAGACTGCTCTGCAGGAAACTTCGAAATGTGTGGATATGGTACTTGCGTTCCTGTTACCAGCGGAGAAGGTATTAAATGCTTATGTAACCAAGGATGGGAAACAAATGGCACCGGCGTTGCGTGCCTGACCGACGTAAACGAATGCGACTCTAGTCACGGGTCTCGATGCTCTGCGAATCCAAAAGTGAATTGCATCAATTTACCTGGATCGTTCAGATGCGGGCAGTGTCCTGCGGGGTACGAAGGAGACGGCTTCACTTGTCACGACATTGACGAGTGTGTGACGACTCCGAATGGCGGCTGCAGCCCGTTGGCGACGTGTCACAATACGATAGGATCCCGCATATGCGGTCCTTGCCCGCCTGGCTACCAAGGAGACGGCGCAACGTGCACATGGAGAGGATCTTGCAACGTCAACCATGGCGGGTGTCATCCCTCTGCGCAGTGTCTCGAAACTATGGCAATAGTGCAGTGTATTTGTCCTCTAGGAATGGAAGGCGATGGAGTAGGACTCCATGGATGTTATGTTGCAGTCGGCGGAAATTCTACGCAACACTGTGATACTAATCCTTGCGGTGTTCATGGCCAGTGCCACCTTCTGTTGTCGGGTTACACGTGTTTGTGTTTCAATGGATACAGTGGAGTTCATTGTGATATTTCCATCGACTATTGTTCGGACAGTCCATGCCAAAACGGAGGCACATGCAAACCTGGTGACAGTTCTACGGGCTTCAGATGTGAGTGTACAGCTCAGTACTCGGGCCATTTATGCCAGATGAGAGCCAAATCCTGCAGCGGTGTTTTGGACGCTGAAGAAGGTAGTCTCATATACCCTTTAACGAATAATTCTTATGATCATAATTCAAAATGTGCTTGGGTTATTCACACAGCCCCTAATAAAGTAATAAACGTGACTTTTAGCAAGTTTAACTTAGAATTAGAGCCTGAATGCATGTATGACTTTTTACAAATTCATGACGGCCGAACTTCATCCAGTCAACTCATAGGTAGATTTTGTGGAAATGAATTGCCAAAAGGCGGTAATATAATATCCAGTACTAACAATTTATATTTATGGTTCCGTTCTGATAAAACTGTTGCAAAAGATGGGTTTGCGCTGCATTGGAACAGCATCAATCCGATATGTGGCGGCGAAGTAGATGCGACAACCTACGGTCATATTAATTCGCCAGGTTCACCGGGAAAGTACCCGCCAAATCGAGATTGTTACTGGCATTTAACAACTTCTTTCGGTAAAAGAATATTGTTACATTTTTTTGCTCTAGATATAGAAACTCATTCTAATTGTAGTTTTGATTACTTAGTGATATACGACGGAGAACAAGCTAGCGACCTACTCGCTAAATACTGCAACTCCACCCAGCCCCCACCCGTACAGTCATCCAGCTCCGAGCTGTCGATACACTTCCATTCAGATGCATATGGGTCTGGAAATGGATTCCAGATTACTTTTGCTCCTGTGGAAGGAATACCTGGCTGCGGGGGATTATACACTTTAGACAGAGGTGAAATCGTTTCACCATCTTACAATGATGTTTATTTAAGTAACTTATTTTGTGAGTACAAAATAAACACCGGCCCTGATACCAAAATTCGCATAAATTTCAAATCATTTAAACTAGAAAGTTCCGTCAGATGCAGGTACGATTACCTAAAGGTTTACGATGGACCGTCAGCCAATTCAAAACTTGTTGGAAAATTCTGTGGCAGCACTTATCCAAAGTCATATATTTCGTCATCAAATAATCTTTTAATAATTTTTAAAACTGATCATAGCACTGCATCTGACGGATTTAAGATAACTTTTGAAACAGTTTGTCAAAAAACAATATTCGGAGATAGTGGTATCGTTAAGTCACCTGGATATCCTTTCAGTTATCCCAACGATAAGGTATGTGAATATATCATAGGTACAGTGCCAGGGAAAGCAATCCAGTTGACTTTCCAAGATTTTGATATTGAGGATAACAGATATTATAATTGCCAATACGACAATATAGAGATAAGAGATGGTTCAGATCGTAACGCAACTCTTTTAGGACGATTTTGTGGTGGTTCCGAACACATTCCTCCTGTACAAACATCCACCCACAATTACCTATATTTAAGGTTCAACTCTGATATGAGTATTTCCGGGACGGGATTTTATGCAAATTATACAACAATAGACACTGAATGTGGCGGTATTTTCAGAGAGACCACAGGACTAGTTAGCTATCCGTCTGGAGAAAATACGGCTACTTACAAAAGTAATCAAAAATGTACATGGATGTTAATTGCTCCTGAAGGAATGCACATTAAACTAACGTGGAACAGATTTGACATTGAAAACATGCCGTCCTGTAGTAGTGATTATTTAGAACTCATCGAAATAGATGGCAGTAACAACAATGAGACGCTCGGAAAATTTTGCGGTAGTTCACCTCCTCCAGCTTTAACGACCACCACAAACCGCTTGATGTTGAGGTTTGAATCCGACAGCAGCGTTAAATTAACTGGTTTTTCTTTGTCATACACGTTTTTAGATGTGAGAACACACTGTGGAGCCGTTTATGTCAAATCTCACGGTTTCATATATTCTCCCGGATGGCCAAAGCGATATGAACCAAATCGAGATTGCACATGGACAATCACTGTGCCTGTTGGACAACAAATTATGTTAAACATTTCACAATTCGATCTAGAACGTCCCATTCGTGACAAATGTGACCTTGGCGATTTTCTAGAAATTCGTAATGGTGCAACAAAAAACTCGCCACTGATTGGTAAATATTGTGGCAGTTTTCAGTCAAGGCGTATCATATCGATTGCAAATAAGTTGTTCCTTAGATTTCATTCGGATTTCTATATGACTGGTAATGGTTTTAAAATAGAATGGGATGGTACAATAACAGGATGCGGAGGAACATTAACTAGTTCATCTGGGTCAATTTCATCACCCAACTATCCAGAAAATTACTATGAAAATGCGGAATGTTTCTATAAAATAGTCACAAGTCAAGGTTCTCGAATCCGAATAAGATTTTCTGATTTAGATTTAGAAAGAACTGCTTCCTGTAGAGATGACTATGTTGAAATTTTTGATGGCCGCGACGAAAATTCTAATAGTTTAGGAAAGCATTGTTTCATGGAACCTAACTTAAATAGCATTGAAACAAGTAGTAACACTGCATTTATTAAATTTCGAACTGATATTTATATTGTAAGTAGAGGTTTCCTCATAAATTATGACACAGTTTGTCAAAATAATATTACCGGCAGATACGGAGTCATAGAAAGCCCTGACTATCCAAGTAACTACCGCCTAAGTTTGGATTGTTTGTGGACTATTAATGTCCCCAAGGGTAATAAAATCAATGTGACCTTTACTCATTTTGACATTTACAAATCTTATAGACCTGCCTTCCGCAACTACGGCAGCATCAGATGGCTCCCGCCTTCGACACAGCTACGATCTAACTGTGAAAACGATTACTTGCAATGGAAAGAAACCGATCAGCCTCAATTTTCAAAAAAATATTGTGGATCAGATTTGCCTCCTATTCAAAGCACCGATAAAAATTCGTTGCAAATAAAGTTCGTAACAGGATCGTTTATTCCGCGTACAGGCTTCAGATTAGAATGGATCAGCTATGGTTGTGGTGGATGTATTCAAAAACGATTTGGTTCTATTATTCTAGATAAAAGCATAACATCTAGTAGAGAAATAGAATGTGAATGGTTAATAGAAAGTCCATTAGGCACAAGCATCACTATAACTTTTGATTCAGCGTATATGGCAGATTCCCCTAACTGTACAATTGATGCAATCGAAATATTTAATGGTCAGACGGTAAATTCTCCTCTTATTACGAAGTTTTGTCATCGCTCAAGTACATACGTACAATCAAGCACGAATTTAATGTTGATACGTTTTTCAAAGCGATCAAATTTACGAAATGTCTTCTTTACATCTAATTTTCACTCTTGGAAATCTGGTTGTGGTGCAAGAATTATGGCTATGTCAGGAGTAATATACTCTCAAAACTATCCTAAAAACTATGATAATAATTTAGACTGTGTTTGGACGTTGGCTGTACCTATAAATCATCGCATTGAACTAAACTTCATGGACTTAGATTTATATTCTGATATTGATGACGAGGGCAGTTCGTGTGGAGATAATATTAAGCTTTATGACAGTTCACGTATCACCAATTTAAATTATTCTCAACTAATATGTCCTGAAATAAAGAGCAAACAATATATATCCAAAAATAATAATTTAGCTCTGCAATTTATGACCGACGGCCATGGAACAGCCAAAGGTTTTAAAGCCAACTTTACCATCACTTGTGGTGCGATTATCAACGCTAGTCGTGACGGAATATTGACCAATGATAATTTTTTTAGATATACTAACAGAAGTTGCATATGGACTATACACGCTCCAACCCCTGATCAAAAGATCACTTTAACAATAACACATTTATCTTTGCCAAAAAATAATGACATTTTAACAAATAGAAGCTGTCCGTCATCGTTTCTACGGATTCGCGAAGGTGCTGATGTCAGCGCCCCATTGATTGGTGAATACTGTGGCCGTAAAATTCCTCCGAGTATTGTGAGTCATGGCTATGCTTTGACTATTGAACTTGGCACTTATACCAATTCTATAGAGGGCCAATTTTCTGCACATTATACGTCATTCACAAGTGCCTGTGGAGGCACATTAACATCAGAAGAAGGGGCCATCGCGTCACCTAACTATCCTCAGCCTTATCCCATTAATACAGACTGTGAATGGACTTTGGGAACATCCCCAGGAAACAAGGTTTATATTGTATTTGAAACTTTCAACTTACAATATTCTGAAGGATGCAACCAAGATTATTTAGAAGTCCGTGAAAGTCACAGTGGAGGTCCACTACTAGGACTTTATTGTGGAGACGATATTCCAACGAATACAACTGCAGCCTCGACACTTTATATAAGGTTCCATACTGACAGCAAAGATTCTAGAACTGGATTCATGATTAATTATGGTTTTATACACGGCAATGATATTATTGGTATAGAAAGTGGAATAGTTACTTCTCCATTATATCCTTCTTCATACGAAGGGGCTGCAGATTATTCGTGGCGAATTACTGTGCCAAAAGGCACTATTACGCTCTTTATATCAAAATTAGAAATAATGTCACAAGGAGAATCATGCTCCAATTTCTTAGCAATATATGATGGCTATGACGAAGACGCATCTTTAATAGAAAACCTTTGTGGAATATTTCATAATAATGAAAAAGTTATTCATACTACCTCTAACGTTGCTTACTTAAAACTCAAATTGCACGAAACCAACACGGGCTCTCTATTTCTTATTAACTGGTCCAACACTGATAACGCAGAAAGCCAGATTGCTTCAGAGTATACAATAAACTGCGGATCAAATGAGACCCAAATTCTTAGCGCTGGCGATAGTGCTACTATTCAAACACCCAACTATCCTGAAAATTACGGTAATAATTTGAAATGTCAATGGATTTACAAATCAACTCCTGGTCGTCACTTAACTTTAAAGTTTTTGGCCATAAAATTAGAACAAACATCGAGTTGTTTCGCAGACTCTGTTTCTATCTTTACTTCAGATACCCCGACCCAATGGGTACCTATCAAAGAGAAAGTGTGTTTATCTGAAGATTTTGCAAAAACTATAAACGCGTCTTCATATATTAAAATAGAATTTGAAACTGATAGCACAGTTACAGCTAAAGGATTCGAAGCAAAAGTGTTTTCCGCCTGTGGCGGGACCCTTACAGATGTATCAGGCATAGTGACCACATCTTGGTGGGATTTTAAGCAAAGCAATTACTTTATAAGCAATTGTGTCTGGAAAATAAAAGTGAGACCGGGAAGGCTAATCAAACTTCAGTTCCTGCAATTTAATATCACAAGTGTAGATTGTAGCACATTTGTAACATTGCGCAACGGAGATTCAATCGAATCGCCCTTATTAAGTAGTGGAAAATATTGTGGTTACTCTCACGAAGAAAGAAACGAAATCATAACTTCAAGTAATTTGTTATTTGTAAGTTATACTTCTACTTATTCCAATACGCTAACCGCAAATATATTTAAGAGTTTTAAACTGTGGTATGAAGAGAAGACAATAGAATGTGGCGCCACGATTATGTTAAACTCTGATCATAATTGGGAAGAAATAACTTCTCCTAATTATCCATCGATACCAACACCTTATACTGAATGCATTTGGACATTTTCAGGTCCACCGGGTGAAATATTGAGAATTGATTTCATTAGAATTGATATAGACAAAGACACCGAATGTAATTTAGAGTTTATAGATGTGCGCGACGGATCATCTGAACTATCACCACTCAAAGGCCGATTATGTGGCACTGAAAATCCTGGTACTATAAAAACAAGTAATAACGTACTCTATTTGAAATATTCTACACAAAAGCAAACTCCCAACAATGGATTTAAGGCTAATGTCTCTCTTGATGTTTGCGGTGGAACTATAAATGCTATAACCGGAGTATTGTCATCTCCCGGATATCCGCATATGCCTATACTAAAATATGGAACAGTGTGCGAATGGCGCGTGATAGGTAATTCATTATTTACGATCCTGTTTCAAGCCCAAGATATAAATTTACCAGATTCTGAGGCACCATGTGATACTAAAGTGACTATTGAAGAATCATTTCCCGAAAACAACACCGTTACTATTTTGAAGACTTTTTGTAGTGACGCAGTTTTTCAAGATTCACCTCATGAATCGATTGAAACATTATCAAACGATGTAACTATCAAACTCCGTATTGGAAAACCAAGTGAATACACACAAGTATCTGAGCATAGAGGATTCCGTTTTACTTTTAGTTCCTCGATACCCAAGTGCGGTGGAACTATCAATACTCCTGAAGGTTATCTTTCTACACCAGGTTATCCAAGAGATACTACAATACGCTCTTGCCATTGGAAGATTACCGTCCCTGATTCACGTAGAGTAACTTTGGAATTCTTAGACGCTGATGTACAAAGACATAGAATAAACATTTACAATGACAAATCGTATCGCTCTCTGCTACAGACTATTCCCAGCGATGATTATTCCCCATCAACTCAAATATTTGAATCATCTGGAAATACATTAGCTATTTACCTTTGGCTGGGTCCAGGTACTGGCGCACGTCACAGATTCAAAGCAAAATTCAGTTCTGATAAGCCAGCTCTTTGCGGTGATCGCTTGAGAGGGTCGAGTGGGCACTTTATGTCTCCAATACTCGACAGAGCCTACACTTGTATATGGAATTATAACTATGACGCTAGAGATATTACTAGTACTTCATCCAACACAACAAATATACCCGTAAATACGCTATACGTAAAAGTATATATCAACTCTACTATAAGCATAAATAATGCATTATGCCGATATTCTGATCCAAAATTAAATATAAACTCTATCATTAGTAACAGAGGAATCAGATTCAACAGAGACTTTTGTCATAGCACCGATACTGCTATAAGAATACCATCAACTGCAGTAGACTTTATGGCTGTAAAAAGTAAAAGCGCCTCGTTATCATTTGATGTCCAATGGAAGCTTCAGCCCTGTGGTGGCGTAGTACATGCCACGGAAACTTCTGTGAATATTTTAAACGTCCCAAGTTCATACAATGACTCTCTAGATTGTGCTTGGATAATAGTGGTTCCAATCGGTAGGAGGATAGAAGTGAAAATAGATGGTTCTTTTCAACTAAATTGCAATGATGAATTCATAACTATAAATCCAAACATCGCAGATACTTCCACCACCATAGGTGACTACTGTAAAGATAAAGCGTTAGAAAGTCCAACACTGCTTAAATATTCTACGCTCTACGTTCAATACCACTCCAAAAGAAAAACTGAAACAAGAATCAAATTGATGGTAAAAACTGTTCAGAACGAGTGTGGCGGGTACCTCATGACCTATGAAAGTGTATTCGAATCACCTAATTATCCTAAAAGCTATAATGAAAATCAGGAGTGCACATGGGAAATTAAAACTGACCTTGGAAGCAGAATATCTCTTCAATTTATTGGGCGATTTGCAATCGAAGCCCAACCTAATTGCACTAAAGATGTAATCATAATTTACGATTGGAAAGATAATGCGTACTTTGAAGTGGCTCGGCTTTGTGGACGCGTACCGCCGCCGCCATACAATTCTACTTTTAACAAAATGAAGGTGGTATTACGCACAGATAATGAAATTAATCTTGATGGTTTTCAAGCACGATGGGTGCATATATGTGGCGGTAATTACACGGCTACTGCGAAGGAACAATTTTTGTACAGTCCCGGCTACCCATTTGGCTATACTTCCAATTTGAAATGTGACTATATAATATCTGGGGGGGGAGGGCGTGTCGTTATAAAATTTGTTAATTTTGAAATTGAGGGACCATTCCCCGATTGCAACAACGATAATTTGACCATAGCAGGTCAATCTGCCAATGACTATCTATATGATGAAATTTATTGCGGAACGGAAACGCCGCCGATTTTAAGCTATGATCAGGTAACTTTAACTTTACAGACAGACTCGTTTAAGTCCAAAAAAGGCTTTAAGTTGTCATACGCGACAGTGTCTTGTGGGGGCGAAATTAACGAGCCTACAGTATTAACATCGAACCCGACTAATTATTACAGTAATAATTTGAATTGCTCGTGGCTCATTAAAGCTCCCCGCGATAAAACGGTCGTACTTCGATTCCTATACTTCGATTTAGAAAGCAGCACTGGTTGTTATAATGATTTCATAGCAATTTACAATGGCTTATCGGTGAATAACGATAATCGCTTAAGTTTGATGTGTGGCCGTGGTGATAATACAAGTACCATTATAAAAAGCAGTGAAAACACAATGTTATTGTATTTGCGCACTGACAGCAGTGTGGGTGGTATGGGCTTTCGAGTCGCTGTGTCCTTTACCTATTCGACGGCAGTAGGGTGCGGTGGGTTTATTAACCTTACCTCTACATCCACATATGACTTAAAATCACCTCTGATTGGATCAAAACTAGTGTACGAAAACTTCTTAGATTGCCATTGGACAATAGTCGCACCAGTAGACCATGTTATTAAAATCAAATTTACTTCATTTCACATAGCTCCGTGCCAAGACGTCAATCAAACCGCTGTGGGATATAATAAATGTGACTGTGATTTTGTGGAAATAAGAGACGGTATCACGCCAGACAGCCCCGTCATTGACAGTTACTGCGGCCACACCATACCGCCGGAGCTGGTGACATCGGACAAAGGTTTAATTTTAAGGCTATTTACAGACGGCGAAATAAATAGCTCAGGATTTGAGGTTACTTTAAGCACCCGAGGGTCAGTCTGTGGTCAAAGCACTTACACTGTGTCTAAAAATCTGCAATATCTTACATCTCCAGGCTACAATACAGGTTCTATACCTCGAGGAATACATTGTGTTTATCATATCGAAACGAACCAACAATATTCCCAGATAGTACATCTTAGAATAAAAAAAATGGATATACAACCTGCTGTAGGTTCAAATCTATGCAACAGAGATATGTTGGTTGTGTCCAAGTTGACGAAGCCACGAAACACTACTCTAGGCAAAGACTTTGTCTTGAACATGGATAACGATTTGTACTTTGACAGTGCATATTTATTTGAACAGTCTGACCTCTTGAGTTATCCGACATCATTCATTTATTGTGGCATTATGAATTCCATTGATTTATATTTCATGTCTAGTGTTACCATCACAGCGGTCACTTCAGCTGAATCTGACGCAATAAACCATAAAGGGTTTCAATTAGAATTTATGCTTGGCAGTTACTGTGGCAGAAACTATACTGACCGGTACGGTAGAGTGCGGTCGGTAGAACAATACTATGAATATGAAACAAAACACGATTGTTACACTTTAATCACTGCGCCGGAGAACCACACTGTATCGGCATATTTTCTGAGAACTGCACCGACTTACTGGATTGAAGAATCATATCTGGAAATTCACGACGGAGACAAAACATCCGATCGAAGCTTAAAAAAAATTGGGATTGAATTTTCCGATACACTGGCATTGTTTTCCACTGGAAGAAATATGTTATTGCATAATCACGTTCATAACGACGGTTACATCAATTATGATTTGACGTATGTCACTACTGACAAGGGGCCGGGCTGCGGTGGTAAGTTGTACAACGTAATAGGCAGAATTACGAGTCCCATGTACCCTGACGTATACCGACGTAAAGTAACTTGTGAATGGGAACTGGAAACCCCAACGGCATCGCGTTTGTTATTACGGTTCAGCGTGTTTGACCTAGGCAGAGCCTGCGACCAAGTATATGTTCAGTTGGTCGACAGGAAGGGTAAGATTATCTCGACGTATTGTGCTGCGACGCCTGCCGATTACACTAGCGATGACAACTACGTCAAGGTGGTGTTTACTACGACGATGAACAATGGCGGGACGGGGTGGGTGGCAGAGTTTGCGGGCATTAAGCTAACGACGTCACGCTAAAACCAACTAAGATATATAATTGATGGCGCGTACAGATTTGGGCAATAGCGAATAAGGATGATTTAAAATACGGTAGGTTACATACGAACTAAATTTATCACGTCGTCTCGTCGTCATCAACAACATAACATGCCTACGAAAGTAACCTACCTAATTAAGAAAAAGTGGGTACGTAGGTACCTACAGAACGAATTCCTGTTCTAGGTTTAATGATATTTTCTCAACTCAGATCTTTTATTATCTTTCTTAGCTGTCTTTCTTTAGTTACAATCCCTAACCTAATATGTATTGATTAATTAATTTAGGTAGGTACTTGTACGTTGACAATAAGGTACGAGTAGGTAGTTATTGACAAACAAATAATTCTTAATACGAGTATACGTAGGTAGTTGGCTGGCGTAGTGATGAGCACTTGCTACACGTTTTTTAATAATTTACATGTACCTTCGTGTACCTCGTACTTCAATAGGTATATATAATTTAATGTATACCTACTATAGTTTATATTATCCTAATGAAGACATGAGAGGTAAACTTGTTTAATAATACGAGTACCTATAACTTATTTAGTAGTACTTTACCCAAGGTTTGTTAAAGTCCCGGCAGTTTAACTAATTAAATGATCAATGTCTACAATCAAAATGACTGAAAACAAATATTGTACTTACTTATTTACGAATAAATAAATTTGAATCGAATGTGTCCTTTTCTCAACCTTTACTATCTATTTCATTTTAATCAATGTCACGAGTTTATGTTTAGGTATGTTGTGCTACTTGGACAGAAATTCAGTGAAACATGACTCTTTAGTTTTAGCACAGAATAAGTTTAGTAAAAGTAATAAAACCACCGAGTCCCGGATGTGGAACAACCCATTCATTTGTACCTTTCGTTATACAGAGTGCTTTTTTATACTGAATCTATAGGCGATACAGCGAATCTGTCTTTGGAACATTAGATCTTTATTTGTGAAAATAATTTTGGTTCTTAATGGTTCCTAAGACATACCTAATTATACCATGTATCTCCTATAGTTTCACATTTTATAATTAATTATAATAACTACAATTATATGAACATTGTTTAATAAACAGCACCTGATTACTTTTTGTATTTTCTGCACTACTTAATTATCGCTATGATAGCTTCGATTATGTTTTTTTAAAGGTAAATTTGGACAGGAAGAAAACATCTTCCTTGCTAAAAAGAGTAATAAAGGTGCATGCAATGCGCGTTAGGACAGCGTTACTGGAGTACTTGGTGGAATGACTTGGAACGTGCAACAGAGGTGTGTGTCAAGTGCGACGTGAAGGGACACGATGCTACTTTAGACACTAATTGCGGACAGTCAACGCGATTTCGTATAATGTCAAACAATAAAGACATCCATAACTTTGTCTCTCCTCAACAGTAAGTAAGTTATGTCGGCGACAACCGTCGAGATAAAAGTCACTGGAGCAACGGAGACGATAATTAAGATGTTTGATAAATACTTTTTCAGTACGTTCCAATCGTTTTTTTATATATATACCTCGTATTGTGGTGTCCAGATGGGACTAGCATATTCTAAAACGCTACCAACATTTGCAAAAAATACTGTTTTGAGAGTATCAATGTCAAAGAAAGGCCTGTCCTGTAGGCCTACAGGACCTTATAACGAAACCCAAGTTCCGAAAAGCTTTATTAGCTATAGTATCAATATGTTGATCAAAAACCATTTTGCTGTCTAAGATAACACCCAAATCTTTAATACTATACAGCCATGTATACCTACACACATTATATATGTCGGAGACATGGCGCTAGCATCGCTTAGAAACGACAAGTATAGTCTATACTTGAGTGTGGTGTGCGCAGCCTATGCTCTATGGTACGCGGAACGTCAACGTCAGTTGGCGCAACAACAGACTGGACACATTTGAACGGGAGCGGTCGGAAAGTACGCACGCGCAGAACTCACTTCGTTTCTAAAATCCATTTGCATCAGGAAACTGTTTCTAAATATTGTAATTGTGATATTAAAATAACATTAAAGTGACTGTAAGGAATACTACTGCGTCTTTATTTTGAAGATCCAAGATGAACTGTGTTATCGACGAATCCGAGTTTGCTCGACCGTCCTACTACAAACCAGCCTCACCGCCGACATCAGAAGTGGGATGTAACCGACGTGAACCACTAGATGAAAACGATGCCAAGTTTTATCGTCAAAGACAAAGAATGTTGGAACAGTAAAATCAGAATTGTATGGCGTGACTTGAAGTTTAGAAAGCACCGTGATATGAGGAGATTCACATTAACGGAGTTTATACGCGTGCGTAACTACAGTCGACGTATGGATTGCTACATTCAACAGTGAGTGTTTAGCCGAGAAAAATGTACAAAGTGCACTGCATTAGTGATTCCTCAGTGAAGCCTTGCTTAAGAGCTTTAAAAGGACAAAAACAACATGGCTTTTTATGCTTTACGACCTTCAACGACAGTGATGGCTCGTTTCAAGGATGTCATTTTAGAATAGAAACCTTTGCCATGGAGTCAGCATTAGCCCACGTTGCACAGTCGCCGAAAGATTACAACGCACGACTTTTACTATAGAAATCAAAACTCGTGAGCAACGGGCGTTCTTACTTCAAGGGACCTATGCCTGCTGGACCTCCTGGTACCACGCGATGCTTCATGAGTGAGAAACTGGGACATCGCAGCACCGATTGCCTCTCCAAGGATAATAAAAGGTCATGTAATCGTATCATTATTTTTAGTGCTAATTATTTTGTCAAACATCGACCAAACGCGCCTGGTGTTATGTTTCAGATGTGAAGGCACGGATCCCTTTGCAAACATGTGCCCACGCGCTCATACCATCATTGCGGGGCGCGGGGAAGGGCGCTACTAGCAACTGCGGTGCAACCGGCATCGGCAGCAGCGACAGCGACACCGACACCGGCGGCGGCGGCGGCGTGGCGAGCAACGACTACCAGCGTCATCGGGTAGAGACCTGGGCTTCATCGGCAACCCTGCTGGACTGCTGAATGTTCTGGTGATGTTTTCATGTTTCATTATGATTGATTATGATGCTTAGAAAGTTTTATGATGAAAAAGTCAAATATTCAGAGGAAAACGTTTACATAATGAATTGACAATGTGTGTTACTTCTCCAATAAGTCTGTGTGACAAATAGTCTGTGTGACAAATAGTCTGTGTGACAAATAGCCTGTGTGACAAAGAGTCTGTGTGACAAATAGTCTGTGTGACAAATAGTATGTGTGAAAAATAGTTGTGTGACAATAATATTGTCTGTGTGACAGTTTTCTTACAAAAAGTTTATGACAGCATCTATGTAACTCCAGAATCGCCGAGCTTGGGTGTTCTATTGACCGTAATTTTGTTCTTCACAGATAATTCCGATGACGAGACACACGAGGACGTGTGAAGGTGCAGTCTTATGTAGTCTTATGTAGAGTCTTATGTAAAGTCTTATGTAGAGTCTTATGTGAACCCTTATGTGGAGCCTTATGTGAAGCCTTATGTGAAGCCTTATGTAAAGCCTTATGTGAAGCCTTACGTAGGGTCTTATGAAGAGCCTACTGTAGACCCTTATGCAGAGCCTACTGTGAGGCCTACTGCAGAGCCTACTATGGAGCCTATTTTAGTGCCCAATGTAAAGCCTACTGTAAAGCCAAATGTTAAAGAGTCAATTGTTGTTTGGTCAGGATAGACCGAACGGAAAATACTGTGCTTGGTTATCTTTTTTTACAGAGACAAACACGAGGACGTGTTTTCATCAGGGTGGCCATGTCGGAGACATGGCGCTAGCATCGCTTAGAAACGACAAATATAGTCTATACTTGAGTGTGGTCTGCGCAGCCTATGCTCTATGGTACGCGGAACATCAACGTCAGTTGGCGCACGCAACAACGGACTGGACACATTTGAACGGGAGCGGTCGGAGAGTACGCACGCGCAGAACTCACTTCGTTTCTGAAATCCAATTACGATCTAGATTACAACCACTATTTTAATTGTATAACTTTGTAACAATTGTAATTTGTCTTGTGTATGTAAATAAATAAATAAATAAATAAATCCATTTGCATCAGGAAACTGTTTCTAAATATTGTAATTGTGATATTAAAATAACATTAAAGTGACTGTAAGGAATACGACTGCGTCTTTATTTTGAAGATCCAAGATGAACTGTGTTATCGACGAATCCGAGTTTGCTCGACCGTTCTACTACAAACCAGCCTCACCGCCGACATATACAATATTATTTTTAGTTTATACGAAATCTGAAAACTGTTTGTTCAGAATCAGTAATAGAATCGATTTCAATATTTTTTATACCATGTTACATTTTGACCAAATAATATTTACAAAATATATCAAATATATTATTCCCTACTAAAAACACACAACGGGGCAGCACAAAAAGCTTGCAACTTCGTGAGTTTTTAAGATATTATTTAATTTTTTTTTGTACGGATTCTTTAAATGAAAATATTTGACCCGTGTTTTGGTTTTAGTTTAAACTAAAAATAAGGTTGTATACATACCAAACATATACGGATACATTAACGTAACATGACTAACATGAAATGCTTTAACCGGTTTGTATGAACAACCACACCCCGTGATCGTGAATTCAAACGACGAATTAACCTTTTTACCGCCAACAACTTCTATAGAAGTTCGAGATTTTCGTGCCGTCCACGCCAGCACTTCTATAGAAGTTCTTCTTTGTACCTACTTTATTAAAATACATTTATACGTTGGCGTACAGCGGGACATCGCGTGCAGGATAGTTGGGCAGTGAAAAGGTTAATACATCAGACCGGCCGACTACTTCAATGACTTTATATGGTCCCTGAGACAGACGTGTCAATTTCAAGCATCTTCCAGTTACTCGCCTTGGTACAAATAGTAAAACCAAATCATTCCTACGAAACGATCTAGGTCTAGCTTTTCTATCATAATACCGTTTTTGTATTACCTGTGCTCTCGTAACATTATTTAAAGCCTTAGAAAGTAATCTATTCATACGGTCTACCCTTTCAGTCACCGTCTCATCTACTCCTATGACGTTTAATCCCACCACTCGATCAACCGTTGAACATTGCTCTCTACCATACAAAATATTATATGGTGACACTTTCGTCAATGCTTGTACACTTGTGTTATAAGCATGGACTACCAAAGGTAACACTGAACCTACCTTACCTAAATATTTTGATAACATATCCACCGGTGAACGCCGGAGTGCCGCAGGGTTCTATAATATCGCCCACGCTGTTCCTTCTGCATATCAATGACATGTTATCCTTGGGTAAAATTCATTGCTATGCAGACGACAGTACAGTACATCGGCGTTATTTGGGTCACCCTGTGACAAAACAATCCGATGTAGTGGAGTCGAGACGGAAGATTGTCATTGAGCTGGACGAGGAGTTAGACCGCATTTATAAATGGGGCTCTGATAACCTGGTCCAGTTCAATGCCAAAAAAACAGGTCTGCGCTGTCACTGCTAAAAAGTGCGTATTTCTCCCCCAACCCTCCATCCATAGCAACCTATTACCCATCCAGACTGGTCTCAGTCTCTTAGGTATGGGAATACACAGCGACCTCAACCCGAAGAGCTATATTGAGAGCATCATAACCACAGCCTCACGTAAACTCGGAATCCTGAACAAAGTGAAGCGGTTCTTCACACCTGAGCAACGTTGTCTTTTGTATAAGACTCAGGTGCGCTCCTGCCGCCTTTACCACGGTGAATACTCTGAGGAGCTCTTTGACCTCATCCCTCCCTCTCCATTCCTGTTCAGATCGACGCGTACAGGTCTGAGAAGCCACCCTCATACCGTGCTGACCATCAAGACACGTACCAAAAATTTTGGACAATCGTTCCTTTGCCGAACTGCCCGTATGTGGAATGCGCTTCCCGCACACGTGTTTCCCTCCTCTTTCTCTCCCGGGTTACTTAAGCGGGGCGTGAAAAAGCTTATATATAGGTCGCCATAGTGTGAGCGTTCGGCATAGCGTGGTAGCGCTGTGATGAACGCTTTCACTTCTTGGGCTTCACTGGCTGCTTTTCATCAGGCAGGGTGAAGCCATTTTGGCGTGCCACAATAGAAAAAAAACCACCGTTCTATTAAACCTCTCAACCAAACCATTACTCTGTGGATGAAAGCACTAGTATGTATCAATCTAGCCCCAAACCGTTCAACCGTTTCTTTCACAACTCTAGCTGTAAAAATTGTTCCTCGATCTGTAATAATCTCTCTTACATCACCAAATCTACAGAAAACTTCTTCTATTAAAAATCGCACTATATCATCCGACGTAACCCTAGGTAAAGCCTTACATATCGCAAACCGCGAAGCATACTTTACGATACTACAACAAATCAATTACCTCTTGACGAATGTGGAAAAGGCCCCAATACATCAACACCTACCTTTTCAAAAATATTTGTGACTCTCTAATCGGCATCACCTCTACAACATTCCTTACCACCTTTCTTTCCTGACACGGCACACACGAAGCTATATACCGCTCTACTTCCTTATCAGCCTGTGGCATAAAATATCTGGAACGAAACCTCCTTAACGATTTCGCAAGACCTAAATGACCTCCCGTCCAAGCTTCATCATGGAGCTCACGCATTACATTCTGAAACAAACTCCTAGGTAAAACCAACACCTCACGTATCTCACCATCTCTACGCACACTTTTATAAAGAAAACCATTTCTTAAACAATTTTGATGACGCCTCCGTGCCCTTCCACAACGCCACGAAAAGGAAGGTAGCCAACAACACTCTCCCCATAATTGTGGAGATCACAAGTGAATGGACTCACCAGAAGGTAAGGGATATCCTAGATAAATATGCGAAGAATTTCCATATGACGTGCAGAAGCCGTAAAGTAGTTCGAGTGCAGTGTTACTCAGCGCAAAGCTACCAAGACCTCAAAGATGGTCTCCTTAAAGAAAACGTTGCTTTCCACACTTTTACGAGGAAAGATGAAAAGCTGCCGAAAGCCGTCATCAAAGGATTACCCAGGTTCGTGAATGACAACTTAGCTGATGAATTAACCGCCCTCGGCTTCCCGGGAGCTTCTGCAACGGAGATTAAGACTCTTCGTCCCTCAGATTGTCCACCCATTCTGGTCCAACTGCCCAGCGGTACAAACATGGCTAAATTCAAGCTAATCAAATACATCTCAAACTGCAGTATTCAAGTTGAGCGCTTCAAACCCACCAAAAAACCAGGCACGCAATGCTTCAGATGTCAAGGTTTTGGACATGCTTCACGTAATAGCAACAGACCTCCACGTTGTGTTAAGTGTGCACTGTCCCATGTCACTTAGGAGTGCACCAAGCAAGACAAAGAAACTCCAGCTAAATGTTGCAATTGCGATCTAGACCATCCGGCTAACTATTCACAATGCTCTGAGCGACTAAAATATGTAGACCGAATTGAATCAAAGCGCGAAAAGCTACGGAAGACGTTAGGTCCCCTAGTGGAGGATCCTATAGCAGATGTCCCTCAAACATGGGCACAACTTACAAGCGCCGGCAAAAGCAGAAATAAAACGCCCAAGGGCGTACCAGCTGATCTACCCTTCAAAGCTCCCAAATATGCCTATTCTCCAGAGAAAAGCCCAGCTGACCCCGAGTCCTGGTGCAGTGCCTGCCAACATTATTCAAGACCACGAAACCACGGAGATGCTGGAGATTCTTATTACCATCCAATCTATCAAGCAAGAATTCCCCAAATGCAGGACCTTCATGGAAAAAGTAATCCTAATAGTGACCCACCTTGGACATTATGTGTAGCTTGCACGAATTACGACTACTCTATTGGAACGCAGACGGTGTTTCTAGTAAGCAGCAGGAACTCGCAAACCTAGCAGTGAGTAGACTTAACGTAGACATAATTGCAGTCTGTGAGACCCGGTTAACCCACAGAGTCACTTTTAACATTCCTGGCTTTATATGCTTTATTATGCTTTATAGGCTTTATACCGTAGAGACAAGCTTCGTGAAGGCATCGGGCAAGGCGAAGCTATAATGGTTCGTGTCGATATACCCCATAACGTTGTTCAGATCCCTGATACCCAAATCCTTGAAGTCATTGGCATTTAAATTACTCTAGACAACGATAACATCGCTATTCTATCCGTCTACCAGTCTTCCAATCTTCCTATTATTACTAATGACATTTATTTATTTATTTTGTTTATTAGACACACCAACAGTGTACATATTATTTACTATTGATTTACATGGTTACATACACAGAGGACAAATACTGATATGTACACCTATAATAGGTACGTACAACATTTGCCAATAACTTCTTCTAACAAGATTTTCAAATTAAGTTTAAAACTACAATTTAAAGAATAACTAACACCAAAATTTTAAGTTACAAAAAATAATTAAAAATTAAAACATAAAAAATATATATAGGTAACAAAAACATTCCAAACAACCCTATGCAATAATTAAAACTATGCAAGTAGTTCCAGCACCTTTTTCTTAAAGGAGGGCAAAGAATCGTGGAATATATCCAGATTATCTACCCTACCATTAAGCATGTTATATTCATTACACATTGACCGTATCATGTCTGTCAGCTCTAAAGTAATTGTCATGGGTGATCTAAACGCTAAACCTGGCCCCAGTAATCCACGGGGTGACTTGCTTTACGACCACATGCTTGGTAATGACTATGCCGTGTACGCGCCTACCAAACTAACATTAGTACACTACTGTCCAGATTTCACTCCCTCTATACCCGATATCCTACTAAATAAAAACCTTTATGCACCCAGTTATATAGAAACAATTCCGGCTCTCTCTTCTAACCACCTTCCAGTACTTGTCAAAGACGCTATTGTTAACAGAACACCCATTCGGAAGCTTAACTATGCTAAAGCCGATTGGCCTAAATTTCGTAACTTCCTCAATTCCAATACAATCCTTTCATCTCATGTTTATGATTCTCCACACGAAATTGACACAGAGATTAACAACTTTCAGAGCTTGCTACTAGACGCTAGAGACTCATGTGTTCCTATCTCTACGTTGAAACCATGGAGTTCTAGCTCACTGCCGCGGCGCATTAGGCGCATGATCAACTCAAGGAACCGGCTGCGTAGATACTACGCTAGTGAACCCACATTGCACTTACGAAGAATTTTAAATAACAATATTAAACAACTCAACAGTGATATTAAACTTGCAATTAAGCTAAACAGCGACAAAGTCTGGAACGGTATGTTGAATAAGGTTGACAACCCCGGAAATGACCTCTGGCGCCTAGTTAAAAGCCTGCGCTCATCCACGGCAGCCATCCCCGCTCTTCGCTCAAATGATGGCTCCTTTACCACAAATCAGCAATCGCCTAGTTGAAACTTTCCAAAACAACATGTTGCTTACACGTGACTGGCCAAGTGACGAGCAAGCTGCTGTAGAGCATTCCCTTTCCACTCTTGACGAACATTGGAGTGACAGCAAGTCCATTAGACTCGTTCATCCTGCTGAAGTCAAAAAATGCATCTCGAGGCTAAAATCACGAAAAGCGCCTGGATTGGATGAGATCTCTAACATTATTATCAAAAATATGCCCCAAAAAAGTGTCGTATGGCTAACAAAAAATTTCAACGCCTGTCTCACACATAGCTTCTTCCCACGCGCCTGGAAAGTCGCTAAGGTGATAGCTGTCCAAAAACCTGGCAAGGACCCAGCTGACCCCACTAGCTATCGCCCTATGCCATGCCTTAGCTTATTGCCATGTCTTGGTAAGCTTTTTGAAAAAGTCATCTACAGGCGCATGTTAGACGCCTCCGAACATCACCTGATTAACGAACAGTTTGGATTCAGAAAAGGCCATTCTACAATTATTATTGTTGTATTCAACAATTAGCAAGGGTCGCCGAGACCGTGTCACATAAGCTCAATCTCAAGCAATCAACAGGCATGTTCTTGCTTGATATCGAGAAGGCATTCGACACGGTCTGACACAAAGGGCTTTTATACTTATAAGCTGATTTCATTAAATTTGTCATCCCCGATAGTAAAAATGATTAGCTCATACTTAAATAGTCGTACATTTAGTGTTCACGTCAAAAATTACTGTTCCCAGGCTTTGCCTGTGCCTGCTGGTGTCCCGCAGGGATCAATATTAGGACACTACCTATTTTTGTTGTACCTCAACGATATACCTGTGCAACCAAGGACCAACATAGCCTGCTTTGCCGACGACACGGCCTGCTTCACATCTTCCTCCGACATAGACCTAATCATTGGTCGACTTCAATTACCTCTTGAACGGTTACTTAACTTTTTCCAAAAATGGAAACTAAAAATAAACGCTTCCAACACAGAAGCCATCATGTTCACCAGGAAGCGAACCCTGCCCATACGAACTCTTAAAATTGATAACCTTAGTATTCTTTGGAGCCGTTCCGCTAAATACCTGGGGCTGATTCTTGACTCTAAGCTTAACTGGACGGATAATACTCATTATGTCTCAAAGGCGCCAAAGCCTTGAATGCGCTAAACCCAATCATGAATAGACGCTCGTGCCTTAGTAGCCACACAAAGTTACGTATCTATTGCACCCTTATCCGACCTTGCATCACATATTATGCTTGTCCTATATGGAGCAGTACCTGTAAAACGAACATCAACAGATTGCAAGTTATACAGAATAAAGCGCTAAAATCTGCCCTGAACACCCATTTTCTTACGTACCTTCACAAGAAGCACCTAGATTCAAATTCAAATTCAAATTCAAAAATCATTTATTCAGTTTAGGCTACAAGTAGCTCTTATGAATGTCGCTATGCCATCGGTTCGTAAGTCTACTCTGGGCGGGAGATCTTGCACTGAGAAGAACCGGCAAGAAACTCAGCAAGTGTCCAGCTCTTTTCTCCCTTACAGCGTCAAAAAAAATAAAAATTGGAAAATGCCCTATCATAGCAGGACACTTTCCATTACAAATAAACACAAAAAATATAGAAGACAACCACAACATGTAAAAAAACAAAACAAATAAACAAATCTAATATATCAAATTTACATCTGGTATAAGTTAAATTTCCACAATGTCATACAGTACCACTACAGTACTCTAATAAAAGTCAAAAATTGTTTAAGAAAAACAAAGTCAAACTATAGTAATTAATACTAACAATGAGATAAGTATGCAAGAGCAGACCAGCCTCCACAGGCGGCACCCGTTCACGAGTATGACATATGAATCAGCCATCGCTTCGCTCAACCATATTTTAGGGAACGTAACGACCCGACGCACACGCCACCACCGCAGAGACAATAAAGAGAGCATGACACACTCAAGATACTTTAAATAAAA
Source organism: Eudonia lacustrata (assembly GCA_947562085.1). NCBI lineage: Eukaryota > Metazoa > Arthropoda > Insecta > Lepidoptera > Crambidae > Eudonia > Eudonia lacustrata. Next base: position 25,395,950 of record OX387316.1, read on the forward strand.
ACTTAATGATCTATTTAACGCTGTTTGTTATCTGTAGGACACTGTTCAAAACTATCATATCAGTATAAAAATTATATAAATTAATTTTATTATGTATATTGATACAAATAGAGTATAATGTGTTTTTTATTACAACCAGGCTGTTTATCATCCAATTATTCTTTGACTTTAATAATAACCTTTTATAAAAAAGTGTAACTACTTACAATGTGAAATAACATGTGCAGGCGAGCAGACTAAGATGACCACACATTCTTATCATTAAAATAATCATCAATTTTATAGTAACCTTTTTTCATTAGACCTTGTTTTATTTCTGTCTTAAACTTGTGTAATGGCAATTCTGTTAGAGTGAAAGGCACTTTATTGTATATTTTTATACATTTCCCAACAAATGAATTACCAACTTTATTGAGTCTAAGTTTTGGAACAGCAAGTTTGTTTTTATTTCTTGTGTAAAAATTATGGGTATTACTTTTTTTTTCGAATTTATCTAAGTTTTTATAAACATAAATGATATTTTCATAAATATACTGTGAAGCTACAGTTAAAATATTAATCTGCTTAAATAACTCTCTCAGCGTATCACGGGGCTTAAGGCTATAAATAGCTCGAATGGCTCTTTTCTGTAAACCAAAAATGGTTTCAATGTCAGCCGCTGAGCCCCACAATAAAATACCATACGACATGATGACATAGAAATAGGTTTACCAAAAATCTACGCTTATTTTTACAAGCTATCTGAAAAATTTTATATTTACAATAATCCTAAAAATAAAAACATTTTAATAAAAAATATCTGCCAAACGCGTAAGAAAAATATCAAATTTATCGATAGTTATAACCAGTGATCGGAGTAGGTAGAGATATTTAGGTTCATTGACCGCAAACATTGATGTAAATATGGATATTCCACGGGATTCCGACTAATACTCTGGGAATCAATTATTATAATTATTTTTATCTACACTAATGTTGTAACATTCTACTTATGTTTCCAATACTTGACTTATAATTACTACTGTTATAGCGCAGACAACAAAGCACTCAATTTAAGCAATTTCACATGATGGTATAATATCCACATCGATATCGTAAAATCTCATTATAACATCAATAAAACGCTACCAATTAACCTGGCGAGCCTTATGTCAAAATCCTCATACAAATTGTATAAAATTTTGATATTAGGCTGACTTTTGAAAACAGTTGGGTTATACGTGAAAACTTCGTCGAAACTACTAAACTTACATACACAAAACTCTTTGGTAAGATCTTGTGCCAATTAAATAAAAAAAGAACAGCGCGCGCTCGCTCCTGATTGGCCCTGCGCGCGCAGCTGCGCTCTCATTGGTTAGATTTTAATGGCGGCAAGTTCACTGTGACAATACACGTACGCGTGAATTTAATGTTTCGCAATGTGTTTTGTTTTTAAAATACAAATTAAAAGTTAAAAATGGACAGCGACGATGATATTTGTACGCCTCCGGATATTCTAGAATTGGCAACAAAAGTAACTCACAATCTTTTGCTAGAAAAATCTAGAAAATTATAAGAAAAAGAATATAATAACTTTTTGGCATGGAAGATCGAAAAGAAAACTACATCATTTTCTGAAAATGTCATTCTTGTGTATCTCAAAGACCTCTCCGACAAATTCAAGCCATCTTCTATGTGGGCTAAATATTCTATGCTCAAGTCCACATTGAGTATCTACAACAATATTGATATCACGAAGTATTCAAAAGTCATAGCGTTCCTGAAACGCAGTTCAGAAAGACACAAGGAAAAAAGTCCTTGACGTTTACATCAGGTCAAATAAAGATGTTCCTGAAAGATTCACCAGATATTTTGTATCTTTTTGAAAAGGTAAGCGTATTTTAGTTCTGTTATTTAATCTACCTAGTACTTACGTACTACACACGCAAGTTATCTAGACACTCCGTTTAAGCGCTTTGTGTATAAATTAGGTAGTAGGTACCTACACTTTACTACTTCATAAATCATAGTTTTTGCCTTGGCTATGTACCTCAAGCTTATTATATCGTTTATTGTTACAGGTTGCACTAATCTTCGGCATAATGGGGGCATGCCGAAGGCAAGAGCTATACAACATCCAGTTCGATGAAGTCTCTAACATAGACGACAGTACAATCATGGTGAAAGTTTCGAAAACAAAAACGAAAATAGATCGTTCTTTCGTTGTGACGGGCAACTGCTATGCCGTATGTAAAAAATACATGGAACTTCGACCTACCCCCTGTCGAAACCCTGCCTTTTTCTTGAGCTATAGATCGGGGAAGTGCGTCGATCAAAGAACTGGTATTAATAAATTTGGTGCTCTGGGAAAAACTATCGCAAGTTTTTTGAATCTGCCTAACCCAGCGTTGTACACGGGGCATTGCTTCCGGCGCACCTCGGCGACCCTTCTCATAGATAGCGGTGGTGATTTGACCGCACTGAAACGACACGGGGGGTGGAAGTCTTCTACTGTGGCTGAAAGCTACATTGATGAGTCTTTAATGAATAAAATTCAAGTCTCAAATACGATCTTGAACAGTATAGAAAACAAGACGAATGAAGTAATTATAAATATTCCAACTCCGTCTACGAGCTCTACTGCTTGCCCCGCGACCGCTACAGCTGCTGGATCAATAATTAACATTAACTTTCAAAATTGTACCATCCAAAATTTGAACAATTATTATAAATAAACTATTGTCAGCTTTTACTCTTGTTGTTTGACTAATTGCATTAGTGAAGATAAAGTAGTGTATGCAACTGCATATAACACGGGTATTAAAACACTCGTTACTATTATGAAACTCGCTGCGCTCGTTTCATAAACTCACACTCGTGTTTTAATACCCTTCATTATATGACAGTTGCATAAACTACTATTATCAATAAGTATAAAAAATGGTATATGTAAGCCCATTTGCGCACGAGCGACGTTGTCAATTTTACATCAGCAACACGTTGCCAAAGTTTTTGTCAAAAGCGCGACGTTGCCGCTTTGTTGACACTCGTCGTGATATCGCTGCATTATGCGCTCTTGCTCACACGCACAGGAAGTGTCACGGGTGTGGCTAGACTAGAGTAACGCTCCTGTTTCTGTATCTTTCTGCAACACTAGCATTTAATTGTTTACCGAAAGTAACATGCTGTTTAATGTTGTCTCACTCGATTACTTAGGTTTACAGAGTGCTTTTCAATCATGTTTCGATTTTTGAGGAACAAATAATTTGTATGGTATGTTCTTGTACAACTTCAGAATGAAAATGTTAAATGATTGTTGATTCTTGTATAAATAAGAATAGAATAAGAAATTGTTACATAAAAAAATATATGTGGTTTAATTAATCAAGTCCCTATCTATTTATTCTACTATCCTTAAACCCGTCCTTATACTTATAGGAAGTGTATGCTTTCACATTCATTCGGGGAATATCCATATTATTCTATCATATGGCAAGTACATAAAATAGCTCTACCTACTCCGATCTATGGTTGTAACCGCTACAAGTTACCACATCACTTGTTCCTATCGCACAGCAAATGAATAGGAAACGCAAGTCTTGAGCGCGAGCGAAACCGGTCCGGCCGAGATAACGTTATTTTCGCAAAGTTCGGCACAAATTTTCTATAATAAGAGAATAAACCTAACAACTGTTTTACCTCTTTTGCCAATGTTGGAGCTGAAACCTTTTGCATGGCATTAAGCTTCTTCTCACTAGGCTTCACCCCTACACTCGAGATCAAATACCCTAACAACTCAATCTCAAAAAAACCAAACTTACACTTAGATGGCTTGAATGTCAAATTCGCCTCTCTGAAACGCTTAAAAACCTCTTTTAGTCCTTTTCTTCGTCCTACCATAGACAATGACATTATCCACATACACCATCCCTCCTTTAAACTTTAAATTCCCTAAAACCTTATCCATAATTCGCTGAAATACCGATTGACTAGTAGCTAAGCCAAAAGGAACATTAAACTCATATAAACCCGTAGCTGTACGTAGCAAACGCAGTTTTTTGCTTACCTTCTGTAATCATAGTCTGCCAATATCCTGAATTCAAATCCAGCTCAGCAAAGTACTTGGCTCCTGCTAAATTATCAACAATATCATCAATACGCGGAATAGGATAACTATCTCTACAAATCTTCTTATTCAACCTCCTATAATCAACACAAAATCTCCAAGAATCATCGGGTTTCTTAACTAACACGACCGGCGCCGCCCGCACTATTGATAACATAATAATATGTGTACAGATAGGAGTGACATCGTTAGTATATTCTATCTCGCATTGTTTTTCTTGGTACCTTATTTCTTTGCTTTCGTCGATGAAACGTTCTTGATACGATGAGCGAAGGAAAGCCAAAGTTGTGAGAGCCAAGAATGTCGCAGCTCGGTGTGGCTCGGCGTAATGATTTATTTTGAAGATTTTGTTGTGTCCGTCGCTGAATAGAATGTTGCTACCATGGTTGATGTAAATGTAACTCCAAATGACTCACGTGATTTTTACGGGGTACTCCGTTGGAAGGTTGCTTGTTGTTTGAGCGGGGTCACCAGGGTTCCGTAGTCAAGGTATGTGACGGTTGAGATGATGGAGGGTTCCATGGCGATGGCAAATAACGACTGCGTCTCTTTATGTAATGTACCAAATATTTAAATCATACTTGAAAAATAGGATACAGGTTGTTAGGATAGGAGACTTTTGTAGTAGTCCCGAACAAATTAAATGTGGGATTCCTCAGGGTTCTATCTTGGGACCTTTACTATTTTTGATTGATTTGATGTCAACAATGTAACAACCATTGGACTGTCGGGAAATATCACCTTGTATGCAGACGACACTTGTCTTTTCTATTTTGGTCATTGTATCACGGATCTGATTAAGGAATCCCAAAGGGATTTAGACATCTACAACAGCTGGTGTCAAAGTAATCTCCTTACAATAAATGCAAAAATAACCTCATACATAATTTAAAAAAAAAAAAAAAATAGAACCGCATCCACCTCTTACTATTAATAATGAGACAATTAGCCGCTCACACGAAGAAAGATATCTTGGTCTACAATTAGATGACAAACTCACTTGGAGATGTCATATCCAGCATGTCAAAACAAAACTCGCCTCACTAACTGGCGTATTACGTAAGGCCGTAGCACGCCGTAGGCTGTATCCCCGCTAAGATTCGGATGACAATATATAACTCATTGGTAAAATCAAACTTAGAATATCTTATTGAAGTTTGGGGTTGTGCTGGTAAAACTAATCTGAAAAGCTTACAAACATCTCAAAACAAAGTAATTAAAACCTTATTCAAATATGATCGTCTCATGGATACACAATTGTTATACCAAAAAACTAAATTACTGAACATTAAACAAATTTACACATACACAACATGCATTTTGATAAGAAAAATATTAACAAACCAATTACATTCACAAAAAGGAATTATAAACATCAATTAAGGAACACCAACAAGATAAAAATGTCAGTACCTAGAACAGACCATGGTAAAAAAAAATTAATGTTTGAGGGAGCCCAATTATATAACGACTTACCCAATGACATGAAGGAGTGCAGTTCATTTAAAGTTTTCAAATCAAAATTGAAAGAATATGTGTACAAAAATGTTTTATAAAATAGAATTATGCGTAATACTGTACTATAGTTAATTAAGTTTAATTTGTAAGCTCATTATAAGTGAACTATGTTCTTATGAGTTTTTAAATAAAGTTCTTTGAGTATGTTGTATATTTACAGTGACTACATTGTGTTGTGACTGACTTATTATCTTAACCTTACAAAACTATTTGTACAATATAAACTGTATAGATGTTGGAGGGAGGATGCCGTGTCTTATCGCCCACGTACTCCTACTGTGTCTTTAACGACACACCAACTTTTAAAAAATATAAAAGTTTATGTGGGTACTTTATTCTTTTTTTTGTGTTTGGATCTGACAGTCAAGATTATTCATGGTGATTGTGAAGTAATAACTGTGAGTTACATGTAATATATTTCGTTTGTAATAAGTTTGAATTTTTTGATTATTGCAATGAGTAAATGAAGGTGAGTTGAGATAACGTTTTATCGCGATTTGTATTTGTGTAAGAACAGATTATCAATATTTTGTTCCTATATTGTAAGAAAATAAAAAAACAAATTGTTATTGTATAATATTTCATATGGTATTTGCCTTATACTTTAGATGTTCCGTAAAAGACACGGTAGGAGAATGTATTACTATCTGCTATAAGTGCTACCATTCAATATTATAACATTTTCCAACTGCGTTTTTTTATTATTTAAATTGCATTATTTTTATTGCATATTTCTTTAATAATAAGTAGGTATTTCTTACAAGAATTTTAAAATCCCGCTGTCGTTAGATTAAATTTTTGAGGAGTTGGAGCAAAATGATAAAATGAGGTTCCAGATTCTATAACTAACATGCCGCCAGAAAACTGTAGCGTGGAAGTTATAGATGAAGACTCTGGAGATGAAGACTATGTGTTGCTCCAAAATCTACCTGGGTCCCATCTCAGAGCACCTGCTGAAATTCAACGTGAAGATTGTTCTGATGCTAGTGAGGATGCCTGTTTATCTTTAGCACAGCTATCAAAAAGGTCAAAATATTGGTATTTATAGGACTAGTGTCCGTGGAAAAAAGTGTTTCTTCTCACTAATGAGTTATTGCCTTGATATGGCCACGTATGATGCCTGGCAGTTATACAAGATAAATGGTGGGCAGTTGGATCATTTGAAATTTTAGAGGAATGTCGCTATAAGTCTTCTTGAAATAAACAAGAAAGCTGACAGTCTTAAGGATGGAGATCCATCACAAAGTAGCAAAGTAGAGCCACAGCAATGCAGTATACCTACTCTTAATGGTCACCTGATAAAATATAGAGACTCGTTGTGGTGTCTGTCATAATAGTGCAAATGTTTATTGTATGAAATTCAATGCAACATTGCATCCAAAAACATATTTTGAAGAATATCATATACAGAAAATAACCATATGTGTATAAAAATACCTGAATAAAACATTTTATTGAGATTCATGTGTTTTATTGATGTGCATCTGGATTGAGGGCCCATTTTTCAAAATTATTCAAATTATTGCGAAATATACAGGGAAATTAGTTAAAATTTCGTTAAACTTAAAGGAAAGTTTCTTAAATTTCTTAAACTTGAAATAAAACCGTTATGATCAAAGAACTTGGGCCCTCAATCCTGACGCCTGCATGTAGTGGCATAGCCTAAATCTTGCAAAGTACTATACCTGGGACTATAATCTTTATTGGAGAATTTAGTTAACATTTTCTAAAATTAATTAAGCACTATTCTAAAATCGTAAGAATGCGATAATACAGACTTATGGCGGATTAGCTTGGGCCCTCAATTTATGAATATTTGTACTGAGGAATTAGCAAAACATAAACTTATCTAAAGAAGAGAATATAATGATTAATAATATATTAAAGTTCAATATCTCGATGAATTAGTTAAAAAGAAATATCTGCACAAAAGTGCATTTAAGAAGTAAATGAAATCCGAATTTTCCTAAAACTTTTGAACTGAGGGCCCAATATTTTCGGCAGTATTGACTAGGCTAAGCCTTCTACACTACAGCACATTGGGGTAATTAATTTAACAAATTCTTAACTAAAATGCAACAAAGCGTGTATTCTTCTAAATGCTATACTTAAAGAGAAAATTGATTTACTATTTTTTATAGGAGAAAATTATGTAGGGTGACCATAATGTTCAACGTAAGTATAAACCACCGAAACCACACCGCGAGCGACATCCATTGGCGACATTAGCATGACTGCACTTCGAAACGAAACATATGCAACGCCTCATAGATTCAATATTTAAACTCATTTTTTTTATCAATTCAATTATTTTAACGTAGAACGCTAATTTTGGAAATTGTAAATGTTATCTATTTAACTTTTTTATTTTTATTAGGATTTTTATTATTAAGTTGTTAGTTTTTTTTTGCGGTTGCCAATATGTACGGTTAGCAACCGAACATTGGTATTTTGAGTTTATTCTAATTAATAAGTAACCTCAATAATTATCCTTCGTTCCTAGTTGGTACAATTCCTAATTCGTACAATTGGAAAATCTTTCCCAATTTGTACAATATGTCATTGATTGTGTTATTGAGAGATGTAAAGGTGCCTGAAACAAAATTTTATGAGGGACATTTTAAGCAAATTTTTTGCACCATAAATTTTTCGAAAATTAAGATTAACCGATTCTGTGCGGAAGTCTCAAAAAATTTTTTTATTAGTACTTAGTGAGTTTCAGTGGTTATATCCTCTTTGTTGAGTTTATCTTCCTAGAATACTCTAGTAGCTATTACCTAATTGTAGAAAATTGATTCAAATATAAATCGGGAATTGTACAAACTAGGAATTTGTACCAACTAGGAATTGAACAAACTAGGAATTGGTATCAATGGGAATTTGTACCAACTAGGAACGAATGATAATTATTGCTATACAACGTGTATCAGACAGGTTCAGCCATAATCCAGGGTTTCAAATTATCCCTAGTATAGACCCTTTCTATAAATACCCTAGTAAGATAAGCGCAATTTAATTTGGTTTTGCATTTACAAACAAAGTTAAACTGACGTTAATTCAAAATCAAAACAAGCTAAACCCATCACTAGCAGGGTCATGAACTCTGTATGATGCCTACACTGCACCTCCTGTTTGTAAAACTGCGTGCCCTAGTTTTGGCCGCCACACCCCCTACCAGGCACACAGTTTTACAAACAGGAGGTGTACTGGAGTTCGCCCGCTCAAACAGTTGCCGGCTACTGTCGGCGCGGGCGGCGAAAGTCAAAACCTTTGACGGCACATTTTGTTTGACACAAACAACCCGTCTGGGTTCTTTGTCGGCAGTTGCTTGGCGGCATTTCTTTTTGGATTTGTTAGACTAATAAAACAAAGACAGATAAGTAGGCAGCTATTTTACTTTCGTGATTTAATAATTTGTATTAAGTAGGTACAGAAGTGGCCCGCAACAATTCGGGTGGATCGTCCGTCCGGCTGGCGACGTCCCCATGAGAAATAATAATAATGTAACTATCATCAAAGTAATAAAAATATTTTCATTTTACAGCCACATTGTTTCAACTTTAAAGTAGATAGGTACGCTTACCTACGAGTAGGTACCTACATAGGTCTTTGATTAAAATGACTTATTTTTGAAATAACTAAAATCAACTAAAGCGAAGCACTTTGAAGTGTAGTCACAGAATAAATAATCGTACTACTCTAAGGTACTTATGTAATTATCATCAAAGTAATAAAAACATTTTCATTTTACAGCCACATTGTTTCGACTTTAAAGTAGATAGGTAGGTACGCTTACCTACGAGTAGGTACCTACATAGGTCTTTAAATAAAATGACTTATTTTTAAAATAACTAAAATCAACTAAAGCGAGGCGCTTTGAGGTGTAGTCACAGAATAAATTATCGTACTACTCTAAGGTAGATACACCTACTTAGAACTAAGTACCCTAGGATGACTTGTTTTTGAAATAACTAAAATCAACTAAAGTGAAGCACTGAGGTGTAGTGTAGCACCCTAGCTGTGATAAAAAAGTCCACTCCACTTCACATAACCAGTTTACAAAAATGGCTCAAAATGCCCACCTTGTCGCTGGATGCAAGTTTGCGCCCGGCGCAAAACGGACTCTTCTGCGTTTTGAAGCATCTGTGGTGTGATGCTCAGAAAGGCGGCTGTGATACGATCCTTCATTTCTTCGGCAGTATCGCAAGCCACGGCGTACACCAAACTCTTAATATGCCCCCATAAAAAAAAATCAAGAGGTGTAAGGTCCGGCGATCGCGGTGGCCAGGCCACGCGCCCTCCTCTGCCTATCCACTGTGAAAAGCGTAGGTTTAAATATTCGCGCACTTGTCGCGCGTAATGTGGTGGTGCCCCGTCATGCTGAAATGTCATTGCATGATATTCTGCCAATGGAAACTCTTCAAGCTGCTCTTCAATGTAGTTGGTCAAGTGCTCGAGGTAGTTCTCTCCATTTAGCCGTTGGGGCAAAAACTTAGGTCCAAGCAGCCTACCACCAACTATGCCAGCCCACACGTTAACTCGCCACTGATGTTGGAAACTGGACTCTGTTGACGCATGCGGATTCGTGTGTGACCACACATGCTCATTGTGGATATTGCTTATCCCGCCCCTAGTGAATGCTGCTTCATCCGTCCACAGCACAGTTGAAGCAAAACCAGGAACCGTCAACACTTTATTGCAATACCACTGGCAAAATCCACGACGCGGTTCGAAGTCCGCAGGCGTAAGTTCCTGGGTTCGCCGAAAATGATACGGATGCTGGCCGTCATCTCGGGGCACCCGCCAAACCTTCATGTGAGCCACGTTGAATATCGCTGCAGATCGACGTGTACTGGTCCTTGGGTTGTCTCGAAAGTGCTCCAACACAGCCTCCTCAAACCCCGGGTCCCGCATATTTGGCTGGACCTCCGGACTCGTCCCACGAAAGGATCCAGTCTGCTGGAGACGCAACACCATTCGTCGAAAGCAATCCGCCGATGGCAAGCTTCGCTGCTCAGCTTCTGGTCTGCCGTTGATGAATCTCTCGCGGTACAGTTCACGAGCACCACGTAGACTGCCATTAGCTGCCCCGACACAAAGAATCATTTCGTAATACTCCTGATTACTTAAAAATGCCATATTCACTTAATAGGTAGTTGAATTGAAACCGAAAGCAAAAACACGAAAAGTAGGCATGCACTCTGAAAGCTTTCACAAACGACTGCGAAAAAATCGTAGGCAAACAAACCTAACAAGGCGGCGCCAGCGCCGGCGGGCGTGCCGCCTACTTCTAGTTCTAACTAGAAGTTGCTCCTGTACTTTTAGGGATCGAAAATAATTATTGTGTAGACTTGAGAATAATTATAAATTATTGATAGATAAGCTTAGATAAATTTTTACAACAATAAATGTCAAACATAATCGATTCACGCACAATCCATAATCTGGGCGGCTGCCTTAACCACTACGCTACCGAGGACTGGTTTTGTCAGCGCTCGATGCGTATGTTTTTAGCTTTATCCCGTTGCTTTATCAGATCTTAGAAGTTTGCACTTCTTAGATATTTTAGAGTTTCATAACGCTTAGATTATTTTAGGCATTGTTAAAGTTCAGGTTCAGTTCAACTCAGGCGGGAATCGAACTATGCTACTTTTGCAATCCGGGCGGCTGCATTTTAACCACTTAACAAATGAGTCTGGACTCTGGATAAGACTGTGGAGATTGGTGTTGGTGGTTGTTGGTGCTGGTGGCGGAAGGTGCGTGGTTCGATTCCCGTCCGAGGTGTTCAACTTTTTTCAGTGCAGTGCAGTAACTTGCAATGATTTTAGACTAGTAGGTAGACATTTCTGTCTACTTGCAGTAACTAGTACTACTAATACTTCCGAAGTCACAGAATACAAGTACAACCAAAGTGTAAACTGGCTTAAGCGCTGCGAAATACCACTCACTGGCATTATGTGTATTATTTTTGTTTGTTGCTATTTATTTAGTCAATTGGTGATAACATCTTCCATCACACGTAAGTTTTATTTAGTACTTAGGTATGTCACCGATGTTTATAAATGTTATTCTTATTTACATTACATTTTTGTAAACAAAAAAGAATGTGTTAAGTATTGAAACTTTGTGTGATATAACATAGTTAAACTTAGTTTACCTAATAAAATTTCATACAAATAGTTAGGATTTCAGGAATGCTTACATTTTATACCGGGTCAATCAAAGCGGTTAGAAAAATAAAATAAGCTACAGAACCCGTAAGAAAAAAGACACACGCGCACGCTTTCTTTTGACTCCGCCTATACCAGGAGTTGCCCTAGTACTTTTTAGGGATCAAAAATTAGACTAAGTTACCCAAACTAGCAATATTTTTAAATTAGTAGGTAAGTAATTTTTTATCACTGTTCAAATTATTAATTAGGCGTGCGCGGGGTAGTTATGCGGAGTAGGTAACCTACGTTACGTAGCGCTAGCGTAGGCGAGTGTAATCGCGTTTGAATTAATCAGTTTAAAATTTTAAATTAATAAGTTAAATCTAAAACTGATGTTTTATTTTTAAAGCGAAAACTAAAATAACGAAATTATTGTTGAGACTTAATAATTTACGGCTTGTAATGTTTTGAATATTAAAAAAAAATAACCTTTGCTTATTTTGTCAACAAAAAAACCCTTTATTGACCATTTTTACAGTATTACTTTACAGGTACATAACATTTACATTTCATCATCATCATCATCAGCTCATAAAGTCCCCACTGCTGGGACACGAGCCTTCCCTATGGATGGATAGGGAGAACGGGCCATAAACCACCACGCGGGCCCAGTGCGGATTGGTAGTTGTTAACGACTACTAATGCAGCCGGGACCAACGGCTTTACGTGCCTTCCGAAGCACGGAGAAGCTTGAGATGATAAATTTTTGGTCACCCATCCGATGACCGGCCTTTGCGAAAGTTGCTTAACCTCAGCAATCGCAGACAGGGCGTGTTAACCACTGCGCCATCGAGCTCCTCATTTACATTTGATTAGATAGATAACACATTCCTGACCTGACCTGGTGATAGGTACAGAGAATAATTGACTAAATGAACGTCTCAATTTTCTTTTCTAACTAATAAAAGTAGGTAGTCGTAACTCGTTCTTAGTGAAAAAAATAACAAAAAGGAACCCTTAAAATTTAATCAAAAATAAATAGTTGAAAGCGGGCGGAGTCGAGCACACTTTCTTGTGACTCCGCCTTTTTAGGGATCGAAAATTACACAAATGTTACCCATTTTTAAATTAATCACTGTTCAAATTATTAATTAGGCGCACGCTGAGTAGGTACCTACGTTACGTAGCGCTAGGCGCAGCCGAGTGTAATCGCGTTTGGTTTAATCAGTTTAAAATTTTAAATTAATCAGTTAAAACTAAAACTGATGTTGTATTTTTAAAGCGAAAACTAAAACAACGAAATTATTGTTGAGACTTAATAATTTACGGCTTGTAATGTTTTGAATATTAAAAAATGTAACTATTACTTACGTTGTCAACAAAAAAAACCCTTTTTTGACCATTTTTACAGTATTACTTTACAGGTACATAACATTTACATTTCATCATCATCATCATCAGCTCATAAAGTCCCCACTGCTGGGACACGAGCCTTCCCTATGGATGGACAGGGAGAACGGGCCATAAACCACCACGCGGGCCAAGTGCGGATTGGTGGTTGTTAACGACTACTAATGCAGCCGGGACCAACGGCTTTACGTGCCTTTCGAAGCACGGAGGAGCTCGAGATGATAAATTTTTGGTCACCCATCCGATGATCGGCCTTTGCGAAAGTTGCTTAACCTCAGCAATCGCAGACAGGGCGTGTTAACCACTGCGCCATCGAGCTCCTCATTTACATTTGATTTGATAGATAACATATTCCTGACTTGACCTGGTGATAGGTACAGTGAATAATTGACTAAATGAACGTCTCAATTTTCTTTTCTAACTAATAAAAGTAGGTAGTCGTAACTCGTTCTTAGTGAAAAAAATAACAAAAAGGAACCCTTACAATTTTATCAAAAATAAATAGTTGAAAGCGGGCGGAGTCGAGCACACTTTCTTGTGACTCCGCCTTTTTAGGGATCGAAAATTACACTTATGTTACCCATTTTTAAATTAGTAGGTAAGTCATTTTTTATCACCGTTCAAATTATTAATTAGGCGCGCGCGGGGTAGTATGCGGAGTAGGTACCTACGTTACGTAGCGCTAGCGCAGGCGAGTGTAATCGCGTTTGGTTTAATCAGTTTAAAATTTTAACTAAATCAGTTAAAACTAAAACTGATGTTGTATTTTTAAAGCGAAAACTAAAACAACGAAATTATTGTTGAGACTTAATAATTTACGGCTTGTAATGTTTTGAATATTAAAAAATGTAACCAGTGCTTACGTTGTCAACAAAAAAATAACCTTTTTTGACCATTTTTACAGTATTACTTTACAGGTACCTACATAACATTTACATTAATTTTTCTCAAAATCTCAGAAGTGACCTGATAGATAACACATTCCTGACCTGACCTGGTGATAGGAACAGAGAATAATTGACTAAATGAACGTCTCAATTTTCTTTTCTAACTAATAAAAGTAGGTAAGTAGTCGTAACTCGTTCTTAGTGAAAAAAATAACAAAACGGAACCCTTAAAATTTTATCAAAAATAAATAGGTAGTTGAAAGCGGGCGGAGTCGGCACAATAGGCACAAAAATACTAGGTTCACAGCAGAGGCAAAAGAGGTGAACTTTAGGTAGTAACACTAGACAGAGTTCATTACTCCAATCAGCTGATTGTATAATGTTGTCATGATGTCGATAAACTCGTATTATTTTCAAAAGTATGTACTTCCACAATGACCGAGATATCAAGAAATGTTTTGATGTGTACCAGCTCACTAAAAGTAACTGATTAGGTATGTGAAATATGGCTGGCCCTGCTTGATACAGATTGTATAAGTAATTTTGAGGGCAACGCGGAGTCACGTAGGCTAACATGATAGAAATACCACCATAGGAATAGATTAACTGTTCTGTGGCTAACACGAACTAGTTGTCATCTAATGAGCAACACAAACGCTACTTTACTGTAACGCTAACTCATTTGTGAACTCTATTACATCTTCTTAAGGCGACGCATCGCTAAACAATAAATCTCATACGGAGCGTTTGCATCCCGTACCATGAGAAAAACTGTTTTTTATCCTTCAAATTAAAACTACAAATTATTTAAAAAAAATGAACTACAATATTGAAGTGTGTGTTAAGACTAATCTACTAAGAAAATTAAGATGCTTAAATCGGTCTGGTTTGCCTGTAAAATGCGAATCTATGTAAATAAAAGTTGAAAAATCGTGTTTCTGCAACTAACAAAATGTAGTTAAAAATCATGTCATCAAATATCACTTTCATATGTTTTGTAATCGATGGGAAAAATCAAGATCCCCGCCACGTAAATTTATTTTTTGTATTGTTATGTCAAAAGGTCATCAGATAATCGGTGATCAAAAAAAATCTTTGAGTCCTTTATAAAGTCACTCACTACATTACCTCAAATATGACGTCACAAATCTGGTGACATCTTTGCTATTTTAGTCTTACGTTGAACATTATGGTCACCCTACATAATTTTCTCCTATAAAAAATAGTAAATCAATTTTCTCTTTAAGTATAGCATTTAGAAGAATACACGCTTTGTTGCATTTTAGTTAAGAATTTGTTAAAATAATTACCCTAATGTGCTGTAGTGTAGAAGGCTTAGCCTAGTCAATACTGCCGAAAATATTGGGCCATCAGTTCAAAAGTTTTAGGAAAATTCGGATTTCATTTACTTCTTAACAATGCACTTTTGTGCAGATATTTCTTTTTAACTAATTCATCGAGATATTGAACTTCAATATATTATTAATCATTATATTCTCTTTCTTTAGATAAGTTTATGTTTTGCTAATTCCTCAGTACAAATATTCATAAATTGAGGGCCCAAGCTAATCCGCCATAAGTCTGTATTATCGCATTCTTACGATTTGAGAATAGTGCTTAATTCATTTAAGAAAATGTTAACTAAATTCTCCAATAAAGACTATAGTCCCAGGTCCCAGTTAGAGTACTTTGCGAGATTTAGGCTATGCCACTACATGCAGGCGTCAGGATTGAGGGCCCAAGTTTTTTAATCATAACTGTTTTGTTTCAAGTTTAAGAAATTTAAGAAACTTTCCTTTAAGTTTAACGAAATTTTAACTAATTTCCCTGTATATTTCGCAATAATTTGAATAATTTTGAAAAATGGGCCCTCAATCCAGATGCACATGTTTTATTGTCGTTTTTGTCAATTTATTATGGAGCCGTAATAAATCTGAATAATAAGCTATCATAGTAGCATATTCTCCTACTGTGTCGTTTAAAACACGGCTTTTTCCAGCTTTTCTTCAAATGAAATAATTTTTTAAATTATTTTTTATGGATTATTTAACATCAATTTAATGAGATGAAATTACAAACCAATCTAACAAAAAAAGTTAATTCAGGAGTAAGTAAGTTACAGATCTACACGCGATTAGGAATGCGTTTACAACTCTTTAACCATACGTGAGGATAAGAAATTATGTGGCGACCGCAGGCCGCCACAACCACTTTCATTTAACTTTGTGTATTAATAATTAAATTGTTATATTACAACATTACTGATCTCCGAGCACCTGTCTAGCTCCTGCCTACCACTGTCTGCGACTGTTACTAGTATATACAATTTTCTTTATGGACTGTGTGAAACACTCAGAACAATAAAAGCTATAGAAGGATGGCTAAAATAAAAATCGTGCAACTATGTTTAGTTCCGTTCTATGTTATGGATAGAAAAGGAGTTGGAGTGCGACAAATGGTTGACACCATAGATTTAGTATATAGTTATAGATTGGCAATACAAAAGAGATAGATCATAGTATACGCATGTGTTAGAGCGAGATAGATAGGCGAGACCATTCATGTATACGCTATCGGCCTGTATCGACCTGGAGTCAGTTGCGAATAAAACAAATCCCGCTTATTTTTGTAAAATCTGAGATTTAAAGTGTAAATTAGTAAATGTTTATACTTATATATTTTTTTTTTTTTTTTTTAACGCAAATTTTGTTGCGAACAAATTACAAAAACACAAATGTTGAAAAAATTTCCACGAGCAGGGTTTGAACCTGCACCCTTCTGACATACCGGGTCAGGTGCTCTTCCAATTGAGCTATCGTGGTTCTAACCAGCCCGCCGAAATTATTCAACACTATTTACTTTCTACTTTGAAAGCCAAAGGCGCCCATTCAATGTTAACAACTACCGTCATTAACATCCGATCATAATATTTTTACAAATACTAAAGATCAGTTAAGAAGTAGGCAAGCTATTTATAAATGTTTATATAATTTTTAACGCAAATTTTGTTGCGAACAAATTACAAAAACACAAATGTTGAAAAAAATATTTAATTTTTTTGAAATATTATGATCGGATCGGATTAGAACATTAATGTGATAAAACAATCGCCTTTTATCACATTAATGTTCTAATTGCACAGGATTTCATTTTAAAATAATAACAAATACGTGAATTCCTACTATTCCTAACCTCACTTTGGTAGAGGTTGACACTACCGATAATCTTCTTATCGATATGTACTGTGCTTTGAATTTTGGAGAGACTTGGGGTACCGCTACTGTCGTAGATTGAGGAGATGAGGATTATATCTCAGAGTGTTTATTACTGCTCTTGGCGAAGGTACAATGCTGACTGGCTGTTCTGCCAAGTCGGAACTATTTATATTATAAACAACTGACGCGTGTCTTACGGTACAAAATCTACTGTTAACCAAAAAAGTATTGTTGACAAATAAGTTGTACAAAAATATAAACAATAGTAAAGCTAAATGGATAGTTTACAATGGGAAAGCTTGGAATACAAAGGACGACAATTGGCAATACCTTTTACGAGGTGTTTGACTATTTTGAGTTTGAGGATAATGCTTGTACAGTTATGCTAACACAATAACAAATTACTTTACTACTTAAACTAATAGAAATTGCGTAACTACTTTTGAATGGCCGGAGTCTACGTTAATTTGTTGGTAAACATCTGGCTCGGACGTTTCGTTTCTTCCTCGAAACGTTGCTTGGATTCTGTTTACTGCACGTGTTCTTTTCAGCTTTACCGTGCGGCTACAGAATGTAGCCCGTTTCATTTTGGGTAATATTCTTACTAAAACATTTTTTATTAATTTCTGTTGTTTTTTTTTGGAGTTCCGTAGCCAAGTGGCACTATTGTAAATATAAAACCACCTAATAATAAAACTAATAAATAATAATCGAAACTTATTTTATTGTTAGAATAAGATATGAAGCAAAATTGCTAAATACTACGAAAGAAAACTTACGACATTTTTACAATAAATCAATTATTTTTGGAGGAAGATAAAAATTCAACACGTTCTCTCTGTAGTTTTATTTTATTTCCTTCAAACTTAAAGATATTCACTTTATAAGTAGATCTGAGTCAGCAGACACGAGACGCTGCAGATTATGTCGATAATCGAAGTCGAAGCAGGCACGCGCAGCACTATTTTCCTCGCACACATGCGCATCACACGCACACCGAAGTATATCGTTTTTGGTCTCGCCTTAATTATTCCATTGCCAATCTATAACTATACAGGGTGGAAACTTTCAGCGGGGCAGTAAGGGGAAGTACCTTATCCGTTGCAGCTACACGAAAATGGTCTTAGGAGACTATCCATATTTTTTTATGGAATATTGATCCCCATTCAAAGATTTTCAAAAAAATGTACAGTTAGCAAGAAAATAGCCATTTTACACAAAAACATTTTTGATGCCAATCGATCCTGTTTCAAATACTGATCAAAAACTTCTATGTGACCAACCATTGCTGGAGTACTCAAAAAGTCACAAATTGCAAAAAACTTTTCCCGTACATTTTGTATGAAAATTTTTCGCAAAAGCTTTTTTAGTGACGGTTGAGATCTTTTTGTTGACTGAATAAAAAGATAAGTTTAAAAACAATTCAAATTTGAAACAAAATGGAATTGAATTTTTCATCCAAATGGCGGTCACTTCGTGCACTTGATATCGTAGTAGGGCAAGAAACAGCAAGATTTTAAATAATAATAACATCATCAAGTTATGTTAGTTAATAAAAAAAGTAAATTAATACGCCTTCTTTTTGATATCTGTAAAATTCTACGTGATCGTTTGTCTTTTATTTTATTTTTTGTATTTCAGTTACACAAATTCTTTACAAAATGTAAGGGAAAAGTTTTTTGCAATTTGTGACTTTTTGAGTACTCCAACGATGGTTGGTCACATAGAAGTTTTTGATCAGTATTTGAAACAGGATCGATTGGCATCAAAAAATGTTTTTGTGTAAAATGACCATTTTCTTGCTAACTGTAATTTTTTTTGAAAATCTTTGAATTGGGATCAAAATTCCATAAAAAATTATGGATAGTCTCCTAAGACCATTTTCGTGTAGCTGCAACGGTGTTAAATGGTATACCTTGGACTGTATGTAAATACTAATAGGGTTGAAAATAAAACCGCTAAAGGTACTTTTGCTCTATAGTAGGTAACAACTTTAATTGATAACTCAAATGACTATATACATTCTGATGTGAAATTTCGATAGCGCGATTAAGCAATACATCCGCGCCGCCATCTTGTAACATCTATTGGAACTAATAGACGTCACAAGTATTGGCATATATTATTATTTTACGTACTTATATTAGTATCAAAAGGGTTTTGAACATGCCGCCCCCTTAGGACATTATTGACAATATGTCCTAGAAATACAAGCAAGAAATACAATATTAAGTAAATAATAATATAACATAAGTGAGTAACAAATTATACATTGAACTAAACATTTCTTCCGAACTTAAAATAATAAGTAAAATGTTTAAAATTAAAGAGAAGCCTTATTAAAGTCCTTAATTAGCTATAGGTAGGATACAAAGTTTTGACGTTGGCCTTTTAATAATTGAGGACTTTGTACGTACTGTGACCACACGGGTTATTTTGTCACTACCTGGATGCTTTTCAAGCACTCGACCTAAAAGCCAACGGCTTGGAGGCAAATCGTCCTCTTTGACCAAAACTACTTGCCCTATATTTGGTTCAGGTACCTGGGATGTCCATTTGTACCTGTTCATCATGGTAGCTAAATACTCTTGAGACCATCGTCTCCAAAAGTGTTGCAGAGTCCTCTGAATGAATTGCCACCTATTTAAACTGCTTACGGTAGAGTTCTCATAATTGCTATCAGGTACACTAATCAGAGGTTCTCCAATTAAAAAATGACCTGGCGTCAATGG
Source organism: Eudonia lacustrata (assembly GCA_947562085.1). Classification (NCBI taxonomy): domain Eukaryota; kingdom Metazoa; phylum Arthropoda; class Insecta; order Lepidoptera; family Crambidae; genus Eudonia; species Eudonia lacustrata. Next base: position 25,415,969 of record OX387316.1, read on the forward strand.
GAGTGGTTCATCAAGATCATCGCTTCTAATTACACTGATAGGACGTGAGTTCAAACAAGATTCCACCTGACTAAGAAGAGTGCTCATTTCTTCAAAGGTTAGTGTTGAGTCCCCAATCACTCGTTTAAGGTGAAATTTGGTGGACTTCACCCCTGCCTCCCAAAGACCACCGAAGTTGGGAGCATGAGGTGGTATGAAATGCCACTCCGTACCTTTAACTTCTAGATACTCAGCAGCGGACTGTTGAATGCAAGTTAACTGGTCTAGTTCTCGACTAGCCCCTACAAAGGTTGTCCCATTATCGCTCCATACATGGGCACAATGTCCTCGTCTAGCTATAAACCGCCGAAATGCCGCCAAAAATGCTTGGGTTGTCATATCGCTAACCAGTTCTAAATGCATTGCACGCGTACACATACACACGAACAATGCAATGTATCCCTTATAGGAGCGGTGTCCTCTTCCCTTAGAAGTCCGTATATTTATCGGCCCTGCGTAATCTACACCGCTATGTAAAAAAGGTTTAGCTGGCGAACATCGAACAGATGGCAGGGAACCCATCACCTGTGGTTTGATATCAGCTCTTTGCTTAGCGCAAGCTACGCATCCGCGTACATGTTGTTTAATCAAATTTCTTCCTGCTATTATCCAATAAGCAGACCTTATATAATTTGTCATTAGTTGCGGACCCCCATGTAACGTTTTATCGTGTGAGTCAGCTATTATTAATTTTGTAAGATGATTTCTGTTGGGTAACACTATTGGATGTTTCAGGTTCTCGTCAATTTGAGCCTTTTGAAGTCTGCCACTAACTCTGATAATTCCATTATAATCAAGATAAGGGCAGAGAGCTTTTAATTTACTTGATTTCATTTGCAATTTCCCTTCATCTTGCAACTGAGCATATTCATCAGCGTATTCTTGGATCTGTGTTTGTTTAATGCAGCATTGCAGTGCTTTATCAATTTCTGCCTTACGTAAATATGTAGTTTGATTCCTTCCTTTGTTTAAAACTCTCCTGCAATATGCTATTACTCTAAGCAATTTTTGCAAAGATGAAAACCTATTAAGAACTGACTCTTCCTGAGTTGTGGCGACGTGTGATCTGATTGACTCTTCTAGCTTTGTACTAAAATCGATTGGATTCTTGTATATAACATTTTGTTCTCGGATCATATCTGGACCATACAACCACATATTGCTTTCGGCTAATTCGTTTGGTGAAACGCCTCTAGAAGCCAAATCTGCTGGATTTTGTTTGGTGGAAACATGAAACCATTGAGACGAATTCATATTCGTTAGAATTTCAGAGGTTCTGTTGGCCACAAAGGTCTTCCACCTACTTGGATGGCTATTTAACCATGCCAAAACAATAGTTGAGTCTGTCCATGCTCTTATCTTGTCCTTTGTAATGTTAAGGACATTCGCAGTCTCAATTAACAACCTTGACAACAGCACAGCTCCACATAGCTCTAATCTCGGTATGCTCACTTGTTTGATGGGTGCTACTCTAGTTTTTGCATTTAATAAAGTGACTCGCACTTGACCATTACTGTTGATGGCTTTTACATAGACTACTGCAGCGTAAGCAAACTTTGACGCATCGCAAAACCCGTGCAATTCAGTCTCAACATCATCAGATTTCGTGCCGAGCCAACGAGGTATCCGGATTTTGGTGAGTCCAACCAATGTTTGCCTGTAAGTATTCCATTCTTCTATTAGTTCTGTGGTAAGTCTTTCATCCCAACCTACACCAGCTAACCATAAACGTTGAATGAAGATTTTTGCTATAATAATCGTAGGTGCTATCCAACCTAATGGATCAAATAGCCTCGCTATATCTGAAATGATAGCTCTTTTTGTTACAGGTGATGCTGCCGGAGGAAGAATCACCGAGTACTGGAAGGAGTCATCCTCGCGGTTCCAGGTAAGTCCTAATATTTTTATTGTGCTATCTATTTTAATTTCCATTTCTGTTTTAACTTCTTTCTGTGTACTATTTTCATTGTTCTTAAATACTTTATCTTTTTCCTTTCCTATCTCCCTTTTATTTAGTGTTCTTTCATTTATTTGTTCTGTTTCATTTATTTTATTAAGCAGTTGTTTGTCATTACTATTCCATTTTTGTAATATAAATCCACCCTTAGCTAATAATTCTCTCATTTGCTTATACAGTTCTATTCCTTCAACAATGTTTGAACATGAGGTCATTAAATCATCCATATAGAAACAATTGATAACCTTATCAGCTGCTAGTGGAAATTCCAGACCTTCATCCTGGGCTATTTGATGCAGTACCTTTACTGCCTGGTACGGAGCTGATGCTGTTCCAAAAGTAACTGTCATTAATTCAAACTCTTCTATTTCTTTTTCAGGTTCATCACGCCACAATATTCGCTGATACCTTACATCTTCCTCTGCAACTTGTATTTGTCGGTACATCTTAACGATATCGGCTACAAGTGCAACAGGGTTAATTCTCCATCTTAAGACTGTATGTCGCAAATCCGCTTGCAGCGTAGGGCCAACCAAAAGTGTATCATTTAAAGATACACCCTTTTTATTTTTCTCTGATGCATTAAACACCACTCGAACCTTAGTGGTCGTTCTGTCATTTTTTATGACGGGATGGTGTGGTAAATACACCGCATTATTTTTATTTTTGTTCTCTACTGGTCTCATATGTCCTAAACTTAAATATTCATCTATTACTTCTTTATACTTCTTCTTTAACTCCGTATTTCTTGTGAATCTCTTTTCTAATGATCTAAATCTTGCTTCAGCAATATCTCGTGAACCATAATTTTCACACTGCCGTTGTTCGTCTCGAAACGGTAATTTGACCACATATCGACCCTCGGGCGTTCTAGTTTTAGTCTTTTTGAAAAAGTCTTCACTACGTTGTTCTTCTTCTGTAAATGTGTTCTTCATTAGCGGAGGCTGCTCTTCTATTTCCCAAAATTTTCTCAAAATGTCATCGTCGTTGATCTGAGTATGCATGACTACTATATTGTTCGAAGTATACATGTAGTTGTCCTTAGAATTTGCTTTGTCAATTGCACCCGAAAGTATCCACCCTAAAGAAGTATTTTGAGCAATCAAAGCTCCAGATGGGCTTTTCTTTACACCTTTTTGTAGAATGTAGCTGTACACTTCAGCACCTATCAAAATATCTATTTTGTTGGATGCGTTGAAGTTTGGATCTGCTAAGCGTAAATATTTTAGATCTATCCAGTTAATAGGCTGTATATATTTTTCAGGAAGATACGATGTGATATGGTCTAGCACATAGGCTTTAATAGATATTTTAAATTTTGAATCAATTCGAGACTGTATTATTAAATTGACTACTCCTTTGCTTATGATAGATTTGTTCTCACTTAATCCAGAAACAACACTTTGAACTGGTTCTTTTTTTAGTTTCAGGAGCTGAACCGTAGCCTCAGTAATGAAGCAAGCTTGTGAGCCTTGATCTAATAATGCCCGCACAACTTGAAAGTCACCCATCCTAGACTTGGCATTTATTAGCGCGGTAGCTAACAAAATCTGCTTAGGTTTGTCTACCTTTCCCGTTGATAAGCAACTAACAATCGGAGAATTGTTAGCTGAAGAGCCAGCGCCTTCTTCATATTTTATTGCAGAAGAGTGAACCTTGTTCTCGGAAGTAGAATGGGGATGAAGTAGCGAGTGATGGCGCCTATTGCAAAGCTTGCATGTGGTAGATTTTTTGCAGTCATAAATAGTATGATTTCCACCTAGGCAGTTGAAACAAATCTTATTTTTTACTACGAACTCTCGCTTCTGCTCATAAGTATTGTTGGCAAACTTCTTACAAAAGCAAAGCTTGTGAACCTCACCACAGTATTCACATTTCAAGCTGCTCGGATGACTGGTGGCTAATAATTATTTCGAATGCACCTGATGAATCACCGGTCTTTTAGAATCTAAGCATTCCAACGCTCTAAAACGATTCTCTATAAAAACTTTAAATTGTTCAAAAGTTGGCAATTCATTCGAGTCAAAACTCGAAACGTTTAGCTCCCAGTGCTTGCGCGTCTCAGGGTCTAATTTAAAGGTTACTATATGTATTATTATAATATCCCATGTACTCACATTTACATCTATATTATTTAAAGCGTTCAAACAATCGCAGGTGTTATCCAACAGTTCCTTTAACCCCGAAGCAGATTCAAAATTCACACGTTTCTGACTAAATAATTTCTTTAAAACACAATTTGCTAAATAACGTTTATTGTTGTATCGTTTGTCTAATAAATCCCAACAATGACTATAGTTAGCTGCAGTTATGGGAGTGTGCCTTGTTAATAGTTCTGCCTCGCCAGAGAGGTGACCTTTTAGGTAATGTAGCTTTTGCACACTATCTAGACTCTTATTATAATGTACTAAGGAAGTGAACAAATCTCTGAATGTTGGCCATTCCGAATATTTACCGGAAAATATTGGAATGGAAATTTTAGGCAACTTTACAAAGGAACTGGAGGAGGATTCACCGTTCTCTATATTGCCCTTAGCGTTAGAAATTTTAGCTTGCGTTAACAATTTATTTATATCTGTTTTTAATTGCGATCTATAAATGATGAAAGCATCTTCAGTTTCATCATACATTTCTGAAGTGCCATAAGAACTTGATTCTATTTCAACAGGATTAAAATTTTCGTATAATTTTGTGTGGTTCTCTCTAAACAATAGCCAATCTCTATCCAAATTTTCTAACCTTGTCTCTATATATTCTACATTAATTCTTTTTTGAGTCCAACCAATGTTTGCCTGTAAGTATTCCATTCTTCTATTAGTTCTGTGGTAAGTCTTTCATCCCAACCTACACCAGCTAACCATAAACGTTGAATGAAGATTTTTGCTATAATAATCGTAGGTGCTATCCAACCTAATGGATCAAATAGCCTCGCTATATCTGAAATGATAGCTCTTTTTGTTACAGGTGATGCTGCCGGAGGAAGAATCACCGAGTACTGGAAGGAGTCATCCTCGCGGTTCCAGGTAAGTCCTAATATTTTTATTGTGCTATCTATTTTAATTTCCATTTCTGTTTTAACTTCTTTCTGTGTACTATTTTCATTGTTCTTAAATACTTTATCCTTTTCCTTTCCTATCTCCCTTTTATTTAGCTTGCGTTAACAATTTATTTATATCTGTTTTTAATTGCGATCTATAAATGATGAAAGCATCTTCAGTTTCATCATACATTTCTGAAGTGCCATAAGAACTTGATTCTATTTCAACAGGATTAAAATTTTCGTATAATTTTGTGTGGTTCTCTCTAAACAATAGCCAATCTCTATCCAAATTTTCTAACCTTGTCTCTATATATTCTACATTAATTCTTTCTTTCGGACTTTTTTTATAATAAATCCTTTCTCAATAGACCTTTGAAGGGTTTTTTGCACATTAGAAAGACTATCCATCTTGAACACAAATAATAAAATTCAACTGAATGAAAACAAAACAATAATTATATTCAAACACGAAAACAATGGTAAAATATTAAGAACACAATGTATAATTTATGAAAAAATTACAAGTGTTTTTAATAGAAGAACTGTCACCTGATCAAAATTGGGCATAGGATCCCCGTACCTTCGTTTTTTCTATAACTATTCTAAGTCCTAGCAAACTAACTTAATTCTATGAACTACAAACTAATAAGGTCCAAAATGCCTTAACACTTTTCTTGATCTTGAACTATAATCTTCCTAAGTAATAAGGTTCAGAATTGTACTTACAATTGCACTCCACTTCACTCACACATATATAATTGACCTGTGACGTAACTCCGTGACTCCGCTAGTGACGTCACGACCGTTGCGTCACTTCGATAGCTCTGCCTTGACACCACGGCTGCTGCTGGCCTGCACCGCCGGCTGCTGCTTCCAATGGTATCCCTGGAACTGGTACTGGGCACTCTTGCTGCAGCGATCCACTGCGAGTATACCAGGGGTGGTAGTCCTCAGTCAGACCACTCGCTGTTCTAAAATCCGGCTCGAAGGACCAATGTTAAATGGTATACCTTGGACTGTATGTAAATACTAATAGGGTTGAAAATAAAGCCGCTAAAGGTACTTTTGCTCTATAGTAGGTAACAACTTTAATTGATAACTCAAATGACTATATACATTCTGATGTGAAATTTCGATAGCGCGATTAAGCAATACATCCGCGCCGCCATCTTGTAACATCTATTGGAACTAATAGACGTCACAAGTATTGGCATATATTATTATTTTACGTACTTATATTAGTATCAAAAGGGTTTTGAACAAACGGATAAGGTACTTCCCCTTACTGCCCCGCTGAAAGTTTCCACCCTGTATACTAAATCTATGGTTGACACTTAGTTTTTATTTTTTGTATTGTTATGTCAAACGGTCATCAGATAATCGATGATAAAAAAAAATCTTGAGTCCTTTAAAAAGTCACTACACTACATTACCTCGAATATGACGTCACAAATCTGGTGACACCTTTGCTATTTTAGTCCGGTTTCTATAGCTTTAGTTATTATTCTGAGGTGAAACCGTTGCAAACCTTTTTATTTACATATTCGATGGTTCAAATACTCATCCAGACTAGAGAGGTTTACATACAAATAGATAACTTTCACTATGAGCTGCATATAAACTCCTTACAGTATAAATGTTTATATAATTTTTAACGCAAATTTTGTTGCGAACAAATTACAAAAACACGAATGTTGAAAAAATTTCCACGAGCAGGGTTTGAACCTGCACCCTTCTGACATACCGGGTCAGGTGCTCTTCCAATTGAGCTATCGTGGTTCTAACCAGCCCGCCGAAATTATTCAACACTATTTACTTTTTACTTTGAAAGCCAAAGGCGCCCATTCAATGTTAACAACTACCGTCATTAACATCCGATCATAATATTTTTACAAATACTAAAGATCAGTTAAGAAGTAGGCAAGCTATTTATAAATGTTTATATAATTTTTAACGCAAATTTTGTTGCGAAAAAATTACAAAAACACAAATGTTGAAAAAATTTCCACGAGCAGGGTTTGAACCTGCACCCTTCTGACATACCGGGTCAGGTGCTCTTCCAATTGAGCTATCGTGGTTATAACCAGCCCGCCGAAATTATTCAACACTATTTACTTTTTACTTTGAAAGCCAAAGGCGCCCATTCAATGTTAACAACTACCGTCATTAACATCCGATCATAATATTTTTACAAATACTAAAGATCAGGTAAGAAGTAGGCAAGCTATTTATAAATGTTTATATAATTTTTAACGCAAATTTTGTTGCGAACAAATTACAAAAACACAAATGTTGAAAAAATTTCCACGAGCAGGATTTGAACCTGCACCCTTCTGACATACCGGGTCAGGTGCTCTTCGAATTGAGCTATCGTGGTTCTAACCAGCCCGCCGAAATTATTCAACACTATTTACTTTTTACTTTGAAAGCCAAAGGCGTCCATTCAATGTTAACAACTACCGTCATTAACATCCGATCATAATATTTTTACAAATACTAAAGATCAGTTAAGAAGTAGGCAAGCTATTTATAAATGTTTATATAATTTTTAACGCAAATTTTGTTGCGAACAAATTACAAAAACACAAATGTTGAAAAAATTTCCACGAGCAGGGTTTGAACCTGCACCCTTCTGACATACCGGGTCAGGTGCTCTTCCAATTGAGCTATCGTGGTTCTAACCAGCCCGCCGAAATTATTCAACACTATTTACTTTTTACTTTGAAAGCCAAAGGCGCCCATTCAATGTTAACAACTACCGTCATTAACATCCGATCATAATATTTTACAAATACTAAAGATCAGTTAAGAAGTAGGCAAGCTATTTATAAATGTTTATATAATTTTTAACGCAAATTTTGTTGCGAACAAATTACAAAAACACAAATGTTGAAAAAATTTCCACGAGCAGGGTTTGAACCTGCACCCTTCTGACATACCGGGTCAGGTGCTCTTCCAATTGAGCTATCGTGGTTCTAACCAGCCCGCCGAAATTATTCAACACTATTTACTTTTTACTTTGAAAGCCAAAGGCGCCCATTCAATGTTAACAACTACAGTCATTAACATCCGATCATAATATTTTTACAAATACTAAAGATCAGTTAAGAAGTAGGCAAGCTATTTATAAATGTTTATATAATTTTTAACGCAAATTTTGTTGCGAACAAATTACAAAAACACAAATGTTGAAAAAATTTCCACGAGCAGGGTTTGAACCTGCACCCTTCTGACATACCTTTATAAATAGCTTGCCTACTTCTTAACTGATCTTTAGTATTTGTAAAAATATTATGATCGGATGTTAATGACGGTAGTTGTTAACATTGAATGGGCGCCTTTGGCTTTCAAAGTAAAAAGTAAATAGTGTTGAATAATTTCGGCGGGCTGGTTAGAACCACCATAGCTCAATTGGAAGAGCACCTGACCCGGTATGTCAGAAGGGTGCAGGTTCAAACCCTGCTCGTGGAAATTTTTTTCAACATTTGTGTTTTTGTAATTTGTTCGCAACAAAATTTGCGTTAAAAATTATATAAACACTAGCTGTCCCGGCAGACCTTGTTCTGCCCTATTTCTCTAAAATAAAGTTACATTGTTTTTTTATGTTAATAGCTGCCCCGACAGATTTCATCTGTCAAAAGTTATTGATTACTAAAATGGCTATTAAAAAATAAGGGTTGATCGTAGAAGGGTGAAAATTGAGGATTGTATGTATTTTTGTATGTTGTATCATAAAAAAATAGAAATTAAAAATTTTGTCTAAAAAATAAAAATAAAAATAAAAATTTAGGGGTGTACTACCCCTAACATTTAGGGGGATGAAAAATAAATGTTGGCCGATTCTCATAGATACCGGATAAGCACAAAAAATTTCATCAAAATCGGTCAAGCCGTTTCGGAGGAGTATGGCAACGAAAACTGTGACACGAGAATTTTATATATTAGATTTATAAATAGCTTGCCTACTTCTTAACTGATCTTTAGTATTTGTAAAAATATTATGATCGGATGTTAATGACGGTAGTTGTTAACATTGAATGGGCGCCTTTGGCTTTCAAAGTAAAAAGTAAATAGTGTTGAATAATTTCGGCGGGCTGGTTAGAACCACGATAGCTCAATTGGATGAGCACCTGACCCGGTATGTCAGAAGGGTGCAGGTTCAAACCCTGCTCGTGGAAATTTTTTCAACATTTGTGTTTTTGTAATTTGTTCGCAACAAAATTTGCGTTAAAAATTATATAAACACTAGCTGTGCTCGCGACTTCGTCCGCGTGGAATAGTGACTTTCGGCAGCATTTTTAATTTTTTAGGCTCTTTTCCCGTTTTTGCAACATTTTTCACTGATGCTTCGCTCCTATTGGTCGCAGCGTGATGTTATATAGCCTAAAGCCTTCCTCGATAAATGGACTATCCAACACAAAAAGAATTATTCAATTCGAACCAGTAGTTCTTGAGATTAGCGCGTTCAAACAAACAAACAAACAAACAAACTCTTCAGCTTTATAATATTAGTATAGATTTATAAATACCTTGCCTACTTCTTAAATGATCTTTAGTATTTGTAAAAATATTATGATCGGATGTTAATGACGGTAGTTGTTAACATTGAATGGGCGCCTTTGGCTTTCAAAGTAAAAAGTAAATAGTGTTGAATAATTTCGGCGGGCTGGTTAGAACCACGATAGCTCAATTGGAAGAGCACCTGACCCGGTATGTCAGAAGGGTGCAGGTTCAAACCTTGCTCGTGGAAATTTTTTCAACATTTGTGTTTTTTTTTCCTTACAGTATATTATTTATCACCACTCAAATTAGTAGCATTTATTTCACACAAACATTTACCACACCCTGGGAGTCAAACCCGGGATCTATGGGTTTAAGACAGGTGGTCTTAACCACTAAACCACAGTGGCGATCAGAAGATCGAACTCAAACTAAAGTACAGTAAAGAAAATTTAGACACAGATTTTTTGACGTTGAATCTTCTTGGCGGGAAAGTGAAGTGTCATGCCTGCGGTTTTGTTTTATTTTCAAAAAATTATGTTATGTCGAATATTAATGTGAAATAATAATGGATTAACCGTTAAGTGTTCGTGAGTATGCATGAGTATTGGCAAATGAAACAAAACAGTGCAACGGCACTTTTCAAATTCTCTCAAGAAGTCCGCGTAAGGACTTAGTAAAGCCCTTCATCTTTACTGAGATACTCGAGGGGTTGGGGGGTATATCATTTCTCACTTCTCATTTCTATTATCATTCATCATCATCCTAAGATCATCAGAATTTATTACAGAAATAATACTAATGAAATTAAGAAATTAATGACATGGCAGCATGGTCTATTATGACCTTAGCCGAATTCTCAGGGAACGAACTACACTTTAAAAAAAAACTGTTGACGTTGCACTGCACCGGCTGGTGGCAGAGAATAGGTACTTGCACAAACTAGGCTAAGTAGAGATACTATACTAACTAACGTACTGGCAGCGCGGCGGCGGCGAGGCTAAAGTAGGTAAATAATGCATAGCGAAGCGAGAGCTATCAAACAAGAAACTGATTAAGGAGAGATTACAAGAAATGTTCATTTAAATAAATATACAACATTGAGCTAGGAAAAACTACTGTCAAAAAATATTGCATAGATCGCGGCGAAAAACGGTCTTAAATTACGTGATGGACTTTTTTACATTGCTATTTTACTTAATCCTGTACGGGTTTTTTATTGCAATAGCATGTATTTCATTGGTAAGTAAAGCAACGAACTTATTTTTATTAATAATATAATTGTATAAAAGTACATTATAATCATAAATATATTTGCACTATAATATTGTACAATTCATGGTAATAATAAATAAATCAAGAATAGATAGGTATAGAAATCTACAAATCATTAACAATTGTAGACTATTAATACAGTCCCAGAGACAATCATAGTTGATTATTCACTTTTATAATGCACAGTCAAATACATAAAAGAATTTAGGGAAGGGATTACCCCTAAGACCTTTCAACGTTTTGATGTACCTTTTTTAGTCTGCAAAAATTTTAAGTGCTCCATTTACTTCCATAATCATCATCATCATCTCAGCCAAAACATGCTGGACAAAGGCCTCCCCCAAGGATCTCCACTTCCTGAATGCAATTGTATATTAATTGATGGACTAAGATCCATTGTTACAGAGATATTTTGAGATACACCCCATATCTCAAAATTTATTTCATTTCTGTGTTCTCGTAAATTAAAAAAATGTGGTTATAAAATTATGGTGTCAGGTGGAAATAGCATTTCTTTATCAGTTCTTACTTAAATAAATAAAAGAAGTAGAAATAGAAAAAGATAAAATCTTTATTTAGTACAATACATCACACAAAAAGTCCCCTTTTCAAACATTACAACCAAACTAAAAACTCATCATGATTAGCATTACGCTAGGCTTACTTTTTGCTGTAGTTAAGAACTGTAAACCACGGCCCTTGTATAAAAAGAGTGAACTCTTATTATCTATCTATATATTATCTATATATATAAATAAAAATGAATCACTAAATGTGTTGCTAATCGCAAAACTCGAGAATGGTCAAACCAATTTCGATGATTTCTTTGTTGTATTTGATGAAGTCTGAGGAAGGTTCTTATGGAGAGAAAAAACGTAAAAAATACAAGGAAAATACAACAATTTTCTTTTCCCATACAAACAACTCTGTCCCCAGCTGTCAAACATTTGACGTCAATCAAAACAAAACAAAGGCCCGTTAGGATTATCTTTGATAGGTATGCCTTCTAACAACAATAACTTTTGACAGAACGAAATCTGTCGGGGCAGCTATTAACATAAAAAAATCAATGTAACTTTGTTTTAGAGAAATAGGGCAAAACAAGGTCTGCCGGGACAGCTAGTGATAAATAAAATAGCAGCAAGATTGAGCTGCCCATAGCCAATTCATAGTAGTTTCCACACTATACCATAAAATCCTTTTCAATCTGTTCATTCATTAATTTTAAGTTCATTCTAAGATAAAAATACAACAAGTTTCTTATTGAGAAAAAAATTGTAATAAGTATACCTACCTACTGTTTTTTAGACTTAATTTTAATTTATATCACTTCTAATGTTACTAGGTTACTTACAATATATTATCATTTATAGCAAATATTTTACATATTTTGTAAACAACATTTACTAAACAGAGGCACACATACTTACATACACAACACAAGCTCCAGCATTATAGCTTCTTGCTTCATTTGCTGTTGCAGTGTCCCCTAGTATTAAGTATTTGATTAGGTTTAATAACTATGTTGAATTATGCAACTTCAACTAATTAGCTTTAATTTGTAATAGTATGATTTCTCTCTCACAGCTGTGCTCAGCTAGGATAATTCATATACTACATACTACCTAATTGATCTTTTTTCATTTTATATTAAAATAAATATTTATTTGTTTCTAAACAGATATCAGTAACAATTTATTTAGTAACAGACCCATATCCAATAGTTGAACACTACAAAGAAGAGGAAACCTTCAAAAATCACTACACTAAGTCAGCATACAAATTCCCGAGTATTGATGAACCTCAGAGTGTGCATTTAAGTGTTGTAGTACCAGCTTATAATGAAGAAGAAAGATGTAAGTTTTTATAATTATTATAAATATCAGTTTGTATTATATGTTTTAATCATAAAATTTTTAATGCTAATATAATGCAATGTCAATGTATCATTATTAAAGATGCTTATTAACCAAATAATATTTTTAGTGCCTCCAATGTTAGATGAGGCTCTAAAATTCCTTGAAAACAGATTGAAGCAACATCCAGCATATAAATATGAAATTATAGTAGTCAGTGATGGTAGTCAAGATAAAACTGTTGAAGTTGCGGAAAGCTATGCTGAAAAGTTTGGAAGCGATAAAGTGAGATGTTTGCGGCTAGTCAAGAACAGAGGGAAGGGTGGGGCTGTGCGACTGGTGAGTGTCCAGTAAGCTACTGCTGTCATCTGGCTCTGGCAACTTACTTTGACATTCATAATATTTTCTGGAGTCCTGAAATTCAGGGTTATCCTAGCTTAGGCTCCAGTCCTCCCAAATATTTTAAGTTTGTATCCCACACTGTTTTGTTCTTGCTTCTCTGTTTGTTCGTCCCAAACTTGTAATGTTTTGGAGGGAAAATAAACAAAATTTTTTTATTTTTTTATTTTTATTATTGGAAAACAAACAGCAAATTATTCCGATTAAATAAGCATCAATTACATTACATAGTGTGCGTCAGCACAGCTGTGCCACAATGGAAAACAGACTTTTTGACTATACCAGGAATTGGTCGATAATTAGTCGCCAAGTAACAGAATTAGTCGGTCTCGCGTTTAAAAGTTATAAGGGGTTTTTTGTGGCACAGCTGTACTGACGTCAGTGCAGCTGTGCCACACCTGTATCTCGAGAATGGAATCACGTAGCGAAGATCTGTTTGCATGGAGAATTAGTCGATAATTAGTCGAAATTAGTCGCCAAGTTACAGAATTAATTGGTGTCGCGTTTAAAAGTTATAAGCGGTTATTTGTGACACAGCTGCGCTGACGATCTCGAGAATGAGACCACATAGCGAAAATCTGTTTGCATAGCGAATTAGTCGATACATCATACAAAAATTCAGAATCGGTGAATAGTCTAGGAGCCAGGGGCCATAATGCGCGCAGTATGGTTATTTCTTAGAATAATAACGCGTTCTAAGGGTTATTTTGAATTATTTTGCGTACTTGTCTATTGTTAAAAGTATAATTTAACAATAGACAAGTACGTATAACAGTATTAGGTAAGAGAATAGTGAACAATTTCAATCAGTTTCATATTATTTCTCGATTAGTTTCTTATTTATTTGATGTGTCAATTTGCTTACTTTAAATCAAAATTTATCCAAATTTTATTGACAAATTTTGATGTTAATTCTTAGATACTTTATTGTATACGACAATAGAGTTTTTTACAATACGGCAATAGGGTTTAATTTATTATGGATTCTATTTAATTTGAAAAACAAACAAAGCAAAACAATTGTTCGACGCGGCGTCCGAAATAGATAGTAGGATGGTCGCCATCCTGCCTGTGGGAATGGGGGCCAGCCGCGAGCGGAGCCTGCCCACAGGTCCAGCCCTTGGTTGTTTGCGAGGATTGTTTGTCTAGACGCGATATTTATTTATCAGGGTTTATTAACAGGGTGTACAGAGCTCAAGAGGCTCTATCATATTATTTGCTGATGCCGACGGAGCTTCCAAATTTGAGGATGTTCAGAAATTAGAAGAAGCCCTTAAAAGACTTGTCAATCATGACTATGTCAAGGAACCGGCAGACGTCGCCGACGCGCGCGCACTCGTCATAGGGTCCAGGGCGCATCTGGAGGAGGAGTCATTGGCTAACAGAAGTGTTTTCAGGTACCAAAATAATATAACCAAAGCTAAGTCGATTCTCATACGCGCTGCGAGAACTCCGTATATGCACCAATGAGGAGTGCGGGCTTCTTGCGTACCACAGCCATGCTGCGGCCTGGATAACATATGGCATCGTGCTTTGGGGTAACGCTAGTGATGTACTGGCTGTGTCTATTTTGCAAAAACGATGTCTTAGAATCATAGCTCTAGCAGGTAGTAAAGACACATGGAGTATGTAATGTTATTTGCAAAATTCCAAGTTTTAACAGTAGTTAACGATAGCTCAATTGGGAGAGCACCTGACCGGGTATGTCAGAAGGGTGCGGGTTCAAATCCTGCTCGTGTAAAATTTTTTCAACATTTATGTTTTTGTAATTTGTTTGCAACAAAATTTGCGTTAAAAATTATGTAAACATTTAGTAACATCTATTTATATTTTTGAATTATGCCGATTTGTGAGGAATCATGCTCACTACTTTCAAAAGATCGGAGATAGACCGAGTCGCTATATCTCGCGTTGCGGTAACAACCTGGTCCTACCCCCAGCGCATCTTACGCTATATAAAAATGGATCATATTATTTGGCCATTAAAGTATACAACCATTTGCCAAACTGCATCAAAGACCTCCAAGGTAGTAAATATGAAAGGGAGCTCAAAAATACTCTTAAGTCTCATTCTTTTTACAGCATGAAAGAATATTTTGAAAATAAATTCTAAGTTAGTTTAAATTTTAATTATGTAGTTAGTTCAATATTTCACAGTGCCTTGAAAAGGTAAATTTGTAACAAATAACATCATATAGGTACCCACTTTTATTGTACTTATTGTTATAAATTTATAGTTAATAAATGAATATGAATATAATATGATAAGTGTCCACTAAAGTAAGTTAAACCTTAGTGCACATCACAAATAACTTCAATCCATTTATATTTTGTTCACAGGAACATATTAATGTTTGGATTTCACTTCCTAGTGTGGTTTTTCACCGTAAAAGGCATCAAAGACACACAATGCGGATTCAAATTGTTTACCAGAAAATCTGCCCAAACTTGTTTCAGAAGTCTACACGTGAATCGATGGTAACGCCTCTTTTATATCTTTAATAATTATATTAGTTTTGTAGCAAATACATACTAATTCTAGTTCTTTTTTCTTTCCAGGGCGTTTGACGTCGAACTTTTGTATATAGCGCAAAAGCTTAACATTCCAATAGAAGAAATTCCTGTTAGATGGACCGAAATAGAGGGCTCGAAAGTCACACCTGTTCTGTCCTGGATCCAGATGGGCTGCGACCTTGGCCTCATTTGGTTGAAATACACTACAGGTGCATGGAAGATCAAATGTGAAAAGATAGATTAAGCTCAAATAAAAAAGTTTGAACAAGTTGCATATGAGACATTTTTTTAAGGGAACTGTTCGATTTCTCGTTCCGTATGTAGGGCGCGCGTCGTCACGCACGCGCACGCTCGACGTCGCCGCCAGCCTCCGGGCCGCTGCAGTCGGAAGTGCTGACACGCTCCCGCTACAGACGACTGTCGGGGTACGGGTATACGCGGTAGTAGACTGCTTTCTAGCTACTTTGTGCTGAAATCTTACAAAGCAACCAGAAAATTCTGCAAGAGATTAGTTAAGGCGTATCTAAGCGCACTCGAAGCAGACCGTCAACACGGCCGACGGCCACAAGGATCGACGCTCACCGTGCCGTCCGTAAGCACGCAGGACCTAGAGATATTTTATTTGGTCACCCCTCAGGTGACCCGGCAGTGCGCAAGACCTTTACCTGTATACATAAGCCTTACTTAGCAGGCTCGATACCGGAGGTCCTACGTCCCAGGCAAAGTTTCGAATTTTTTTTCAACCATCAACCCACATTTTGAAAGTGTGGTGATTAATATTATTAAGACTTCTCTTCAATGAAGGAAACTTGCCCAGCAGTGAGATTATATCCAGGCTAACTACTATAATATGAGAGCTTGTTAGTCTTACATTCATTTCATTCATTATTTTCCTAATGGCCTAGCAGTGGGATGGTTGGCCATTGGTCCTTAGGTCAGTCACGGACTACCAAATGTCAAAATTTATGTCATTGCCACTCTATTGCAAGTCTATTGGTACGCTAGAACACATACAGACTCGGGGCCCTGTTAATACTCTCATGTTCAAAACAATTGTTCCCAATACCAATAATAAACAAATCTGACAATCAAACCAATCTGTCCAGAGATGGTTTGTCTAGAAGACCATGCCCCTTTGCCCATTTATTGCAACAACAGGGAGCAAACAATCCTCAATCTAGGCTTTCTATGTTGAATCTTCTTAAAAAAATAATAATAATCAGACAGTGGATGTCAATTCAATTCAATTTCTTGAAATTTTTTCTGACCTCGAGACGTCCCAACTCGGATGTGTCAGTGAACCATTTCCATTTCAAATACATATGTAGCTAATTCCTTCCATCTAAAATGATTGGTTAGTGAAAATCTACATTTTTAAGCCTATTTTAATTTACACTTGGCGGAAACTCACGGAAACTACCTCTGAGTAATTTACAACAACATAACTACAATTAAAAACCTTACCATTCAGTCTGTCATCAGCTCTAAAGATGTTTGCCGCTGTAGCCAACTGGATTGCGAAAATCCTATGGGCTCAAGGTTTCATATAATAGTACATTTATGCCTGATTTCACCATTAACCCCCAAGTATTAGGTGACCCCTAAGCCATGTTAGGTGACAGTTGTTGGAGGAAAACCGTCACCTAAAATGGCTTAGGGGTCACTTAAACCTAACTTAGGGGTCAATGGTGAAAATGGCCATTAGCCTACCTACTACTTATTGGTCAAAATATTAGTTTCTCAGGTTGCGGAAACACTGAGAACTTTGGAAACTAAATAGCGCATAAATTATCACAAGTCTGTTCTAGAACTCTCTCGAGAAGTAGTTTGGAACACTTGGCAAAAATGGGTAAAACTTCCTGAAAAAATTCAACATTCCCAAAAAGGATGAGCGCTAGGAACAGTTTTCTGTGACAAGCTTAGAGTTGATTAGTTTTGCTGAACTTTGCCAAATCCACAATACTGGTCGACTACACTGTCGCAGATTGATTGTTTAAAGTTATTCAATTATCCTATGTTTGAAGATTTGTAAAGGGCATTGGTCAAATTGTCTTGTAATTGACTGTTAATCTTCTAACAAGCAAGTAAATAAATAAACTAATTAATTACCTGTTCAGTTCAGTCTTTTATGTATTTGCCTATGCGGCAAGACCTAATAAGGTGGTTAAAATCTGGCCACAGCTCAGCACCAATACTTAAGAACAGTGTGATTCACTTCTTGGCCATTGAGGCAGTAGACGCAGGGTTGTGAGCTCAATTAAACAGCACTTTGCTATCAAGGAAGTGGGCTACATTTCAAAGACCCTGTCATTAAATTTTAAGGAAAATGTATGCCATGTTTGCAGCCAAACAGTCAGCGGATGACTACAAGGTGCTCACATACTAATTCAGTCTGGCATCACTCTTGTTGTTGCATACCTCTAAAACGAGGGGGGGGGAGGACATTCCCTTGCACTGAGCAACAAGGCTGACAAGCAGGCTTAAACTTACAGAGCCGTTAAATGTAACTGTCAAAGCCACTTACACACACTCCCGGGGAGTCTAAACGGAATTGCGCATCGCCTATCGAGGGATCGCAAAGTATCAGAGTAGCATCTGTTACCCCAAGCCGCGGAGGCGACATTTGAAATGTGGGGCGTCCCAGACGTGAACCTATTCTCGTCAAGTGAATCGGCTGTCGTACCGTACCGTACAATTGGATTCCGGAGGGAACCATTTGCAATTTTCTGTAACATTTAGCCGTCAATGGGACTAACAACTGGGCTGGGCATTCCACCCACTCAGCTTAATACCGAGAGTACTAGCTCACTTGACAATATTATGGGGCTGGGCATTCCACCCACTCAGCTTAATACCCAGAGTACTAGCTCACTTGTCAATACAACTTGGCTGGGCATTCCACTCACTCAGCTTAATACCCAGTTGACAATATTATGGGGCTGGGCATTCCACCCACTCAGCTTAATACCCAGAGTACTAGCTCACTTGTCAATACAACTTGGCTGGGCATTCCACTCACTCAGCTTAATACCCAGAGTACTAGCTCACTTGACAATGCAAAGGAGAATGTACATTCTAAAAAAAGACCAGTATGGTATAATCTATTTTTAAAAAAACTGGCTACCCAAGCAAGAGCAATATTAGAAGAGCTTCTTTCACTTCTGATAAAAAAAAACCTGCGACAGGTCTTAAAAGTTTTTAATATACATACTTAAAAATACGATAGTTTAAAATAACAATAAATACAATTGTTTTTGAATTGTCATTTAATAAAGTTATAAAAGGACACCGACGACGACGACGACGACAGTATAAAAATAATTAGATCATTAAAGAACAACAAAGTTTAAAATAGCGTAAAATAATTTTATTTATAGATCAATATTTTCAGAATCGACAATGAAAATATAATGCTTCATACCTCCAGTAAAACCAAAAAGCCATTAAACGACCCACCAGCTTCACAGATAACGGGCTAGTTTGAAATCTATTAAAAAACATTTTCCATGATTTTATATTGATGTTACTGTAAATGTTGATTATATAATGGGTTGCTTCAGTCCCTCTCGGAATGTTATACGCCTTTCCATACAACCTCTATAAGCACAGAATGTGAATGAACCATAGGAACACAGCTCTAAATTAAATCTTGGAATCACAGTGAGATAAAATATCTATACCAACGTTTTTCTTTACAAACACAAATATCTATACAAACATATTTTATCTGTATTTCTCATGGTTTCGGACTTATTTATACTGTCCCAGTTAGAAAAAAAAATATCAAATTTAAATAAAACTCGCTGGTAGATAGAGCTTCTTTGTAATTTTGCACGAAATTTATTACTTAGCAAGTATACCTAGTTGTGATATTAAAATATATCATTCTTACTTATTCAATAACTAATTAGTTATGTATTTATAAAATACAGTGAAAAAATTTATTAACATTAGTCATATATATATTATATAGTTATTAGTATAGTTGTAACATTTATAAATTTTATAAATATTTAATTTAGCTTCAATGCAGCAATTAGCACTTGAAAATAAAAAGTAAAATTTAATTAGTTATGCGTCAAGTAAGTGTAAAAACGTCGCAAGCTCCTTGAATGAGATTCGCTTCACGTATGTAAAGTTTTTATCAATTCTACATTTCAGATCAAAAACTGAGTGGCGCTAGTCAAATGTGTACATCATTGAGCATTTAGGACATTTTTATAATAAAAAGTAGACATTTTAATAGAGAATATGAAAATTTGGCAATAATGAGCGTTTTATGCAAATATCATTTTTATAAATTATTTTGTAAATTTCCAATTTTCGTACAAAATTATTACATAAATATTTGTGGGAAGCTTAACACACACAGGTCTCTAAGTAAATATACTCTAACATCGAAATTAAAATTATTCTGAACAAGAAAAGTATTTTGTATGTCGACTTGTAACAGTACTTTTTGACTTGTAACATTTTAAACAGACAATTTTCTTAAGGCTCTGAATACGCATGTTTTCTATAAAAAAGTACACAACGTACAACGCGCAACGCTACGAAAAACATACCTATGTTATAGAATACCTGTATTTGACACAATGTTATTGTTTCCAAAATGCAGAATTATAAAATTTTCTCGATAGAAAAAAATCCAAAGTCACCCCTCTAAACAATATGTATTTACTTGATTATCTTTTTCATTTACTAAATGGAAAAAGTATACTTATTAGTCATTATTAGAAAAACGCTATTGATTTATTTTTTCAATAAAACATCTAGATTATAGATAAGATAAATAGTTTTTTTTTAACATGAATCCAGTGGATCCCGCACTATTTGCATCCCTATTGCTCTTATGCGGATAGACAGAGAGCACTGTTTCATGGTAGTTAGCGCCTTAATTATTTACTTACTATTCTTATTTTTACGATTTGCACTTTTTGTTACAATAATTTTGGTGTTAAAATAAAGTAATCGAATGCCAAGTCGCAGGAGATTACTTTGTATTCTAAACATGAATTATTATATAAATTTTTATTTACTAGCTAGTATTTAAAATCTTGATTTTTCAGGTCACATACAAAATACAAATATTGTTGAAAATAGTGTAACTAGATTAAATGTTATTAAGTTATTATACAGGATGTAAAAAGACCCTTAACGCAGCTGCAATGTATGCATAATGTAGGAAAATAAAAAGAAACTTAAGTAACAAAATACATAGTACAGTCGCCGGCAGATCAACCTACCCAAATCTGTCAAATTTCTCAAATGAATATTGATCCTTATAACCAAACAATAAAATTCAAAATTGATTGTAGAAATTTGACAGTTTTGGGTAGGTTGATCTGCCGCCGTGTGTACCTACATCACAATAAGTAACATTAAGCGGAAGTGATTGCTTTTATTTTTGTTTTTTTTATGTGTTACCTATTAGCACGCAATGTAACGCGCGCAACAGACTGCATACTTGTGTGAAACAGGACAAGTGTTCGGCGGCGCCTGGCTGGGAATGTCTGCGTTTAATATTCATTGTGTTTTGGAAATACAAAAGCTTCATTATCTAAGAAATATCGAAAAGTGTGGTAATGATTGTATGGAATGAATGAACTATGGAAGAAAAAACCTTTGAGAAAGTTTGTGACTTTGACATTCAATATCTCCAGTATGAAACGGTTCCCAGGTATGGTCCACGAGAAAAAACATCGTAAGATGGGCAGAATACGCGGTTCTCGGCTTCGCTAAGGGTTTTTTTACACCCTGTATAAGTATAATTACCCGAAGATCTGTAAGGAGCAAAGCCCGCGCGCTGGGGGCGGCGGCCGCGGCGCTCACGGCCAGCACTGGGCGGACAGAAACACGGTTAGAGACGGCCGCGCCTGCCGCGACCACCGGCTACCGGCTACCGACTACCGGCTACCGACTACCGGCTACCGGCTACCGGCGCGAAAACAATGTCTCAACAAAAGGATAATTCAAAACGATTTAATGTATAATCAATAGGTGGATGTGGTGTGTGATAGTGAATGGATTCTTTCCGGACCCATGGCACAACTACTATGCTTAACTGGTTGAGCCGTGGGCACATTGGATTCCCTTCTACACAACAATGGTCCAACAATGGTCAACTGACGAAAACTCGAATCTTTGGTTGTGCCGTGGGTGCTTTTGTTTGAGACACAACTGATTGTTCCGTCGGGTGAAAAACTGTACCTATTAGTTTATCACCATAAAGTTATTATACCAACGGAATAGAGCAACAAAGGGCTGAGCGAGCGAGATGTCATCAGCAGCAACACTGTGTGATAAAAAGAGATGCGTGATGCGACGTAACAGAAATGTTTTTAGCAACTGTTTGACAGTTCGTCTGCTTTTATCGGCTTGCTGAGAATTTGAGCCCTGTGAATTTTTATGATTTTACGTGAAATCGTGGTTATCATCGTGGTTCAGAAACATGGTGTCTTGTTCAGTGATTGATTGTTGGTACAACACAGTGCAATAACCCCGAAAAATTTTCATTTCATAGGTAAATTATTCTAAATCGACACCTCTTGATCTAGGATTTATTTTTGCCAATGCGCTTCGAATTTTAAGCACTAAGTGTGATAATTCTATTTTATAAAAAATTATTTATGTATGAAGCAAAGATCGAATACACATAATGCAAAATTTACGAATATTTTGTGTAAAGAAATAATTTTCGTTTTACACTAGGGCTGTCTATCACGCGGTTATGATATGGTACGAATATGTATTACTGTTGTTAAAGTACCTAATACAATACAATAATATAATACAATACAGTACAATTATACACACACAAATGTCATGCTATTTCGGTTTCGTTTGACAGTTCGTGTTTGTTGCTCTATTCCGTTAGTATAATAACTTTATGTTTATTACATTCAACTGGTTCTCCAGCCCACCAGGATTCCGGATATATCAGGTCAAGCGCCCTCCTTGCTAGACTTACTGCTGACGAGTCGACCAGCCGGGTACAGAGTGTCGATAAGTGCTCCGTTGGGCACTTCTGACCATTGCCTGGTTGGTGCCACCGTACTGCGCCGTAAAAGCTCTCCCTCAGTGGAGTCTAAACGGCGTTTGTGGCACTACTCGTCGGCAGATTGGGATGGTATGCGCGACTATTTTGCGTCCATCCCGTGGGGCCAGCGCTGCTTTGTGGGAAGGGACCCGTCGGAGAGTGCCTCTGCTGTTCTGCTGACGAGATCATGTTGGGGATGGAATATTACATTCCTTACACTGATGTCGTCAGCGGAAGTAAGGCGCGCCCTTGGTTCAATCGCGAATGCGCCAAAGCTGTTGAATTTAAACAGGCGGCGTATCGCGCTTGGACCAAGGCTCGCACGCTCAACGATCGTAACACCCCTTCACTCAAGGTAGTCTTCAACAAGGCCACCAAAGTCTGCAGGAGTGCTCTCTCAAGAGCGAATGCCCAGCGCGTTGCTCGCGTTGGCCAAGAGCTGTTGTCGCACCCAACGGGTAGCCGAAGTTATTGGCGACTGGCCAAAGCGGTGCAAGCCAACTTTTGCGCGCCTTCTCTGCCCCCACTGCGGTACCCTGATGGCTCGTTGGCCCATCAGCCGCTAGACAAGGCTAACCTCTTAGCGAAGCTCTTTGCGGCGAATTCGCGCGTCGATGACTGCGGCGCGGAACCACCTACCATCCCTCACTGTGGCTCCTCAATGCCTGACGTCCAAATCAGGCAACGTGACGTCCGTGCTGTGCTGCAGTCACTTGATGTGCGGAAGGCTAGCGGTCCTGACGGTATATCGGCAGTCGTTCTAAAAAAATGTGCTCCCGAGTTGTCTCCAGTATTGACACGCCTATACCACCTCTCGTACTCTACTGGGATTGTGCCGGAAGCTTGGAGAAAAGCGAACATCCAGCCGGTCCCCAAAAAAGGGGATAGGTCCGACCCAGCCAACTATCGACCTATTGCTGTCACCTCTGTCCTTTGTAAAGTTTTTGAGCGAATCATAAACAGGCAACTCATTCGCTGCCTAGAAGATCATTCCCTGATTCATGATCGACAATACGGGTTCAGACCGAAACGATCAACGGGCGATCTCCTAGCGTTCATAACACACCTGTGGGGTGAAGCAATGGACAAGCACGGAGAAGCACTGGCTGTTAGCCTGGACATCTCCAAGGCTTTCGATCGAGTTTGGCATCGTTCGCTTCTCTGCAAGCTTTCGGCATACGGCTTGCCACCTCGCCTATGCGATTGGGTCGCCGGGTTCCTGCATGAGCGCAGCATTCGCGTACTCTGCGAAAGCAGTGCCTCACAGTTTCTGCAGGTGAACGCCGGAGTGCCGCAGGGTTCTATAATATCGCCCACGCTGTTCCTTCTGCATATCAATGACATGTTATTCTTGGGTAACATTCATTGCTATGCAGACGACAGTACAGTTCATCGGCGTTATTTGGGTCACCCTGCGGCAAAGCAAGCCGATATAGTGGAGTCAAGACGTAAAATTGTCATTGAGCTGGAAGAGGAATTAGACCGCATTTATAAATGGGGCTCTGATAACCTCGTCCAGTTCAATGCCAAAAAGACACAGGTCTGCGCTGTCACTGCCAAAAAGTCCGCATTTCTCCCCCAACCCTCCTTCCAGAGCAACCTATTACCCATCCAGACTGGTCTCAGTCTCTTAGGTATGGACATACACAGTGACCTCAACCCGAAGAGCTATATTGAGAGCATCATAACCACAGCCTCACGTAAACTCGGAATCCTGAACAAAGTGAAGCGGTTCTTCACGCCTGAGCAACGTTGTCTTTTGTATAAGACTCAGGTGCGCTCCTGCGTGGAGTATTGCTCTCATCTTTGGGACGGATCCGCCAAGTACTTGCTCGAAGCTCTTGACAGGTTGCAGAGACGTGCTGTCCGTATCATCGGTAACGATGACGTTACAACCAGTCTGGAGCCGTTACAGCTACGTAGGGACATTGCTTCCCTTAGTGCTTTCTACCGCCTTTACCACGGTGAATGCTCTGAGGAGCTCTTTAACCTCATTCCTCCCTCTCCATTCCTTTCCAGATCGACGCGTGCAGGTCTGAGAAGCCACCCTCATACCGTGCTGACCATCAAGACACGTACCAAAAAGTTTGGACAATCGTTCCTTTGCCGAACTGCCCGTATGTGGAATGCGCTTCCCGCACACGTGTTTCCCTCCTCTTTTTCTCCCGGGTTATTTAAGCGGGGCGTGAAAAAGCATTTATGCAGGCCGCCATAGTGTGAGCGTTCGGCATAGCGTGGTAGCGCTGTGATGAACGCTTTCACTTCTTGGGCTTCACTGGCTGCTTTTCATCAGGCAGGGTGAAGCCATTATGGCGTGTCACAATAAAAAAAAAAGAAAAAAAAACATAACTGTTTTGTGTGGGTATGTATGTATTTTTATTATTATTTGTATTTTTAGTTGCACTAGATTTAATATTTCCAACATAAAGTATCAGGCTATCATAACTGTGCAGAAGATTGCTTATTATAAAAGAATAATAATATAGTCTTGTAAATACACTAATAAATATATCTTACATAGCTTTTTTTTTTTTTTTTTTTTTTTTTTTTTTATTTATTTATCAAAATCTTACATCTATCCTTACAGGTTCTAACCTAATGCGACAGAAGAGACAATCTTAAATTTTAATTCTTAAAACTACGAGTATTTACTACTTACTATAATTAAATTATTACATATTATAACTAATACAATTTAAGGTATTTATTGCAAATTCCCTCAAAGAACATGCAAAAATGTCGGTTTTGTCATGGACCTTGTTAATTAGGCCTATTGCGCGGATAAGGGGCGTCTTTGCCAGCAGGTTGGTTCTGGCCACGGGCACGGCCAGCAGGGCCGGGCGCCGCCGTCGCCAAACGTACCGGTCTGGCACACTCAGTGGCAGGCGGCTCAGCAGCTCCGGGTGGTGCGCCAGCCCGCGCAGCACCCGAGCCACGTACAATGCCAGCGCATACTCACGCCGCACTCTTAGTTGATAATACCCTACCATACCCAGCACGAATAAAGTAGGGTACATCAAAGGGTACAATGGGTATACCCCATACAGTTTGAAGTACAGATGTCTTGTGAACTTGTTCTGAACCCGTTCCAACATGACATTGTACTTCTCCTCATGGGGAGCCCATATAACTGCACTGTGCTCCAAGTGACTTCGGACTAGTGCATCGTATAATACCCGAAGCGTTGTTATATTGGTAAACCCCTGTGTTTGCCTAAGTACAAAGCCCAGGTTTCTGAACGCCCTTTTGCATATCTTTATTATGTGGTCTCGAAAATTTAGGTCTGGTGTAACATACACCCCTAAATCTCGGACCTGCGATACGCGTTGCATCGGGGTCGCGTCTACTCTGTACTCGTAGCACACAGGGGTTCGCGCGCGGGTAAACGTCATCACCGAGCATTTAGAGGCGTTGAAGTGTAGTTTATTTTCTTGGCTCCACTTTACCACCCGGTCTATGTCCTCCTGGAGGCGCTCACAATCCGAACCATCCTTAACCTCAAGCAGCAACTTGAGGTCATCTGCAAACAATAAACACATCCCATGCCTGACGACTTCCGGTAAATCGTTAATCATTATGATGAATTCGAGTGGCCCCAAGTTGCTGCCCTGGCTCACGCCCGACCTTGTGAAGAACGGTTCGGATTCATATCCGTCGAATTCGACATACTGCTGCCGACCCTCCATATAGCTGGCGAAGAACCGCAGCAGGTGTGGTGTGCAGCCAATTTCCGCGAGCTTCTTCAGCAAGATATCATTATCTACAGTATCAAACGCTTTTTTAAAATCAAAATAGGCCGTGTCGACCTGCATTCCGGCATCGACCGCCGGCACTACTCGCGCCATGAAGCTGAGCAGGTTGGTGGCGGTGCTGCGGGCCGGGCGGAACCCGTGCTGCGCGTCCGTTAGCCGCTCCACCACTTGCTCCTGCAGCCTGCTCTGTACCGCAGCTTCCAGCACCTTGGCCGGCGTCGACAGCACCGCCACCGGCCTGTATCCGCACACGTCCGGACCCGACCTACCCTTGGGGACCGGGACCACCCTCGTTAACTTCCACCGTGCTGGGAACATTGCCCGTTCTAAACTGGCGTTAAAAATATAAAGTAGCGGTTCCGCTAGTACCAGACCGCAATCTCTGAATAGAAACGCGGGTATACCATCCGGGCCGGACGAGCGTTTAGGTTTCAGCTTGCAGAGCGCGGTCCTGACGTCCTGGAGGCTCAGGCGCTGCAGGTGCACACGCGCGGCACCCGGCCGCGCCGCCGCCGCCGCCGCGCGCGCGTCCAGCCGCGGCGCGTCCGCCGCGTACACCGACTGGAAGTACTCCGCGAACGCCCGAGCACACTCCCCCTCCTCGAGTTGCTGGCCGTCCTTTATGATAGTCTGTCTGTTTACTCTACTTCTCTTTGAATCCACATATTGCCAGAAAGATTTAGGATCTTTTGCGAATCGGCATTGAATTTTATTCCTGTGCTCCCTGTGTGCTATTTCTATGGATTTTTTTATCCGCGATCTACAATCGCAGAATGCCTTGTAATCGTCATCCCGCTTTGTCTTTTTATAACGTTTGTGATGTCTAGCCTTATTTCTTATGTCAATAATAATATCCTTTGTATACCATTCAGGGTATATGTACTTGGAATTATTACGATTTAAATTTTTACGAGGCGCACACTCATCTAAAATACAGTACAGTCTATCATAGAAGAAGTCCAACATCTCTTCCATCTCACTCATCTCATACATTTCACTCCAATCCGTCGAACACAGCGCAGAGTATAACAAGGGATAGTCGGCCTTATAAAAGTTCCACTGTGGCCGCGCATTCGGTACGCGTTCGGCCGACGCGGGACGCGCGGGGCGCGCGAGCTGCACGCCAAGCGCCAAAGGCGGGTGGTGCGGGTCCTCGGGTACGAGCGCCTCGCCCGCTGCCGCCACCTCCACGCGACCCACGCCCGCGCTCAGAACCAAATCCAGTTGGCGGCCTAAGTGATTCGGCACGGTGTTACTTTGAGAGAATCCGCAGTATGACATGAAACATTCGAAATAATTGCTAATATTTACAGGACAAGAATACAAATTAAAATCTCCTACGACTACTACCTCCTTATATCTATCACATAGTTTTTCTATTATTCTAAACATAAGCATATAATCATTCTCCGTACTACCCGGGGGTATATATACCACACAACACAAAAATAAAAATCTATTGTACAAATGAACCGTTGCGCATACCAATTCAAAGACACAGGCATCGAGCGACTCGTCCGGTACGCGTACCTGTCGCAGCTCGAACCGGTGTGTGGCCACGAGAATCGCGCCTCCCTGCTTGCGGCCGTCCGCTCGATCGCAGCGTAAAATCTTGTATCCTTGCGGAACTATTTCCGCGTCCTGAATTGATTCGTTACATCCTGATTCCGTGATTGCGTACAAATCTGCATTAGATGACTGAATGCTGTTTCTAAAATTATCCAATTTTGTTCGAAGACCTCTAACGTTTTGATAATAAATTTCTATGTGTGTACTATAATTTATTAATGGAACTTTTTGGTGGTCTCCGAAACCAAATCCACTCATTCAATTCAGCATTCATGGGCCAATTTTCCGCATTACTCAACTTATCATACATTCTTTCTGGTACTCCTATTCTGAAAGACGAATAACCTCGGTCTGTTTTATGAGTAATTCTTTCTATTTCCATCGTCCCATCATGCCCACATACATTTTTGATATGTTCAGTCAAGGCTTCTACTGTGGTATCCGAATGCAATCGCCACACATGCAAATGCTTCTTCCTTTCTGTAGCTACTATCGCCTTCAACTCTGTGTTCCTACCTACAATTATATTTTTAGTTTGGCGCTTAGTTTTTTTATTCATGGCAGTCTTCCATTCATTCTGATCATGATCAACAACAATAACTTCGCTGATTTCTTTATTAGGCTCAACTGAGCAACGAGCCTGCTTAAGTATTTCTGCCGATTTCGTGGCCCCACCTTTGTTTACAATTTGCGTATTGGCAGATTTCCGTGTGCCCGAACTCGCTTTGTGGCCCTTATTCAAGCTGGCCTTTCCGCTAAGGGCAACATCAGAATATGACCTTGCAGAGACTGTATTTTGATCAGTGGTCAAATTCTGTGGTTGAATAATTACTTTAGAGTTGACCTTTTCTTCAATCACCGCTATTATTTTTAATAAATTTGCAAGTTCACATTTTGTTTCCAAAAAATCGTTTTGCAAGGAAGTAATTGCCTTCGCTTGGTTATCTAGACGGGCAACAATATCTGAATGAAACTTTTTGAGTTCTGTAAGCAATTCAGAATCCGCGTCTCTTTCTAAAATGGTTGGTGTAAATATAGCCCGGCTCCCGCGCTGGGTATTAACATTGCTTACAGGTGTAACAACATCTGCGCCGGATGATTGTGCAGCTCTCACAGGCGTATCCATATTTCCACATTTCGGGTTTCGGCATATACATTCCGGACATACCCATTTCTTTCTATAAGAAAATGTAAATGCTTTATAAGTGTCTATCTCAATCTTAAGACAATTCAAGTCATACTTTTTTCTACATTTTTCGTTTGAACATTCCATATAGGCATTACCCGTAATGGTAGAACAACAAGCGCTGCAATTATTTGCCATAATTATTTGAATCTCTTTCCAAATAATAAGTTGGTGTTGATTTGCCGTTCGAATTTCGCCGATCGCTTAGTCACGGTCCCGCTCCGCTGCGGTGTGATAAAGACGAATTATTTCTCGCACAGAGCTTGTCTCTTTCCTCCGAGGTGGGGAAGAGCCTACCTCAGCTTCACCGGCACGCGTGATTTTGCACTCGCGAATTTTTGTTCACAAAACGTTCACTCCACCTTAGTCCTTATTGCACTTATTGTTTGTACACCTTTTTGTCAAAGTTGGCTGGTTGGCTGGTATATATTAAGTATTTACGTTATATATTAAGTAGTTACGAGATCTAGGCAGTGAAGAATAGCATGCCTCGGAGATGCAGCCGGTTCCGCACCCGACAGTTGTCGCCTCTGCCGCAAAGCGTTCTATGGCAAGCGAACGCGGTGATGTCACAACTCACCGCCCGCAGCTTGATGTACGACGCGCACGCCGATATAACCCGTCCGCGCTGAGCGTAACCGCGACTCTTGCTTGCGCTCAACCAGTGCAGTACGGCAGTCAATTAGCTCGTGACGGTTGAAGTGAGTTTGCAATTTTTGTTAGATGTATTTTAATTCACTGTTTTCGGATAGGATTAATTACACCAAATCACTTATTATGATTCACAGTAACTACACTTTAAACTTTAAACTTGAATGGACGGATGTTAACTTTTAAATCTTAATTTTTACTGAGGAGCTTTAATGTGTCAACTTAAATGGATGGCGCCCGAGGCAAAGATTTTGAATTTTGATTTTGATTTGCTTAGAATGATAGCAAAGATTATAATAATATTCTTATATATTAATAAGCAATCTCCTACATAGTTATGGTAGCCTGGTATTTTAAGTTGTAAATATTAAGTGCAACTAAAAATACAAATAATAAAAAAAACACATACATACCTACACAAAGCAGTTAAGTAATAAACTAATAGGTACAGTTTTTCGCCCGACGGACGTATCAATCAGTTGTGTCTCAAAAGCACCTACGGCACAACCAAGGATTCGAGTTGTCATCAGTTCAACCATAGGTATTTTTTTTCCCAATGGACCAATCATTTGTGTACAAGGGAATCAAAAGTGCCGGCACAACCAGTTGAGCATAGTAGTTGTGCCATGGGTCCGGAAGGAATGGATCCTGCACACTCAACTTTTATAAATCTTGTTATAAAATAATCGATCATTGGGAAGACTATTTTCAGCACTGATATATAATTATTTTTGCCGGCCCCTGTGTGGTGCCGGGGATAAAGAATTGCACCACCCCATCTCTTCCTGTGGGTGTCGTAAAAGCCGACTAAGGGACCATTCCAGAGGATGGGCAGCAGCATCTCTCTGATGTTACCCTCAACCTACTGCGATCGCCAACCCGCCTGCCAAGCGTGGCGATTACGGCAAATACCCCTCATATCCTTGGGGGAGGCCTTTGTCCAGCAGTGGACGTCTTTGGCTGAGATGATGATGATGATATAATTATTTAAGCATCGAATCGTAGCAAAAAAGGCACATGTGAAGAAGATAAACTTATGATAAAAGTAAACATACTATGAGAGTACAATAATATAACTCTTACAGTTTGTCTCTCGCTTTTCAAGCCACTTATTCTTATTTACATGTTTAAGTGCGTATTTACATATATCATTTTAGTATATAATATAATCCACCATTATAAATAACATTGTTTCACGTTGCATAAATTATCTCTGCATATAGAATACGCTATAAGTCAGTCAGTACAGTATATAAGTCGCATATTCTAAACATTTAATCGTATTGTATCAACCATAAATGAAAGTTTATTTATATTATACATACCTACAGGTTGAATTTTCAAAGTGTGTGTGTGTTGGTGGATGGTGGATGGCCATATCCGAAACTAAGATATAAATCTCTAAGAAAAAAAGCGATAAGTAGTCAAAAAATCGGAGACTATTTAGATTTCAATTGAAAAAATGCAATCTGTTTCTTTTTAAATAAATTTTTCTGGTCTTTAATTATGGGAAATGAACACCCGTTCCCATTGCAGCGAATTTTTCTGTGAACCCTTGGGTTAGAAATGTCAATGAAATT
Source organism: Eudonia lacustrata (assembly GCA_947562085.1). NCBI lineage: Eukaryota > Metazoa > Arthropoda > Insecta > Lepidoptera > Crambidae > Eudonia > Eudonia lacustrata. The sequence continues at coordinate 25,447,326 of OX387316.1, forward strand.
AGATAATAAAGAAAAAACGTTAAAAAGTGTTTCATTTCAATTCGCGTAAAGTTTAGGAAACAATATCTTACAGTTTCGATTTCGGTCACGCACGCTTTGTTAACCAACTCTATAATGTGCGCTTCATACGAACAACAACAATCTAGCAACAACTACCAATTTGCGCAAAGTTCAAATTGTTTCTCACATTAAGCAAAAGAAACACTCACTTTCAAAACCCAATAGCACGAATCGTACTACAATTCCTTTACTCAAATCGAGGGATTCAGTAAAAAAAACTACTTGGAAAAAATTCAAGCAAATAGTGGTCATAGTATAATTATTTAGGAGTAACAAGAAGGGATCACTTATATAGTGGCCGGCCACGAGTGCGGGCTCAGCGGCGGCGGCGGCGGCGTGGACGGATTCAGGCGCGGGCAAAGGACCCAAAATGGATTTTCAATTATCTTGAAGGCAGTTCGTATTTCGTTCACGATATTTTTGATCTCGTATCTCGATCAGACTTAAATATAGAGCGACATAAGTATGGTGAATGCCGTATTTTAACATAGCTAGAGCGGGTGTCACCGCTCGCCAGTTACTCCACGGAACAATCATACTGTGCTTAGACCCAAGCTGCCGTCGCGGCTGCCGTCGCGGCTGCCGTCGCGGCTGCCGTCGCGGCTGCCGTCGCGGCCGCCGGCCCCTTATACCGAGTGGCTTTGTGTCGCTGCAAGATCTTATACCTTCAAACCGAACACCATCTTCAGGAATTGTTCATAATGAATGGTGATCACTCCATCTTGGTCTGTGTCGAACTGACGGAATGCTGAAGTTAGAGTCTGAAAATGAAAGACAATTTAAATTTCGAATCTAGAGTAAGTATTACTCCTTAATAAATCTTTTTATTTTTTTAGAATAGAATAGAATAGAATAATCTTTTGCAGGTGATTATACAATTTTTTACAAAGGTCTCAACAGTCATTAAACCCATTACAGGCATGCAATATTATTTTGTAAACAACATAGCATTTAAATTTAAGTAAAAAACATTATTATGCAGTCAATTTTTAATGAGAATTTGAAGGCAGGTGATTAAATACTTTTATACTAGTACTGAAGGCACTCTTATAATACATTATGATTATTTATTCTTGGAATCCCGTGTGGTGCCGGGGATAAAGAATTGCACTACCCCATCTCTTCCCGTGGGTGTCGTAAAAGCCGACTAAGAGACCATTCCAGAGGATGGGCAGCAGCATCTCTCTGAGGTTACCCTCAACCTACTGCGATCGCCAACCCGCCTGCCAAGCGTGGCGATTACGGCAAATACCCCCCATTATTATTTGGGGGAGGCCATTGTCCAGCAGTGGACGTCTTTTGGCTGAGATGATGATGATGATTTATTCTTGGAATACAAAGATTGTGTTTACACTTATTGCGGACATTGCTACGCATATTTTTGCTTTCAAGGTACACTGAATTTGCTTAACAAAGATTGATATTTCTAACTTATAAATATTATTATATATACCTTTTTCTTAAAAAACATTTCTAAGAGATTCATCTGAGTAGGTGCATGTTGTAGATTATATTTTGTTCACGATTACGACGATTATGATTAACAAAGAGGTCCTTTGTTTGTGACTTATGTTTATGATAACTGATATGCTATAAGTGGGAACCCTGCGCTCCTGACGTCACCCCGATCCGATCCGAACCCTTCGGAGACTCTGGGAGGGCACGGAGACGCGCACTTTTAAGTGTGCGATGCCGTACCCCTCTAGAAATCCTCCGAAGGTGATTCGTTTCAACACGGCTTGAGGTACCCTTTACGTACCTCGCCGCCCCTAAAACAAGCCCGGTGAAGCTGAAAATGCCCCTCGGCAATCAGCAGTCTCTCTCAAAAAAAAAAAATCCTGACGTCAAATCGATATCAAGTCAGCGTTGCCTAAGGCCGCTTTCACATTAGGGCGTCAGCAGCGCGACAGCAGCGGATGCCTTTACATTATAAAAACAGCGCGAAAGCAGCGCACTGCTGCCCCGCGGCTTTGATTAGTGCGGCGCGCTCCACGCACTTCATTTTAAGAATGGATTCTGACGGGGAAACATCGTTGCTGTTCTTACTTTTGCTATTGCTATGTGTAATTTAAAAAAAAGTGTGTTTTCCTAAACAAAAATCTTGGTAAAATTAAACTTACATAAAGGGTGATACAGCATTGTATAAAATCATCAAATAGTATGGTGCCATTTCCAAATCTGTCAAATTTCTGTAGCATTATATTGACCACTTCATCTGACAATCGGTATCCAAATGCAGTGAGAGCATTCTTTAACTCTGCTTTGTCAATATTACCAGAATTGTCACGATCAAAAGACTTGAAGCAATTTTGCCAATCACTGACATATTTCCAGAGTGCTCCAAAATCTTCAAATGATATCACTCCTCTATTTTGTTTATCAAACATACCTGTAATATAATAACTTTAGTAATTTCTATAAAGAGTAAAAAGGTACGAACATTTTTGTATGGAACCTGGCAAACCTACATGTCCGCCATTTTGAAAAAAACGTGTTTTGGCGGTCAGTGATGAAATGCATGTCAATCGACAGAGTAAGTGATTACAAACAAAAAGTGTTCCGTGATGAAATCTCTAAGTGATACGGTTTCTGAGATATTTGACTCCAAAAACAGAAAAATAAAACAAAAAAAAATATTTTATATACCTAGTGAATCGTCTAACGTAAATGTGTTAACAAAATTCGCGGTGCACCGAACTGGGTGGAACTAGTTTCGTGTAGCACGGAGGAATTTTGTTAACACACCTACGTTAGACGATTCACTATATAAAAAAAAAATTGTTTTATTTTTCTGTTTTTGGAGTCAAATATCTCAGAAACCGTATCACTTAGAGATTTAATCACGGAACTTACTCTGTCGATTGACATGCGTTTCATCACTGGCCGCCGAAACACATATTTTTCAAAATGGCGGACATGTAGGTATGCCAAAGAGGTTAGATGCTCTTTTACTAGTGTATGTCGGCCTGAGACTCCTTTAATAATTTAAGTATTACCACCGTTTACCATCCACGCATTTGGAAAATTCTGCTGCAATGCAATATAACTGTTTAGTGTCTAGTGGAAACTGTGTATAAGTTATTAAGGCCGATTCCATTCAACTCCAATAAGTTGGAGTTAGTTGACTTCAACAAACATATGAGGTGTCGTTAGATTTGTTTTGACTGCGGGAGTGACATAGGCTATAAAAAAAAATTAAAACATTGGCCGGGTTAGCTAATTCGGAAATATTAGCAGATTTTATTCTCATGTTTTAAAAAAACTAAAAGAACTTGTCAGTCAAAAGTACTAGACGTCAAGAGTTTCGTTTTACGCCAATTGGTGTATGCGCTATGACTTTGCTATTTAAAAGAGTAAGGCGTTTTAATATAATTATTTTATGTAGGTTTTGAAATGCTTGGTTTTTTACATTACAAAACTAAAAAGTTTGAAATAAACCAAATTATTAAAATAAAACAAAAAACCCGACTGCTACAACAACTATATCAAAAATAACTGCAAAGAGAAAAAACTGAAAAGAAAAAAACAAGTTCTAAGATCCCAGAATACAATTTGAGCAATGTTGAATGCAACGTGAAATATTTCTAAATACATTGAATATTGATAGTTGTCGCAGGCAGGGACAATCACCAACCAAAGAGAGTGTGGATTTAATTGAGGTAGCCACGGCCGCTTGGTTGATGATTGTCCCCGTCTACGACAACTATCAATATTCAATGTATTTAGAAATATTTCATGTTACATTCAACATTATCTTATCTTATCTTAGTGGGGCCTGCTGCGTAGCATTACGCAGTTCATACCTTGATGTTAAATCAGATTAAGATGCAACACTTAAAGTTCAAATTATGACTATAATGGTTTTATTATTGATGAGCAACACCAACAGGGAAAGGTCAAAGAAATTCACTAGAAAGAAGACCTTTGTGTCTAAAATACACTAGCCTAAGCTAGTACTGTAGAGTTTGTAGCACGCTGTGATCATTTTCTTCATCATCATCCAGGTATTTTATTTAAAATATCATGTAAAAAGTAGTAAAAAATGTTTTCAGGTTTGAGTCATTAAATGCATAAATACTGATTGTACCCAAATAATAAATAACAAACATACCAATCATAAGACGCACTGTCTCGGGGTTAAATGCATTCCATGTCCCGTTAGACAGAGCTTGTTGCAGCTCATCTGCAGAAATATATCCACTGCGATCCTTATCCACTCTGGAAACATAATGCTCCTTACAATTGGCAAAGAAATATCTTGTAAATTAACAATAATTCACACATTTTAACATTAAGGAATTGTTAGTTCCAGTTTAATTTTACAAGGAAAAATAGATGCTGACTTTTGATAAAGGTCCAACACAATGTCGATTGTTAGGTGGTACCTAGACTTTTGTGGCATATTGGTTCTGAGTCTATCTGAGTTCAATAAATTCTAATTTATTTTTTGTAATGATTTGGATTTCAGCACCATGGAGATCAATAAAAACTACCTATACTTATAGTGTGTTGTGAAAAATTCAATGTATTGTGTGGAAATACCTTCGAAAAATATCCCATAGGAATTCTCTGCTAGGCATAGGAGATTGAAAACTCATTTTGCTTTTTCTGAAAATAAAGATAAATAAGTTATTTTTAAGTTTATTTGTTCATTACAAGTTTTAAAGTAATATACTGAATTTTATGTTACATGCAGTAATGAAGAACAATCACTTACTGACTTGACTACCAGGGAAACGACAAAAATTTAGTAAAATAACAAAATTTTATGAAACACACCTTGTACACACACATAAAACATTAAATATTTTCGTTGTTATGTAGGTAGAGGTACTCACCAATAATTTCTTACGGCTAGGGTTATTGAATTAAGATTTTTATTTAAATATAATTTAAATAAGAAATTAATGCATGCGTCACACAACTTTAGCTTGTAATCAAAGTGGCTTGGCTTAGTTGGCTTTATTTTAAATAGGTACCGACGTAGGTACCTACTTGTACACCTACCTAATACACACAAACTAGGTGAGATACTAGGTAACGTATCTAATAATCTAATACAAACAAAGACGTCACGTCACCCAAAGGACGTCACCGTCGTCATCATCATCATCCATAGCATAAACTTTTTTTTGTCCTTTAGTTGATGGCTTCGTGCGATTAGCACATTTAGCCAGTATCAAAGTAATTTTTCTTACAATTAGTAATATATAAATAAACAATAAGTATTTCCTTCTTGTATAGATGAAGATGAATGATAATAGAAGTGAGAAATGATATACCCTCCAACCCCTCGAGTATTCAGTAAAGATGTGGGGCTTTACTACTTAAGTCCTCACGCGACTTCTTGACAGAATTTGAAAAGAGCCGTTGCACTGTTTCGTTTCATTTGCCAACACTCATGCACACTCACGAACATTTAACGGTTAATAATCCACCATTATTTCACATTAATATTCGACATAACACAAAGGAGAATGGCGAGATTTCATATAAGCCTGGCCTTGAATTTTAATAAGTGGGTCTAATGTTATGATTATTGAATTCTTTTAGATTATGAAGTTATAATGCTATTTCAAAAACAAATAGCAACATAAAACTTGTCAGTTTTTTTATTTATAATTTGAAACCTTTTTTGGTTATATGTCAATTTTGAATCAAAAATTATCCGTTCAATTGGTAGACACTTCAATATTGGTGTGCGTATTTGGTTGCTATTAAACTATGCTAACTATAATTTTTTGTAAAAAGATAAATAAAAAAAAAATAAAAAAAAAATGGCATGCCTAAAAATAGGATTTTCGCTCAAAAAAAGACTAGGTAATTGATGACAGAAACCTCAAAAACCACGATGAGTTCTATTTTACAGCGCGTCAGCGCACTTAGCCGCCAGAGCGCCGAGCGTATGGGTATTTACTCTGTGTAGACTCTAAATATGTAAAAAAAAGTAAGTAAGTACCTACCTACTTATTTAATAAGTACCTAGGTAAAATCTTTTCATTTTTTAAACTAACTTTTAGCTTAAAGGTACCCTTTTTCGCCACTATCGAGATAAGGTTCCCCGTAAGGTAGTTAGGTCTATGTAAACGAAAGAAAGCAATGGACTGGTTTTTATCCTCTGGATAAATTTTGTTCGACAGTGGTAAAAGTGGTTCTTAAATAAAAATAAGTAGGTACCTACCTACTTCTAGCGACTGTCAGTGACAGACATGACGTTTATTTGACATTGACATTCGTAGTGTTCCTTTACAAAGTAAAAATAGAAAATCGTAAGTAATTATTTAAGCATATTTAGCATATCCTACAGAATTGTACACTAATAAACGTTTTCGAAAGTATAACATACTTTCGAAAACGTTAACTGTTATCTTACAAAACTAATATAAGTTAATCGCATTACTTTTTAGTTATGTGTAGCTCTTTATATCTTTCGATAAATAAATTATGGTGTAACGGAACGTAATGAACAGACTTTAGAGTAAAGTTCAAAAATACAATAATTTACACTTTAAAATTACTAAAAGGTTTTTTTGATATTTTAGCAATAGGACAAGTTTATAAAAATAATGGACTATGTTTTTTAAAACGTCTAAAATAATACTTTTTTTTAATGTATATTTCTACTTTAGAGCTAGTCAAGGCCAAACTCGCCATTCTCCTTTAGAAAATAAAACAAAACTGCAGACTCTTCACTTTCCCGCCAAGAAGTCTTATAACGATAACTAGCGGCTGCTCACGGTTTCACCCGCGTGGTTCCCGATCCCGTGGGAATATCTGGATAAAAAGTATCCTATGTGTTATTCCAGGTTATAAACTATCTGTATGCCGAATTTCATCCAAATCCATCCATCCGTTGCATGCAGCCAGCGTGAAGAAGTAACAAATATACGAACATACATACACACAAACTTTTGCATTTATAATATTAGTAGTAGGATAAAGTCGATAAAGTTACCACATTAACCAAATATGACATCATAATTTCTTGTGTCAGAATTCGAAATTACGAAAGAAAAGCGACAATCTATCTCTTTCCAATACATCGCCTAGGTTCTTTGGTTAAAATAGTACGAACCACAGAAGTCGTAAGTGGGCTGATCCCGCGAGCCACTCATATGAGCGAACCTCAGAATAATATGCTTTAGTTATTGTTCCTCAGAATAATAACTAAAGCCATAGTATAACCACAGTCTATCTATTTCATACAGTAGGGCATCGCCTTTGACGTGGGGCGATGCCGCCGCCCGCGTATGTATCTACGCGATCGTTCGCCGATATGCAAGGGCTGTCACAAAATTTTAAATCAATTAATAGTTAATATTTTTATAAAATAATCATTTATTATCAAGAATAAACTGTATCCATTTTTACAAACATTGCACTGCTATCAGAATCAGAATCAGAATCAGAAACATTTATTGCTAGAAACTGTGTTACAAGTTTGGTGATAACAATAACTTTCTTATGTTGGTATCAACAATTAGGTACCTTAACAGGCATGCAATATATAAAATTAGGATAAAACAAAGTGACATTAACAATTTACGTAATCTCTATAATGTTTTACAATCAAAATATTCACCTAATGTGTAAAAAACATTTTCTAATAACCATTTCTTTAATTTGTGTTTAAATAAATGGCCAGTTAGAGCTTTGATATTAATGGGCAAATGGTTAAACACTTTAATACCGTTTATAAAAGCACTCTTATAATATACATTATTAGTTACACTTGGCAAGTTAAAATTGTATTTATGAATAGCACGTCGATTACGAACAGATTTAAATGAGTTAAAATAGTCCATATTATTTTTGATAAATATAGAAATTTCCAGTATATAAATATTAGTAAGAGTAAGTAATTTCTTATCTTTGAAAATCTGTCTTAGCGTTTCATCATAATACAGTTTATAAATAATGCGTATGCACCTTTTCTGCAACACGAATGTGGTATTGGAATTAACAGAATTACCCCAAAGTATAATTCCATAAGTTAAAAGAGGATACACATTACCGAAATAAGCAGTCTTGGCAACTTCATGAGAGCAATTTTCAGCTAAGATAGATAAAGCGTAACAGTGACTTGATATCCTTTTATTAATATTCTCTATGTGAGATTTCCAGTTCAAATTAGCGTCTATTGATACTCCAAGAAAACCACTTTCATTAACCTCTTTTATTTCCGAGTTCGATCCATATATTTTTAAGTTCAATGATTCCGATCTGTAGTTTCGAAATTGAATGAATTTGGTCTTCGTGGGATTAACTACTAGATTTATTTTTTAAGCCAATCAACTATATCTTTCAAAGCCATATTTATTTCTTTTTCGAATTTATTTTTATCTTTATTTTCTCCAGAAATGAAAATTGTAGCATCATCCGCAAACATAACACACAAATGATTTATTGCTTTGGGAAGCTCATTTACATACACTAAAAAAAGAAGTGGACCCAAAACACTTCCCTGTGGCACGCCAAGAGTTACTTTACCATATTCAGAAAATAGTTCTTCAACAGTTCTATTATCATTATTAAAAGTTTCAATTACGGTACATTGTTCCCTGTTTTTTAAATAACTTGCAAATAGTTTTAAAGCAATTCCTCGTATTCCATTATTTTCAAGTTGGTTGAGAAGTATATCATGGACTACACAGTCAAAAGCTTTTGACATATCTATAAATAAGCCCACACAAGGTGCTTTTTTGTTGATTGCTTCCCACACCATCATAAGGACCTTAAAAATTGCTGAAATGGTGGATTTTTTCCTTTGAAATCCAAACTGATTAGGATTAAGTAAATTGTAAGATATTAAGAAGTCATACAGCCTGTTATATATCACTTTCTCAAAAATCTTTGAAAATGAGGGGAGCAGAGCAATAAGCCGATAATTACCTACATTTGATTTTGATCCTTTTTTAAATAATGGTTTAATTATCGCCTTTTTTAGTTCATCTGGGAAAATACCCGTCTCTAGCATTAAATTTATGATATAAACAAGAGGTTCAGATATTGAATTAATAGATTTCTTAATGACATACATCGGGATACCGTCAGGGCCACTGCTCTTTTTGGGTTTTAAGTTTTGTACGATTTTAATTAACGTGAAGGTTTATTTTAGATTTCAATTTTCTATTATTAAAACAATATATTGAATTCGTATTCGGTTTGCTTAAAAAATGAAAAAAAAGAAACAAGCCCAGAAATCTTAAATATAAACCCTAAAAAATAGGTGAATAAAGAACCTCCTCTTTTTCTGATGGTTTAAATAAATCAAAACAGTTGGATATTAGACAAATACCTACTCCTTCTGTGTCCGACGTCCCAACTACTATAAAAAGTTGTAAACATAATGATTACACTTTGCGCAAGAGCTTGCGCCCGCCGTAAAGAATACATATACCTACCTACACTAGAAAAACCCGCTAGGTTGGAGTTAGAGTTACGCAGTAAATAATTAATAAGGAGAGCCCGTTGTGCAACTGTGATACAGATGCTAACGATACCATCTTACATCTAATAACAGAATGCCCAATAAACGCCAAGGTGAAACAAGAACTAGAGAACTAGAGAAAAAGATAGATGGTATCGTTAACAAAAATTCGATTCAATTGATAATTGTCAATAAAAAACACAAAAATAGCCTAATAAAATATATGGAGGCTGTTGTAGATATACGAAATAAAAACAAGTGAAAATTGTAGTGTTTGTAATGAATTAGAATTTGATATTTGTAATTGTATTAGTTAATAGTTATGTGTTGTAAAATAGTAAATTATTAACCAAGGGGATAAAGCAGTGTCTTCTGCCGCGGGTGACGATTTAAATCGCGAGCGTAACGAAGGACTCGAGGTTTACTCCCGAGCGTAGCGAGGGTGTTAAAAACTTAAATCACGAGCGAAGCGAGGGATTTAAGACGAGTCCTGAGTGTAGCGAGGGATTTAAGTTCACCCAAGACTAAGACACCTTTATCACCGAGGAAAATACTCTACTTTTCGTACCATTCGCGAAAAAATTAACACAATAATAATATGAGATAAGCCTTTATTAAAAATAATGACAATTAAAAGTAAAAGTTAACATTCGAAACATTGGTCCAATTATTGATAGAGAGAGTTACATTTTTGTTTGGTACATTTATTGCTGATGAGTTGATTTGAGTTGATTTCTCTGTTCTTGCGTCTGAGGAACTTGCGTTTCATTGTAGATAGTATACGTCGGAGATAGTGGTGGTGGTGCATCGTGAGTTACGGACGAAGATAAGATGCCGGCAGTTGATGGTTGTGGCTCTGATGGATTAAGTTTTATATTTTTGTTAATTTGACTGCTTAATATGGTTTTATTCGCCATTGAGCTTTCGATATAACCCTCAGCTCAACTCTATCAGAGCTCCAACCACCGTGTCTTTTTATTGACGTAATATCCGCCCCTGAATCCGCCAAGAAAGTCGCCGAAGTTCTTCTAAAGCAGTGACCGGTGTAGAGTTCAACATCTTTAAGTTTTAAATATTTAGCAATTTCCTTTGGCATATTTATTATTATTTTAAAAATAAATTAAAATAAACTTAACGTTTATGTATTTGAAGAAAACAAAAACGCGGCAAATTCCTAGACTAATATGATGCTTAATAAATAAATGCGTATTCCTTTTTCAAAAAGATGTATAATGCTTTATATACAAACTCAATGGTGTAAACACAGATGTAATATAAATTCAGTATAAATTTCGGTACGTATTCCAAATTTAAATCACATTCTCCACCTAGAGGATGAATGAAATTCAGTACAATTTTCTTTCCCTGTTTTTAACAGATTAAAAATGACTATTGTTATGTTCGCTTTTTGTGGCATAGAATGTCACATTTTTGAGCAAGTGGTACGAAAACGTTCATTATTAATCAATGAGAAGTTGGCAAAATAAATAAAATAAAAAGAAAAAAGAAACTATTTAGTCATCTAAATCTATGAAATTTTAAATTCATGTTGTGTTTCGACGTCGACTTACAATCGTATACAGAACAACGTGTATGCACCATTATATTCAATAAGAATCACTGAACGTAAATTCAAAAAACATTTAAAATACGCAGTACGCGCACGTGGCTGCCCTTCACGGTAGCTCCCACAAACTGCGCTTGTTTGTGGAACACTCGCCGCAGCGCCCGCTTCCCCACGGGTTCCCCTCTCTTGCTCTGCGAAAGTACCTTCGATGTGCAACTGTATGCTTGCTAAACTGTGCTAAAGCTATAGAAGGAAGGTTAAAATAAAAAAAACCTGCAACTATGTTTAGTTCCGTTCTATGGCTAGAAAAAATAGAATAGAATCAGCAAACTTCTGCCAGCGTAATTTTAATACGTAGGTAATTTTAATTTTAATTCTATTGTTGTAACCAATTAATTTAATTTAATTTAATTTACTTTTCTTGTTTTATGTAAAATGTAAAATGTTAAATGTTTCCCACACTCACACCAAATATCTAGCCCCGAGAAAAGCTTCCTTAAGAAACTTGTTAAAATGGTTTACTAGACAACGGATAAACATACTTATTATACTTAAATACATACTTATTATACATAGGAAACACCCAGACCCGAAACAATTTAGAAAAACAGGAATTTCTAAATTGATCCGACCGGGGATCGAACCCGGGACCTCAGAGATGGCGACACCATGAAAACCGGTGTGCAAGCCACTCGACCAAGGAGGTCGTCAAAATTTATTATGATTTATTATGATTATTATTATCATCAAGTATAGAGGTATATTTATATTGTTATTCTTTTATAAATTATATGTAATTTTAGTGCAAATAATAATTTAATTTAATTTGTAATATAGCTTTGTAAATGTAATGAAAATCAATTGTAATTATAATCCCTATTTCTATTTTAATCACTGTTCTGTTCAGCATGTGTGAGTACACAATTGTTTTAGAGCTGCAACATATCGTGTTTGTTTTTTTGTCATTTGCTTTGTGTGTTGTTGTTGTTGTATCTCTGTGTGTACCAAGAAATAAATAAAATAAATAAAAAATAAAAGGTTTGGAGTGCGACAAATGGTTGAAACTTAGTTTTTATTTTTTGTATTGTTATGTCACAGTTTCTGTGGTTATGAGGCCATAATAATTTGGTCAGTGTGAGTTATATCCCAGGCAGCCCAGAAGAAACTTGGTGGGATACAAAAAAGGGTAGTAGCCATATCGGCGCCTGTACAGAAACCGCAGGAACGCTTTCTGGACCTTCTCAAGCATTAGAGCATAAGTACTCTCGTGCGGGTTCCAAATACAAGCGCCTGCTTCAAGCTTACTCCGCACGAGTGCATCGAAGATCATACGCACCACACGATCACCTCGAAAATCACGAGCGTTTCTGAGGACAAACCCCAGGCGTCTAAACGACTCCTTTGCTAACGAAGTGACATGGTCATTTGATAACGAAGTGAAAATTATAACACTGATCTCCTTAATGTTATGTCGGATCCGATGGAATCAGTTAACTTAGTTAATGACTTCTTCAGCAAAATTGGTGAGACATTGGCCAAAGAAATTGCTTATAAACATCCTCACTTACAAAATCATGAGAAAAGTAATAAAAACGGTAATACTTTTGTGTTATTGGAAACCGACCCCCAGGAAGTAAATTCTATACTCATGAATCTCGATTCTAATGCAGCTCCTGGTTGGGATGGTATCCCCACCAAGTTCTTAAAGCAGTGTAGATACTTCGTTGTCCCATTGATCAGCCAATTAGCCAATCTATGCTTCAATACTGGAATATTTCCTTCGTGCTTAAAACGCTCCATAGTTACTCCTGTGCACAAGGGAGTCCATTGATCTTGTAATCGAAGAGGATAGGGTGCCACAATCGTCCGGAAGTCATTACATAGTATTTATTTGCGTTAAATTCCATCTTGTTGATGATACTCCACTCAAATATAGCATCAATGTCATGCTGCAGAGCCTTACAATCTGCTTCAGACTTAATCTCAGAATAGAGCTTTAAGTCATCTGCATATAGCAGGCTCCTTGCGTGAGACGTACATGATGGGAGGTCGTTGATCATCAACAATAATAACAAAGGGCCAAGTATCGACCCTTGACTAACACCAGAACTCGTGTGATAGGGCTTGGACTCGTAATGGCCGATCCTGACTAATTGCTGGCGATCCCGGAGGTATTCCGCGAGAAGCCGGAGAAGACCCGGAGCAAAGCCCATCGCTGCGAGCTTCGCCAGCAAAATATCGTTATTAACCCTATCAAACGCCCTCCGAAAGTCAAAACAGAGCACATACCACCACGCCTGTCGATGCGTTCAGAAATGTACTCCACTATAGTAAGCAGATTAGTGTTAACGGATCTCTTACCTCTAAAGCCATGTTGTTCATTACACAAGTACTTGTTAACCTATGCATATATGTATTTGTGAAGTATGCTTTCAAATACTTTAGCAGGAGAAGACAGGATGGCTATTGGCCGGTACTCCTCCACAACAGATTTATTGGAGCTTTTGGGTATTGGGATAACCCGGGAGAGCTTCCATTGATACATAGATACATTCCAAAGGAGATGTTTAATTTTGTATGGAGAAAATGCCAACACCTTGTACATAATACCAAAATGTAGCTTATGCATGGAATAAGCTTATTCAAAATGATTTTCTTCAAATAAATGAATAGTTTTTACGTAAGAAGTATTTTAAATAACAAATAATGGCAAGTTTCGTGATCGCAGGGGGTAATGGTGGTATTCTGTCAATGTCATGTCATGTCAAGTAGCTGTCATAACAAAAGTACTTACCGTATGAATGAAAATTGTTAATGTTAATAAATTAACTTACTTCTGGCTATTACTTTTATAACTTGTAGGTAGAGTAGAGTTAAACTTAAGCTATTAAGTGCTAGATTTCAGCTTTTTATTACCTACTGCCATGTCGCATAGCTGTGAAAGAATACTACCACCCACTCTCCTTCCTTAGTTAGGCGTCATAAAAGGCGACTAACGGACTAAAGACTGCACATACATCCAACATCATAGAGCGGTGCACGCTGAGAACATGTGCAGTCGCTATTTGGTGAAAAGTGGACTATGGCAGAGGACTGCTTTTGATGTCCTCATTGCCTAGTGTCTGACAATGACAAACCCTTCGGGGATAATAGTCGTGATTATATGTATGTATTACCTACTGCTGCACCTACACATAACAGAACAGCAGCTAACCTCGATTGAACTCTATGTACTTACATCAAATCAAATCTTAATGTACATTAGAGAAAACACACAACATACTCGTCCTATTGTAGTAACATGCAGTGAATAATCAACTACCTAGTAAACACACTTAAGTAGGTAGGGAAGGTAACTGGTAGTGATGAAATAAAACAGTTTTATGAAGTTTTATATTTTTATTTATTTCAATTTGACTTCATTCTCTCGCTCCAGCAACATTTTTAGATGTCATTCACAAGAATGCCATCTAAAAATGTTGCTGGAGCTGTTATATTTTCTTCGTGACGGGCCCATCCCAGAAACTAAATAATTGTCATAACATGAGCGCATGTTCCAACAGTTCTTTTACCACATATGCAACTACAGTAATACCCTTTTATTACATCTTCCCATTCATTACCTTGTGTTGCTAAGAGGATATATGTGTAATATATTTTTTGACTAAAATGGCGAGATTTTATACGTCCTCTTAGCAACACAGTCTCATGTGAGGACAATTCTGGTATGTTAGTAACTTCTAAATCAGTTGATATCTCCACCACGAATGATCCATGTTGTCTCAAATGTTCGCCATAATACGATCTCGCTTGTTTTATTTGGTAGATACCCAGAGCAAATAGTGTGAGATCACTCATGGTCATTCGTGGGAAGATACTTAATTGCTCATTTTCTTCATTTATTCTGTAAAAATGGGCCCGCCGACGGTTAACATTATTTAAGATTATATATTCTGCTAAATAATTAGGCAACAAAATTCTGGTTTTTGCTCTGTCCAAAATTATTTGAGCATCTGGCCGGTTCACAAGCACTTTATGGAAAGCATTTATTATTGCGGCACTAATCCTAAAGTCGTCCATTAGATGCCTTGAAGCCACATTAAAATATTCATTACGTAATAATCTAAAGTCTCGTTTAAATCTGCCATTTACCACTTCAACTACCCATCTACATAATGTCACACATCTTGATTTGTTTGCTATAAGGGTGGATAATTGGTTTTCTCCTTCTTCTAATGTTTCTGGCTTATACACTGCATAATTTAGTGATTCCAGCAGAGGCAGAGCATCACGAAAGCCCCGGTCTAAAATGAAAATATCTTGAGGTCTGAAAAAGTTTCTTAATTCCGCATTTTCATCTTGGAAAAGGGCTTTCGTGATGTCTGCATCTGATGTTGTTGCTGGATATGGCCCCAAAGCATCTATTATATATCCGTCAGTAGCGACAATTAAAAATGGTTTAACCAAGTTTCTATACTTGTGTATACTGTAAGTTTTTTTTTGAAAGAGATAATTAGACGACTTTTGGACGTATATATATGTACCATCACAGATGACAATTGGTTTTCTCTCTGCACTAGGATTTCCGAATAACCCTTCGGGTATCAAAAGATTTCGATTTATAAGGTCACCTCTACTTATGTGGTTAATACCTAAATGTAACGGTACAAAGTCATTTTTTAAAGCTTCTCTAGCTTTTTTTAATAATATTGTCACTAGAGCTTTACTTATTTGAAACAGAGAAGCTATTCTGTCGTGTGACTCCCCTGTTCGAGACTTAATTAGGTAAAGCCCTAGTGCCAAATGTGGACGCTTACATGATTCTTGTAAACTAGGTATTTGTCTTAATATTGATTCATAATTGGATTTCGTGACTCCAGTCCAAAAATGAAAAATATTGTCGTGAACCAATCTATAATTTTTAAAGTTAATTGGTATTCCACTGGCATCCTCTGCCTCTGTGGATAGTCTCAGTAAAGATTGCACTTCATTTTTAGTAAAGGAGTCACTTAATTTGAATTGGTCTAAAATGTCCCAGTCATATACTGTGCTATGCATTTGACAGATCTTTGCATCTTCTGTTACAAACACTTTTTTCGATTGGAGGATTCTCTTCTTTAAACATAGAGGCACATTCAATCGTTCTGGTTCTGTGCAACCTGGTACAAAGCAGTGTGCACTTGAATGTGTCGTATGAGTGAACTCATCTAATTGCATAGTTGTTTCTGGTACTGCGATAATATTGGGGTTCTCTCGTAACTCCTGGACCATTCTCCAGCACCCCATACAAACTAATGCATCCGCTGGAATCTGAAAACACAAAATTATTACCATATCTATCTATACTATTATAAAACACTGAAGATATTTTCGAAAAACTAATAGGGATCGACTATTTAGTGGATTCTGAGCTAAAAACGATATTTTTGTCACCCGTATATTAGAACGAAGATATGGCCCATAGTGTAACAAGGCAATTATATAAAAAGAATTTTGATAAATGAAACTACTTACTTCTCTTGAAAACATTCTTTCTGAGATTATATTTCTCTCAGGACCATCTCCCAGAATATGTGTCCGTCTGTGAAGCAAAGATGATCTGCACCACACGCAAACATTTCTATTATACGTGATTGCTTCATCCTCGCTCCTATCAACAATTCCTTCCTCTATTTGCCTCACAGCATTGTTTGCAGCTTGTCTGCGAATATTTCGCTGAGCAGCAACCCAACAAGCATAGCAAACACGTCCATTATTAGGTATCTGTTAACAAAGAAATCATAAAATGTAAAGTAATTTTTTTAAATTAGATCACTCACTTGTATTTCTTGATAATAAAACTATGAAAAGATACCTGTCTTGGACTAATTCTTCTCGCGATTTCATTTCTTTCGGGACCTTCTGACAATGCATGTGATCTTCTCTGAATTAAAGACCTTCTGCACCATACACAGGCATTTGAGTCCTGTGATGCCAAAATTCTAGGAGGCCTGGGATTTGGACCCTCATTTTGACTAACGAGGCCACTAAAGTAGACCCAGCATGCATAACATACTAATCCTCCTTCAGGAATCTACAAAAAAGATTGTAATTCAAATCAGTAATTCATAAAAAAATCTTCACTTTAATTATTACTTCAACATGAATTTGTATTATGTATTAAAAGTTAATCAATACCTGTCTAGGATAAATTCTAGCAGCAATAAGTTCTCTCTGAGGTCCTTCTGAGATAGAACGTGTTCGTCTTTGAAACAATGCTGATCTGCACCAAACGCAAACATGTTCTCGGTGGCTAGAAGCTTCATTTTCAGTTGATGACATTCCTACTTCTAGTATTGCGAAACATGGATGACAAACTATGCCATCAGTGTCAACCTAAAATACAAAAGTTTGTTTTAAACTAATATAAAATAAAAAAATTAAATAAAAATAATAAATATTATTATTAATATTATATATTATTATTAATTAGTAAATATTTGAGATCAATTCCATTACTGTCATAGATAATTGAGTTGGTTCGGAATCTATTTCCTATATTTATTTTGTCTTCTTGTGAAGAATGTGTTAGGTTCTAATTATTAGGAAAATAAAAATGTAACAAAAATAGTTTTACATAAATACTACATGCAATAACAACTAACCTCATGTCCAACATGTTGTTCCAAGATCATTAGTAATTCTATCCCCAGATTAGATGCGAGATAATGGTTTTCCGAACACACATCTATCTGTCCATCACACATCACACAAAAAGAAGACATTGTTTGTTGGCTGAAATAGATATTTTATTTAGTTTATTGTATTTTACTTTGATTATAGTTATTTCAATAGAGCACTGTAAATATTTGAGATCAATTCCATTACTGTCATAGATAATTGAGTTGGTTCGGAATCTATTTCCTCGAAAAGAAGTGTTTAAAGCATTTTATTAATTCTCTGGTAAATGCCTAATTAAAATTCGAAAAACTCACCTGAAAACAACGAATGTAGTAGCAACAATGCAATGGTATCAACAGTAGCAGGGTCAAATGCAAATCGAAGTCCGGGATAGCAGGCAGAAGTCAACAAGTGAGGCAGCAAACGGAAGTCCAAGATAGCAGGCAGAAGTCAACAAGTGAGGCAGTAAACGGTAGCAGGTAATCGGTCCAAATCAGAATTTAAAAACAGCACAGCACAAAAACACAACGACTCAGAATCCACGTAAAAACGGAATGAAAACAAAACACCGGTTTTTTTAAAATCATGGTGACAGTTGCACTTTTAATTACGTTCTTTACAGCTTTGGACACTTGTGTTTAATCTCAGAAAGACATCTCAAGTTGCCAGGTTATTAAAAATTATGTTTCATTTTTTTATTCTTACGCAAAAATGGTAAAGCATATCGGAATATTAAATATATCAACTAAATACATGTATTTTATACTATTTTTTGAGTAGGTGTACATGGTCCTGGCAAAAAATTAAACATCTCCTTTGAGTCCGAGGTTAAATATGTGGCAGAGCGGACCGCACAACACCTTTTTAGCATCCCTGATTACAGCAGGCGGAATTTGATCAGGACCCGCAGAACTATGTGGCTTTAATCTATTAATTGCCAAAATAACGTCAGCAGGAGTGAGTTCTAAGATATTGATGTCACGGCTATTAGCAACTCCATCAAATGATATCGAATCTGTGATCAATTGGAGCACCTCAGGCAGAAAGACACTCGCAAAGTAGTTGGAAAAAGCCTCAGCGGCGTCAGGTCCCGAAAAAAAGGAATTTTAGGCTCAAACCCTCCTTTTGACCTTAGGCTAGAGACGTGCTGCCAAAACCTTCGCGGGTTCCGCCCGATGCCATCCTCAATTGATTTCGTATAGGCATCATATGCAGTCGATATACGAATTTTCAATTCGGCCCTAAATTTGGAAAACTCTATGTAAACTTCTGCAGATTTAGTATGTTTCCAGGCCACGTGGAGCTGCAACTTACGCATTGTTACTGTTGGTATGATATCCTGAAATTGCATAATTTCTTTATTTTTATGTAGGTACGACATGTCTTCGTGTTAAATTTCTGAAGAGTTTCTTGAATCTGCAGACCTGTGCTATGTTTTCCTTTACATGCACATTAGCACTTCCTGTAATACTGTAAAATCAAGTTTTGACGGTTCACCGTTTAAGTTAGGTTTCTTTGCAATTAATTGCTAACATGAATTGAATGAATTAATACATATTATACCATTTCATCAGATCCATCCGTAATTAATAATGTAGGAACCGAATTTTATCTAAGTCGCGTTCATTTCACATTTCCCTTACATACAAATGAATCCATAGTAAAATGCTTAGAACAAATGTGATTAAATGCCTTTTTGAAGTCTAATACGATTTATCCACTTTTATTTTTCCATTCGTTTTTGGTATGGACATTAGTGCATGGTCTTCAGGAAATCTGTAAAATAAAAGTATCGATTTAGAAAAGTATGCACATTGTTTACGTCACTTACATGATATAGATAATCCGATGCCATTTCTGAATTATTGTTAAATCTGCTATAAAAATTAAATTAATGGCTGGTTTTCGCTACAAAATGGTTCTACCAAATTTTATTTGTATTTTTATTCGCTAATCAGACCACATTCGACAAATAATATAGCAAAAAATACCAATTGAAAGTCAATAGTCCATGACTATTTTCTTTTTGAGAATAATAGAACTTGTAGCTCTTATCTACAAAATAAATAGTGCCACATAGACCACACATTCGCTATTTCTAGTAGGTAATCCAAACCATACGTGCAATCTAGACAGAAATACTATTAAAATCTGAAATAATTATGAGATACCTACTAAGACAATGTTATTGACATTTCTTTAACGCGGTGTGGGCCAATGTCCCATCTGGTTTGAGCATGGGAGGAAGTAAAGGACGGCAGAAGTTGGTTTCGATCGATTTGGACAGGGAAGGGCAAGCAGTTTTGCTTGTTACCTTGTGGGTAGGATACCAACTTGGTCCCAATACGACCAACATGATTGACACGGGCCTTCCTTAACACCCTTTTGCAAAGCTTGGCGGCAGAGTTAAAGGGTCTTTCGTTCTTTACGTGAATACTGCCGTCCCTGCTTTTGCAACCTCGAGCCTGGGCCCAGGCGTGGTACGCTGCCTCCTTCCGCGCTTCAGCGTGAATGCAGTCAGCATTGAACCATGGACGGGCCCTAATGCCTATGGGGACGTAAAAAATGGGATAAAATATTCAGTCTGTCTGGGTCAGTTGTCAGCAGAAGGTCTAGGCAATTGGGTGTGTGGCCATCAACATCAGGTATGCGGGTTGCTTGGTTCACCAGCTGGGAGAGATTTTGCGATAACGCAAACTTGCGTGCCTCTCTTCCAGCATGGTCCATTTTCTGGAACAGGAATAGCCAATCGCTATAGCGGGCGTTGAAGTCTCCCAGAAATACAAGCTCCGCAGTTGGATACCTTCGTTGGGCCAGATCAGCTGCCTCTGTGAGGTGGTTAAACAACCGAGTCGTCTCCTGATATCCGCTGTGCGACCGATAGACACCGACATAGAGAGTTTTCTCTATGCCGGTGTCTACCAGCAACCATAGTGCGGATAAACCTAAAACCTCGTAGCTGGTGAGTCGTCGACAGCACACGTTATCGCGGACATACGCACAGACCCCGGCTTGCTTCTTGAACTTATGCTCAAGCGAGTAGCCGGGATACTTAAGGTTGGCTACGTCAAACGGTTTCGCTATCTTCGTCTCAGTAAGAAAGAGTAAGTGTGACTTTTCAGTCTCGAGATGTCCTCGGATGTTAGTGAGGTGCACTTTGATTGGGAGGAAGTGCAGCCGTTGTTCACACTTAAAAACACTTTTTAAAATTTTCTGCTTCATATTGAGGTGAGGAGGTTTTGCTGGGGTTTCAAAAGCCAGCGAGGCGCAGTTTGGTTACCTAAAACGGCACTCGTAATCTTTAATGTACTAATGAAAAAACTCATGTGGAGGCCGCGGGGACGCCCGTGCTTCCCTGGAAGTTGCCAACGGGTCCTCCCTTCCAGACGCTGACTGATACGGTGGAGCCATTCCAGGATTTTTCGCGAGCCCCCTACTGCCTGCGGTCGGCCAACGGCTAAAACCGTGCCACGGATCCCGCTACCCTCCACGATGAGCTTTTCTTCATCTTTCATCTTTTCCAATTTTTTCAATGAATATTGATCCTCATTACCAAACGATAAAGCTCAAAATTGATTGTAGGAATTTGACAGTTTTGGGTAGGTTAATCTGCCGCCGTGTGTACATTAAACTTTATAATAAGTTAGTCAACTGTTACTCGTAAACTTGTAAAGCCTACTTAGCTGTGATAGTTTTACTTTTAACTTCGTCATATATACAACTACCGTGAATTTTTTCACGTATTCAAAAACAACCATTTGGCTGGCAGGGGGTGGGGGGAAACTTGACTCTAACAAAATTTTGCACTTTCAAGCTTAATAGTTCACAAACGGATGCCTCAATCAAAAAACTGTTTCCACAAACCCGCAATATTTTTAAAATTGCTATCCAACGACACCCCACACTATGGGGTAGACAAGAAAAAATATGACATCCCCACTTCACATGTAGGGGACTAACCTAAAAAACATATTTTTCTAAATTTTACTACACCACTTTGTCGGCGTGATTAATATGTATATCCATGCCAAATTACAGCTTTCTAGTACTAAGAGTCTATGAGCCAGGCTCTAGGCTGGGGTCGGACAGACAGACAGACGGACATGGCGAAACTATAAGGGTTTCTTGTTGACTACGAAACCCTAAAAAGGGACTCCAAATCGCTACCAAGCAAGAGAGTGCCCAGGACGCTGGCGGCGTTGCCTCTTTGGATGACCAAACTTAGGCGTTGGCCAAAATACGCGCCAGCTCGAGGGCACCAGTGGTCTCTAAGAGGCAAGCGGAAATTTCTTGAAAAAGTTTTCAAGCTGCCGATGCCCCATGACGCAAATATGTGCCCAAGGCTTACAGAACTATATTTGCGCCGTTTGAGGTCCTCAGCCGCTGAAGCTGCCGCGCCAGTACTAACCGAGGTTGCCCTAATGTGGGATGGAGCCAGGGTGTCCACGCACGTCGCATCCCACACCAGGGATCGACCCTGCGACCAGGCAACGAGCGTCATTCCGTAGGGCCTCTTTCCATCGTCACGAGCCATTGGTTCCAATACAGCTGGCACATTTTTTTTATTTTTTAAGTTAAGAAACTATTAAAAATGCAAATGGATAGACAGCATAGATGATAGCCCTTTGCTTTCTTTAGATGAGACAGGAAAAAAAGATTAACTGGCAGATGGATGGCAGTGTTGCTATATTAACGAGTTTATTGTTTGGCAAAAGTCAATGGTGTCTAATTTAATAATAAAAATAATGGAAAACTTCCACAAGTATCACTGGACAACCCGCTAAGTTAAAAAACGATAAATAATTTTAATTATATTCCTTTCTCGTCTGATAGTAGTGACCAACTGACAAGTTGACAACATAAAAATAAATATGGTGAAGTTGCGCAACATGGCGAATTTGCCTCAGCTGCTGTAAAAATAAATTCAATGATTTTTGTGATTGTGACACGCTCTAGTTCACTAAAGAGTTAGATTGCTCAATAACTATACAGTTACTTTAGTTTGATTACCTGATTATCATTAGGACGCGCGATGAGATATTCAATCAATGCCTTCGTTTGAATCAATCAAATACAAGTATTTTCCGGCAAAATTTATAAGTTTTTCTTGAGGAATCTGCTTAAAGAAATTTATCAAGCTGGAGCGGTTACCGGAGTACCTGCGAGACACCGTCGACTGGTTCATGGGGTGAGTGCTTTACCATGTATTGTATTTAATAGTAGATAACCAAATTACTAATAAGCATAAACACACTGCTTGATTTATATTTTCAAAACTTTTAAGAAGTGATTTTAAAATTACCTTGACCGTGGCATTAAAAATTTAACTAAGTTTTTATGAAACAAAGTTAACATTCTGACAAAAAGTACCTAGGTAATCCTAATGAAAACAATCATCATTAAAATTCATAAACTTTAAAAATCAGAACACAATAAAAATATTTTTTATGGGTAATGTAATAAAATTAATAGCAGTACCTTAAATTTAAAATTAAAAAAGTTCTAAATTCTAAATAATTTAGTCAGTTTTGGCTACAAATTAGCTCTTATGAATGTCACTATGCCATTGGTTAGTAAGTCTACACAGGGCGGGAGACCATGTACTAAGAAGAATCGGCAGGAAACTTAGCAAAGGGCATTTCTTTTCTTTCTTACAGTTTCATAATATTGAAAAAAGCCTTAACATAGAACAAAACTTTATTGTACATAATAACCAAATATATTTAAACCTAATATTGGTGTACATCATAAGAAGGATGGAACATTCTCATGTACTTAAAGTGTTCTAATGTGGATGTAAACGGGAAGCCTTTCCATAATTTTAGCACAGCGGCAGCGTAAAGACTTACAGCAGGAAAACGCCTTTGAAGTCTCGGGTAATGCGGCTGTTATTTTGACATTTGACATTTCCACTGGGTTTTCATATTTTTAGTCTCTCATTATTTAGTGTTTTATTTTTTATTTATATGTATGTAAGGACTGATTAACATATTTTCAAATTTTTGCACCTTTTCAAAATCTTTTTTTATTGTGAACAGAGTACTGTTTTCTTTAGTAACTTCTTTCCGTCCTTTAAAACGCAAACTCTTAAACTTGCAGTACTAAAAAAAAAGGAAGCTTTGATTTTGTTTTATGTAGGTTTGTCCATGAACTTATTTAGTGATATTTGTATGATTTTTATCATTTGATAAATAACTAAAATTTCTGTGTTGCTTGAAGCAGATGTTTCCAACCAATGAATTTAAAAATTTCGTAGAGTTCTACAAGTCCTGGTTCTTTTAACAGATGGTTCTAGTTCATTCTACTAATTAAATACAATTTTCATCAGCTCCAAGGCCACCCCCGACCTGACAAGGCAACTGCCTTGTCAGGCTTCCATGGATAAAGTGGTTTATTCACCTGTTAATTAGACCGGATGATTATGTTTCCCAAGCTGGGTGTATGGCAGCTTGGGATCGCTACCGCTCACCTCTTACTCCGCAACCCCGCATGATTGCTCTGTCTAGACTTAGCCGTTGAACGACTGTAAAGCGCTGCACACACAGTGCAGACGTGGCGCGGACAAAATGTCTCTTCCGCGTCCCTTTCACACAAAATGTATAGGAGCGTCGCAACGCAAAACATATAAAAAAGACAGGGCGGGTGCACGACGCTTACTCGTCTGCGCCCTATTGTAAAACATACAGAAAGGACAACAGGGCACGGGCGCGAGCGGATGAGGGAGGGGAGCGGGCGGGACTCGCGCGTCGCTGTCACACACTAGGGTTGCCAGCCGTACTTTAATATAAAGTATTGTATGTTATTTCGGGTAATTGTACTCTTATACTTTAAGAGAACAATAAAGTACGCGAAAATACTTTATTTCACATATTTTATTTCTCTGGGATTTTTTTTACGTCAACTTGTGTATTGGGCTAGTATTGGGCTTAGTTTCCTTAGCCTTTCCCGAAAGGGATAAACTCAAAAAACAACAATAAACGTCAACTTTAAATTTGTTGATGAATGCCGCCGATTGTTGGAAAAATTTTAATATAGGTATTTAAATAAATTGTTTGATTTTAACCCAACTACTTGGCTCAACCAAAGCCAATTTCTGAATTTAAGCACGAAAATTGAATTTAAACATCGAGAGCATATTGGATCCTTTAAATTAAATGTAGTCTAAATCTAAGTCTAAATTAAATATTAATGTCAACAATTTATATTCAGAAATAATTATAGTTATTGAAATTATTTCAAAATTAAGCAACAAACAAGTGTTTAAATCTAACAATACTCCTGAAAAATGGCAAATGCTTTTTAAAAACTCGGATACAAATTTAAAAAATACATTTAAAATTATTTCCTTTTTACTTTTTATACCTGCAGCTTCCGCTTTTACGGAAAGATTTTTTTTCCGTAATTAATAAAAACGCATTGTTAATTTTTTTTTATACCTAGCACGGCAAATGACTCCATACCACCTGATGTTAAGTGGAAATGGAGTCCACACGCGAAGACAACTGGTGCAGCGTGAAAACAACGCAGCATCAGTCAACCTCACTCTGCCGGCCCACAAGGTGCTTCTTCACGCACGTGTGCTGGTAGACTATTCTATCTTTTGGAGGTGCGACAAAGAAACGAGTCACCAAATTTCTTTGTGCGCGATAGGATGTCTGTGACAGTGAAGCGATGACTCCGGAGAGCAGCACGTGTACTCCTATGGAGGAAGGGAGAAGGTGGCATAAGGTCAAACAGTTCTTCAGAGCACTCGCCGTGGTATAAGCGATAGAAAATGCTGAGTGACGCTACATCTCTACGCAATTGCAGGGGTCGAGAGTATTGTCAGTGACCTCTGCATTGCCGATAATGCTTACAGCGCGACGCTGCAATCTGTCTAAGGCATCGAGAAGGTACTTTGCGGAACCGTCCCAGATGTGCGAGCAATACTCCACGCAAGACCGTACCTGAGTCTTGTGCAAAAGACACAACTGGTCAGGCGTAAAGAATCGCCGCACTCTGTTCAGGACACTGAGTTTTCGTGAGGCTGTTTTGATCACGGCTTCGATGTAGTCCTTTTGATTCAGATCACAGCGAATCGTCATACCGAGCATGTTGATATTGCTCTGCAGACTTAGAGATGTGCCCTGAAGAGTTGGAAGGGGAAGGAATGGTGACTTTTAATTTATCTATTTTAATATGGATCTAAATTGCTCAGATTTCTATAATCATTTTTAAATAATAAGACTTTGTTAACCAAAGCTAAGACTAAAAACAAATACACATGGAAAAATAAATAATTACTTACTAAAAATAAATGTATTTTTTTTCTTGAATCCCAATAGTACTATATTTTTTGCAATGTTTTGAGAAAAGTATTATTGTACCTTCAAAAAAGGTACGCCCTACGCGGCGCCCAGCGTCACGTCCGTCCGTGCCTCATCTTTTCTAGTTTTTAAAAAGTCGCGACGGCGGCGGCGCCTCGTCTGCGCCCTGTCTGCGTCCCGCCGGCGGGCGTCTTACGTCTGTTCTGTCTGTGTGTCCCGCGCCTAAGGAAGAGGTTAGATAGACTGTGTTTTAAAATGAGACAGCCTTACAGTTACTTCATTGTCTTGCATCATTTATGTTTTAAAACATGACTTTTATAATATCGAAATTCTGAGTCTGAGAATGGTGGGCTTCAAAATTCAAAATTCAAAATCACTTATTCAGTTTAGGCTACAAAATAGCACTTATGAATGTCACTTTGCCATCAGTTTGTAAGTCTACACGTGGATGTCGAAACCACTCGATCTTGCATACCATCCTTGAGCCTATTAACTCGGCGTCATGGGGGTTGGGTCTGTGAGACCCGTCACATTTATATCGCTTCTAGTTCGCTTACTATGCGTGCGAAGTTGCCGTTCTTCTCAATAGCTGTTGAGTTGTTCTATGCATCGCAGGTAACACGTTAGTCGTGCGCCAGCCGCAGTGGGAGTTACACGTTCACACAATTGAATAAGGTATGTGAGACCCATCCCCGCAGTTAGTGTAACAATTTCGCGCCTTTTTGTTTGGATGTTATTTTATTTATCATCCGTGTATTTATCATTTTATATTTGTTTTTTTTTTGTTGTTGTTAGTTGCCGATATATAGTTCAATGTATTTTTATCGTGTTTTTTGTAGGTACTTGGTAAAAAATGGATCGAGAAGAAACAGAACGACAGCGTATTCTTTCGATTTTACAAGAGTCTGACTCTGATTCTGCGTTGTCAGACCAGGAGATGTGTGATGAAGAAGATCACTTGAGTGAGCGTAGTAATCCTGGTGAGAGAGCAAGATATCTCTATTTCTGAGTCTAATGATGACCGTGAGTGTTCTTCGGTGTTTTTATCGTGGCAAAGATAGACGGTACAATGTGGTATAAGACGCCTTTTCGACAAAATTTCAGAACCAGAGCTGAAAACATAATCTATCAATTGCCAATAAATTTTTTGTCGTTGTTTTTTTAAAGCTCTAGTAAATATGATTAAAACATAATATAATACGATATTTGTGTTTTATTTATTTACATAAATACCTAAAAAACTAAACACGAATAAAATATTAACCTTATTATTTATAAAATATTGGATAATTTATTATCTAATGAACGGGTTTGTGAGACCCACCCCAACGTCCGTGTAACACTTTTCCACCCCCATGACCCCGGGTTAAGTTAATTTGAGTGTTTATAGTGTTAAGTTTGATTTAATGTTAGAGATGTAACATCCACACGGCCAATATTTTGACAATCGCGAATGGTTAGGCACAATATATTTTACCATTACTTATTTTATTTATTTATTAAACTTTACACTACCATTACAGGTTTTCTTAACCTAATGCGATAGCGTGGCCATCCTTAAAAACTAGTTACTACATATCTATCTCAACTTATAAAATAAACGCATATTATAATACTTATTACCTAACATAACTTATTTTATTATCGCCGCCCGCTGCTGCTGGCCGTGCGCCGCGCCAGGACCAATCTGTTAGCGCAGACACCGCTTGTCCGCGCAATACGAGCCGTAAACAGCGTTCATGAGTCATGAATGGTGTCTGCGCTAACAGATTGGTCCTGGCGCGGGGCACGGCCAGCAGCAGCGGGCGGCGCCGCCTCCACACGTTATGGTCGGGCACGCTCAGCTGAAAGTGGCCCAGCAGCTCCGGGTGGTGCTCCAACCCTCGCAGCAGCTTCACCGCATACATTGTGAGTGCACGCAACGTCTCGCCGCACCTCAACTTATTGTACGCCACCATACAAAGTACAAATAAGGTAGGGTACATCATTGGGTAAAATGGGTACACCCCATAAAGTTTGAAATAAAAGTGTCTTGTGAACTAGTTTCGACCACGTTCCAACATGACACTGTATTTCGCCTCATGCGGAGCCCATATGGCGGCGTTGTGTTCCAGGTGGCTATGGACCAACGCATCATACAACACTCTGAGCGTCGTGATGTTTTTAAACTCTTGTGATTGTCTTAGTACAAAACCTAAATTTGTGTAAAGTAAACAGCCTATAACTGTCCCACTGCTGGGCAAAGGCCTCCATCATTGAAATCAAGTCATCGCTACAATTGATGGGTAATGGCTTAATCACCACGCTTGCCAAATGCGGGTTGGTGATCACAAACCCGGGCTATGTTGAAACGCCGGGGTGTTTAGTCCACCCCAGGTTCAGGTAGAAAAATAAAAGAGTAAAAACTTTACAAGAGTTTATTCCCAGGGGTGGGTAACGTCGGTCGCATACAATTCAGTGGTGTCGCTCAGATTAGAGAAGAAGACTTAGCTTCTAGGGGCTTAAGTCTCGTGTGCGCAGTTCGGCTCCTAGGTCATCCTAGACCCGGGCCGTAGACTGCGCCAGTAGATACCGGGAACCAATGCTGGACCGCAGTAGTAGCTGCCTCCGGAGGTGCAGGCGGGTAGGCGCGTACAGAGAGCTACCCCCGGAGTCGCCGGCGGTTATAACCAGACCAGGGTTCTGTACCCGGTAGAGGGAACCCTGTAAACAGAAAAGGAAATGAACAGATGTTCAATAAGTCCGGCCGCTATGCGGTCCGGAAAAAAGGTACAAGCTGCTACAATTGAACCGGCCACCTATTGACCACTAACGGTTAAGCAATTGCAACACAAAAAGAACTACATTAGGTTTAGAGAATCTAATGAAAGTCATTTAGAAGGGAGACAACATCTGTGGTTAAATAAACCTTAATTGACTAATAAAAACTCCCAAAGAAATAACATTTACTAATGAATGTTAATTATTATATTTATGAAGGTAGGTACCGACACCATAGTAAACAGTTACTCGGACAAATGAAATTTAATGAAAACTAAGAACCGTTAGGGATTCCTACATAATAAAAGTAAATGTACAATAACAATAAACTACATTTCTCAACCATTGTAGGTCACAAATAATAACTTTAACAGTAAAACAGAGTTAGGCAAATCCAGCAAATCTAAGCGAAAACACTTTGATGAAAGAACACTTACCCGTAGGTTGGGGTAGTCAAATATGAAAATTCACAATTACAATAATCAAAAATCTAAGAACCGACTAAGAGCTGCGGTGGTGAACAAAAGAGAGCGTTAACCTCTTTTTCACCCTTTTATATTACTTTTCAAAATCCACCAGTCGTATGTTCTAGAACTTCCCCGAAAATAAAAAAATGTTCCATAGAGCAGACGATTTACAAAAAGAAACATAGACACGATTGAACAAACAGCCTAAGGTTTCACTCTACCACAAATACATTTTGAGTAAATGTATTTGTAAATAATACAAGAGAATCACCGCGTATATGTATGTGCTTTCCTAGCAAATAATTTATTTAATTATATAATTGATAATCCCTATATTAAAATTTATCAAAGCAACCTTTGTAAAGAAATTGCTGAACGAAACGTAGACGTTCGGTTCCCGAACGGAATAGCTGTCAAAACGGAACTGTCACCTAGTTGTTTGTTTACAATCATGAGTTAAGGTTATTGTTCATATTTATTTATTGTATTTCATAGTAAATAGTTTAATAAAATGTAGTTCTATTAAATAATTGTTATAAAATTAATGGCAACGGTAAGTACTATGGATTTTAGCAAAACACACGCCGTTTCCAAAGGTAAAATCGGCGAAAGTGTTACAATGTATCGAAAAATCCGAAATACATTTTGTCCGACCTGGGATTTGAACCCGGGACCTTCGGGTATCGGACCGAGCACTCTGCCACTCGGCCACCGAGGCGTTTGTGTAAGTGTAAGCCCTCTTACATATCTGGACAACGTGGCCACGAAAATTTAAGTCCGGCGTAATACACACCCCTAAATATCGGATCTTAGATACACCTTGTATTGGAGTAGCTTCTATTTCATATCCGCAAAGCACTGCGGTCCTGGGAGCGAGTGATCGTCATCACTCATCAGTATCACCGACAATTTGGAGACATTAAATTGAAGATTGTTATCGCGGCTCCACTTCACCACTCGGTTTATGTCCTCTTGCAAATGACAACAATCCGCCTTATCCTTAACCCCCAGCAGCAGTTTGAGGTCATCTGCAAACAACAAACATGAAGCGTGTTTAACGACCTCCGGCAGGTCGTTTATCATGATGATAAATTCCAAAGGCCCCAATTACTCCCTTGACTTACGTGCAATACTTTATAATAAAGTACGGGTGGCAACCCTATTGTGTGACGCGCGAGTCCCGCCCGCTCCCCTCCCTCGTCCGCTCGCGACCGTGCCACAGTATTACCACAGTAAACTGTGGTATTACTATTTTATACAGTAGGGCATCAATCGCCTTTGATATGGGGCGATGCCGCCGCTCGCGTTTGTTCGCCGATATGCAAGGGTTTTCACAAAATACAAAATCAAATAATTGTTAAATTCTTATAAAATAATCATTTATTAACAAGAATAAACTATATACCTACATATTTACAAATGTTGCACTGCTAAATATTTAACGTGAAGGTTTATTTTTAGATTTCAATTTTCTATTATTAAATTTACAATAATAATGAATTCGCATCCGGATTGCTTAAAAAATGACAAAAAAAAACAAGCCCAGAAATCTTAAAATAAACCCTAAAAAATTGGTGAATATAGAACCTCCTCTGTATCTATTAGTTAATAGCTATGTGTTGTAAAAACGTTCATTATTAATTAATGAGAAGTTTGCAAAATAAATAAAAAAAAAACTATTTAGTCATCTGTTGTTGGAGCACAAGGATTCGGTTATTTATTTTGTAGTTGGAGTATCCTGCACTTCACCAACAATAAATGTTTTACCATCCATGTACCGTAGCAAAGCTAGTATACATTCCAACAAAGACAAAGTAAAAGTTAATATAAAATTATAGGAAAAACTTACATTGCGTCACGGGGAAGTAATATATAAAATTTTAAATTCTTGTTGTGTTTCGACGTCGACTTACAACCGTATAGGAAGAATGTGTATGCACCATTATATTCGATAGGAATCACTGAACGTAAATTCAAAAAAACGTTTAAAACTCGCAGTACGCGCACGTGGCTGCTCTTCACGGTAGCTCCCACAAACTGCGCTTGTTTGTGGGACACAACTGGCTGCAGCGCCCGCTTCCCCGCGAAAGTACTTTCGATGCCCAAATGTATGCTTTTAAAACTGTGACCGTGCCCTGTCCTTTCTGTATGTTTTACAATAGGGCGCAGACGAGTAAGAGTCGTGCCCCCGCCCTGTCTTTTCTATATGTTTTGCGTTGCGACGCTTCTATACATTTTGTATGAAAGGGACGCGGAAGAGACATTTGTCTGCGCCCCGTCTGAGTGTTTTCTGTGTGTCCAGCGCTTTAGGCATTTCCTTGGAGACTTATTGACCATCTTAGAACCACGAGTTGTGGTTTTTTTGGTTAATTTCTCTTAAAACTGCGGGCGTTTACAAGGCACTTGACATATATATGTATACAGGATGAAATTTTGTAATGCCACCTGTAGGGAAAGTACTCTTAATAATGTAGATAAAAAATTTTACTCAAAGAAAACATTCCTTTATTTTTGAAAAGAAAGAGCTTGCCACACCTGGGAATCGAGCCGACTAAAATCTGTAAAAATTACACCCTGTACTTTTATTGCATCGATCGTTAGGGTCAATTATAAGGATTTTCATCCTTATAATTGACCCTAACGATACGATCTCTAACAGACTTGATCAAGTAAATGAAAGGAAACCATGAAATGTTAAATTATTTTGATTATTTGCAAAAAATGGTAACCTAACCACCTAATTGGTTGCTCGAAATGGGCTCCATTTTCTTGGATAATTTGTGTATCCATTCAATTCACATCAATTCTTCTAACGAATTCATTTCTAGTAACGTAGTTGGGGATGACAAAGCCTTGGTGAATAGGATTTTTTGTACAAAAGCTAGCCCTATCGTCTAAGTAAGAAGCAGCAACATTTTTATTTATTTATTTCTAGGACGATTTTTATCTAACTAACCTTTTGTAAGTGCTCTGTTTCTGCAAATAAGGTACTATTTTTACTTGTTTAATTGTACTTCAAGCCTTGTGTAGTGGATGTTGGTTTGAAACTTGGTTAGGGCCAAGGGTCAAGGGCCTGCTCACACATGTCTGTTGGATGAACACGCTTTAATTATTTGAAGTCTTTTATTTCCTTTTTTATCGGTTGTTGTTGGTTAGCAACCAACTAGGTTTATTTATCATAACTAGAAAAAATAAAATAAAATTTTAAACTGTTTTAATAGAGAAAATAACGGACGTGACATTAAAAAGCACTGGCGGATTTTGCAACAAAAACTAGCTTAACAAAATAAGAATATCGCTAATTTTATTGACAAAAAAATAATTTTATAAATATTTGGACACACGTAATTATGCTGAGTTAAGAATAATGTTACTTACGTATTAAATAATTGACATAATGTGAGGCTATGTGGCTTTGGCAAAAAATACAATTAATCACAGCCATCGATGATCACAGCACACTTATTATGGTACTAGCGGCTCACCCGCGTGGTTCCCGTTTCCGTGGGTATATAGAGATAAAAAGTATCGTATGTTTTAATCTAGGTTATAAACTATCTGTATATATATTTCATCCAAATCCATCCATCCGTTGCAGCGTGAAGAAGCAACAAATATACACACAAACTTTCGCATTTATAATATTAGTGTGATTATGTTTTATCAAATACGGTGAGAAATAGTATAATACGAGCACCAGCAGCACAAGCAGTATTGGGCGCGCAAACGGATGACTGACGGAGGATACACTTTGTTGATAAATAAACTGGGCTGCACGTGACTGGTAGTAGTAGGGCTATCAATCATAGTGCATCGAGCTTGCCAAGCGCGGGCCGGAGGCGGAGGAAGCCGCTTCAGGTGCGCGCTGATAAGCCGTGATGTCACCGTGCGGCGTCGGCGGCGGCGTCCTCTCGCGCGCTTGCTCGGCTCAGTCGACCGCGGCGCGCAAACGTGAGCGCAGTTTTTTGCAACAGCCTCCCGCGCCACGATTACAGAGCGGTACCGTCGACGCTCCGTCGCGTAAGTTCCGTCGCGCAGTCACGACGAACCTATAGGCGCAAGTGGCTAACGTGCAGTGTCGTGGATGGTTGTGAAGGCTTGGATCCGGAGGATGAGCGAAGGCGCCGGCTCGGGGCCCGGCGGCTCGGAGGAGAGCCCGGGCCGCCGCTGGCCCGTCGGCATCCTGCGGCGCAGCGGCGCGCGCGCAGCCCGCCGCGTGCTGCACGTCAAGTACCGCAGCGTGCCGCCCGCGCCCGCGCCGCTGCCTCTCGATATCGACGACACCGTCTCATGTTTCTGCAGGTGAGCGGGGACTCGCTCTTCGCTATCCCATAGAGTCTTACCCAGATTATTATCAGATTGTGAGAAAACTTACGGTAAACACACCGAATTGGGTATTCGCCTCTTAATCTAGATGTAACATTTTGAAAAACCCCGTCAAGTTGAGGAAATTCCCAGTTCTGTTTGAACGGTAGATAGGAAAATACGATCACTAATAGCATCGGTGACGGCATACTCATTTTCCTGTTGTACGAAATAAGACTTTTTTATTTGGAGGCTAAACAACACAACGATTGCGTTGCCTAGAATGGTTTTGTACCTACAGTGTAGCTGCAGCTGCATGACTAGGTTACGTGAACGTTGTCGGCCGGCGCCGGCGTGCTAACGACAGGCGCTCTCCAGAGGTGGGCTATAGCGGGCCGTGGCGAGCGGGCGGCGGCCGCCGCAGCCCACGTGAGCTGTTATCGCGCGCGCCGTTATCAGTACACCTGTGCGTGACGCCGCCGCCCGCCCCCGCCCCGCCCCGCGCCCCCGCGGCGACCTCTTTGTTTCATTGTTCTGTGTAACTGAAACTCGACATTATTACTTTTCTTGTACAATTTACAATTCATTCAGATTTTGTTTTCCTGTTTTGTTGAGTTTTGAAATAAAAAATATTTATTATTTAAAGCATTAAGTCAACCCACAACTTCTCATCAAGATAATAGTAAACGTTTACAAGTTTCCCTGAAAAACAATACTATTACAGTATTGACCATAACACCTTTTCTTCCACAATTGCACTCGTTGTGGTGCCCGTGCAGCCCGTGCAGCCCGTGCAGCCCGCGCAACTTGCTGCCCATCCCGAAACAACAAAAACCGGCCAAGTGCGTGTCGGGCCACGCGCAGTGTAGGGTTCCGTAGCCCATCTCAATAATGCGGACTCTGAGAAGAAGGCTTTTATGAACATTTATTTAACGATGGCTCATATACTTAAATGTAGATACTACCGGTTTCACACACCTGACAACGTTATTTATGTTCAAATTATATCAATACATAAGTAGTTTATAAAACACAAGTGGGTTAGGTGGCAGCGAGCGGCAGCAGTGCAGCAGTAAGCAACGGCGCAATTGGCGCGGCGCCGGGGCGCCGGAGTCAAGTGGCGCTATCGGGGCAGCCGGCCCCTCCCCTCCCCCGGTGTCATGTTTACGTTCAATACCAGTGTCTTCTACCGGACTTCAAAACGATGCTTGCTCGACTCGTATTGTCGTTGTTGTTATTGTTATGTGGTTGTCTAATTGACTCCAGATTAGTTTGTATAGATGTGGTAGTTTTCCGATTGTCCTTTACCTGAATGATGTCATAAAAGTACATGCGTGGGGCGCGGGCGTCCAGGGGCCCCCCTGGCCGGCCGGCGCTAATGCCGAAGCAGCAGCGGCGCGGCGTCAAGGCAAACTTGTATTACCTAGTTTAACGTTTGCAAGACCACTGCTGCGTAGTGCGTACCCTTGGTTTTGTAACCTGGCTTAGTTTACTAACAACATTGTCTATGTATATGTTCAAATATTCGTTGTTGTAATAAATAAACAAACAATAATCCTATAAACTGAAAAAAAACAATACAAACAATAGACAATGCCAAAATAACAATTTAAGAGCCATTACACATTTCGGTATTCCGTACAAACTTCAACGTTCTATTTCATTCAAGCAATAAGCCAATTTAAATATTTCAATGCAGAAATTAAACATATTATAGAAAACATTAAAAATAAACACAATGACATTCTTATGACCTAATTTGTAGCCTAAACTGAATAAATGACTTTGAATTAAGCGTTTGTTCAACTGATTTAATGCGAATTGGCTTTTTGTCTTAAAAGAAAAAGAACTTTGAAATGTAGACTATTTAAACAATAAGACGAGCTTTGTTTATTATGTCAATGGC
This sequence comes from Eudonia lacustrata, assembly GCA_947562085.1. Lineage (NCBI taxonomy): Eukaryota > Metazoa > Arthropoda > Insecta > Lepidoptera > Crambidae > Eudonia > Eudonia lacustrata. The sequence continues at coordinate 25,482,787 of OX387316.1, forward strand.
ATAATTAGTAGTTGTAGGTCAATAACCTGTATACTTACTATATCACTATCCCAATGCTGGGCAAACGTCTCCATTATTAAAATCATGTTATTGCTACAATTGATGGGTATTGGCCGTATTCTCCGAACCACCACTATATGTATATGGCACTATTAAACGATTACCGTCATTCACAACTTATACCTACTTACAATATTTAATTTTGTAATGTAATAATTTGATTGTATATCTGCACCCCTCCATATGAACTTAAACTATGCCACAATGTCACACTCCTCTGCGCGCATTGTGCTATATAATATATATTTTTTTCATAGGTACAGTTAAATAAAATCAAATATAAGTTCCTTTATAACAATCTCTACTTTTTGCGACTGTCTGATCACAGATTAATATAGTCTCTTCACGCCAAAAGAAAATTACAGTCGAGTGTGTTGTCACAGTCTTGCAAATTGGCTCTTTTTGGACTAAATTGGTGTATTTTTGTGGCTTGGCTCGACTTGTAGCTGTGCTTGTAGGCTGTGAATTCGTGCTACCTCCTGCCACGCTGTCGGGGCGAGATTTAAACTGAATAGTATTCCAGAGTCAATGCAATGTGTTGCTTGCACCAGCATTTCAATATTTTCAATGCTAAAGAAGTCGTGAAAAACTGTTTTATATTTCAGGGATTGTGTCCATGATGGCCAATGTAAAATTAAAAAATAACAGATTTTTTTTTATATTTTACGGGTAAGCATAGTGCCTTGATCTCACCTGAAGTTAAGTGATGATAAGGCCAATTATGGAAGCGCACTTCACCCGGGATCCTCAACTAGTGAGGCTGGCTATCTTAACTCTAGCTGTCGGAACACAACAAAGCTACAAACATTGACAAGTGTGTTAGGATTGGCATTATCTTTCCTCCGCTTCTTTTTACGAAAAATGTATGAAACAATGTTAATTTAGTTGAATGTAAAGTTGTACACATAATGATGACTATGGATGAGACTTACTATACATAAATTATATCTATCGGGACTCCTCCTCCTCACAAACATTAACTATCTATACCAAATCTCACGCTGTTCCGTGTGCAAAGTTTTCGCCTCACGTATTCATATAGATTTTGTACAATGATAACGATCGCAGCTCATGACTTGCTAAATCATTTGCTTTGTCGAACACACTCGTAGTTTTACAAAACATGATTAGTACATTATTACTCGTAGTTTTATAAACATTACATCGGCGGGCGTTAGAAAGCAACGCAAACTTGCACTTACTAAAACATTTTTCCAGTAAGTACCTAGTACCTAGGTAGGTACCACGGATTCGATTGATTAGTACGGGCTAGCGTTTTGGCCTCGGGCTGATTCGCAACATTTATCGCACTCTGGCTGTTTTGCTAATATAATGTTGGCGGGTTGCCGCTAACGCCGCCTGCTCTATCACAATATTATGTTCATTAGCATCAGGCTGATGTTGCTATTTGCTCGTTTTGTTTATTACTACGATGGGTACTTTAGTTTGCTCAACAAGTAGGTATAAATAATTTTCTAATTGAATTATCAAATATTTGTTATGTTCCACGATTAAAATTCGCAAATAGTTCTTTTTTCCGATATAAAGGTGGCCGTGGCCACGAAAAATGACGCAGAAGAGGTCTAAAAGGTTTCATCGATCACCCGTGCTCCCGTGCCCCGTTAGTGACGGCGGCGCGGGCAGATTAAATTGTGTCTTCCCATTCACCCTGGGGGGGTGGACAAAACGAGATGAGGATAGGAATATTCCTTTCTGGCAGAGACTCCTAAGCCTAAGTGACCTAACCTTTACTTATTTTTAACTACAAATATTCTAATAATAATCCGATAAATTCTAATAGATGGCAAATTGTGGAAGCTACCTACCAGTTTTTCGCTAGGTATTTTTTAGTCTTACCAGAATTGCAACCCGTGATGCCCGTGAGCAGCCCGCGACCTTATTGTCATCGCATAATCGCCTCATCGTCGTCACACCTTTTTTGTACACGAGTAATATTTATTGACGTCCTAGTCGCGTGAGACCGCAAACTCGGGTTCCCCTTTCCCAAGGCTGAGCCAGTTGAGCGAGCTGCGAGAGATAGGAGTCCCGAATTCTCCATTCGGCAGTCGTGCCGACGACGTCGCCGTTGTCGTCGCTGTACCGCAACATCGCTCCTTTGTTAGAAAACTCTGCATCGTCATTAGTTCTTGAAGATGTCGCATTCGTTATAAGTGTAACAAATCACAGGCGCGTTTAAAATATTATTTATTTATTATGGACAGTCAACAAAATGTTGTACCATGTAATATAACATAAACTAAATCTTAAGGTATAGCAGAAGGTACTTTAAGCTTTCTACTACAGAGTACAGACTGCCGCGGCGGCATCGGCAAGCAAGCAAGCAAGCATAGACAGTTTATGGAATATAGAAACAAGACCAAAATACATTACAAATTATAAAATCTTAGTTACTAGGAATAGGTTTTACGTAGCTTTCAACTTTTGGCCTTCTTTGAATAATATGTGAACACTCTGGAATGTCATTTTCAGTATTCAACAACATAACATAAAGACAAGCAAGATATTATTACTCGTTTGTCTCTGGAGTCTGTCTAGTGGCGAAATGGAAGTCCAGATTGCTTTCTTGTATATTCTTTTATTATTTGTGTTGTTCTATCAACCCAAGCTGCCAGCTTGCTGATGGCATAAACTGTGAGCGTATATTAGCGATTCGTATAAAGGGTAAGTTTATTTATAAAATAGGGGATGATCAGCCTGGGTCAAGGCTACACTGTCACGGCCGTGCATATACTTTTGTCGAGCACTCTGGACGTGCAGTGCAGTACCTTTCTACTTAGCATTCGATTTTCTAGTTTCTTTCGCCCACTCTTCTCCACAGCTAAAAAAATAGACGTCCTGAATGGGTAGTAGGTAAAACATGTATGGACGATTAAAAAACACTTTTTTAAGTATACTTGAATAAAATATGTTGACTTTGATTAAGGTGCCTTGCAATAGCCGCTCGTGTGGATGAGATCCATGGGTGAAACGTCCTCTCAATGTGCAGCGCGCGTGGAGGCTGAAGAATGCGGCGCGGTGGTGGCGCGCGTACTTACGTCCGTCCGTCATATTGGCATGCACTATAATATTGCCTTGTCGACTTTTTATAAGTGCATGATTTATTTTGTTCATCTATATCCTATCTGTCATTTTCACCGCAATATATGATTGGGCAACTAAATTGAGATTAATGTACTTGCTTTGGTGATACATAAAGAGTGCAATCCTAACTACATCCTCGTACTCCTTCTTACCTTAAGGAGTGTTTCCGATTTCTCGTGGTGGATCACAACCGGGATCTCAGGTCAAATTCAGATAAAGCCTCCTACTCGGTCTGTAATTATTTTAAGGACTCTTTTACCGTCAAAGCTACGTTCCTTTGGAACAAACTCCGCCTGAAATCACCTTTGGTATAGAAAAAGATTGGACCTTGGGAAAGGCTATAGGCAAATTTTTTATACTTATGTTTTTGTTTCTGGTATATTTTTTCAGACTTTTTAGTTATTCCGTGTTTTGTTCCCGTCATGTAAACGTCATTTCAAATTAGAGTAAAAGAGACAAAACACGGAATAACTATTCGGAGCTTATTCTTTGTTTATTTGTAAGGGGGTTAAAGTTTATACTTGTGGAGGACTCATCAATTCCCAAGTTAGCGAAGATAAGGCGCACAATGCCACATCCGCAAAATGAAGTCTTGACGCAACAAAATGTCACATTCGCAAATTGTCTTGATTTATGTCTTTGTAGAATTATTAAATTCAAAGATGGCGGGTGGTTGCAATTTTTAAATTATTTCTTGGCTGTCTTTTTTTATGGGCATAGTTTTAAAGGCTTTCGTGGGTGTTAGCTTTGAATTTTACATCTATTTCGAGATCCACGATGGCGGACGTGATTTTCAAAAAAGTTAATATTAAAAATGTTTAATATAATATTTTTTTTAACGCAAGTTTTGTTGCTAATGTTTATATATTTTTTTTAAGTTAATATAAATTTTAATATTAATATTATTTTTAAGGTTTATGTGCGGGCCGATTCTTCTTCAATTTTCTATCGCAATTTGAGTGTGGATGAAATAATTTTTCTTATCAGTTGAAGTTGCGGGTATCAGCTAATAGGTATAATAATTTGCTGCAATGTTTTACCATTACCTATTTCATTAATAAAAATAATCTGTATGTTTCATGTGATATACTCAGATATTATGCAACAGTGAATATTGACGAAACATCTAAATACATTAAATGTTCCTAGATCCAAGTCTGTATCACTAGCTCTGTCGTTCGACGCATGACCGACGGTTTCAGCGCAGCGTCTTGTGAAAAGTAAACGTACCCATCCAAGGCGTCGCGCGCCGATTGGTCTGCTGTGTACAGTGCGGTGACGCCAGCTTTGACTAATGAATCGGCATCTGGCGCACGCGCACTGATTGACGCTGTCATTCAGCCCGTCATCGTCACCCCGCAGGCGGGTTGGGCCTGGGCGACCGCGCCCCCGCGGCGTCTCTGTTTTGACTCGTCTATCCTAGAGTTATTTAAATAACGGCGTGTTTTGCAGCAACTCGACTCATCTATATATTAATACGTGAAGCAACCCCTTTTTACGAAAATTGCGCGGACGGAGGAGTATGGAATTTCGCCATTTATAGTTTATACAGGGTCACTTTTTTATCGTCCAAACCTTCTGAGATGACTCCCGTGATACAAACGAACAACTCTTACTATCGGACCAACTCCCTAACTCGAAAATAAAATTCAGCTGTTCCATACAAAATATCAATATTCATTCGACCAAAATGTATAGAACAGCTGAATTTTATTTTCGAGTTAGGAAATTGGTCCTATAGTAAGAGTTGTTCGTTTGTATCACGGGAGTCATCTCAGAAGGTTTGGACGGTGATAAAAAAGTCACCCTGTAGAGAAGGAGTCCAGAATGCTATTTTTTTTTAAATTTTGCATAGTTAAAAAATACATTAAATTAAATAACATTGTTTTATACATTTTTCAAAAAATTCAAAAATGGAAAAAGAGCGGACGAAATCTGTCAATGCCAATCCAAACTCACATTCTTCTTCAACTTTTATAATTTTTAATTGCTTAAGAAGTTAGGATACAAACCATGCAGCCTTAATAAAATATTGTTTAGTAAACAGCTTTTTATAAAAATTACGGTCGAATTTCGACCACTGCGCACTGGGCAACCACTAGTACCAATAAGTACAACTGAGTGAACGCGCACTTGACCTGTTTCATGTTTATACGGAAACAATAAACTTAATAATAACGTAAACCGTTATACGTACGTGGCGTGGAAACAATAGAAATCCAACACGTATCGCTGCTAGGAAAGCGGCGGCGGCGCCGGCGCCGCGCGCCTGCCAGTAAGAGGAAGCGAGTTGGCCGCGCTGCTCGGCTGCTTTTGATGTCATACGAGCGGCTGCTCTTACGCAGAAACAACGCTTGTTTAACATGAACAAACCGTTCTTAAATAAATAATTTACCAAATTATATACCTGATAGTAATATTAAATATTATTATTGTTCAAACCTATCGATTAAGTTATCCGTGCAAATGACTTCTGTAATGTAGTTACTGAATTACTACTTACCACATTACTAAATATCACGTCACTAGCTGAAACAATACACACCAATTTTGAATAAATCGATAAAAATTGATATTTAGCTATTTGGTTAGAAATTAGAAATGACGTACCTATTTCAAGATTTTTTGAAAACTTAACCTCTAAGGGGGTGAAAAAGGGTGGCAAAGTTTCTATGGTTCAATTTTGTTTGATGTTAGATTTACTTGAAACTTTGTCGCGATATTTTTTTATATACATAATTAATCGAATATTGTTATTTTTATTTTTTAATTCCCTCCATCTCTCATCATCATCTCACAATCACTTTTGGTACTTGAAAATAAACTGCCGAGATACTTATTAGGAGGATTCTTCAAGAAATCAACATGAACAAAGTGGCGGGGAAAGTGCTAGTCTTGCCGAAACCATCCATGGTGTCGCGTCTATAGAGCTAGTAAAATTTCCTTGCCTTCATGTCATGATACAGTGTATCGATCGAAAGTCAGCGGTATAAGCTGGCAGCCGATGAGCCGACTAGCCCGGCTCGCTGACGCAATGCGCTGCCGGAGGTGGCGGCCGCTGGTCGCGCAGCCGCCGCCGCCGCCGCCGCCGCCGCCGCTCACTGGCTGGTTCGTTCTCACTCACGCTGCCATCTTAATCAACAACAAACTCATCATCTGAGGAGCACATTTTAACCGGCCGACTTGTCATAGTAATAGTCATAGTCATACATATTTATTGCATCACGTTGTTCAAAGAAAAGTTGTCTCAGCTATTGTATTTCAGAAATATGATGTATCAGGCTCAGGTTGTTGCAAAGGCCATAGTCGTGTAACAGCGGTCTGTTTGTTGCAGGTGAGTGCCGCCCGCGGGCGCCTCTGCATGTCCCTGTCATGCTGGACTGCCTCTGGTAAGTCCCCGTGCCTCTAATGCCGCGGTATTATCGCATCGCCTCATGCTAAACGTCTCTCTCTCTGTAGCGCTGTCGACCGACTCTTTTGTAGGTTGCCAGCCATTTTTACTCTTTGATACATGAAAAACTGAAAAGTTAACTAGCACTAACTAATACACAGTTTTATATAATTAAGTCTAATTATAGAAGGTCTCACCGTGCATTAAAAAATATTATATATGTAAATAAAAATATAGGTAGGTATGTACTTATATAAGGAGACTGAAAAAAAATGTCAAAAACGACAAGGGTTGGTCAAGTCAAGCTTTTTAAAAATAAAAGTGGCCAAAAAAAAAAAGTGTTTTTTTTTTTCAATTTTCATTTAATAAATAGGTACATAACGCATCTAGTACATTTAAATTAAGTTATTCGTTAGGTATCAAATTTATTTTAAAGCGAACTAAAAAAATAATAGAAAACTAATAAAAAATAACGATTATTTACTGACTGAGAGACTGGGGCGGCCGTCGACCCGCCGCGTCATAGCGCCAGCCAGCTGAGAGAGATAAATGCCTACGCCTACGTTACATACAGTCTGGCTGGAATGAGTGAGACCCCATTTATTTTCCCTTTACAACTGAATTGAAACTCTAACGACTATCGATAACATCTACTTACCTATGTTATGATATGTGTGTTATGAGCGCAATTCCAATTCTTATCTACGTATTACAAAATAAGTCTAACACACATGAATAGAAGTTACAACTATCTTTCCTTTACAAATTAAATATCAAATGTAGGTAACATCTAAAGTACGACCAACGACCGAACTGCCATGTAGGTATTGCAAAATAAGTCAATCACACAATTCACACATCAAAAGAAGTTACTACCTACTATCTTTCCTTACAAATGAATGATGAAATGTAGATAGGTACCTAAAGTACGACTAACGACCGAACTTCTATGTAGGTAAGTAAGTAGTAAGTAAACAGCCTACAATTGTCCCACTGCTGGGCAAAGGCCTCCGTCATTGATATCAAGTCATCGCTACATTTGATGGGTTATGGCTTTATCACCACGCTTGCCAAGTGCGGGTTGGTGATCACAAACCCGGGCTATGCATCGAAAAATCCGAATTACATTTTGCCCGACCTGGGAATTGAACCCGGGACCTTCGGGTATAGGGCCGAGCGCTCTGCCACTCGGCCACCGAGGCTATGTAGGTATTGCAAAATAAGTCAATCACATAAATTACACATTAAAAGAAGTTTCATTCATTACAAATCAAAGATCAAATGTAGGTATCTAAAGGGCAACGGCCGGTCGATGACAAAGTACCTATTACTTATGCGTTATTATTATTCTAAGTACCTATGTTATGTTGTTGTTAAAAGCATTATTTTATTATTCAGTCTTACCTAATAAGCCTAAAGTAATAAGTAATAACATACACTAAATTAAATAAACAAATGAATGTCTCGCATTAAAGGCAAAGTTAAACATCTGAATAGGTGAATAGGTGTAGGTAGGTACTTACATGGTGATAAAGAGCATTCCAGTTTATGTCATCCGCGTACAGCAAAGGCTATGATAAGCTTTCCATCACACTTAACAGGTTTTGGACTGTCAAACTAATGTAATAATAACAAAATAAAAGTCAACCTTTGGTATAATTACGTAACTAAATTAAAATTAATTAAGGGAGCTAGAATAACTTATTTATTATTATCGACGCATCGTTTTTATTATTACCGACACTAATTCAGCTTGTTTACAAGTTCATCACCTATTTTACCTACAAGTCTTATAATACATTTTACACCCACTGCATTGCTTGGTACCTAATCATAATTTGTCACTGCACTGATTATTACCTTACTCAGCTTAGAACACTAATCTATTACTACATTAATTAACTAATACGTAAATAGCATCTCTAAGAACTGTTGGTTCGTAATCCAAGGCATTTTTACGCACGCGCAACGCGATAGCTCAAGATGCACAAGTAGACTGCGACAAAAATCCTTGCGTGCAGCCGTGTGAAGGTCGTGTGATTAGGGTTTGCGACGACCAATCACTTTAGCCGCTTCAGGGCTGCCCCTAACTATGAGCAGCGCTTTTTCGATATGAATTATTACGATTATTTCATAAATATTTCAATTCTTCATCGAATTTAGCCTTAGACAGAGTGGTCAACGCAGCCGCCCGCATTGAAAACGATGTGGGTTCAATTTCTACATGAGGTACCTATTCAACTTTATTTGAAGTTTCAATATCTTAAAGTTAATAAGATAAGAATTTGTGGTAAACGACCGTAATAACGTTGTTTCTAATTCATAAATGTGTTTTATTTCAAAGGAACGGTGAAGCGAAAATGTATTAATTGCTTGAGTACCTATGTAATGTAATATCCAAATAAATGACCAAATTTTTTAATGATTTATAAATAATTTTGAAATCACGTGATGCTTACCAAAACAACTAGTCTCACAGTCGTTACTTTCTTCCTTTTAAACTTTAACGAGTAAACATTTTTGATATTTTTATGACGATAAAAAACCAACAAATGCCATAAAACTATAGTCAATACAAGTGCTTGACATTAAAAGTTTTTGGTTACAAGTTATAGCTAGCACAAGTTAAGCTCCTTTAGAAACTTGTTTTAATGGTTAAACTAGATAACGGATAAACATACTTGTAAAAGGGCCAGACCCAAAATAAATTTAAAAACAGTTATTTCTAAAATTGTCATGACCGGGAATTGAACCCAGGACCTTAAAGGTGGCGACGCCAGAACCGGAGTGCTAACCACTTGACCACGGAGGTCGTCAAATTTTCTTATTGTAAATTCGCTTATTATGCAAGTTTTGACGATAGCTTAATTATTTAAGTTAAGTTAAGCCTATTCGTATGTTTGCAATTGTGAAAGAGTTTGTAATCAACAAAAGACAAAAGTTTTGACATGTCAATATCTTGTATGGTCTAATGGTTTTAATTTACTTCTCGTGCGTTCCAACCCTAATCACACGACCTTCACACGGCTGCACGCAAGGATTTTTGTCGCAGTCTACTTGTGCATCTTGAGCTATCGCGTTGCGCGTGCGTAAAAATGCCTTGGATTACGAACCAACAGTTCTTAGAGATGCTATTTACGTATTAGTTAATTAATGTAGTAATAGATTAGTGTTCTAAGCTGAGTAAGGTAATAATCAGTGCAGTGACAAATTATGATTAGGTACCAAGCAATGCAGTGGGTGTAAAATGTATTATAAGACTTGTAGGTAAAATAGGTGATGAACTTGTAAACAAGCTGAATTAGTGTCGGTAATAATAAAAACGATGCGTCGATAATAATAAATAAGTTATTCTAGCTCCCTTAATTAATTTTAATTTAGTTACGTAATTATACCAAAGGTTGACTTTTATTTTGTTATTATTACATTAGTTTGACAGTCCAAAACCTGTTAAGTGTGATGGAAAGCTTATCATAGCCTTTGCTGTACGCGGATGACATAAACTGGAATGCTCTTTATCACCATGTAAGTACCTACCTACACCTATTCACCTATTCAGATGTTTAACTTTGCCTTTAATGCGAGACATTCATTTGTTTATTTAATTTAGTGTATGTTATTACTTATTACTTTAGGCTTATTAGGTAAGACTGAATAATAAAATAATGCTTTTAACAACAACATAACATAGGTACTTAGAATAATAATAACGCATAAGTAATAGGTACTTTGTCATCGACCGGCCGTTGCCCTTTAGATACCTACATTTGATCTTTGATTTGTAATGAATGAAACTTCTTTTAATGTGTAATTTATGTGATTGACTTATTTTGCAATACCTACATAGCCTCGGTGGCCGAGTGGCAGAGCGCTCGGCCCTATACCCGAAGGTCCCGGGTTCAATTCCCAGGTCGGGCAAAATGTAATTCGGATTTTTCGATGCATAGCCCGGGTTTGTGATCACCAACCCGCACTTGGCAAGCGTGGTGATAAAGCCATAACCCATCAAATGTAGCGATGACTTGATATCAATGACGGAGGCCTTTGCCCAGCAGTGGGACAATTGTAGGCTGTTTACTTACTACTTACTTACCTACATAGAAGTTCGGTCGTTAGTCGTACTTTAGGTACCTATCTACATTTCATCATTCATTTGTAAGGAAAGATAGTAGGTAGTAACTTCTTTTGATGTGTGAATTGTGTGATTGACTTATTTTGCAATACCTACATGGCAGTTCGGTCGTTGGTCGTACTTTAGATGTTACCTACATTTGATATTTAATTTGTAAAGGAAAGATAGTTGTAACTTCTATTCATGTGTGTTAGACTTATTTTGTAATACGTAGATAAGAATTGGAATTGCGCTCATAACACACATATCATAACATAGGTAAGTAGATGTTATCGATAGTCGTTAGAGTTTCAATTCAGTTGTAAAGGGAAAATAAATGGGGTCTCACTCATTCCAGCCAGACTGTATGTAACGTAGGCGTAGGCATTTATCTCTCTCAGCTGGCTGGCGCTATGACGCGGCGGGTCGACGGCCGCCCCAGTCTCTCAGTCAGTAAATAATCGTTATTTTTTATTAGTTTTCTATTATTTTTTTAGTTCGCTTTAAAATAAATTTGATACCTAACGAATAACTTAATTTAAATGTACTAGATGCGTTATGTACCTATTTATTAAATGAAAATTGAAAAAAAAAACACTTTTTTTTTTTGGCCACTTTTATTTTTAAAAAGCTTAACTTGACCAACCCTTGTCGTTTTTGACATTTTTTTTCAGTCTCCTTATATAGGATGTTTTATTATATTTGTATACTCGTAATCGCGGAACATAGTCTTGCAACCAAGTAAAAGAACTCTGATAGGTAGATCAAATCATATTTACGTAGATGTCCATTTTCATTCTTCAATGTATTTTTGTTCTACCCTGACATGTTTTGACTTAGTTTGGACCATGAGGTTGACGATCAAGTATCAGCTGGCTGGACTAAGGGTTGTCACTTTTTTGCCTAGTAACAAACAACATCAATATCTCGGCCATGTGGTGCTTTTCTGGCATGTTCAACAATGTTCATGGCTGAACAGCTAAAAGACGTCTTGAATGGGTGGCAGGCCAGGCACAATATTTAAAGACGATTCAAAAGCGCTTGTCTAATACGTTTACTTGAATAAAGGTAGGTTCATTTTATTTCATTCAATGATTTTCGTTATCTGTCATATTCTAGATTATACATGTATTATCAAACACACTGTATGTAATATTTAAGAAAATTAAGTGAGTATATCTACACTGAACTGAGGTGGTGTTTTGTTTTGGAGGGTTTTGGAGGGTTTTGGAGGCAGTTTCGCCCATCATGGAAAGAAGGCACGGCGCTTTAACCTTCCGACTATTTCAAATACCTAAGTCCCTTTCTACTGACCCTAATAGGTAGGGTGTAGCAGCTGTAACTACGAGTCAGGCTGGCTTTTTAAGGTTACCATCACGGGAGTTCGGTCCTGAGCTTCCTGCTGTTTGTGCCCCTTTAAGTCCAAAATGTCCTACGGTTTCTAAATGGCCAATTCTCATAACGTCCATTTACCATAACGTCCAATTACCAAAATGTCCAATTACCAAAAAGTCCAATGTTTAAGAATGTGGTAAAGTTGTCCAATAAGCCCAAAGAATGTTTATTTATTTTAAATATAAACAATATACTGAAAGAATCAAAATATATTTTATTAATAAGGAACATATTTACAACATTAAGGTAGGTTATGCCAAAAAAGTTAAAAAGATATGTATGTTTCAACATATAGTTTCTTATTTATTACATTATTATATAAAATATGTATTTTGGGTTGAGTACCTTAAGGTTCTAAATATATTCCTTATTAATAATAAATCTTTTGAAATTTTGCTTTTATAAAAAAATATATTTTGGCATATTAAACAACCACATTCAGGACCGGACATTTCGGTAATTGGACATTTTGGTAAGTTGGAGATTTTGGTAATTGGACATTTTGAAACTGTTGGACATTTTAAGAATTGTACATTCTGGGCAGGGCCGGGACATGGGTTGGACTTGGACCTGTGGTGGCTATGTCGTTAGCTGTATAGGTGAGAATATTCGTTTGCCTGATAGGACTGGCCAGGCTTTTATCTAATGCGCAGCGAGCGGGTCCAAGTAGCGGTCTTGATGGGGCCCGAAGCGAAAAATCCGCAAGGTACGTGAGTTGCCCTTAGTCAGTTGTGACATACATCCGGCATCTCCAGTACCTACTATAGTCGGGAAAATTAGAAGAGGCGGCCGCTAGAAGCATGTCTCCTGTTAAACCAGTCTGCAGCGTTAGTTAGTTGAGTTGGCAAAGTACCCGGATGGGTGATGGGAAGAGAGTGCGCTTACAATTCCGCTACCAAAGAGCACATTTGGAAGTCGACTTTAGAGTTGACGACCCGAGCAGCGGTAACTAAGAGTTAAATAAATAATAAATAATTAAATAAAAGTTTATTGTTTATTTATTATTATTATTATTATTTTATTTGTGGTTGTGCTCTTCGTACAACGAGAAATGAGCGCGCTTGAAAGCTCCGGTCACCTACCTGGAAAGTATAGGACAAACTATACGTTGTCCAATCCACGGGACAACTCTCTTGAGACACTAGTCATATTAATAGTCCCGGGTGAAGAATGCGCTTCTGCGCATCCTGTTTGCGTTATGTATGACCTGACGCAAATGATCCCTTGTGCGAGTTGGTTTACTTGCGCAAGGTCGTCTGGTGCCGTATAGCCTAATCGGTTGTTAAGAGGGTACCACTATAAAACTTTAGTGTATAAGAAGGGTTGTCTCAAGTACCTACTGTCTGGCCATGGGTGTGTCGGCTGTTATCATTAGTCAACGTCCGTCATAGATAACTGCTCCAGCGGCGCAGTAAATGTATTGTGGGTGCTCGTTGTCTTAGTGTGTAACGTCAAGAAGAGTCCCACATAACTGTTGCGTCTTGCGTCTCCAACCAAGCACGCAACGCAGCGGGCGCGGTGTAATTGTAATGAAATTGAACGGGCAAAAAAAATGGATAGCGGTATTGACTGTGCAAGCTTTAGCTGTCGAAGCGAGTGTGCGGTAGCTCACTTGTCTATTCAGAGTGCCAAGCTAGTGCGAGTTTTATTTGTCTTTCAAAATGTAAACTGTCATCGTTTATCACCAGGAGGCGCTGTGCTTCAATGCCTTCTATGCTTCAGTGAATTCACTCGGCACTCGGTATTGGATTGACTTCTGAAAATTAATTAAATAATACGAGTATACTACAAACCATTAAATTGATACTATAAATTCAAATTCAAATTATTTATTGCATGCCACATTGGTGTACAAAGTAATTAAATAAATAGGTACAAAAGGTGTTAGAATAAACAATGTAGCGCCCCGTAAGGGCATAGCAAACAGAGGGAGCATAGCTAGCTTATTAAATATTGTATTAAATAAATTAAAAATTGTAATACATGTAAGGACATGGTAAATTTTAAGAGGCTGTTACATTATTAACATTTTTACATATACATACTATACAGTACATTGCATTGAATTAAAATGTGACTTTTATTTAGGGCCAGTTGAAATTGGTCAAGTAGTAAGCAACTTTTGCTGTGTCAGATATCTATATGTTTTTGAACTGAACATTTTTAATACGATAATAAATTATAATATTGACAGATACCAATAACTTCTAGATTGAGTTTTCTGAAACATTATGCTTAAGTATGACGCGGCGCTGACTGTTTTTATTTTCTCAAATAAAAATAAGGTACCACTTACTATATTTAAAGCTTTGCTTGTCAGCGTAGAAACCAACCCCCCCCCCCCCCCCCCCCCCCACCCCTGGCTCGGAAGTAAGGCTTTCTCTAGACGGGGGGTGGGCGTCGGCTCCGGCCGATCAGCTGATGACGTCCCTCCACCAACCGACGTCACCCTCACCCACCTTCTTATGGCGGTACGTTCTGTTTATGAGCGTTGCCTACGTTATGCTTCCGAATCTGAGTAAAGTCAAACAAATGAAATAATATTTATGTCAAAACAATTCGCAGAGTCGGTCGATCGTTGTGAGATTAATTTGCTTAATATTATTAAATTAAAAAAAATCTTAAATTTTATTTAAGTTCTGTATTCACTTAGACCCAGAACAGACGGCGCAACGCGACTGCAACGAAACTGAAACCTCTAGTTACTTTAGAGTTTCATTTGAGTGAGACCGCACATGGCGCGACCATTTTGAAACCGGTTTGAAACGCATTGCAAATCAGTTGCACAATGTCAGTTGCGTTGAAACCGGCGGCGTGCAGGAAACTTGTGATTGCGTTTCATTGATTTTGGTCGCTTTTGAGGACTCACACATTCCCTCATATTAGTATTCTGCTTCTGCAGCTGAGGTGCCATTATTTCAACAAGCTCAAGGTATGTAGATTTGCTCATACGATAACAATCTATAAATTTTCTATCAGTTTGTTGTAATTTTTTGGCCACAAACATACGACAGTTGATATTCTTTTTCATGTAGGGATGTATTCACATAGTTCTTCTTTTACGCCTTTTTCTTTGTCGATGATATAAATACATAACCACAACTTCTTCATCACTTGAACGGCAACGCATCTGCGATTACTTTGGTTTTGCGGGTGTCCATGGGCGGCGGTGATTACTTTCCATCAGGTGACGCGCCTGCTCGTTTGCCTCCTTTTAACATAAAAAGCTAGACATTTTGCTGACGTCTGTTCTCAAAGAACACCGAAATGATTGTGAGGTTGCGGCGTGTGTGGTAAACGATTGAAACTGGTTTCAAACTAATAACTTCAAAAGGGTTTCGTTGCAGTTGCGTTTCACCATGTGTTCTGGGCCTTATTGTATCGTTAACTGTCCAATGTCCAACAAGGTTTAAGTGAATTGAACGGAGAATTGAACGGAATTGAAGGAGAACTTCTTGGGTTGCTCAGTCAATGAGTGAGTGAGTAGGTAAAAGTTGTTGTTGAGTTGAGACTGACTGGGATGGGAGGTGTTCGTCTGTTTGGTGGCGGCGGCGGGCGGCGGGCGGCGGGCGGCGGGCGGCGGGCGGGCGGTCCCGTCAGTTTCGCGCGGGCCGCGACGCGAGTGACACGGACGGGTGCGATGGTCTGTGGGGCCGAGCCGCTCGCAGCTACAACCAGTGCCGCGCTCGCGGCCGGCTAGTGCGGCCGGCACCGGCGCCCATGCGACGCGAGCGCGATGCGCCGCTCGGCCGGCTCCGGCGGCACGGTGGGCCTGCCGTCGCCGTCGCCGCCGCCGCACGCGCGCCTCTCGCTATTCGACTCTTGTCACAAGAAAATTAGACTCATCGGTGGTGGACCAGTCGCTTTTTTGGGAGGACTCGTCGCGTGAGTGATGCTCAATTAAATCGTATTTCGTCTGCATTGACCTAGTGATTAGTGATTCTGACTAGGCATTCTGTGACTATGGCTTCCGTCCAGTGAGCGTGCAAGCGTGCACTACATTCTACATTAGGTAACGGTGATGCTTACAACGACACGCTCTAAATGTTCACACGACCGCAAGGCGTTTTCCGGAAGTCAACTCATCTCACGATCCCTGATGTGATGGGTCGACCTCGATTCGAGTTTAGTTTGTTGTCAACTCGCCGGCGCCGTGCGCGCGTGTGTAACCAAAATCAAAAACTGTACAGAAGGTACCTAAATAGGTTGGTAGTCAAAACTATTAATAAGAAGCTCGATGGCCAAATATTTATCATCTCGAGCTCCTCCTTGCTACGCAGCTTAGCAGTCGTTCACATCCACCAATCCGCATTAGGCCCGCGTGGTTGTCAATGGCCCATTCTCCCTATCCATCCATAGGGACGGCTCGTGCAAGATCGTTACAAGATAGCGCCAAGCCTCAATAAATATAATTAATTTATATCTAAAAAACAGGCAGACTAAGGGAGCAGCCGTCTTTACAATTTGGTATCTTATAGAACAGGGTCGATAATTTTTTTATACCAAACAAAATCATAGTAGGATGAAATCCATTGGAAATGGAAGAGAATATAACAAAAATGAAAGGAAAAATAATTTACGGGCGATCTGAGGTCGGGAAGTGGAAGGGAGGGAGGGGGTTTAAGGGTAAAAAACGGTTTATCTCGATTTCCGGCAAAACTACAAGTCCTATAGAAAAAGTTCAATAGCAAAGTTGTAGGTAATAAAAAAATCTACAACTTTTGTATTTACATTTTTTTACATAACCTCAAAATGTATGTGAAAAATTCTAATAACCAAGTTTTTGGTTTTTTATTTTTATCTTTTACATTTACCCCTTTTTTACGAACTTTGTGCAAGCTTACCTTTTTATGTCCCAAACACACAATTTTTTTTGATTTAAAATATTTATTTTTTTCACCTTATTTTGACTTAATATCGAAATAGCACCCTAATTTTCAATCTAAAATTCTCGCGTCAAAATATCTGCTTTTTTAAACAAGTCGGTGGGCTTTTTGTTCGTTGAAATCTCTACTTTCTGATAGTGTAAAAAAATATATACATTACTATGGTAAATGTTCTCAGAAAATGCGAAAACGAACGACGAAATAACAGGTAGTGAGGCCCAGACCCTCCCTTCCCCAGTTCTCTGAAATACCTTTTGATGGGCTTAATTTTTGGGTTGCCATATCGGCCCAAAAAATTTTTAACATTTTCATTAACGATATCGCAGTTTCTTTTAAGCATTCAAAATATTCATATCCTACCTATCTTATCTACGCCGACGATTAAAAAATTATGAGGTTAGTACCTACTAATGTTCAAGTTCAAAAGCACTTTTCTAAAGTTTATTTGAATAAAAATATTTGACTTTGACTTTGACTTTGAATGACACGGTATTGCTTCAGGAGGATTTGGATAGGTTCTCTGAGTGGTGCATAAGAAACCATATGATTTTGAACATCGACAGATGCCGTTACATTAGGTTTACAAGAAAACAGTCTAAGTCTAGTACTATACAATACAAAATTAACAACACTGTACTTGAAGATGTTAAAGTCATTAAGGATCTTGGGGTCTACCTGGATGTTAAGCTACAGTTCAACTCTCACATCGACAAAATAGTCACCAAATGCTTTAGGACACTAGGCTTTGTTCTAAGGAACACGAAAGATTTAAAAAACTCCCCTAGCTATCATAACGATTTATAACAGTCTTGTAAGGTCACCACTTAAACGATTGGAGTGTTATTTGGTCACCTGTATACGATGTTCCTTGTGTGGTGCCGGGGATAAAGAATTGCACCACGCCATCTCTTCCCGTGGGTGTCGTAAAAGCCGACTAAGGGACTATTCCAGAGGATGGGCAGCAGCATCTCTCTGAGGTTACCCTCAATCAACCTACTGCGATCGCCAACCCGCTTGCCAAGCGTGGCGATTACGGCAATTACCCCTCATATCCTTGGGGAGGCCTTTGTCCAGCAGTGGACGTCTTTTGGCTGAGATGATGATGATGATGATGATGATGATGATGATGATGATGATGATGATGATGATGATGATGATGATGATGATACGATGTTCACATTAAACGATTGGAGTGTGTGCAGAAAAGATTTCTTTGACATGTTTCCTTCCGAACGCACCTTGCTAAAGCTCTTCCAATGCAACTTATGAGGGTCGTCTTAAACACTACAATATTGAAAGCCTCAAAAACAGAAGACTACTTGTTGATAACATGTGTCTGTATAAGTTAATGAATGGTAGTCTTGATTACCACGATCTCCTTGAAAAAATCAAATTTCATCATCATCATCATCATCAGCCTACACAGGTCCACTGCTGGACATAGGCCTCTCCAAGTGCACGCCAAATTAAATCAAATTTAATACACCCAAAAACCTACCTAGTATTTCTAGATTTAATATTTTTGTGCTTAAGTCAGTGAAGAGCAATCTAGGTTACCATTCTACATTAAATAGGATCCAAAGACAATATAACATCCTGTCTCGGCCAAATAATTTGGAAGTATTAGCACAGAATAAAATTTTAAGTTTGGTAAAATATGTTAGTTTAGTTTTTATAACTATTAGTCCACATCGCACGCCGTGGCTATCTGTAATTGAAAGCAGTAGGTACTATTATTTTCTTTGTGGCTGTACTTAGATTAAGTTTGGCATTTTACCATATAGGTACCTACTCTTTGTTTGGTGGAACATGTTTTTGTTGACTGCCCAATAAATAAATAAATAAACGAACATAAAATAAGTAAGGTAAAATTTTGTAACGACTACTGTGATCAATAAATGTATACTTAAGTAAATGAAAATGAAATTATTGTAATAAGTAAGTACTATTCATCTATATATTAATACGTGAAGCAAAAACTTTGTACCCTTTATGAGTATGAAATTTCGCACACTTATAGTTTTTAAAGAGAAGGTTATCTAAATGTTATTTTTTTTATTATGCATAAAAATACATTAAATCCCTAAAACAAACATTACACACACTACCATGTATTAGACACACACGCATAATATATACTCTTTTCAAAAATTTCAAAAATGAAAGAGGGGCTGCCGAGTTCTGTCAATGCCAATCCAAACTCACATTCTATCTTTTTAATTTTCATTGCTTAAGATACAATCCGTGCATCCTTAATAAAATTACGATCAAATTTCGACCACTAGGCGACCACCAGTAATGAATAATTAATTAATGTTACGTTTGTTGCATTGCCGTGTTATATCATTTTTATAATTTGATTAATATAAAATAAAAATGTTTTGTATAATAACGCCATGAAAACAAAATACCACATCACCAGCAGGTAGGTAATTTGGCGTAGGTGATCTAAGTGTAATTAAAAAGCTCAGGCGATATTCGATCGGGTGATCTAAGTGGAATACATCGTTTTGAATAGTGCGCCGCTAGGCCGCTGCTGCTCTGCCGCTGCAACTATCACACATTCGCACGTGCCTGCCGCGCACACGTAGCTTGGCTAAACAATAGCTATTGTGACGTTTACACCTGCTCCACGGAAAACAACACAAATCATTTGGAATTCAAGAGGAACATATATTATATAATAATATAATAATATCAGTATAAACCGATACAAAAGTCAAAAAGATTTGTCCGTAACGTTAGAGTTGATATTTCGCAAAGTGAAAGTACGGCCCACCGATGGCGGCTCCCCCGCCGCGCAACGGTAACGATCCCGCACAATGCCATGCCTCCTTTGCACACAGTGACTGCAGTGACTGCTCATAGCGTTGCCGTTGTGATAAATCAAAGTACTTTATGACCTTCATTATCTTTTAATGTTTTCATATTGACACGTAAGAGTGCTCACAGGGAGAACGTCAAGTGAGATGAAACTAAACGCGTGTAGATCCGTATAAACTAAAATAAATAAAATAAATAAATTAACTGATTCCTGATAATAAGTGTTATAAGTATCTAACTTAAAAGACAAATATATTGGATTACATCATTTCAAAAATAAAAGTGATGTGATGACCAATAGCACGGAGAGGAAAATTGAAGTCGGGGGGTGGAGGTTGCGCACGTCCATGAATATACCTGGGCCAAATAGTCACCTTTCAGGCGAGCCAAAAACAAGAGATTTCACGCCACGCCGCCGCATTGAAAACGCCTGGAAGGGCTTTTGGTCCATGAAAGAAATGTTAAAAAGGACCACTTCCCGTTTCTCTCAAACGAAAGCTTATGGGCGCGTGCATCCTCCCGATCACGCAAATTTGGTCATTTACAAATAAATCGCCGAAAGGCCGACTCGCGGTGTGCCAACGGGCTATTGAGCGCAGTATTTTGGGAGTTAAACTGACGGATCGGACGGTCAACTAAAGTGGGACTGGGCCGGACACGTTGCCCGTATGTTGGACGAATTCTGGGCAAAGGTTGCCACATCATGGGTCCCAACAAACGGACGACGACAACGTGGAAGACCTAGACGGAGATGGCGGGATGAGTTGGACTCCCACTTGAAGAATTGGCACGAACTAGCTCAGGATAGAGATAGGTTGAAGAATGAAGGGAAGGCCTTGCTTTGCAGTGGGAAAGTAATGGCTGATGATCATAATAATAATAATAATACTCGAAAATGGTCATGCAACGCTCTACTGGGATCGCTCTATCATCACGGACAGGACTATTGTCGCCAATAAGCCTGATATCGTGGTGGTCGACCGATCCCAGCGCCGGGCAATACTGGTTGATATCACCATACCTCATGATGAGAACCTCGTGAAAGCCGGGAAGGACAAGCTCAGTATGTACCTTGACTTGGCTCACGAGGTTACCGCCATGTGGGATGTGGATTCAACCATTATTGTACCGATAGTCGTTTCGGCAAACGGTCTTTTAGCCAAGAGCCTCGATCAACACCTAGAGAGGCTCTCGCTGAAAGGTTGGGTCAAGGGTCAGATGCAAAAGGCAGTACTCCTTGACACGGCACGTATTGCCAGGAGGTTCCTCACATGATAAAACATCAGACAGATCAATTGACGCGCCAGGCAATGCTCAACGATATCACCATTCCGCATGACGAGAACCTTGTGAAAGCCGAAAAGGGCAAGCTCACCAAGTAACTTGACCTGGCTCACGAGGTGACCGCTAAGTGGGATGTGGATTCGACGATCATTGTCCCCTTAGTCGTATTTGCAAACGGCCTTATAGCGAAGAGTCTCGATCTACGTTTCAAGAGGCTTTCGCTGAATGGCTGGATCAAGGGTCAGATACAGAAGGCAACACTCCTGGACACGGCACGCATTGTCAGGAGATTTCTTTCTCTGCAGCCTTAATCGCCGGTAGCTTGATTCCTGCTCCGCTGCTGGCAGCGTTCTAGGTTTAGGTTTTTATAAAAGTTGTATTTTAGTATGATATATTTTACTTTTTATATAATTTTTATAAAAAACCTAAATCTAAGATTTAAAATAAATAAAAAGTTTAATAATAATAAAATGAATTTTACGTAAAGGTGATCCTCGTTTTTCGCCCCAAAACTAGCAAAGATATGTCGTAATAATAAATTATTTATTTTAAATACTAGTTGCATATATCTGTATTAAACGGACATTCCGAATAATATTTACAATACTTGTCCATTTTATCATCAAAATATGCTGCCATATTTCACAACTAGAGTTGTCAACAAAAATCGAGATTGCATTCAATTACGGATGCCCAATCGTTCGATTGTTATCGATTTTCGTTTTATAATAGTCTATCAAGAAAGTCACAAAAAAGGTGTAGTTATTCGTGTATCTAAGTGGCGTTTTATTATGCAAAAACCACGTGTTTCTTGCCACCACTTGTAAAAAGGAATAATTAAGGTTCCATTTCACGACGGATCGCGCCCAAGCGATTATCGTCGAAAAGTGAAAGTCGACCGCCAAATTTTACGACTGTACTTCTAAACGGCTGGACCGATTTGGATAAAATTTAATGTGTGTTCAAGTGGATTCGAGAATCGTTTAGCTTACAATTGGACCCG
This sequence comes from Eudonia lacustrata, assembly GCA_947562085.1. Taxonomy (NCBI): domain Eukaryota; kingdom Metazoa; phylum Arthropoda; class Insecta; order Lepidoptera; family Crambidae; genus Eudonia; species Eudonia lacustrata. Next base: position 25,504,842 of record OX387316.1, read on the forward strand.
GTAGGTGGCGCAGCTATAGGGGTCCATCATGGGATACGGGTATTCTCGAGCAGACGAATGATTTGTTTATTTTGTTGTCATGGAAACAGCTGTCAACGTTTTGTTTATTTTGTTGTCATGGAAACTGTCAAAGCGGTACGAAGTCCGCCGATCAGCTAATTCAAGTAAGTCTAATTTAAGTAAGAACCAAGAAAAGTTACCAAATTAATAAAATTATACCCAAGTTGAAACTGACCCAAAATGTGCGTGGCGTAGTCAAGACCTGGTACAATGATCCTCATTCTCATTATCACAGAATAACTAAATATAAATCCTACTATCATAGTTGAAGTACTACTAGCCCATGGCCCCAGGCTGGTAAATTTGTTTTTGCATTTTTTTTATGGTTAGCTCGGCAAATGACTTCATCCCTCCTGATGTTAAGTGGAAATGGAGTCCAGACGCGAAGATAACTGGTGCAGCGTGGAAACAAACGTAGCAGCAGTTAACCTCACTGCCGGCCCACAAGGTGCTTCTTCACGCCTCTCTTAAAGGACCCCATATCATAAGAAGGAGGGAAGACGTGTGCTGGTAGACTATTCCATCATTTGGAGGTGCGACAACGAAACGAGTCACCAAATTTTTTTGTAGGCGATGGGATATTTGAGACAGTGAAGCGGTGACTCCGAAGAGCAGCACGTGTACTCCTATGAAGAAAGGGAGGAGGTGGGATGAGGTCAAAGAGCTTTTCAGAGTAGGTACTCGCCATGATATAACAGCGGTAAAACACGCTGAGTGACGCAAAATCTCTACGCAATTGCAGATATTCAAGAGTATTTGCCACTTCTGCATTGCCGATAATGCGTTCAGCGCGACGCTGTAATCTGTCCAAGGCATCGAGAAGGTACTTTGCGGAATCGTCCCAGATGAGCGAGCAATACTCCACGTAAGACCGTACCTGTGTCTTATACAAAAGGCACAACTGGTCCGGCGTAAAGAATCGCCACACTCTGTTCAGAATTCCGAGTTTTCGTGAGGCTGTTTTGATCACGGCTTCGGTGTAGTCCCTTTGGTTCAGATCGCAACGTATCGTCATACCGAGCATGTTGACATTGCTCTGGAGGCGTAGAGATGTACCCTGAAGAGTTGGAAAGGGAAGGAATGGTGACTTTTTTTTGCCGTGAACGCGCATACCTGTGTTTTCTTGGCATTGAACTCAACCAAATTATTGGTGCCCCAATTAGATATGAGGTCCAATACCCGGTTGAGCTCAATGACAAGATTCACTCGATTCACTTCGGTTTCGACCCGCCCTGCCGCTGGGTGACCGTTATATCCCCCATGCACCGTGCTATCATCTACATAGCAATGAATATTTCCAAGTGGAAGCATATGATTGATATGCAGAAGGAACAGCGTGGGGGACAGAACGGAGCCTTGAGGGACATAGTGTTCACTGACATGAGCCGCGAAGCGCATCCATCAGATAGAACACGGATTCTGCGCTCATGCAGAAAGCCAGCGACCCAGTTGCAAAACTGAGCGGGCAGACCGTATGCCGGGAGCTTGGAGAGAAGAGCTTTGCCAGACCCGTTCAAAAGTCTTGGCTATGTCAAGGCTAACAGCTACCGACTCACCACCTTTGTCAATAGCCTCGTCCCATAGATGTGCAACGTACGCTCGAAGATAACCTGTCACCCGTTTCATTATGTTTGCATTGATTTCAATGATGGACGCTTTTGCCCAGCCGTGGGACAGTTACAGGCTATTTACTTTATTACATTATGTTTTGCATTGGAATCTAGTTAGCGGCATTTTTGTTATGCCAGAGCTATTATATCGACAGGGCGCAAGGAGGCAAGACTATTGCCCAAAAATCAGGTATCGGCGATAACGATATATTATATGCGAACAAGAGTGTTTAAGTCGATGTGTCGGTATCGGTACCTGTATCACCTGTATCTCGTTAGATACCTCCCTAAAAAGTGTAATAGTGTGTTGTATTTGTGAAATGTTCCTTCCTCGGCGATTCAGCGCTGAAGCAGTAAAGGTCAAGTGATGGTGATATATTGATTGGTGTCGCGTACAACTCGCGTCACGCTCGCCGTTCGCCGCGTCCACCGCGCTCGCTGGTGCCGCCACCGCCGCCGCCTTGGAAGTCGCCCGCCATCTTGTTATTATTGAGCTTCACCACCAATATTGGTTGTGCAATCATTCAAATCTGTTCATTTGTCAAATCAAGTTCATTGCCATTGGCATTACATTGGTAATCATTATGTTGATACATACTCGACTTTTTCATCATTAACTGAGAAAAAAACGTTTTTGTTTTAAGTAGTTTTGCTCATGAATTTATGAAGTACTTATATGAAAATGATTTTTATCATTAGAATAAGCTAAAACTCCTGTATTGCTAGTAGGCCCATGTTTTCAAATTAACAATTTTAATATTTCATAGTTTGAAAGTGAGTGTTATTCTATCATTATTAATACTCTCTAATTAGTTCTCTACTCTCTCTATACAGAGTACCTACTGGTGTTTTAAACATTTTTCTACGAAGCAAATATAACGATTTTTCTTAATTTATTTATTGTTATTTTTTAGCAGTAGTTTAAAATAAAATTCGATTAATCCGAAAAAAAATATTTTCAATACCAAGTCAATCATTTTATCGCCTCAGTTTATAAATATTTATTAGGATTTTTTAATAGAGTTTGCTGTTTGCCTCAGACGGCATTTTCAGATTCACCGGGCTTGTTTGGGGGCGGCGAGAAACTTAAAGGGTTCCTTAAGCCGTAAGAGACGAGGCGCCGAGAGTATTTCTAGAGGGCGATCCCTCCTAAGTAAGGACTTCGGCATCACGCACTATAGTCCTTACTCAAATCCATCAAGCTATATTTTTATTATCTTAATTTATTTTTTACTAGCTGTGCTCGCGACTTCGTCCGCGTGGAATAGTGACTCGGCAGCATTTTTAATTTTTTAGGCTCTTGTTCCCGTTTTTGCACCTTTTTTCACTGATGCTTCGCTCCTATTGGTCGCAGCGTGATGTTATATAGCCTAAAACCTGCCTCGATAAATGGACTATCCAACACAAAAAAAAAATTTTAATTCGAACCATCAGTTCCTGAAATTAGCGTGTCCATACAAACAAACTCTTCAGCTTTATAATATTAATATATAATATAGATAATATAGATATACAGTAGAATCCGGTTATAACGACGGCGAAGGGACCGGTAATATTAGGTCGTACTAACCGGAAGTCGTGATAAAGGAAATAAAAAAAAAATATTTTTCTTTTCAAATAACATTAATATTTATGTTTTAAAACATTCGCATTGAACAAAGGTTCTATTTTGTGTTTATTTTTCTTAATTGTTGATATTGTCGAATGATTTACACCGAATTCCTTCGCAATCCTTGCATTCGACTCGCCAGCTTCTTAACGTTGTATTTAACACTTTTTTCTTCAACAGAGAAACTTTTTCGCTTTATAGAAGCCATTTTTGTACGCGAAAGCACGCTAACCCGCTAATTAATGCCGAAAACTAAACAGTCGCATTCGAATCACTGACGTGCAGGCAAGGGGGAAGCGCGGGGCGGAGATAGTTTCTTATCTACGATTTATTTGTAAACACGTCAACGCTCGTCTTTGTAACCGGACAATTTTGTGTGAAATTCTGTCGTTAAAAGCGGTCGGTCGCTGTAAGCGGAGTCGTAATAAACGGATGTACTTTCATAGTGGCTCATATGAAAACCAAACACGCGCCTAAACTTACGTCGCTAAAAACGGTTGGTTGTTATATGCGAAGTCGTACTAAACGGACTACACTGTAGATATAGATTTATTTGTTTATTTTGGTTGCTAAGAGGCATTGATTGAAGGCACGGAAGAGAGATTTGAAGGCTCAAGGCAATGATATTCTGTGAAAAACAAAATCAAAACATTTTTAAAATGTTAATAATATTAGTTATGTTAATGTTTATTTTTAATATTAAAGTTTTATTTTCTTAAATTTGTTAATGTTCTAGCCCCGTATTGTGTTGTTACTGTCAATACGTATATGACAGTAACAACACATTGCGGGCTACCATCGAACAGGTGGAGACTAGACCATGTACGGTTGTGCCACCAAGTAGCCACTAAAAATCAGCGAGGGCTATTTCTTTCTCCCGATCTGTGTTACAATATATAGGTACCACTTAAAATATAAACTTACAACAGTTAATTGCACGTGATCTATCCAAATATATATTTTTTATATAAAATGAATGTCCATAAACGGCGTTATGACATTTTTTAGCATAATCCAATGGATTACTTACTAGCCCTAACTTTACGTCAAATTATAATTATCACTTCTTCTATTTTTTTGTTATAAATATAATAATCAATAATAGCTATACAAATAGCATAAAATTATGTTCAGTAATTATTTCGCATATAGTCCATAAATCCTGTTCAACTTTTTAAATCAAATGTTTATCACAATTAATGCAAGCAAGCTTTCATGGCGTTTCGCCGGCCGCTGCCGCCCCGGCCGGCAGCGGCCGGCGGCGCGGCCGCACATTACTGCACATTATACAAAGTGTTCCTAGCCTCTGGACAATTAGCAACACTACACGTATATTAAGGTATTTCTGACCTATACTCGTATGAGAAGTATTATAACAATCGGACTAGCATTTACCGAAAAAATGTTTTTCAAATGATTACCATGGAGCACTGTGTGTACATTTACCTTTATATGCATTTTACTCCTGAAGCTGCAATTTTGATACTTTTAACACCTTAGCACACACCTTGTTTAGCATTGTCATTGTGTGTAACTTAATTTGTCACTCCAGTATGTTATCTATCATTGTCAATGATTGGATACAGTAATGTTACTATTTGTTGTCGTTTATGTATTCTGTGGTTTAGTTGGGGTGAAATTTTATAGAAAATTATGATCTTTGTTTTATATGCTAATAAAAAAATAAGTGACAGCAGTTCTGAGAAGTAGCGTTATCCGGCTTTTTAATATTTGTCCAGATCCAGAGCGTGAGGTCACGTTGTATTAGGTATACTTAGTACAATATTTAGGATATGAGTTTATGTTATGCAAAATTAGGAGATTCAACTAAAAGCAGGTAAACGATATGATGACGGCTCTTTTCGGTATTGGGTATCGGTCCGGGCTACTTCTTACGGAGTATTTCCCGTTTGTTGGACAACTTCCCGGTTCGCAACCTTAATAAAATACCTACCTAAACAAATGTAACGTTTCGTAAATTGTTATATTTCATACATTTAGTCGCGTTTCGTAAACTTACATATTTCATAGTGTCGGAAGGCTCTCCCAACATCCGAACTGGAGGTACCTTCTGTAGTTCAGTAGGTATATGTATTTATTTATGTAACTATGTATGTATGTATGTATGGATAATGAGCAAGTCAGTTTATGTATTGCACACACACAATGATGAACAATTACAACACCATTTATCAATTCTTAGAATAACTGCAGCGAAAACAAGGAACGTTCTTCTTTCGGTGGTTACTATTCTTATCACTTACGTTAAATAAGGTGATTTCAAAGTTTGCAACGTGTCTATATTTACCGGCTTGCAAAACCTGCACAATATTTGTAAAGACGATAAGTCTGTCTTTAAACTTAAGTAATGTGGTAGTACAAGTACTTATATGACGTAAATGTGTTTAGTGTCGAGTGGGCGGTGATAAGCACGCGTGACCTTCAGTAGCATCGCGCGATGTGACGTCAGCCGCGCCGCCGCCGCCGCCCCCTCACCCCCAACCCCTTTCCCTGTGCTCATGCTCACTGACTGACACACTGCCTGCTCAACCATTCAACAAAAACAACAAATTCAATAGTAGTTACTTGAAGAGTGCACTGTTTAGCTGTCCTTCCTTACTGGAGAAATATTTGCATACTTAACTAATTGGTGGACAAACTGACTCGGATCTAATCTTAGGGCTAGCATTTGAGCGACTAGCTGCTTGACGAATCCCTGCACACTAAAGTTGTTCAACGTAGGTAGAGGTGAGGCAGCATGCTATGCTGTGCTATTTATAATTCAATTATTGATAGGAGTTCTAGTAAACATTTTTATAGATGATGTCACATAATACCTATATTACAAGTAGGTAGGGGTAGGTACCTATTATATAGGCTGGGGAAAAAGTTTCTTTGCATTTTATAAAAAAATTCAAAACATTTTTTAATATAGTTTATTTACATTTAACTAAAGTATGTAGGTGCCATTTTGTTCGATAACTTTTTGCCATCTTGTAGGTAGGGACATGATCCCATTGCTATAGAAATCTTGGTGACGACAAGTGGTTTTGGCAGTCCTCTCGTGATGAACTTGACACTGCCTAAAGAATTCTGAAGAGACCGAAACAGGTGGAAATCTGAAGGTGCAAGGTCAGGACTATACGGCGGATGCATTAACACCTCCCAGACAAACTCTCTTAACTTTTGCTGAGTAACTAAAGATGTGTGAGGTCTAGCGTTATCATGATGAAAAACCACACCCCTTCTGTTGATTAATTCCGGCCGCTTTCTCTCAACTTCTTGCTTTAATCTCATCAGTTGTTTGCAGTAGAGTTCAGAATCAATGGTCCTGCCTGATGGTAACAGCTCATAACGAATAATGCCCTTCCAATCCCACCACACACAGCATCACCTTGTTGCGATTGCGAGTTAACCCGGGTTTCGCCACAGTCTGTGAAGCCTGACCGGCCTTTGACCACGACCTTTTTCGCACGTTCTTGTCGTACGTGATCCACTTTTCATCACCAGTTATCAGCTTCTTCAAATATGGTTCGGTTTCATTACGTCGTAATAAAGAATCATAAATGAGTACACGGTTTATTAGGTTTCTTTCAGTGAGCTCGTGAGGTACCCAAATATCGAGCTTTTTTGTGTACCCAGTTTTTTTCTAATGCGCCAAAACTGTTTTATGGTGCGTCGTAACTACTAATATGCCGATCTGGTTACACTTTTTCAAAAATGGCATCCATTTCAACCGTAATAGGGCGACCAGAGCGACGTGCATCTTTGACATAAAAATTTCCGGATTGAAAACGCTTAAACCAAAGTGCTACTCTCACAGACACTGCACTAGGTCCATAAACAACGCAAATTTTTTTCGCAGCTTGCGTTGCATTTTTACCTTTTTTGTAGTAAAATGTTAAAATGTATCGAATTTCTTCATTAGATTCACTCATCTTGACAGTAAGGAAAAACAAATGAAAATCACACATTTTCCTAATTTGAATTTGGAATTACCTATCTTCTTTAAAATCTAAACTTTTAATGATACCAAAACCAGCCAAATAGATTTTATTACAAGTTCATACATACTATTAAGCGAAAAGACTTTTTCCCCAACCTAATATTACAATTCACTTTGATAACCGGCCCTAACGATTCTGGACCTGGTACAGTTTTATTTGTAGTTTGACGACGGTTTGCATCTACGTTTCTGATTTAAACAAAACTCTTTTAATACAATAATTCTGAATGATTGTGTGGTAAATGGGTCGCCACAGCCTCGTCTGGATGCCTCTTCTGTGCATGTTAATAGCTGCGGTCCACCAGCTGAGGGTAAGGAGTAGAGCTTGTTCCCTTGAGCTAAGTTGCGTTTTGGTTGTCAATAAATACTAAATAAATGTAAAGATCTCCCCGCACGCTCCTCAATGATATTATGATATCATCTACATAGTCACATGTAAGATGACATAATCATAGCAAGTTACCTACCTAAGGCAGACTGTCCAATTGTCCACTGGGCATTGATATGTATCTTACTTACCCCATTGTGGGGCTTGGCAAGTTTAACTAAGTACCCGTGCTCATTTAGCTTTCCTGTAATTATACTTACTTAAGTTATAAGTTTGTAATTATGTGTACCTTTGTGTACGCACTCACGACATTTCTTGGCTTCCATAAAGTGCACCTTTGAATTTTTGGTCAGTTCAATGTTTTTATAATACACCTTATTTATAGATGCTGTGACTTGCGGAGTAGAGCATGACATAAACTAGGTTCTTGGCCTTCGCGCCAGTTTCGCCTCAAAACTCGTTAATGTTTTTGTTTGCGTCACGCGCAAAAACACCTCCGGCAAGTAGGTAGTGGGTAAGCTGTGTCCGTCCTACAAACAACAAATCCCATTTGACATTCATTACGGCCCATTGTGTTAACCTCTGGGAATGCTGTTTAGCCGTGGTACAATACATGTAATTGTGAGGTAGCGTCGGATGACGTCACAGGCGCGTCAGCCGGAGTAGGGCTAGGGGGGGGGGGGGGGGGACACACAGTAGGTGGTGTGTGTTGAGGTAACGATAACAGGTGACCGACATCCCGACGTTGTTGTGGGACGACTAGCCAATCTTTCGTTAATTTATTCGTTACTTGGCACCTATGCTGTGCCTGCCTAGGTATGATTAGTATGGTCTTGTTTGGCCTCAAGTGCAACATAAATTGTATCTTAAATATTTAGCTACAGTCGTAGTTAACTTTGTCGCACTTTGAAGAATAGGAGGTACCTATTCTTTAAAGTCGGGGCAGCTCGCGTCCGCAGGAGTTACCTACCACAACCCTACACGTGTCCCCTGGGTGGTGCTAAACGAGCTCAAAACTGTCGATAGAAATAGGCGTTAATAATAAAAATGAATACCCCAAGATTCCTACAAAGTCACACAAACGGCCCTTTTCAGGGCTCAAAGACTAAAGATATCGGACCTTCAGTCCGAATCTTACAACTCAACGTTGAAGGCATCAGTAAAGCCAAAAGCGATTATCTGCTCAAACTATCGCAGTCAAACAAAATCGATGTCATCAATCATAGCAGAGATGATGAAGACCTCAAACGAAGAGGCACATTGCCTGGCTACACTCTCATAAAAGCAGTTCATCATCCGAAATACGGCATCGCAACTTACACGAGGACGGGACTAATTGGCGTTCGGTATCTGGATTGGACCGATCGGGACCAGATCTATACGATAACTATACAAGTAAATGATACTATCATCTTGAACATTTACAAACCCCCAAATGATCAGTGGCCTCGAAGTGTCCTGCCACAACACGCCCACCCCAGTATTTATACAGGCGATTTCAACAGCCACCACACTTTATGGCGGTATCGCAGTACCGACAACAACGGAAGTGCCCTGCTACAGCGGATGGAAATTTGCGATTTACATCTGGTCTTCGATGCGAAGGACAGGGGGTCCTTTCGTTCGGCAAGATGGTGCAAGGATTATAACCCTGACCTTACGTTTGTCTCCTTCGATCACCTATATCAGCCTTTGCCTGCTAGAAGGACTGTTCTATCAGACTTTCCGAACGTCAGCATCGCCCTGTCCTCTTAGAGTTGGGTCTCAGAATCCCATTGGTAAACTTGATCCCATTACCAAGATGGAATTTCAACAAAAGTAACTGGGAGAGCTTTTCCAAAGACCTAGACTCAGACCTTGCATCAGTGAACTTAGAACCTAACGCTTCCAACTATGGAATAATATACATATATCCTTCGTGGAACTCGTAATTAAGGCAGCAAAAAGAAACATGCCAAGAGGTTATAGAAAAGAGTACATACCCTGTTGGTCAGCCGAGTGTGAGGAACTATTCAATAAATTCCAGCAAACTGAAAATCACAGTACCGGGGCTGAACTCCTGAAATCTCTAGATGCTCAAAGAAAAGCAAAATGGGAAGCTACAGTTAAGAAAATGGATTTTAAAAGATCAAGTCGTAAGGCATGGCGAGTGCTAAATGGACTTACTGGAAAACAGCACCCTCCGAAACCAACAGCTGCTGTGAAGCCAGACGCCATTGTAAATCGAATGGTAGAGGTAACAAGGACCAAAAGAAATGCAGCGTTTACAAAGCAAGTCAGAAAGGAACTCGCTACGCTAAAGCGACAATGTCCATCCGGTCAAGAATTGTTTAGGCCGTTTACTGTCGGGGAAACATTAGGGGCTATAAAATTACTAAAAAATAACAAAGCTGCAGGCCCGGATAATATCTACAATGAATTCCTCCGGCATATGGGTCCACTGGCGGTGACGTGCATTAATTACATCCTCATGCACAACAGACTTCCAAGACAGTTCAAATTAGCCAAAGTGATAGCTATTCTAAAGCCAGGTAAATCCGAACACCAACCTGAAAACTATCGTCCGATAGCACTTTTGAGCTGTACCTTTAAGTTATTTGAACGAATGCTACTTACCCGAATAGAGCCACTCATAGATACCAGAAAAACCTGAAATCGACAGCGGTTTTCATAGATCTGTCTGCGGCGTATGACACTGTATGGAAGCATAGCCTTGTCAAAAATCTGCTGACCATAATCCCCAGCAAGGAAATCGTTGACCTCATTACAAATATGCTGAGCGAGAGGGAATTTGAGGTATATCTCGGCAACGCTAAAAGTCGCAGACGTAAACTGAACAACGGGCTACCTCAAAGGTCTGTGCTAGCTCCAAAACTGTTTAACCTTTACATCCACGACCTACCTGAAACCTCAGAAACTAAATTCATATACGCGGATGACATCGCACTCGTTGCCCAAAGCAAATCTATGAAAGCTGGCGAGGAGATACTTACCACTGACCTTGCTAAGCTCTCTGAGTACTTTAATTCCTGACGTCTAATCCCCAGTGCTAGCAAGACTGAGGTATCATGCTTTCACCTTAATAACGGCTTCGCTAGTTACCAACCCGCAATACATTTCAACGGTGAAAAACTGCAGTTCAACCCATTTCCTAAGTATCTCGGTGTAACTTTGGATAGATCGCTTACATACAAGGAACATCTTACTAAGCTGGGCCAAAAGCTATCAACTCGCAACAACATACTCCACAAACTATGCGGCACAACTTGGGGAGCCTCCGCCGACTGTCTCAGTACGACCGGCTTGGCCCTAGTGTACTCGGCTGCGGAGTACTGCTGTTCAGTCTGGCTCGAAAGCGAGCACACAAATAAAGTGGACACCAGGTTAAACGAGACGATGCGTTGTGTTTATGGAACCGTAAAATCTACACCGCTGCATTGGCTCCCAGCCCTCAGCCACATAGCCCCCCCCGAATTTGCGACGAATGCATGCTGTAAAGAGAGAGTTTGATAAGATCAAATTCCAGGCTGAACTACCGGTTCATAAGGAATTTGTCTGCCCACCACCGCACAGACTAAATCAAGGCACCCTCCATATGCATCAGCCAAATCCCTTAGACATTTCAAAACTAACGACATCTGGAAGAGAAAGTGGAGCGAGGCAGTGACGGATTGCACTCATGCCCAGACAGCTGACCCCACATCTAAACCAAAGGGTTTTGATCTGCCGCGTAAGTTGTGGTGCCGTCTCAACCGGTTAAAAACAGGGCACGGTCGTTGCAGCGTTGTCGGCACAAATGGGGATGGTCGGATAGCCTAATCTGCGACTGCTGGTGAGGTGAGGAGGCCCAGACTATGGAACACATTGTGCAGCGATGTCCTATCCGCGCGTACCCAGGACCTAGAAATGATATGAATGAACTGCCACCCGACTTCATCGATTGGCTCCGGGATCTGGACATTGACTTATAATTAGAATTAGAATTTTATTATATTTAGTATTAAGCAATTTTGACATGTATATTCCTTCTTCGCCTATTTCATACGATTAAATAAAACCTATTCTTCAAAGTGCGACAAGATAACTATCTATATCATAAAATCTATAAGAAAATACAACGCGGCAACGACGGCGGCGGCGTCAGCGGGCGGGGGCGGCGTGTTTCTCAAGTGAGCCGGTATCGACCGTCCGCCGAGGAGCGATTGCAGCACTCGGGCACCGCAACACGTCGGCCGTTGCGTCACCCTCCCACGAGCCTGCAGCCGCGCAAACCGCTGGCTGACCCTCATTTGTAACTAATGTTATTTAATTGTATTTTTACATTCTAAATTCACCGAAGGTTAACGGATACTCTGACACGGAATCCCTGCAAGCAGAATGGATTAATTTGTTGTTTCGAATTCATTCACGAGAGGTTTGTAAGTCTCTGTAGTGTTATGAAATGCGATATCGTGATGTGTTGTGGTTGTGGCGGAGCTCCGCAGGCATGACGGACTGCGTGGGCGAGCGCTCTTGTCGTTTATATCCAAACAAAGGGTTGTGTCATCATCAGACTATTTTCTAGTCCGTCCTGATTACTTTCAAAATTTAAAATTAACAATCACATATTCAGTTTAGGCTACAAATAGCTGTACTTATAGCAAATGCTTTTATGGGTATAAGCCATGCTATTCTATTTTAAGTTAGAGATTTGTTAACTGACGCTGTGGCCGGTGGTCCGTTAACGTTAGAAGGTAGAATATAAGGTCACATAACAGGAGTCATGGGAACTGTGACGCGTCACGCGAGCATCTATGGTGGATGATGTAACACAACAACGATCATTTGCGCTATCATTCGAGCTGGTGGTGACGCACGTCTAACAGATATATATAATATCAATGAGCAAAACGAAAACAAACACAGACATGTTACCAACAACAAGCGTGTGTGTAAAAAAAATAAAAAATATAGGTAGGTACTTATACAATTTTTTTTTTTTACTTCTCGTTTATTTTTTTTTGCATAGTTTGGTTATGAAAATTAATAGCGGTCGTGGCAGTTTACTGAGTAATTAGGAAAAGCATACCACCATCTTTATCTCGCGGCGGCAGCGCAGGCGCAGCAGGGCTAAGGCGCGACGACGACGGCGAGGCGGCGGCGGGCGGCGCGGGGAGCAGCTGTCAGTGTCAGTCAGCAATAACATGGTCAGTGTGAGGCGGACGGACTATCAGTCTCGCCGCTCGCGACGGCCGCCGCGTACGCTTCCGCCGCCGCGATGTGCCACGCCGTGGTTCTAGGTGTTCTCTTCTCGTTGCCCTCGTACCTGTACTCAGCTGTTCCATTCAGGTGAGCGTCCCGCTGGCCGACCGTCTCCTCCGCTTCGGGACCATTGCTGCATTTTGTGAAGTGATCTATTTTTATTGTGCTGTACTTTGTTTAGTCTTGTGATAAAAATCGAACTTGTTTCTTATCAAATTGATAATGTACAAGCGGTGTCACGTATTCTTTGGCAACTCCATTAATTGAATGTTATTTGAATCGTGCAAAGAGTGTTGCACTATGCAACGAATACTAGCCTGTAGGTCGTGAATAAATAAATTCATCCATTAAAACCGGTGTGGTGTCTATTGTAGTGAGTCACGGACTAATCTGTTACCGTTCCGTCGTGGGTGCGTAATTGAGACCTCCAAGGCTGCGGTCACGAGCGATGGCCTCTATAGGCGACCGTCACAAAACCTGTGCTCCTCCACCCGTGACAGTACCGGTGGTCAGAAGCCTTGACGCGGAGGCTCTCCCGAAAACCAAGCTCGGACACAGATTGAAGGAGAGCGCAGTGCCCCATGCCCGCCATGGACAGATGCCTCGAGGTACTTATGCTGTGGCTCTCCGTGATCGTCGCAGCCGTCTTTGGGAAGTTAGTAACTCTCCTACTCGTTAGGCCGTCACTAACCAAGCCGAGCGTTGCGTCGGTGGTGACGTCAGTGTCGGATTGAGACTCCGCTAACATTACTTTACTAAAGCAAAACACTAACTTTTAAATTTAAAGCTTAGCTCACTGTAGTGTACTTCTTGTGCGGTAAATTCCCAACACTTATATGAACCACTTTGAGCAGGTTCTTACCTGTCGTTTGCTGTGTTGTGTCTGCGTGACCTGGCTCAGCTAGTGCATCTCAGCTAGATGGTTCACTGTGCGAGTTTTCCTATAATAAATACGCAGGGAACTTCTCGTATATGATTATTTATACTACTAATAAATCTGTAGGCTCTATTTGTACATGCAATTTTTCTGACATATTTTGGGATAAATATTCATTTTAAGACACATTGACACCAATTCTACGATTTTTAATTTTTTTTTCTGTCTGTCTGTCTGTCTGTATGTCCTCTCTCATCTTAACTCACTCAAGAACGGCTTGACCGATCTTGATGAAAATTTGTATGTAGTAAGAACATGAGATTGTGCAAATGATAGGCTATAAAAAAATGAAATTTTATTCACAAGTTTACGCTCAGCGAAGCGGGCGGGGTTACGGCTTTTGATGAAAATTTGTATGTAGGTAGTAAGAACATGAGATTGTGCATCTATAGTATACAGAGTGTTTGGTAATATGTGTATACTCCCAAAACATAGACATACCAAGTATAGCTAAGGTAACATGCAAAATTATATGTATGAAGATTTACTTTTCCATACATAAACTCGAATTTATTTTATTACATTATTTTCATTGAACACTGACATGTTTTGACTTCCGTTTTGTTTGGATGTTTGGATCATGAGGTTGACGCGAAAGAACAATGTATCAGCTGGACCTAGGGTTGTCACTTTACAATTTTACTTAGTAACAAACAACCTTAATATCTCTACAATTATGGTGCTTTTCTGGTATGTATAATTTTCCAGGGTTCTACGACCCTAATCTTGCCCTATCTGCCATATTTGGGATTATACAGGTATTACCAAACACCCTGTATCTATACTAGGTACTATATAAATCTGTAGGTTCTGTCTGTACATGCAATATTTCTGACAAATTTTGGGATAAATATTCATTTTATGACAATAACTGACACCAATTCTACGATTTTTGAAATTTTTGTCTGTCTGTCTGTCTGTATGTCCACTTTTAACTCAAGAACGGCTTGACCGATCTTGATGAAAATTTGTATGTAGTAAGAACATGCGATTGTGCAAATGATAGGCTTTTTATGATGTTATGATTATGAATAGAATATAATAAAATAGAATAGAATAGAATAGAATGATAGAGAAATGATATAGATGAGAATGAGAATATATGATGTTGGTAAACCTAATCATTATTTTGATTAGCATTCATTGATCCATTATTTCCGCACGGCGAAGCGGCCGGGTGGCGGCTAGTTATAATTCTACGCAAATATTGTTGCGAACAAATTAAAATTTGGGATTCGAACCCGCACCCCATGGTATGCCGGGTCAGGTGCACTGCGAACTATGCTATCGTGTCTTCTCGTATACCTTAACGGTTGGTGTTGGTAGTGTAGGTGTCAATACAAATATATATATTTTTTTAAGTTGTAGGTGGCTATTTTTAGGGTTCCGTGCCTTAAAAGGAAAAAATGGAACCCTTATAGGATCACTTTGTTGTCCGTCTGTCGGTCTGTCTGTCTGTCAAGACTAGAGATGAAAATGACCAAAGTGACTGAATTTGACTGACTGTCAATTACGGTCAAATTGGTCAAAAACGGTCATTTACTGTCAAAAAGGGTCATATATGGTCAATATGATCTTTAGTGTTTTTTAATATTTATTTTGAATAAAAATGTAAAAAAGCGTTTAGCTAGATTTAGGTTTCAAATTATTAATTAATTAATATAATATATTTAATAAATTACCAAATTATATTAAAATTTAAAAAAATGCTGTAGTGTTTAAAAGAAAATTTCATTTAATTCTAATTGAAAATTGTTTCTATTCTGTAGATGAATATTTTAATTTTAATGTTAATAATTGATGTTTTTATTGGTTTTATTGGTTTTATTGGTAAATATAATTTAATTTCTAATGTAATTTAATTTCTAATATATCGTTATTTTAATTCATTTAATATTAAATTTTTATCTCATTATATTTAATTTTTATGTATAATTTAACTATAAGTTTAAACATATAGGTATATTTTATTAAGCTATATATTTGTAATACCTGCAAAAGGTCACTAAGTTGTAAAGCTACCAAAATGTATATTCCACCTGTATGATACACTTAGTTATGCAAATTAATATTATGATTTGATTTGATTTATTATTGTAACGCCGCGTCACGCGCAGTTGATACTTGTCACGACTTGCACCACCGCAGTATGAGTAAACAAAGAGTAAATTGAATTTTCTTTACCTAATAAATACTTAAATATACTACTTTTTTGGAAACGTGACATAAACATCATAGAAACGTACTCCTCCATGAACACAGAATAACAATTTTGTTTTTTTAAATAAACCGAAATCGTGTCGCGATGTTGGCGGAATTGGCAGTAATGTAAATAGTTGTGACTAGTTATATTTAGTCACTTTAACAGTTAGAATTATTAATATGTTTAAGTCAATTTGATTGAATTTGAAAAATGACCGGTCAAATATGGTTTTTGACAATCGTGACTGGTCAAATTCAGTCATTTTACATCTCTAGTCAAGACCCTTTATCTCGGAAACGCGTGGAGGTATCGAGTTGAAATTAAAACCTTATACTCAAGTCTGCGGTTCTTTAAAGCTGTGAAAAAAATCAAACTTCTAAGTTAACGAAAAAAAAGAGTCGTAAAAAACGTATATTTCGACACTCTCAAGGGGATCAAAATTCATAGGGTACTTGCCGTTGACCTAGAACTATGAGTTTGGCAAGTACTAGTAATATACTACCAGTACAGGGAACAATCTGAAACTATACATATTTAATTAAATCACAAAAATAACAGGGTCTTTATGCAAGAAACGGGGGTCCAAATTTTAACTGTGTCATGTGGGGTATCGTATGAAAGGGCTTCATTTGCACAAGCTTAAACAGTTTTATAATTATTTTTGTGATGTATAGCTTTCGATTTATGACGAAGAATGAAAAAAAAATACCTTTTCCCTTTTTTATATGTATAGGTACCTAATAACTTTGGTGTATGTAGTACCTAAAGGTTGATTTACACGATGACGATCGCTGGCGCCAGTAGCTACCGCGAGTGTCAGCGCGGCATCCCAGCGCTGTCTTTGCACAGCGCTGGAACGTGTCGTTTACACGAATCCAGTTTAGTCGAGAGATTTTCTTGTGTTGTCCACACGTTCTAACCATTAAAAATTAATTCGGAACAACTACGGCAATTGAAAAAGAAATGTGTAAAGACAATTTCTGTGCTATTACGAGGAGCTGATTAATTTGTTAGAAGAACAAATTTTAATTTTAGTATTTATTTAAGTACTAAGATACTTAAATAAATACTAAAATTAAAATTTGTTCTTCTAACAAATTAATCAGCTCCTCCTTAATTAAGTAAGAACAAAAATAAAACATTATTATTTATACTATTATTTGTTAATGTTATCTACTTATACAGTAAATATTTTTTATATTAATTTATATTTATATTTTTTAAGTTACTGAACTCACATCAACTGAGGCAGCGTGTAAACAAACTAGGTTTAACGAATGATTTGAGCAAGGTACTAATTCAACTTTAGGGTGTATTTCTAATCAAAAGTGCCTGCACTGCGCTACGCCACTGGCAACATCATATTCATAGTACCCAATAAAATAAGTCAAGTCAAGTCTCTTTGAATTCCGTTTTCTTTTAAAATCTCTTCTCTGAATTTCCTTTCAAAGAATTCAAACTTTTTAAATTGGATAGGTATCTTAAATAAAAACTAATCAACAAAAGAAAAGTCATAAAAAAATATTTTTTTTTTCAACAAAAGAAAACGATATTTCTTTTGTTGATTAGTTTAATACTATGAATTTTTTACTTTTTATTTTCAAGTGCTAATTGCTGCACTGAGTTTGCACTGATTTGTAAAATGAAACACAATATTCTGAGATACAATGTTAAAAAAGGGAAGTGTATAAGTGTAGTGTAAATAAACTAACAGAAAAACCACAGATTAGTATACATACCTATCTGTAATGATAACGATTTAATAATATTTAAAAAATTAGATTTTTTGTATGGCTTTTCTTGTATTGATTAGTTTAATACTATGAATATGAAACCACAAGTGAAGTGATGGTGTTCACTACAGGAAACAAAAAGTTGAACTTGACACACATTCCCCCGATCAAACTAAATAGTGAAACTCTCCAGAAGGAAAAGTTTTAAATAGCTAGGCCATGTGGTTACAGAAAACCTGAAGGATGATGAGGACATAGAGAGGGAAAGGAGAGCTTGGGCAGTTCGATGTTATATGTTGGCCCGCAAATTCGCGCGTTGTAGTAGAGAGGTAAAAAATAACTCTATTTAAAGCTTTTTGTCAGAACTTGTACACGTGCAGTCTGTGGATCAATTATACGCAGAGGGCTTTCAACGCTCTCCGAGTACAATAAACAACGCTTATAGGGTGATGTTGGGGCTTCCACGTTACTGCAGCGCCTCGACCATGTTCGCGCAGGCCCACACTAGCGACTTCTATGCGGTGTTGCGTGGGAGGGTCGCTTCTTTAATGCGCAGGGTGCGGGGAAGCTCCAACAGTGCTCTGAGTGTGGTCCGAGAGAAGCCCGCATGTCGCATCTGGAGGCATTGGGTACATATACACGTTGATGTGCCAGGTGGACCGGGGGGGGGGGGGGGGCAGGGTGGGTTTTTTCTTACCTACATAAAAAAACGAGCGAGCCTTACAGTGTTGCATATGATGTGTAACATTTGACATCTCACCTTAGTCTAAGCAATTTTAACATTATATTCTGAAAAAAAATGGGTCAGGTATTATATGAAACTAGCTGTGCTCGCGACTTCGTCCGCGTGGAATAGTCACTTTCGGCAGCATTTTTAATTTTTTAGGCTTTTGTTCCCGTTTTTGCAACATTTTTCACTGATGCTTCGCTCCTATTGGTCGCAGCGTGATGTTATATAGCCTAAAGCCTTCCTCGATAAATGGACTATAATAATAATAATAATAATAATAATATAAACTTTATTTCAGACAGTGAGTATCCATACATGTGTTAGTTAATACATTCTTACAGGCTATGTTAGTAAAGCATTTAATTAGATAAAAATAAAAATAAAAATAACATAAAAATACAATACTATCCAACACAAAAAGATTTTTTCAATTCGAACCAGTAGTTCCCGAGATAAGCGCGTTCAAACAAACAAACTCTTCAGCTTTATAATATAAATATAGATGAAACGATAGACAATAGACATAACAAAGAATAATTCTTTTTAATAAAAATTGTATTTTATTTAATTGACACTAAGAGTAATGCAATACCGCGCGCTCATTCGTCAAATCAAATAGCGCGCTTCCCCGAGTTCCTGTTACACACTTCCATCCCATTTCACGAAATCACTCATTGCAAGAAAGCGAGAGGAAAGATGTTACACATCAACAAATGTTGCCTTAATGTGCTAACATAGTTCATAAGCTCTCATCATTACTAACTCACTAACTCTATATGGATGCAAATCGGAATTCAATATATTTTATTTTTTTATTTCTATTTATTAAAAAAAAAATTGAGGTTCTCATTTTGGCACATGTCTATTTAGTAGTTACAGTCCCTAGGAAAAGTACAAATTGTGTAATATTGTTGACGAGTCTGTTTAAATATTATAAAGTAGTTCCATAAGTTTGTGTAGCGGTATGTGTCCACGTGTGTGAGCTGTGTGCGTGGTGTTGCAGGAAGGCGCGGCGCAAGGAGCGCGAGGGCGAGCCCCCCGGGGACCCCAAGCTGTACCTGCAGGAGGCGCTGCTGGAGCGCAAGCTGCCCGAGCTGGACATGCGCCAGCTCGTCGACCTGCCGCACGGGCTCGACTACAACGAGTGGCTCGCCTCGCACAGTCAGTACCCCGACCCCACTCACACGTCTGCTCTCCTCATTGAGACACCATCGTACTAACTCGAAGCCAGCTCGAACATCTTCACCGATTGCTAAATGGTTGAGGAGCTCGATGGGGCGGGAGGAGCTCGATGGCGCGGCGGTTAACGCGCCCGGTCTGTGAGTGCTGAGGTTAAGCAACTTTCGCAAAGGCCGGTCATCGGATGGGTGACCAAAAATGTACTATCTCTTGCTCCTCCGTGCTTCGTCGTGCACGTGTTGCCGTCGGTCCCGGCTGCATTAGCTCGCAGCGGTCAACAACCACCGCCCCGCGTGATGGTTTACAGACCGTCCTCCCTGCGCCTGCGGTGTTTCCATCCGTAGGGAAGGCTCGCGCCCCAGCTTTGGGGACATACACAAATGAGCTGATGATGATTGTTTGGAGTAAACAAGTTACAACCACTATTATGGACTATGGCTTTATTACAGCTACGTAGAAACAGTACCTTCTACCGCCTTTACCGCGGCCGGCGAGTGCTCTAAACAGCTTTTTGACTTTATTCCCACTTTTCGTTCCTGTACGTACTTATATACGTATGTGGAACACTCTTTTTCTTATCTTGTACTCTTCTGGGTCGTTTAAGCGGGGCCACAACGAGGCGTCAAAAATCATTGTCGTTGAAAACTATAGTGCGGACCACCACCTACTAAGTAGGCCATCGTTTCCTCATCCGAGAACCGTCCTTGTTAGGTGTACGTTTACCCATCACTAATAATCGTAAAATAAAATAATTTTTAACAAAAAAAAAAACCAACTTCAAATAACAGGAAACTAAAAAAAGTAAAAACAGCTCTAAAAAACAAGAAATAATATTGAAATCATATTATTAATTACCTAGATACGCATGTCAGTTTAAAAAAATGTCTACTGAAGTCGGATGGGGCTTTTACAATAAAAAAGTGGAGATAATGGAACAACTAAGTAGTTGTAAAAGTTTAAAATGAAACAAAATTGTCCCCCAGCCCACCGCCAACCGCCAACCACCCGACTTCAATAAACATTTTTTTAAACTGACATGCGTATCTAGGTAATTAATTATATGATTTCAATATGATTTCTTGCTTTTTAGAGCGTTTCTACTTTTTTTAATAGTTTCCTGTTTTTTGAAGTCGGTTTTTCTTTTACATAATAGGTACCTAAGTGTAAAACTTGTTATCCTTCTTTTTTATTTGGCATTGTTGTCTTACTTAACATATTTCTGTACTAATTGTGTTAATTTTTTTCATTTATTTAAAAGCTGTATGTATGTTTTTCTAATAAAAAGAAAGAATCTAATACTAGGAACTTACGTACGGCAAATAATAGGAAAGTAGCGATTTTTAATGAACTAAATAATATTTTAAAGAAATTTTTATACATTACATCAACAAATCAAATTGGTCGAAATGATCTCAGCTCAACTAAAGGTAGTTTATGGAGTTTAATCCCTGAAAGCGCCACTATTGGCTGGTGTGATCTTTTGTCAAAATCAACAGGATTGATTCCAGCTCATTATACTCGTAGAGTCTGGAGAGGCTTGAGACAAGAAAAGTAATTTAAAAAATCTGATGATGCGGTATTTATTTATTATCAAAATCGGCCCAGTACTGCTTATCGCTAGTTGTTATGGATTTAGCCATTCACGTTTGGAAAGTACGTTCTGTAGGTCTATATATTTTTTATTACTTTTCCGAATTTTTATTTGTTGGTCGTGCCGTGCCCGGCCGTGCCCGGCCGTGCCCGTGCCCGGCCGTGCCCGTGCGCGCGCGGCGAACGTTCGCGCGGTTGCGCGTCTTCATCGTTCGGCGTCCGTCGTCGCAGTCACACTCACCCACACGCAATTAAATCGCGTCCGAACTTTAAATTTAGACTATTATTATTATGTTTATAATACAAAATGATTAATGTATGAACAAATTATTATGAGTCGGGGGTATATTGAGACTTATATTTTCTGCGGCGGCAACTTAAACTGTACTCGCGCATTATTTTTTCGTGATCAAACTTGGCTTTGGGTCGGACGTGACATAGGGCCACAGATTACTTAATAGTTACTACATAGGGCTCAATAAAGTATATTAGTGTGTCACGCGCATTTGTATGCCGCCGCGGTGGTGGCTGGCGCGCGAGGAAAGCGCTCCGCGGCGCACGGCGGGCGGCAACCGTCGGAACGGATCCAGTGACACGAAATCGTTTGATCGATGCCCGCTTTACCTCGCTAACGGTTAAATGGTCACCGTTTCCTCGCTAACGGTTAAATGGTCACCGTGTCACGTTATTTGGCCCGTACCTGATGTAGGCAGGCACCTAACCGTCTTCGTACCCCTCATTTGTTTTCCATTTCCTTCCACCTCTCTCGATTTTCAACTGTCTCTGATCAGCCTGGGCAGAACGAATCCAAATGGTCGCACCAAAGCTTTTGTTGTCTTTCGCAATGACCGTGATCGCCAATCCGCACAAATGTTGGCGTACGTTTCAGGCGAGATGTCCTGCCCAGTCTGAAATCCCACTTCGATAATTCCGGTCCGGAGCGTAGTGGTATTAACCACAGACCTATATTAACATTTGGTCTGTGGTTTAATCGGTGGTGTTCAATCGGTTCGTTTAACGCCCAACATGCTACACTCCATCGACCGCCCTCTGGCATACGCCGAGCCAGAACTTTTCCGATTCTGTCCGTGACCACTTTGGGTAAAGTACACATGTCCATGAGTTTTGCTTTAGTACAATACAACCCCGCTGCACACGACTTTAAAGTTTATACTGACACACCCCACTTTGCTTTAGTACATCCCCGCTACACACGACTTTAAAGTTTATACTGACACCCCCTACCAACCGTTAGGTTATAAAGTTAGGTGTCAGACATCCTTGCGCAAGCAGAAGGAACCATCTGCGTCAGGTCATAACGCCAGATCAGGACGTGCCGAAGCGCATTCTTCATCCGCTCCTTTTGGTTTAGTATAGTGAAGCCGGGAACCCCCCCGGCTTCATAAGAGTTTTCATGGACCAGTAGCTCTTTCAGCAGGCGTTGTTGACATGGCAATCAACTTCTTTGCCGTGATAATATTATTAAAAAAATGAAAAGAAATAGAGTCCCCTGATAATTTAAAGTGTGGTCTGGCTGTATACGCGATTTACAACGCGGGCGACTCAACGCACGGTCATAGTACAAGGTGTGTGCGCTCGTGTTGCAGCGCTGGCGCTGTTCGAGCACGTGAACCTGCTGTACGGCACGGTGTCGGAGTTCTGCACGGCGGCCACGTGCCCCGACATGACGGGCCCCGCCGGCCGCACCTACGCCTGGTACGACGAGCGCGGCAAGAAGTCGCGCGTCGCCGCGCCGCAGTACGTGGACTACGTCATGACCTACACGCAGAAGACCATCAACGACGAGACCATATTCCCTACTAAATACGGTGAGTGTCTCCACATGACGTGCTCTAGTGGTTACACTACACACCACGCACTGGTCTGACACATAGAGCCCGGGTCGATTCCCAGCGGGGGGGGGTACACGTCATTCAGTGGTAGGGCTTATTTAAAAGTTCATCTGGCTAGCTACCACCGTAATATTTATATTGAGTTATCTAATCTGAGAGATAAGTTAGCCAGTACCTCAAGAACCTTGGACATCGTTTAGCGGACAACGGTGTGACAGTGGTGGGTGTGGTTGTGTGGTTGCAGCGAACGAGTTCCCGGCGGCGTTCGAGAGCGTGGTGCGGCGTGTGGTGCGGCTGCTGTTCCACGTGGTGGCGCACATGTACGCGGCGCACTTCCGCCACGCCGTGCTGCTGGGGCTGCACGCGCACCTGCATCTTACGTTCGCACACCTCACCACGCTGCACCGCCGCTACGCGCTGCTCGACCACAAGGAGACCGATGTACGTACCGCGCTCGCTCACCCGCGACTGCGAATCCCACATGCAAAACACTGTTTTAGTTCTCAGAACTCATTACGTTTTTTTTTGTAAAAAGTTTTCTCTTGTGACATGGGGTCCTTCAAACGAGGCGTGAAGAGGCACCTAGTGGGCCAGCGGCAGGATGAGGGTGACTGATGCTACGTTGTTTTTTTTGCTGCGCCAGTTGTCTTCGCGTCTAGACTCTGACTCCGCAAAATAAATAGATAAAATAATCTCAGGTAGACTGCAGAAGTCGGTCAAATAGAGGAGACGGTTGATAATTGCCCCAGAGTCGTTTTATGTTTATATAGTGTAAAAAAACGGGCTACCTGGTAATATTTCAAAACAATTGCAGTCTAATCATTATCATAGTATAAATATATAAAAAAATAAAACAAACAATCCGACTGCTAAAACAACTTTTTAAAATATAACTGCGATAACTATTAATATTCAATGTATTTAGAAAAATTTCACGTTGCATTCAACATTCCTCAAATTGAATTCTGGGATCGTAGAGCTTGTTTTCTTCTTTTCAGTTTTTTTCTATTTGCAGTTAAGTCAAAACAAATCTAACGACACCTCATATGTTAAAATCCACCATGCCGTTTGGGCTGTAGGGCGTGCTAAAGAAACAGACATACATACACTCGAAAAATTTTAACAAAAAAAAACCGACTCCAAAAAATTTGACTGATAAAATTGCACTAAAAAGTAAAAAATAAGCGTTAGACTTATACAGACAATAACTTTATTAAGAAAAAATATAGGTACAATTATTGTTACTTTTGGGGCCGGTGCCAGCCAAAGAAGTTTTTGAAGCCGGTGCCAGTCCGCGTTTGTAGTTAAAATTTCATGCATAAGATTGAATGTACTATTATGATTATAATAGTGGTGTAGTATGTCGTTAAATGTTTATGTTAAAGTTACCTTGGCTGGCACCGACTCCAAAAGTAACAATAACTGTACCTATATTTTTTCTTAATAAAGTTATTGTCTGTATAAGTCTAACGCTTATTTTTTACTTTTTAGTGCAATTTTATCAGTAAAATTTTTTGGAGACGGTTTTTTTTTTTGTTAAAATTTTTGTTTATTTTTTGCTTTTTAGTGATTCGTTTCGATCTATTTATCAAAAGCGAATATGGGTAGACCTACTAAACACGCTGCTCGTATGAGACAGCGCCGTTTAAATGAGACAAGCGAAGAAAACGAGAAACGCCTATCTCAAAGTAGGAAATCAAAAACTGAGTTCCGGTGCCTGTCTTCTTTTGCTTCGTCATAGTCGCTTAACTACCTTAATCGAGATATTTTATCGCCACCCGTGAGATACTTATCATTGAGGAGTTCCGATGGCAATCTGTGGTCTTTTTCATCAGTTACACTTCATCAAATGATACTTTTTGAATGCAAATGCTTGACTTATTTCTGAAAATACCAAAATCGCGATAGGTATGCCTACAATATTCGAGGAGTTCCCTCAATTCCTCAAGGATCCCATCATCAGAACTGGACCAAATTAAAATGGGACCACACGGGAAGCACCAGCTTTCAAATAAAGAAAGAATCATCAAAATCGGTTCACTCAGTCGAAAGTTCTGAGGTAACAAACATAAAAAAAAAAAAAATACAGTCGAATTGATAACCTCCTCCTTTTTTTGAAGTCGGTTAAAAACATAACAAAAAAATTATAAAATTATGGTTTAAAATTATGTTAATTATACTACGTTAAATCTACTCATATCCTGTCAACCATTTCTATTTGTTGGATATGGCATCAAGTATTTTTGAGCCTAACCTATAAATAAAAAATATTTCAATAAAAAAAAAAAATTTATTCTTGTTTTGAACAAGTAGTTAGTACAAAATACTTTAGATTTTTTTTTATTGAATAATAGTTTTTTATAAATAACAATTTATGTGATAAAGAATACGTATCACTTAAGGCTGCATGGTGGTCCAATGCAGCCTTAAGTGATACGTATTCCTTTTCTTCTGTTTAAAAATGAGTTCAAGTAGGTTGATTGAGCCAAAGTATTTAGAAAAGATTGTGATACAAAATAATATAAATAGACATATAGCCGGATTCCTGAGTATAAGTGCCCGTTGATCATAACTTACCACTTTCCCTCTTTTGACAATGAGTCAACAGGAGATGATATATTTGGTGCCTACATTTCAATATGTAAGTGATGATAACCCAAGTTAAGGTGTTCAAAGGCCTGCTTTCAACGGCGCAGTGCTATGTGTGTAACCCTCACTATTTACAACAGTAACTACTGTTTAATCTGAGAAAATAATCAAATACTAATTAAATTTTGATCTTGAGTCCCTTATGAGTCCATAAAATAATATCGTGAAGCATGGGTTTATACAAATAGATTTAAAGGTCTATGTGTGGGGTACAATGTACCTTTTTTGTTTTTATTTTGGAGATAGTTCGCCGTTGGTTTCAGACGGCATTTTCAGCGTCGATTTAACCTTTTCACCGCCAACAACTTCTATAGAAGTTCGAGATTTTCGTGCCGTCCACGCCAGCACTTCTATAGAAATTCTTCATTATACCTACTTTAATAAAATACATTTACGATACATAAAACATTTGTTTCTTTTGTAATTTTGTAAGATGGACACAACTGAAGCCCTATTTTTTATTATCCCAGGCAAAACAGGCTATTAATGTGTTTTAAAATGGATAAAAACAAAAACGTCGCAAATATTTGTATGTCCCGCTAACCAACGACTTCATATCAAATAGGCCAGTGATGTGACGCAAAAGTTGCATATATTACAATCCTCTATATTTACTCTGTTTTATTCCATCCAAATGTTCATAAATTCTATGATTTAAAATAAATTCCGGTCAGTAAATAACGTATTATGCAATAAGTTTTAAAATTAATGTACGTATCACATCATTTCATTAAAATTAATTAAGTTTACTGAGGACTTTCGATATTGCAACCTATCTCTACGTAATGGCAAGATGTGAGTGCTAACAGCGCCATCGACTTCACTTCAAGTTAACCCGTGACGTCGTAAGCGCACAGGGGTCAAAGTAATCGTGCCGGGCGTTACAAACGAATCAAACGTACGCACGTGTGTTTCTTTTCCGGTTCGGGTAATACCTAAACAGTGCAAAATGAATTAATGTTATTCTGATGAGGTGTTGCGGATTTTAGAAGGTGATGAACCTGATTCAGAAACGCCTCCGATGGCTGACTGAATGTAATTACTAGACTGTGACTATACTTTGTACCTGTGCGCAATTCCAAGCGTCCATCTATTTGTTTCTTTCTTCTTATTTTAGTAGGTAAATATTATTTATGACGTACAATGGGAAGGTACTTAATCCATTCTCGTTCGTGCGTGTATTAACAAGAAAGCGGCTACTAAAACACTACTCAAATGTTTATTGTAAATCAAAACGTACTCAAACGTACACAGAGAACGTACACTCGCACTCGGTAACTCAGCGGTAGTAAAAAGTCTGTAAGCCAGCCACTTAACCAAAATACGCTGTATACCTATCAACATTACAACTGAACGTGAACACATTAGGTACATGAAACGTCGATAGGTTATTTTAAGTTTAGATAGTCCAACAAAACTCTGTAATGAAAAAAAAAGCATAGACAACCCTTTTCCTTAACCTTTTCACCGCCCAACTATCCTGCACGCGATGTCCCGCTGTACGCCAACGTATAAATGTATTTTAATAAAATAGGTACAAAGAAGAACTTCTATAGAAGTGCTGGCGTGGACGGCACGAAAATCTCGAACTTCTATAGAAGTTGTTGGCGGTAAAAAGGTTAAGAAATTTATCGTGCTACGAGCGCCAAAGACTTGATATGAAGACAACGGACGACGTTATGAAATGAATAGTGAAGTGCCTATTATAAATATCTCTAGCAAGTATGTATGTATGTCTTTTTGTCTCTGATAATGGATACTCATTTTTCTTACTAAAAATGTTCATAAAATAAAACAAACTACCATTATATGTATCAGTGTTTATTTATATTTGTATACAAATTTAAATATACACATCTATTTTTTTTATTATCGATATGACGTTACCGCCATCCTTGCTTTCGTACTATAGAATTTGTTATGATACATTTATACGTTAGCGTACAGCGGGACATCGCGTGCAGGATAGTTGGGCAGTGAAAAGGTTAAACAATGTACCATCTCGACCATCTCCTTTAGTGAATTAATATTATAAAAATTTAAATTCGTAGTTTCATTTCAATGCGTAGTGTTCGCTAGTAGTTAGAAAACAATATTTTCAACCTGCCCCCCGGCCGCCTAACCGATCGTTTTGACTTCGTGTGTGGTTTATGACGTCATCTTGTCGTTTCGTGCCGCCTATGAAAGCAATATCGAAAGCTATAGCCTTTAAGCTTTTGATATTGCTTTCATAGGCGGTGCGCAGTGGCAAGATGACGTCATAAACTATACGCGTAGTCAAAGCGATCGGTTAGGCGGTCGGGGGGCTGGTTTGTCACTTGAAAACGACTGTCACTAAAAAGCATGAATTAAGATATTTTTGTTTCGCATAAACGCACGCAGGACGGACTGTCGCACCTGTAATGACGTGTCTCGCTTGCCGCAGGTGCTGCGCGACCTGGAGGCGGCGCTGCAGCTGACGCCGGGCGCGGGGGCGGGCGCGGGGGCGGGGGCGGGGGCGGGCGCGGGGGCGGGGGCAGGCGCGGGGGCGGGGGCGGGCGAGGAGCGCGAGGAGTCGCCGCGGCGGCGATCGCCCGTGGTGACGCAGCCGCTGGCCACCGCGTGACCGGCGCCCTACTTGTTAACTCTATTGTAAATATTTCGATCTGTTAAGTAGTTTTAGGTGATTACTTTTAGTTTGTACTATGATTTGTGATCGCTTCGGTTGTAAATAAAAGTGATATTTGTTTAACTAATAGCCCGTGAGCTTCATTTTTACCTCCTTCGCCCATTCCCCAAACTGATAGATGTATGTATAGATCTCGACAGCGGTGTAGATACCCTTTTGCGTTGCGTTGCGTTGCTCGGTTTTTTCATGAAGTAAGGTTAAAAAACGAGCATGTTTGCGCAATTATGAGGACAGGTCAATTAGTCCGTGACCTTTTGAATTTCCTGCCTCTTAAGAGCGTTTACGCCGCACACTAGCGCCGCCAATGGAAAAAAAACATATCTAGTAATTAGAGATAGAAAATCAAATTATGCTCAACAAACTATTTGAATGAAGTAATTTAGCTCAAATAGAAAATTATCGGCCTATAGCTTTAACAACCGTTTTGTCCAAAGTGATTGAAAAAGTAATGTATGTAAGAATCCTAGATTTTATGAATAAGTTCAATATCATAAGACCAGAACAATACGGTTTTCTAAAGGGTAAGTCAACTGCATTAGCTACTTTCTCGCTTGTAAGGAAATTGCTTGAACATACCGATAACCGGACACCGGTTACAGCATTGTTCCTAGACATGAGCAGCGCATTTGATTTTGTTGCCCACCATATTCTTCTAAGAAAATGTTATGTCTATGGCATTAGAGGTGTGGCTCATGATTTACTAGTTAGCTATCTTACTAACAGAAGACAATATGTAGAGATGACAAGGGTGGATGAAAAAAAAGAAGTCAATGTCTATAGATCATCAACCAAAACTAATAACATGGGGGTGCCTCAGGGGAGCATTCTGGGTCCATTACTTTTCTTATTGTATATCAACGATTTACCGGATGTGACTAATTATGAATGCATTCTTTTTGCGGACGATGTCAGTATAATTATACCAAGCGAAAATAATAAAGATTATAACCAAGAAATTAACTTATGTATAAATAAAATAGATGATTGGTTACACCACAATAACTTAAAATTAAACTTAAAAAAAACCACTTATATACAATTTATAAATAAGAATGGAAGGAAGAAATTACTAAATGTATCAGTTAGAAATCAAATAATAAATGAGTCCAATGAAACAAAATTTCTTGGAATCACTCTGGATGACAAATGCACTTGGACAAATCGTATCACCCATATTTGTGGCAAATTGCATTCCTTCTCTTATGCACTATGGCGTCTTGCTAAGATTAGTAACGAGTCAACCGCTGTTCAAGCCTACCATGGCTATGTAGGCTCATTACTTAGGTACGGAATTATTATATGGGGGAATTCAAGTCAAATCGGGCAAGCTTTAATCGCCCAAAAAGCATGTTTAAGAGCAATTTGTGACGTTGATATCATGACCTCCTGTAGACCATTATTTAAAAGGCTGAGAATTTTGACCGTTGTATCTATGTATATTTATGAGATCTGTGTTTTTGTTCGATTGCATCCAGAATTGTTTGGAAAATCATCACGGGTTAACAGTAGATACCCTAATAAGCTGGCACTGCCATTAATAACAACGACGTCATATGCAAGAAACAGTTACATAATGGCAGTAAAAGTTTTCAATGGGCTACCTGAAGAGCTTAAGATGCTACCAGTAACCATGTTCAAAGCCAAAATTAAAAAACGACTCATTGAAGAATGTTTTTATTCTCTAAACGAATACTTCAACTGTTGAAATTAAATTTGCTATTTTGAATTGAATTTTATTGAATTACCTATATATTGAATTGAATTGAATATTATAAATAACTTTAATTTCATAAGTACTAGTTTGAAAATGTTTTAATTTTTTTATTTTTATTTTATTTTTTGCGTACCAGTTTCTGGTGAAATGTGTGGACTTCAATGTATTTACTATAACACCACTTATGTACCATGTTTTATGCGAATAAAAAGTCTTTGTCTTAGCTTTTTGACGTCACCTAATGAACATCTGACATGTTATGGTTTAGGTAAATACGGTGTTACAGTTAAAAGTGGCCGTTTTTAGCTGCAACGTCTTATTTAACTAAACAATAACATGTCAGATGTTCATTGGCGGCGCTAGTGTTCGGCGTAAACGCTCTTAACTGAAAGGGCAACACACTGCTCCTGTCAGTTGACTCCGGTTTAAATATGAACAAGCTGCGTCATTTAGTTTGTGTTTGACAGCCATTTATTTATTATTTGCTGTATAAAAACTTAGCCTAGATACAAAAAAGAAAAAACTTATGCTATGTAATTACTGTTAAGGTATGTAAGGTGTATACAATAAAAATAAGCCATGCAATACCTAAACCAACCAAAAAAAATATTGCCTGTATCTTAGGTTAGGTTAGGTATGTATTACATTTTGGTAAGCGATTAACGTAGGTAAACTTTTACGTTATAGGTAACAATGACTTACTAAAATAAATAAGGAAATATAAATTTTAAAAGAAGAAGTAGTATTTTATACAATAAAAATAATGTTGGTTACAGTTTCCTTACAAAAACTATAATGGCACTATTGCTCCACAAGTCAAAATTCCTCTACCCCCCGTAGTAGTTAAATATAACTGTTGCACGGTAGGATATGATTCCTCTTACTCGGGTCGCACTCGCCGTGCCTGACAACGTTATCAACTAATTACTTATGCTGCAGTGACCTTATGGGCTCGCAAATACGGCTTATATTCCGTTTACGCTTTGCGTGGTAAACATTGTCCCACAAAACAACAATTTGAGACACAGTATATGTTTAAAAGCCAGATAATGTCTATCAGATCAACAGCTTTTTTATTTTATTTTATTTTTAACTAATTAAAAACAATATAAACTTAATACTAGTATGTTTGTTAAATGTCTTATTATTGATATGCTTGTATTTATTTTTCTTTAGGGTGTGTGTGTGTGTGTGTGTGTGTGTGTGTGTGTGTGTGTGCGTGCGTGCGTGCGTGCGTGCGTGCGTGCGTGCGTGCGTGCGTGCGTGCTTGCGTTCGTGCGTGCGTGCGTGCGTGCGTGCGTGCGTGCGTGCGTGGGTGGGTGGGGGTGGGGGTGTGTGTGTGTGTGTGTGTATGTGTGTAAGTTAGTTATACCTATTTAATGTTTTAATTAGTTACTTTTACTAATAGTTCTGTATTTTCGTAATTTAATTCCTGCAAAAACTTTTTTAATGCCTTTTTACATGAGTAGTTATTAACTAGGTGTATATCAATATGTGACGCTAATTTGTTATAGATATATGGCCCCAAGAAGTTACAATATTTCTGGGCGAAACTTGTTCTACAAGAAGGTGTAGTGAATATTTTATCTTTTCGTCTCTTTTCCGTATAATTAGGTTTCTTGTTGTTCTTTTTATGTTGCATTAGTATTATATTTTCAATAAAAATTTTACGAATAGATAATATTTTTGTGTCTTCATATAATTTGTCCGATGGGTATCTAGTTGGTTTAATAGTAGATTGTACACCAAGGGGATAAAGCACTGTATTATGTCACGGGCGCGATATTTGAATCCTGAGCGTAACGAAGGACTCCAGATTTAACTCCCGAGCGTAGCGAGGGGGTTTTGAGTTGATTCCCGAGCGAAGCGAGGGAATTAAAATTGAGTCCTGAGAGCAGTGAAGGATTTAAGCGCGCCCAAGGCAAAATCAGTTTTATCCCTGAGGAGTATACTCTACTTTTCTCACCTTTTGCGAGACAATAAAAACCAAGGCTACTAGAAAAAGTATTTTATTTATTAAAATACTATTTTCATTACTAATTTTATTTAATTGGCACAGTAAATAACAATAAAAAGTAAATTAAAAATTAAAATTGATGTTTGATACATTAGTCCAGTTATGTAAAGATATGGTTATATTTTTTGGTACGCTTATGTTAGTTGAGGTGGAATTTATTTGAGTAGCAGCACCCAATACATCAGAACCTTGCGTGTGAGGGTCGTTTGGCACAGTAAAGGTTGGGGAAGGTGGTGCTTGAGGCAGTGGGCTTGACGGGATATATTTTGAGCTAGATGGCTGTGGTGGCAAAGGTTTCCAAGGATCATCAATAATGGACGTAGTTTTCAGATGAATGTTGTCACCAATACGACAGCTTATCTTGTTTTTGTTTTGTATGGAATTCTCTATGTAGCCCTCCGCTACTGCATCGGATTTCCAGCCACCATGACGTTTTATCTGGGCCATATCTGCTCTTGAATCTGCCAACAGACTTGCCGATGTTCTCCTCAAACAATGACCCGTATAGAGCTTGGGATTTTGCAATTTGAGGTATTTTGCAATTTCTTTTGGCATGGCGCTGATTTTATTCTTGCCAATGACTTGCCTGGTGCATTTGCCATTACTGTAATCGATAAAAATCTGTTGGTGTTTATATTAGAGGGGCGCAGAGCTTGGTACTTTTCAACAATTCTTCTTCACGAACTATGAACGAACGTTCTCTATTTGTTTTGGTATCTGGTAAGTTAATCAGCAATAAATCTGCATGTTTTTTGATATCATTGACTTTTATGTTTACGAGTTCATTTCCACGACATGCGCCATTCACTCCAAAAATCAAGGCTACCTGTAACAAAAAATAGGATTGTGAGTAAATAGATAGATACACTACTACATTTTTTGACCTTTATATTATAAAAAAAGCTTGCGACAAAACCTTAGAATGTGTATTTATTAAATGTGTGCCATTTAAATACCCTTTTATTCATTAACTATTTTATAGAGCTATTATAGGTAGGTACTAGAAACGTAACTAAAAAGTAGGCAGTACTCATACTTACTTTCATGGCCAGAAAGCTGTGATCAGGAGCCTCATTCAGAAAAGTTTCCACATCTTGCGCTGTCAATACTTTTGACTTCTTTGCTCGATGACCATCTGATTTCCTCTTTAAAAATGCCAATAACTTGCTATATGTATTTATCTTAATGTCGTGTTTGATGCTTATTGTTAACCTGAGCATCGAATAGATACACCACAGGCTGCTGGACTTCTTTGTACACGATAAATACTCGAAATAAACAAGAAGCACTGACTCCGACACAGACTTTGCGCCTTTTGCAGTTTTCCATTTGTGGAAATCGTCGTAAGCTTTCAAGTATTTTTCCTTCGACTTCTCTGGTAGTAAGTTATTAACAATACCTAAGGCGTCTAATTTAATGGACTCCGGAGTTAAATCACTTTCGTCACTCGACATTTTCTTAATGTTTTATTCTATCTTCTTTTGCAGTTTTGTCTGATACGATTGCACCGTATTGAAATACTCGCGGCTTTTGTTTTAAGTATTGATTTTTTTTCGTTCGGCTTGCCGTGGCGTGGCCAGCTCGATTTTCGAATAAGTTCGATTTTCAAATAAATGAGGCGCGGCGCGCGCCGCCGTCCACCTCCTCGCCGTCGGCCACCAGCAGCTGCAGCAGCCGCGCGCCGCTGTTTTGACGAAATTAGACTTTAAATGCATAACAATAAGAACTAAGAGAAGTGAGAATCACATTACTGCCCGGCGGGTTATAATGAAATTCAGTACAACATTACACCCCGGCAAAAGACAAGGGCTATAATGATTTACTTTGAGTAAGGTTTGCATGATATATAATGAGGCATTGTCGAGCAGGTGGTGTGAAAAGCATAGTAAATAGTTTTAAGAAGCTTTAGATCGCATACATGTCGTAGGGTTTTAAAGACATACATTAGTCTTCTTACTCGATTACTTAGAGACACAATTTGATCCTTCCATGTAAATTGCTGATCCACGAGTACTCCCAGATACCGTATGCAAGTGGTATTCTCTAAGTAATAGCAAGTACAGGTTGTTGGATCTTTACATTGATGTGCTCTGATATTGATTAAGTTGGTAGGTGGTTGAGTATTGCGTCGGATTGAAAATGTCACATATTTTGTCTTGGATTGGTTCAGTGTGAGTAGATTGTTGTCTAGCCAATTTAAAATTTTGTTAAAACCATCATTTGCAACTTTATTCAGTTTTTGCCAAGTATTTTCAGAGAATAAGACAACTGTGTCATCAGCAAAAGTAATAATTTCTGCGGAAGGTAGTTTTAGTCGACACAAGTCACCGATATATACTAGAAAAAGAGTAAGCCCAAGAACGCTTCCTTGGGGCACCCCATAGCATGGACTCTCTTCTGTACTCTCAGTATCGCTAATTTTAACAATTTTTTTTCTTTGTTGTAGGTAGCTTGTAAGAAGTTGCAACGGTATCCCTCTAATACCTTTATTTTCTAGTTTTTGTAGCAATATAGGTATCAATACGGTATCGAAAGCCTTTTTCAAGTCGAGGAATATTCCTAGGCATTTTCTATTACGATCCAAGTTATTAACCACTTCTGAAGCTAAGTGCTGGACTGCATCTACAGTCGACAGGTTAGATCTAAATCCATACTGATTAGGGGCAAGGAGCTTATAATTTTCCAAATAGTTCTTAAGTCTTTCATTTATGAGTTTTTCGATTACTTTTGAAAGGCTTGGCAGTAGCGATATGGGCCTGTAATTTGTGATGGAGCCACTGTCTCCATTCTTAGGGATAGTGGTAGCTCGTTTAAGTGCGCTTGGAAATACGCCACTGGAGAAGCAAAGATTGCTGATGGATGCAATAGGAGAAGCAAGTGTGTAGCACATACGTTTTAGAAAATTAGATGATATGCCATCCCATCCGGAAGATAATGTAGATTTTAGTTTTGTTATTGTATTGATTACTTCAAATTCATCGGTAGGGAATAGCATAAAAGATTTAGTAGGAGATGATTGTGGCATTTTAATAGTTTTGATTATTTCAGATTCAGTTGTATTTAATTTATTTAGTATTTCTTTAGCCAATTGATTTCCAATATTTGCAAAGTATTTATTAATATGGTTGACTGATTCTTTAGGAGATGTTTTTTTATTGATGCAGACTACCGCGCGACTTGAGGAGAAAATGGAAATAAAAAAAAATTTCGTGTGCTCATAAAGCATTATTTTTTGCGGAAAGAAACTATTACTCACACCAAGGCTAGCTTGACAAATATTATAGGAACTCTGCACCATCAATTTCAATGGTAAAAAAGTGGCTTACTGAATTTTGTTGTGGCCGTACAAGCACGGAAGATGCCGAACGAACGTTCTGGGACGCCCAGTTGAGGTCTCTACACCCGAAACAATTGAAAAATTCACGATATGGTGTTAGCCGATCGGAGATTGAAAGTGCGAGAGCTTAGATAAATGATTGCTCGCGCGCTTGACTAGACACCGCCATGCAGCAAAAATACTACGCCAAAGTCAGGTATAATACGTCGGCGTAGTATTCATTAGAAAAGCGAAGTTGCCAAGGTAGAAAAAGTTTAGGGTTGCTATTTTATTATTATTATCTCATCATACCCAAACAATGTAATATCTAAAAAAAGTCATAATAAAAATTCATAAAATAACTTTTTCTACCTTGGCAACTTCACTTTTCTAATGTCTTGACAATTTCGTGAAGTGAACTGTCAGTGTCAGTTGTCAAATCTTATTTTTTAAATTAGTAATGCAATGGTACTATCCATTACAGCCAGCAGGCAGCAACCGCATGGTTTCATTTTCAGGAAATTGCATTGAAACCTTAAAATACCTTTTAGAATGTATAAATAAGTTCAGCAATTATAATAAACACTTAAAACTTTCACTAGAACCCAAAAATAATAAGAAAAGCTTGATGAAGAAAACAAGATTCAAATATTTTTTAAATTACGTTGGGACCCTTTTATATTTTTTTCTTTTGTATGTATATATGTTTCCATCATCTCAGAAGGCAGATCTATCAGAAAAGCATCACTTCAAAACTGTAATAAAATTAGGACCCAAAAACGAACATCTTTGTTAATCGCAAATGTCTATACGTACTCAATAATGTATGTTATGTAGGTATTGTACCTAATGATGTGATCTGATCCATAAATGATCTATTATGTCAAATCCACAATAAAATGATGGAGACCACGCAACACCCGCCCGTGAACACTCCTCAGGTGGGCTAAATAAAACTCATGATAAATACGTAATTTTACAATAGGTATATTTTTTTAATTAAAATGCATTTTGGTTTTATTAAATTATTATTACATTAAAATATAGTCAATAATATCTATACAAGCAGCGTTAAGCCCGCCGTGCCGGGCGGGCTGGTGGCGGCACCTCTTTGTGACGTCACACTTCCACTTTTCCCGCTCTAGCTTGCCCGAATGACTTCGGGTCGACAATGCCGGGAGTATAATTTACAAAAATGTAGTAAAACCTTAACACTAAGTGATCACGAACAGGACCTGATATCGTCTGTAACAATTCTCTTTAACGGTTTGGAGTAATCCGCCATTCAATGCAATAAGCTACACAATAAAGGAATATATTGGTTTTATAATTTACAAAAGGCGTTAGGAGGAATAGTCCCTATGAATTGTACTGATTAGACGAGCATCACTCACGTACGTACGGCTACCAGTAGAAACACTATGTACAGTAGTTATTTTAATTATTATAAACAATTATCTAATACTGTTTGAAATATGCAAGTGACCTCAATAATGGCATCCCAGAAAGATCTAGATGACTTACATTTCAATAATATTTTACAAATACATTAACCTTGCAGACAAATAGATTTAAAGAGGTAGTAGTAGCTTTGATACAGCGGCAGCAGCAGCAGCAGCAGCAGCAGCGGCAGCAGCAGCAGCAGCGGCAGCGGCAGCGGCAGCAGCGGCAGACACGCGGGTGCTGAGGAAGGGCGGCGGCCGAGGCAGCTGCGCGGCTCGTCAAGTGATCTTTACGGAGATCTATTTTATTATGATATGTTGTTTTAAAGAGCTTAACCGAATGCCCGTCCTTTGTTGGACACAAACTTATTTTCAGCTGAAATAAACAACTAACTAATTTTAATATGTGAGTGAACCCACAAGCTGCCGTGCTCACTGTCACCGGCCGTCTTGCTATAGGAGCAACGAATCTCCCTCTAAGTAACTGTGGTACCGTACGCGGACACACGGCGTCGAGTTGATCGAAACACTGTCATGGTCAAACACATTT
This sequence comes from Eudonia lacustrata, assembly GCA_947562085.1. Classification (NCBI taxonomy): domain Eukaryota; kingdom Metazoa; phylum Arthropoda; class Insecta; order Lepidoptera; family Crambidae; genus Eudonia; species Eudonia lacustrata. Next base: position 25,542,277 of record OX387316.1, read on the forward strand.
AAGTTAAATAATACACAAGTACTCTGAATAAATATTGATTTGGTTTAATGAACTCTTATTTGTATGAGATCAGAGTTTGTCAAACTTTTTGATACAAGCAAAAATAGACTCAAAACTTACGTGTTGATGAATTTTTTACCTAAATGTGAATATTTTGACCATTAGAGGATTTTCCATCAACTTTATAATGACCGTACAAAGGAGGTCATCTTTTATATTTGTTCGTTGCGGCGCACGCGCGCCCCCCGACAACCTCTGGCCGGCAGACGCAGTGGAAATCATTGTAATTATTGTAAACCTCATTTTTTATTCGAAATTTGATACACTAATGCGCGCAAATTATAACTTTTTATGCGCTGAATGAAAACCCAATAGCCGCATGTGAAGCGTCATACGAGTGCGAGGCTGTAGAAGGGCCTGTCTTTGAAATGCAACTTCATAGAAATAAACTTGATAAGATAGCGCATACATCTGCTATAATATTATTATAGTGGAAACGGTAATAGCTATAAGTAATAAAATAAATAACATACAAACTGTATAACATAAGTATCTACGTTACAGGTAGTGCTTAGGATCTGCGGCGGCCCGGAGCCGCGGTCGCCGCGAGCGATAACAATGTCTGGACTATGAGCCCACTCGTAAAATGTAAAGCGTTCAATATACATATAACGACTTTCTCAATAATATAATCGTAACAATATAATTTGTACTAGAACGTCGACAACTTAATTATACAGCACACATATTCATAGTACGAAATAAATAACATCCTAAAGCTGAAAATCACACAGTCAAATGATAATGTTTGCGTTCGAACCGGTCCACGCTACGGCTGCGCCCGCGCCGCGGCGGGGATCTTTTAACCTAGCGATAAGTGCACTTTGACAATACTTTTTAGAACAATTAAATAAGTTGTATGTTATTTGGTAATGAATCGTGAATTGCGATCGATGTGATAGTAGGTACTTATAACCACAGGTTAGTAACGGTGCGGCCGTCCGTCCGTCGCCGTCACCAAGCCGCCGCCGGGACGCGACAGTTGACACATGAAAGCGATCGGGCGCGAGGCGGACCACTCTCTGGAGGATGCCGCTAACTTGTTTACAGATAACTCGGCGACGCAAAGATTTGAACCGAATATAGATATGTAAATAAAAATAAAAAAAACGGACACCCTAGCAGGTATTCTTGTGGGCTAAAGGATTGAAATGCTAATAGGACAGATCGAAATAAAGTAACAGAAGCTTAAAGCGATTAGATCTGACAAACAACGCGACGACGTACTTCGAAGACCCAGTAAAAAATAGAGGATGAGCCTGGGAGTTTAGTCGTTTTGACTAGCTTTCGCTCGCTCGGATGCGATGACGTCATAGATGTGAGCGAAACCGATCAGCCGGGACATCCGTTTTGCGGCCTACCACGTAGACTAAAGCTACACCGGGCCGCAAGATAAGTTTAACATCGCAATTCAATCGAATCCAAGTAGGCCTCTTTAGCAACTTATAAACGTATCCCTGAGAACGTGTCGCGACGCGTCCGAAGCCGAGCGCTTCCGTCGTCCGGTTCGAGCGAGCGGTTAGTGTCGAACGATCACAACCGTCCGCCGGTCGAACTCCAGTCGTAGACCGCCGCCTGCGCCTGCGCCGACGGCCCCTCAGACGTAGTGGTGCGGCAGCATGGGCTGCGTGTCGGGGTCGGCGGCGGGCGCGGGCTCCGGCTCGGGCTCGGGCTCCGGCTCGGGCTCGGCCCAGTCGCGCGGGCGCGGTGTGAGGCCGCAGAGCCGCCAGCCGAACAGGTCGGCGCAGTTGTGGATCGGTCCGCGCGAGAACGGCGAGCGGCCGCCGCGTGCCTGGAAGTGGCGGTAGCGAGCGCGGTTCAGCTGCTCGTTGGTGGTCATGCCGAGGCACACGCCCAGGTACAGCTGGCACCCCAGCAGCACCGACACCCAGAACAGGTGGAACGCCGCGTTGACGCTCACCCACGCCAGCCACGCGTTGCACCGCGCCCACGACGCCAGCAACTCCGCGCCCGCGCCCGCGCCTGCGCCTGCGCCTGCGCCTGCGCACTCCGCCTCGAAGTACTGCGCCGCGCCCCACAGCATCCACGCGCACATCGCCACCAGGCTGCCCAGGAACCCGATGAAGTAGCGGTGGTTGCGCGCGCCTGCGACCGTGAGCCGGTACGTCATCGTACGGCTCTTCCCCTCGCTCGTTTCGCGAGACTCGCCGCGACGCGTCATCATCGTCGTCGTCGAACGAGGGAACGAGCACGGAACGAACTGATTTAGAGATTTTATTTACTTTTATTTTGTACTTTTATTAATTCCAAAGCTAACTCATTTTCCACTTCGGACCGCCCGTCGGGAACTAGTGATTATTTCAAAAAATGTTGGGATAAACCATTGTCATGAATGTAGCATGTGAATGTAGCGTCACGTCGAGCGAGGACGGGGCGGCGGTACGTACCGATGCAGTTGCCGACCCAGGGGCAGTGGTGGTCGAACTTGGCGACGCAGCGGTTGCACACGGAGCAGTGCTTGGACCGCAGCGGCCGCCGCACCAGGCACGCCGAACAGAACCGCGCCGGCTCGAACCCGCCGCGACCCGCCTCCGACAGCTCCACGATGGTCTGCGGCAGGGGTCAGTGGGGGTCAGTGGGGGGGAGGGGGGCCGGCCTAACCACGAGCTCCACTAAGACACGGGTACTCACGCGCAGCTTGTCCTGGCGCGAGGCGGTGATGACGCCGGGGTCGCTGCGCCACGAGCGCAGGAAGCAGTGCCACAACACGCCCGAGCACAACGCGAACGCCACCGACGCACCAGCACCCGCCGCCGGCCACACCAGCACCGCCCACGTGATGTAGAACCAGGCCTGCGCACGCGGTTAGCTTAACTATACCGATCTCATCTATAATGTTATATACGAATGGCGATATAGCCGAGCTGAAGCTACCGCAGTAGCTAATGACTACGAGTGACCTACGACTACGAGTATTACGATATGTCCTCTGTACTCTTCTTAAACTTGAGCACTTTCAACTCTTCTTGAAATGAAGTGTGTACCACTTAGATTTGCATGCTATCCCTGAATAAGCTAAACATGTGCACTTTTATTATAATAATGTGACACCTATAGACCGTATTTTCTGCAAATAAAGATTTTATGATTTTTACATATAATTTTACGCAAATATTGTTGCGAACAATATTTAGAAGAATATTTAGAGAATTTTTCAACAGTTTGTCTTTTTTCAAATAATAGATTTTATTATTATTATTTAACTTATGTGAGCTAAATTTGCCGTTCTTGTTGCATCAGGCGCTCACGGACGCATTGTATGTAGCTCTCGACCGAGCGCTGTCGAATATCTTTTCGATATCTAAGGGCGCTCGTATTGAGAGTCGATCGGCGTTAAAATAGATGACGCATAACTTAGAAATACTTTTAAATTGAATGTTGCGCATGCGCAAACTTGATTACTTTAGTAGCGAGATACACGCTGAGGGGAAATATGTTCTTGAGCTCGTCGTCGAAGAGCAGGTTGGAGACGAAGTGCAGCGCGGCGTAGAACACCGACAGCAGCAGCGCCTTGAGCAGATACGGCGCATCCAGCTCCAGCGTCAGCCCCGTCAGGTAGAACGCCACGAACGGCATCACCACCACGCACCACCACCGGAACTTCTGCAACCACACTGCACTCAGCGACTCTTCTTATATTGTATACTTGTACAGTGTTTCAAAACGTCAGGATAAACATTAATTTAAAGTAATGTATAAAATAAACGCGAGTAAATCCATAAAAGCTGTTTCATTTCAATGTGTAGTGTTCACGTAAACTTTAGAAAACAATATGAATATAACTGTTTTATATTTTGTTAAAAGGATCACAAAAGTCTAAGCATGTAACACTCTAGTCTACATCCTGCAGACAGTATTCATAAAATAAAAACTTAAATTAAATAAGTCCCCATTTTTCAATCTTCGGATAAGTTTTATCCAATGAATAACATTGTCATTGTGACATATTTCCTGAAGAGAATCAGTAATTATGTCAAAATTATTCAATGAATAAACTTTAACAGACGACGGTTGAAAAATCAGCTCTAAATAATATAAAATAAGGGTGGGTTTTGGCTTAATCACCACGCATGCCAAATGCGGATTAAGCCATTACCATTAAACATTACTTTATTAACTTGATTTCAATGATGATCTTTGCCCAGTAGTGGGACAGTTATACTCTAAGTGCCTTACAAATAAACAAAGAATAAGGCCCTAATAGTTATTCCGTGTTTTGTCTCTTTTACTCTAATTTGAAATGACGTTTACATGACAGGAACAAAACACGGAATAACTATTCGGACCTTATTGTTCGTTTATTTGTAAGGCACGTGGTAGTGGCGAGTGGTCGCCGCTGACCTTGTCGTAGGCCAGCCGCCGGAAGAGGTTCCGCTTGTCGGCGGCGAGCGCGTGGTCGCGGACGCGCTCCGCCACCTTGGCGCCCACCCACGGCGCGGCGCCGCCGGCCTGCAGCATCGCCAGCGGCGTGGCGCCGCGTAGGTTCGGCACGTCCAAGCTGGCGTCGCCCTGCATCACCGCAACCAAACGTACACCAACAAACACGCACACACTATTACATTGACGATGATGATGGAATCCTGTGATCCCTCATCAGGGATATAGGGCTCGCAGTAGGGATTTCCATGCGTCGCGGTCTAGTGCTGTGGCTTCGAGGTACATTATTACAACATAAATATTGGATAAAATTAAACCATTTTTATTATTGTGTTATGTACAGTCGGCAGCAGATCAACCTACCCAAATCTGTCAAATTTCTCCAATGAATATTGATCCTTTTAACCAAACAATAAAGTTCAAAATTGATTGTAGAAATTTGACAGTTTTGGGTAGGTTGATCTGCCGCCGTGTGTACACATAAAAAACTCTCTGTCGTAAGTGATTCCTAATCCATTATTATAATTAAAAGCTAAAGGTGATTCGATCTGAGTCTTTGTGGTGGTGTTTAGACCAACAGGCTCAGACCTAGATGTGTTATAATAATTATTATATACAATGTTATTTTTAGTTTATACGAAACCTGAAAACTGTTTTTTCAGAATCAGTAATAGAATCGATTTCAATATTTTTTATGCCATGTTACATTTTGACCAAATAATATTTACAAAATCTCAAATAAATTATTCCCTACTAAAAACACACAACGGGGCAGCACAAAAGCCTGTAACTTCGTGAGTTTTCAAGATATTATTAAATTTTTTTATGTACGGATTTTTTAAATGAAAATATTTGAATAAACTAGCAGTACCTTATACTAGGCTTCACAAAGTAAATAAAGTTCCAAGTAATATCCAAAAACTTGATATTAATAAATTAAACCATAAAAGGTTTTCATGTTTTGCTAATAAAATAGCATGCAAATCGTTTACAATGTTAATGATATTAATTAATTACATTACATGGAATCAAGATTGCAATAATAAATAAATGTCTAGAATCAAAATTTCAATAAATTATATGTCAGTAAAAATCCAGCTAGTTGTCAATAAATTCCTTAACACTATAATTTTTTTTGTCATTAAGCCATTCAGTTAATCTTTTTTTAAATAAGAAGCTTTTAGCACTTTCAATTCATTTGGTATCTTCTTATATATTCTGACGCACAACGCAAGACAATTATTCTTATACATGCTTTGGCAACATTTCTTAAGACAAGTCTATGTTTGTCTCTGCGCACTCTAGTACTCTGTGTTGGTATCACATACTTTAGCAAACAGATACCTATGTTGATGGACAAAATGACATACCTCATACAAGTAGAGCGATGGAAAGGGCAGCAGACCTAGGTTTTTAAATATAAGTCTGCATGATTTTTTGTCAACCCCATATCATCAAACCGTATCTCAACACGGATTCTACGTATGCATGATAACATAGGATAGCAGTTATTTTATTTGTTACTTTTGTAACTTGACTTAATGCATTCACGAATTTATTTATTTTGTTACAATTGCTAAGGTTTTTTAAACTTGTATAACTTGGTAACGGCATATAATTTTGTAAATGTTGTTACATATTAAATTAAAGCTGTGAAGTTTCTTGCGCCCATTTTTCTCCTGGTAATGGGTAGTAGGTAAAACACTTTTCTAAAGTTTATTTGAATAAAAAATATTTGGCTTTGACTTGACTTGACTTTGACTATTGCTTGTATCAAGCAGGTCTGCCTGACTGTCTACCATTTTTAACTAATTATATGTCCCATGACTACAATAGTATTTTTTATTGGATTTTGATCTTGTGATCTAGTGGCATGCAGAAATATTAATTATTACTATAATATGAAGTTATCATCATAATAAGAAGTGCAGTCCAGGAAGATTATCAGGCAAACAAATTAGCTTAACATCCCCGGAACAATATAATTCTATTTTCTGATAGTACCAACTACTACATGTCAGTACGATGTATTGTGTCAGTGTAAAGAAACAACGGGTCAGCAAGGTGAGAACGGCTAAATGATTTTTATTTGTTTTGTTCTTCATACTGTCATAATATCAGTGTATCAAGTGAGCGGAGTAAGAAGACAAGAATACAAATAAGTGGGAATGCAAACACTTACATAAAGCAGCAGCGTGGATATGGCGGTGGAGTTCCGCGCGAGTATGGCCCAGTGCAGGGCGGTGTTGCCGTGCGAGCGGTCGGCAGGGCGCGGGGAGGCGCCGAGCGTCAGCAGCAGCCGCGCCGGGTCCACGGCCGCCACCTTCCAGCACGCCCACATCAGCGGCGTCATGCCACCTGCGTCCGGCTCGTCGGCCGACACGCCGCGCGCCACCAGGTACGCCACTACGGCCGTGTGTCCGAATTGCGCCGCCAGGTGCAGGCAGGCGCAGCCCTCGGCGTCGCGCAGCCCGGGGTCGGCACCCGCGCGCACCAGCAGCACCGTGGCCTCCAGGTGGCCCTGCCGCGTCGCCCAATGCAGCGGCGTCGACTGCAGCTCGCCGCCTACCGCGTCCACCGCGGCCCCTTTCGACAGCAGGTACTGGATGATCTCACGCCTGTTGTTGATCGCCGCCCAGTGCAGCAGCGTCACCGTCTCGCGGTCCGGCTGGTTGACGTCCCAGCCCGCCTCGACGAGCTCCTTCACGCGGCCGAACGCGCCGTACTGGGTCGCCTTCACGATGTCGAACCCGCTGTAGTCGCGCTCCAGGGGCGCCGGCGGCGGCTCCCGCGGCGGCGGCCCGTCGCCGTCGGGCTGCGCCTTACCACACTGGCCGCTCGCGGCGGCGCCACATGTGCTGTCGTACATGTTTCTTACGCTGTTCCTGGAGACGTTGGCATTCTAAAACGTTGGAACTTTGTAATGACGATACATAGAAGCGCAACGAGTTTCACAATACTCGATAAGATAGCAAAATTTTAACTCGACGGAATACAGCAGTAGTAACGTCAAACTCCCGATATTGATGTTGTTATTGACACTGGCATTTTGTTTTTTAACTCTCTCTTTCTATACAGTTCGGAAATTAAAAAAAATAATAATTTAACGAATCATTAAATCATAAGTATGTAGATCGCGACCTTACGCTTATTCACGTCACTGAAATAAATAGCAGACTGAAATGAATATTTTAGTTCATACTTTACATTTCATTTAAAGATTGTAATATAAATAATGGTTTATCCATTAAAAGACTTGACCGTCATTAGAAGCACCCTTTACCCAAACTACAGCTTCATGCCCTTTACCGCATGCCGTTCCGAATTTGGAACACATACCTACCACACAGCGACATACAAATCTAAAGTGATCGAACAGCCATGCCATGTCTAGTATACATGTTTCTAAACGCAAAAACAAAGATGGCAAACATCTATCTTGCCTATGGTACGCTATATTTTTTTTTTCTTTTAATTGATGGCTGTGTGCAATAAGCACATTTAGCCAGTGTCAAAGTAATTTTTCTTACAAGTAATACATAATTAAACAATAACACGGAACCATAAATGCTAATAGAAACAAGAATGTAATTCATGTTTACTACAGTTGACCAATTTGAGCAGTCTTTCTAAACAAGACTTATTGTCAACCAACTGACACATCAGTAATGCTTCTGCAAAGTCCTTCCCAACAGCACAAGCAGTTGTATAGTAATCTATCTTTTACATCGAACCTATACGTATTTTATGTCATAATAACCAATTGCATTGATTTTAAAAGCAACACAGTTCTACAATGACATAGAAATGGTGGAGCGCACCTTAGATGGCAATGTAAAACTTTAGGTTGTTTGTTGGAATAAAACAATAAGTATATTTTTTAATTTCTTTTATTATGTTTCTTCATTTTCTACATCTTCTCTGATTAAAATATCATCAAGGAAGGATGCTAGAGCAGTTATATTTTGTTGGTATCGAGCTCACCCCATATACCACACAATGGTCATAACATGAGCACAGCAACCCACGGTACGTTTTCCTATTATACAATTACAGTAATAACCGAGAATTCTGTGCTCCCAACTATTGTGCTGCATATTTAACAATATATATGTATAATATGTTTGACCACTACGGTGCCTTGACAATAATCGACCTCTCAACAGATACATTTCATTTTCAGAATGTGGTATATGGAGAGGCTCAATATCACGGCATACTTCAATTCCAAATGTTCCATTTGGCCTAATGTGTTACCATAATATGAGCGTGCCTGCTTAATTTGATAAGTTCCCAGTGCAAATAATATAGTCCGATTCTGTCATCACTGGAAACTCATTCAATACTAAAACTTCAGCATTTATACTGTCAAAAAGAACTCTCCTTCTATTAATATTATTTTCTAATATATACTCTGCCAAAACATTTGGTTGATCTAATCTGCTTAGGGCCACTTAGAGCACGCTCTACTCTCCATATACAGTTTGTCCAGGGATGTAGTAATAAAACTTTAGGAGCAGTATCTGCAATATATTTCATCAACGAAAATACCCCTTATGGGGGGTCAATTCCAAAACCCCACAAAACTGCAGAGACTATTGGTTTTATTTTACCAAAACTCGCTTAACTCATAAAATTAACGGCGGTTTGAGTTCTACGTCGTGCAGGAGCTCGATTTTGGTGTTTTTTTAAAGGCAAAGGTGTAGGCTAGCTAGTGCAATAAAAACACGCTATCAAACAACTCCTTTTTTTAATTGCCGAAAGGAGAAAGTATTTTTTTTACAGTTTTTGTGCGCATTCGGGCACTTTATCAAAAAATAGTACTAAAACGAGACCATTGACATACCTTTTTTTTATAATCACTTAATAGTATTTGAGTTACATAAAAAATTGATGCAGCAATCACTATTCTCGGGCTAATAGTTTAAGAGCTATTGTTGTTTAAAAATACCCCTTTGTCGCGAGTGCACGTGCAGGTAAGCGATCCTCGTCTTTTGTTGCGTTGTGTGAGCAGATACGGATTTTTTTTAGGGAGTTAGAAAGAGACAACTATTCTGTCAATTGAATGTATTTATGTATTTTATTATTATTTTTATTTTTTTATTTTATTTTTATTTTATTTTATTTATTTATTTATGTATTTTTTTGGTATTTTCGTCGATGAAATATATTGCAGATACTGCTCCTAAAGTTTTATTACTACATCCCTGGACAAATTGTATAAAGCGGTGTCATGACACCGCGGCAATATAGTGGCATGTGGTCTATCTAGAATAAAAGAATAAGAATAAAGACATTTATTGGAATCTATACTTACATATAATAAGAACGTAGGGATAAAAAAATTTGTAATTGCAAGATATAAAAAAAAAAATTACACAGGTTGCCTTAAATTCACTTACGGAACACGATAGAATAGTTTAAAAAAAAATTGTTTGTTTGTTTGTTTGTTTGTTTGTTTGTTTGTTTGTTTGTTTGAACCCTATAAACTCGAGAACTACTGAACGGATTTTGATCCGGTTTTTACCAAAATGCTAAGAAAAATCCGGAGAATAATATAGGCTACATAAATACTCGAAAAATACAGGGTGTCTCATTTAAATCGGTCAGTATGGGAAAGTCTGAAACTATAAGACATACGAAGATCTGTCCTCAGGAACCATGTCATCGATTTTAATAAGAAGAAAAACTGCATTCATACATTTAAAAAAAACCTGTACTCAGCTAGGGAATCGAACCCGGTTGTTTTGAAAAAAATAAACTTATACTATTTCTATTTAGATATCGATTGTGTAGTTCTTAAGCAGTAAATGGCTCTTTGAAACATGATGTCTAAAATGAATAAAATGCATTGTTTTCACGTACTTTAATTTATTTTAGTAAGTGTTCGAAGTGACTCTTCGAAGTGGCTCTTCGTTCGAAGTGGCTCTCTATTGCTATCGTGTTTTACGGCTCTGGGTTCTTTGCCCTTTTGAGCCTGTCATTGATAGTTGTTGTCATGAGAATACCGATTTTGATGCGGTTATCACCAAAATGCTTAGAAAATTTCGGAGAATAACATACAAATCGAAAAATGTTAAACAAATTTTGATATACGTATTTACGCGACCAACTGTTAGATACGTTCGTTGAGTTATTATTTTAGAAAAGTTTTGTTACTCTCTAAGGTTACCTACATTATAACATAACATAACATAACATTAGCACCGCAGTAGTAAAGCGACGGAAAATAAAAACAAGCTCGAAATCACGCACATCATTAAACTTGGCTGTACATAGGTACACCTTTTGTTTCATTTTCCAAAATAACCATGGCTATTTAGTCGCGCCTGTGCGCGGCGCTTATGGTAGTTTTCTAATACACAGAAATGTTAAAAGTTAAAACATTACCTATATTTGGCGGTATAAACCTCTGTGTCGTTGCCCAAAATAATGTCTCTTTTTTTAGTTATGCATAGAAATGTTACCTACTCATTAAATATGGCTGTATAAAACTTTGTATCATTGCCCAAAATCATGTCTCTATTTTTTAAAATATTGCACATAGAAGATATCTTGAATTACATAGCTTGACTGTATAAATCTTTGGGTCGTTGCCCAAAATACTTAATGTTATTTTTTTAAATCTATTTGGTGAAAAAACGCGAAAAAAGGAAAATTTAAAAAAAAATTGGCGCTCAAATTTTGAAACGAACAGAAGGAAATTATGATGTTTTGCAATACAATAAGTCCCTATTTTTATTTTGTTAATAATTTTCAAATTATATTAATTATTCATTGTGTAAAAGTTTTTTAAAACATTTTATGCAGGTACCTTAAATATTTCAGTACTTATTCAGATCTTATTAATTTTCAAATAAGATTTATTCATGTGTAAAAGTTTTATGAAACATTTGATGCAGGTAAGTTAAACACTTATTTCAGTACTTATTTTACATGTAAGCGGTATCTTACTTTGGTTTCTTAACATGTTTATAGGATAAATCTGTGTTCAATGATACAATATAAGCAAGTTAGTATCATAACAATTTTAATATCATAAAACCTATAAATAATGAATTTTGTACATACTTCTAGATTACAGAAAAATGGTTTTTCCATTCTTCTATCGCATAAGACGATGGCTACCTCTGGTATCAGAGTTGCAAAAATGTTTAAGTTTGCAGGGTACAACTGTATTAGAGGCACGGACTTCAGATTTTTTTTTATTAGAGGTAACTTCTTTCTGTGTCCTGTGATCTACCTCTAAAAAGCTACCTACCTAACAAGATGCCACGAAGAAGTTCAAATTTATCGCAAGTATGTAACATAAAATACTATACTGTATTACCTAATAAACAATAATATAATTTATTACAGTTCTCAATTTATTGATATTTTGTATCTACGAATAAGAACATAGTTGGTAAATAGTTTTTTGTGCCTTCTGGCCGACAACCAATAATACTGGACCGCTACCTGCTACTCGATATCCAGCTTCGGTGGACAAGGCAAAAAATATTTTGAAGTCCGTGGTTGGACAGTATAACAGTAGACACATCTTAGCTAAGATACACCAGTGCCTAGGACGACTCCGGACGAGTACCTGAGCTGTAAAATACCAATTTTATTACATATATTTGAGCGTCAGTAAACCCATTTCAGGTTTGTATGACGTAGCAAATACGCGCAACCCACCGAGAAACGGTGTTGTATACTGAATGTATGTGGAGGGATAATTGAAACGGGAAACTGAGTGAGAATCTGTATGAACGGGACGATTCTGTGCTTCAAACTAAATATATAAGTGTATATAAAATAATAAATATATATTATACTGTATACATAAGTGCAATAAATAAATAAATAAATAAATAAATATATGTATGTACATGGCAGAGATGATAGTCGAAAGAATAAGAGATAATGTATGAAAATAATGATGAACGTAAAGGAGGCACAGGAAGTATGCCAGAACCACACTAAATGGAGATCGATTGTCTTTGTCTATCTCAGCATTCCCAGCTAAAAGGATATTAAGAGTGAGTAGATGTACGTACTTATGTCGGTAAATACAATGTCAATTTTCTAAATTTCCGATGCATATAATTTTATTATACCCTAATAAGCTTAAATATTATTATTATTATTATTATTTTACAGGGCGCTATGGCGCTCATTAGGGGAGGCCTATGTCCAGCAGTGGACTAATATAGGCTGATGATGAAGCTTAAATAGATACCTACATAAAAATTAAACTGTACAGACTACACTACGACTACTGCCTTTAGCTCACGCGGACGAAGTCGCGGGCAACAGCTATTTAGAATAAGTGTCAGTATCATCTATATATATAAAAATCAATTGCTGTTCGTTTGAGTGGCTAAAACTCTAGAATGGCTGGACCGATTTGGCTAATTTTGATTTTGAAATATTTGTGGAAGTTCAGGGAAGGTTTAAACGGTGAGAAACATAAATGATAAGTAACGGAAATTAGTGAAAAAAAAATTTAATTTCCAATAAAAAATGTTTCTTTTGTTGTCATGGAAACTGTCAAAGCGGTACGAAGTCCACCGGGTCAGCTAGTAAATAATATAATAATATCTGTGATGGGTAGATGGAATGCATTTATCATGGCCCCTACTATACGAGAATCAGTTATTAGATGGGTAGCAGCATTATTATTAAAATAATTTCATTATTTCATTTCATTTCATGAGTAAAATAAGAAGATCTTTTGAATCGCAATCCAAAATAGTAGCGCAGGTTGTCGGGAATCGTCAATATATCAATAGCAGCCAAGTTACGCCTGCCTGTCTCACTCCACGCTGCAAAGGAATCGGTCTTGTGTGGGCATCTTGGATTTGGAAGGTCATCGTCGCGGCATTATACAGGCACTTCAACACCTCGACATATCGCCAGTCGACTTGGCATCGCTGCAAATACTCCAGAACAGCCCAGGTTTCGATAGAGTCGAAGGCTTTTTCGTAATCCACAAACGCAAGGCAAATAGGACGATTGTACTCCTCAGTCTTCTGTACAATCTGTTCTAGAGTGTGAATGTGGTTCACGGTACTATAGCCTTTTCGAAACCCGGCCTGCTGCGGCGGTTGAAAATCGTCAAACCTTCGGCCTAACGATTTGAGATGACTCTGGAAAACAACTTATAGATATGGCTCAGAAGTGATATCGGTCGATAGTTCTTACAAGCAGCGACTTGTCACCTTTTTTGAAGAACAACATACCTTCGGCGTTGTCCCCTTCCACATGACGGTGTTGAACAATTTTTTAAGCTGCTCCAGGACTGGACGCCCACCTGCTTTTAAAAGTTCCGATGTGATACCGTCATCCCCAGGGGCTTTACCGTTTTTAAGTTGCCCGAGAGTCATCTCAATTTCGTCAGAATCAATCTCCGGTAGCTCATCCGTGAAGAGGCGGATTAGTGTGGCACGATTGTCATCAAGGTGTACAATTGTCCGTAAAACGCTGAAGCAGATCTGATTTAGCTGTGACGGTTCTACCACCACATGTTGTCAACTTCGTGAGATGACTCTTGCTGCAGGCAAGAAGTCAACTTGACTGGCTTTAGTAGGTAGAGACCCAAACCACCCGTGGTACTCCTCGGGTATAACGTCTTTATTGCATAGAACAAGAAGATCATTTTTATTAGCCATTGTTATAGGCAAAGGTGTGTCGTAGAGTTGTTTCAATGGAGGAAATACTACTCTTTCTCTACTCGACAACGGCGTCGTCGTTGGTTGCTCATCTTCATTTTGTGGTTGCCTCTTTTTGTTCCTTGTGGAGTAATGATGTGTTGCAGCCGCTGCAGGGGATGACAAATATACTGTCTCGGTTTTGGTTTTCTAATGTCGTAATTATAATAAATATTTGGATTTTAATTGAACCATAATTTTGAAATTGTCTTGACTTATCAAGTGGAAGAAAGTAATATACGCAGTTAGTTGGTTTTTGCTGAAGTAATTTTATCTGAAAACACAAATGTTGAAAAAATTTCCACGAGCAGGGTTTGAACCTGCACCCTTCTGACATACCGGGTCAGGTGCTCTTCCAATTGAGCTATCGTGGTTCTAACCAGCCCGCCGAAATTATTCAACACTATTTACTTTTTACTTTGAAAGCCAAAGGCGCCTATTCAATGTTAACAACTACCGTCATTACAAATACTAAAGATCAGTTAAGAAGTAGGCAAGCTATTTATAATTGTTTATATAATTTTTAACGCAAATTTTGTTATGATCGGATGTTAATGACGGTAGTTGTTAACATTGAATAGGCGCCTTTGGCTTTCCTTTGGAATAATAATAATAATAATAATAATAATATTTAAGCTTATTAGGGTATAATAAAATTATATGCATCGGAAATTTAGAAAATTGACATTGTATTTACCGACATAAGTACGTACTCACTCTTAATATCCTTTTAGCTGGGAATGCTGAGATAGACAAAGACAATCGATCTCCATTTAGTGTGGTTCTGGCATACTTCCTGTGCCTCCTTTACGTTCATCATTATTTTCATACATTATCTCTTATTCTTTCGACTATCATCTCTGCCATGTACATACATATATTTATTTATTTATTTATTTATTTATTGCACTTATGTATACAGTATAATATATATTTATTATTTTATATACACTTATATATTTAGTTTGAAGCACAGAATCGTCCCGTTCATACAGATTCTCACTCAGTTTCCCGTTTCAATTATCCCTCCACATACATTCAGTATACAACACCGTTTCTCGGTGGGTTGCGCGTATTTGCTACGTCATACAAACCTGAAATGGGTTTACTGACGCTCAAATATATGTAATAAAATTGGTATTTTACAGCTCAGGTACTCGTCCGGAGTCGTCCTAGGCACTGGTGTATCTTAGCTAAGATGTGTCTACTGTTATACTGTCCAACCACGGACTTCAAAATATTTTTTGCCTTGTCCACCGAAGCTGGATATCGAGTAGCAGGTAGCGGTCCAGGATTATTGGTTGTCGGCCAGAAGGCACAAAAAACTATTTACCAACTATGTTCTTATTCGTAGATACAAAATATCAATAAATTGAGAACTGTAATAAATTATATTATTGTTTATTAGGTAATACAGTATAGTATTTTATGTTACATACTTGCGATAAATTTGAACTTCTTCGTGGCATCTTGTTAGGTAGGTAGCTTTTTAGAGGTAGATCACAGGACACAGAAAGAAGTTACCTCTAATAAAAAAAAATCTGAAGTCCGTGCCTCTAATACAGTTGTACCCTGCAAACTTAAACATTTTTGCAACTCTGATACCAGAGGTAGCCATCGTCTTATGCGATAGAAGAATGGAAAAACCATTTTTCTGTAATCTAGAAGTATGTACAAAATTCATTATTTATAGGTTTTATGATATTAAAATTGTTATGATACTAACTTGCTTATATTGTATCATTGAACACAGATTTATCCTATAAACATGTTAAGAAACCAAAGTAAGATACCGCTTACATGTAAAATAAGTACTGAAATAAGTGTTTAACTTACCTGCATCAAATGTTTCATAAAACTTTTACACATGAATAAATCTTATTTGAAAATTAATAAGATCTGAATAAGTACTGAAATATTTAAGGTACCTGCATAAAATGTTTTAAAAAACTTTTACACAATGAATAATTAATATAATTTGAAAATTATTAACAAAATAAAAATAGGGACTTATTGTATTGCAAAACATCATAATTTCCTTCTGTTCGTTTCAAAATTTGAGCGCCAATTTTTTTTTAAATTTTCCTTTTTTCGCGTTTTTTCACCAAATAGATTTAAAAAAATAACATTAAGTATTTTGGGCAACGACCCAAAGATTTATACAGCCAAGCTATGTAATTCAAGATATCTTCTATGTGCAATATTTTAAAAAATAGAGACATGATTTTGGGCAATGATACAAAGTTTTATACAGCCATATTTAATGAGTAGGTAACATTTCTATGCATAACTAAAAAAAGAGACATTATTTTGGGCAACGACACAGAGGTTTATACTGCCAAATATAGGTAATGTTTTAACTTTTAACATTTCTGTGTATTAGAAAACTACCATAAGCGCCGCGCACAGGCGCGACTAAATAGCCATGGTTATTTTGGAAAATGAAACAAAAGGTGTACCTATGTACAGCCAAGTTTAATGATGTGCGTGATTTCGAGCTTGTTTTTATTTTCCGTCGCTTTACTACTGCGGTGCTAATGTTATGTTATGTTATGTTATAATGTAGGTAACCTTAGAGAGTAACAAAACTTTTCTAAAATAATAACTCAACGAACGTATCTAACAGTTGGTCGCGTAAATACGTATATCAAAATTTGTTTAACATTTTTCGATTTGTATGTTATTCTCCGAAATTTTCTAAGCATTTTGGTGATAACCGCATCAAAATCGGTATTCTCATGACAACAACTATCAATGACAGGCTCAAAAGGGCAAAGAACCCAGAGCCGTAAAACACGATAGCAATAGAGAGCCACTTCGAACGAAGAGCCACTTCGAAGAGTCACTTCGAACACTTACTAAAATAAATTAAAGTACGTGAAAACAATGCATTTTATTCATTTTAGACATCATGTTTCAAAGAGCCATTTACTGCTTAAGAACTACACAATCGATATCTAAATAGAAATAGTATAAGTTTATTTTTTTCAAAACAACCGGGTTCGATTCCCTAGCTGAGTACAGGTTTTTTTTAAATGTATGAATGCAGTTTTTCTTCTTATTAAAATCGATGACATGGTTCCTGAGGACAGATCTTCGTATGTCTTATAGTTTCAGACTTTCCCATACTGACCGATTTAAATGAGACACCCTGTATTTTTCGAGTATTTATGTAGCCTATATTATTCTCCGGATTTTTCTTAGCATTTTGGTAAAAACCGGATCAAAATCCGTTCAGTAGTTCTCGAGTTTATAGGGTTCAAACAAACAAACAAACAAACAAACAAACAAACAAACAAACAAACAATTTTTTTTTAAACTATTCTATCGTGTTCCGTAAGTGAATTTAAGGCAACCTGTGTAATTTTTTTTTTTATATCTTGCAATTACAGACTTTTTTATCCCTACGTTCTTATTATATGTAAGTATAGATTCCAAGTTAGGTTATTCTTAGGTTAGGTTAGGTTAGGTTTGGCCGGCTAACAACCCGACGCAGGCGGGAGCCCCTTCTGGGCCCTGCACCTCCACGTGCGTGTCCACTTTGGGCTGCACACTCGCCGCTCCTTCTGAGCGGCTTTGAGAGGAGTTTTGGCGGCGCCCCTTCTGGGCGTCGTTACACGGGGGGGAACAGGGTAGGTCGGCGCCCCTTCTGGGCGCCTTTCAAGCGTTTCATACGCTCGTGAGGTTGTACGAGGGCTTCATGCCGGCTTTCGTCCATGTTTTCGAAGTGCCGCGGATTCTGTCCCGTCCGCCACAACGACCCCAGTCCTGGCATGAGCTGGGTACGTGGTGGTCTGGGTTCAGTCCCGCAGCCCATCTGGGTGCCGACAAGGAAAAGTCGTTAAAACCCCGCGGATACCTCCCGCCCTCCGTGTGTATATAGGGCACCCTTGGCGAGTGGGCGTCGCATGGGTGACCGTCATTGCCTACTAGGGAGCGGCAGCCCTTGAATTGCCAGGGGGATGACAACCCTCAAATTGTCTGGGTGACACCCCATTCAGGTCGTAACATGAGCGCGTCTTTGAAAAACAAACTACCCCAGGAGGGTACCCGCCGGGAGGTGGGAGAATCCCTCCCTGAGACCAGGTCGACGGCTAAGGCTGAAGATCGGGTTTCAGGCCGCCCCACCGTTTCTGGGGGGGGCACCAAAACGCCTTGTGTTGGGAAGAGGAGGAAGGTTGAGGAAGAAGAGTTGGTGAATGAGGAACGTTTGAAAGGGAGAGACGAGGGAACGCGAAAGGGAGAAGTTGCACAGGGGATGGAGATTGCAGAGGACAGTAGTTCGGAGTGTTGCTCGAATGACTGGGATGAGGTCTCTGAGCCTGACCCGGACGTCTGGGAGTCTTGGGAGCCGGTCACGGTGATGTCGCTGAGAGATGCGAAGAGTGCGGGAACGGAGGCTGACCGAGATCTCGATATGCAGCTGCGCTACATGGGCATAGTCCTGGGTATGTCTTTCCGGGAGGCGCGTAACAGGTTCTTCGACAATGAGGAGACAGACCCGGATACCAATCGTTTCCGGGAAATTGCCGAAAAACAAATGCTGGAGTTGTTGCACCCGGAAGCGGAGAAGGGGAAGCTGGACCGGATCGGTACGATTGCGGGAAGGCTGATCAACTCGACGAGACATCACATCTCCAAACTGCCTAACGAGCATGCGGTCGTTAGAGAGACTGTGTCCGCCGCGATGGACTACCTCGCGAAAATGCTGGAGTGCATAGACTACAGGGGCGTCGCAGCGTGGCGGGGGATACTTTCGGGGTACAAGGCCAAGAAGGAAGAGGCGCGGATCCTTAATGAGGCTAACGAGATCCTCAACAATAGGGTCTTGGAGCTGAAGGACAAATTGAAGCTCCTTAAACAGGAAGCCTCAGAGGCGAAAGAAGCTGCGGTGAGGGAGAGGCGCCTTGCAGAGGCAAAGGTCGCTCCTCCTCCCTCTGTCACTGAAGTGAGTGAGGGTGTCATGCATGCGCTGGTGGCCATGCAGCACACCCTGGACGCCTCCATCGGAGGCATTAACAAGCGCTTGGATGGACTGGAGGTTAAGCTTTCGGTGCCCGAGCGCGCGAGGTACAGCTCGGTGGCTGCGTGCAGTGGTGCGGAGGAGTTTCCCGCCCTCTCCGCAAACGCTGGGCTCCGAGGAGGGAAAAAGCAGTCGAGAGTCGGTCCTGCTCTGGCCCCACTGGTGCCTACTGACAAACGGGCTACCGGCGCCCGCAGCCAGAGGAAGAGGAGGGCTAAAGACCCTAACCAGACGGGGGCACCGACGATGTCCAATGCGAGGCCGGCGCCACCGGGTGGGCCAAGGGAAAAGGTTACCCTGAGGCAGCCTAGATCCACGGCGGTGATTCTCCAGCTTAGGCCGGAGGCTGTTGCCCGAGGAGTAACATATGAGGACACCATCGCCAGAGCCAGGGAAGCCATTTCCTTAGGGGATCTTGGTATATCTGGCGTTAGAATAAAAACGGCCCAGTCGGGGGCCAAACTCATAGAGGTGCCAGGTGCCGACAGCGGAGAGGCCGCGGACAGGCTGGCGCAAAGGATAGAGGGCGTCGTGTCGGACGTGGCAACAGTCGCCCGACCGGAGAAGCGTGCGCACATCCGCCTCTTCGATTTTGACGAGTATGTGAAGCCGGAGAACGTGTTCGCCGCAGTGTCGGCACAAGGGGACTGTCCGCAGGAGAGGATAAGGGTGGGGAACATTCGTTCGGCTCCCAGTGGCTTCTCGTCGGTGCTGGTCGAGTGCCCCTTGAGGGTGGCCAGGAAACTCGCCAGTATAGAAAGGCTCCAGGTCCTCTGGAACCTGGCCAAAGTCGAGGCTGTCGGACCCAGACCCATGCGTTGTTTCAAGTGCATGGGGATGGGACATACGCGGCCAATGTGCCCTTCCGACAAGGATAGGACGGGGTGCTGTTTCCGCTGTGGCATGGTCGGCCACAAGGCGGAAACATGCACCAAGCCGCCGCACTGTTTGGTGTGTGCGGAGGCGGCATTGCCCCACGGGCACATTATGGGCAGCGGGGGGTGTCGCCCCCCTGCCATCAAAATGAGGGTTCCAGAAGAGAGGGAGAAGAGGCCTGTTGCTACGGCGCTGGAGGGGATGGAAACGACTGAGGAGTTACCATCGAGAGTCGAGGTTCCTATAGTCTTGCTCCCAAAACTTACCCTCCCGCTGCCCCTTGGCCCTGATACCCCCCCAAATGCCTCTTCCACTGGAAAGGGTGACGGGAGGGTCCCGGGCGTGGAGGCGGCGGAAGTGGTGAGGGAGCGGGAAAGTCTGAGGGAGGATGAGGGGGAGGCTGAGCGCGATGAGATGGGTGCGCACTCCCCTTCTCTGCCCCGAAGAGTGAGACATCCTCGCAAGTGCAAGGAGGTGTCTCGGGAGAATGTGTAGAGAGCGGCGTGGCGGCTAGGGCACAGCCTTAGTCCGCAACGATTGAGCTCTCCACGGAGCTGAATGGGAGTTGCGAAGAAGAAGGACGAAGACGCCTCATCAGCCACACACCAAACCCTTGGCAGTGGTAGATAAGGCGTTTTAGTAGTGGTGCACCATGTGCCAACTTTGTAGTAATTTTAAATTCACATGCTGTGCGTTGTCAGCACGCGCCCGTATACTGGCGCGCGGCCGTCATAGTACATGTCTCCCTCGCAAACGCGGGAGGAAGTGTGCGGGGATGGCCGTAGGTTGGTAGACGGGCGCAGGGTGGCAGCCGCGGTTTTAATCCCAACAGGATGTGTACCGTGGTTGTCGCCCTATTTAGTGTTCGGATTGAGTGACCCCCAGGGGTTTAGTGGGTATCCCCCTCCGTCTCGCCCTCCCAGCCGGGACTTCTTCCTGGCAGCTGACTTGGGGCTTCTCTCCTTGTCAGTGGGTGTGGAAAGGCGGACGGGCGAGTCCCACATAATCGGGCCCTCTTCAAGGGCCTGGTAGTCGTAAGGACTTCCCCTGGGTCAAAAAAAAAAAAAAAAAAAGGTTAGGTTAGGTTAGGTTAGGTTGAGCCCAAATTGGGGTGTGTGTTGGGTGACCTCCTCGTGGTACACCCTGGGCAACGGGCAGCCTCAACATCCTCCTCCTCGAGAGGAGTTTGCTGTGAGACTGGCCGGCTAACAACCCGACACAGGCGGGAGCCCCTTCTGGGCCCTGCACCTCCAACGTGCGTGCCCACTTTGGGCCGCACACTCGCCGCTCCTTATGAGCGGCTTTGAGAGGAGTTTTGACGGCGTCCCTTCCGGGCGCCGTTACACGGGGGGGAACAGGGTAGGTCGGCGCCCCTTCTGGGCGTCGTTTCAAAAGACGGCCGCCCCTTAAGGGTTCCTAGGTCTCAACGGGGGGAAGGGGAACACTGCGAAAGCAGTGTAACGGGGGTCTACGCCAGCCCCCGATCATCGTAAACCACTGCGGTTCCTGCAACGACCCCCACTCGCGGCGTTGTGGGGTACGCGGGTTCCGTGGTGGAGCGAGGGCTTGCCTTAACCGGCCGGCCGCGTGAAGGACACACTATAAAACCCGAGAGAAAACTCGTAAAAACCTGCCAATACTTCCCGACCTTGGCAGTCGTTAGGGTTCCCTGCGCATGAGGCCACTGCGCAGGGTGACGTTTAGTTGCTCTCATACTCGTGGGAACAACTATGTCCATAATTTTTTCTGACGCTTGGGAGGAGATGGCGGAGTCTGATTCCAGATCCGCCGTTTCGGACGAAAGAGAGGTGGCTGGCGAGAGCCGTAAGAGGTCGCATGCGGTAGACGAGGACATCGACACTGATGACTTCTCTGGCGCGGAGTCTGTGAGGTCAAGTGCCTCAAAACGAGGTGCTTCCGGTCGTGGTCGAGGTATTTCCCGGTCGAGGAAACCGGCAGCGAGGGACCGTTCGCCCCCGATGGTCTATCCTGATCCTAAGGATCTGGAAGATAACGGGGATGGTACACGCATCGGCCTGAAGGAGGCGTATGCGGAGTTGCGGAGGCAAGAGCTCGCGGACCTGGACGCTGAGCTCGACGCCGAGAACGAAGCCGAAGAAAGGGCTGTTGCGGAGCTCCGCAAAAAAAGCCGCATTCGGGATGAGGAATCCGCTGCCGTCCTCGGCACGGATCTGCAAGGCCTCCGCAAGGCGACAAAAGCGCAGCTGGCCAAAGATCGGCAAGCGCGCCAAGAGAAGGCAGAGGAGCTCACTGCGAAGCAGTTGAGGCGTAAAAAGCTCCTCGACCAAGAAGAAATCGCTCGCCTCGCGATGGAGGAGGAGGCAAAGATTGCCAATGCCCTGCGGAAGGTTATCCCGTGGTCGGCAGAGCGGGACGGCATGTCCGCTGCCCAGGTGCAAGAGCAGGGTATCCTGTGCGCGCGGGCAATTACCGAGGTTTCCAGGAAGTCCGGAAACCTAAAAGGTACGTGTCAGGGGGAGCTCAATAACGCTGCCAACAACCTGCAGCGGGCTCTATCCAACCTCACCTCGCGGTGTATGTCGGACGAGACGGAGCGCTTGGAGTATCAAAACTCCAAGCTCGTCAAGGAGGTGCAGGACCTCAAATCTGAGGTAGAGGCTCTGCGTAGGGAAGTGGCAAGAGTGAGGCGTTCCTCTCCTTGTGCAGAGGTTGTTATGTAGCAACTTTTTTAATTGAAAGAGAGAAAATAAATGAAGTTTAATAATAACAAAATATTTACAAAATCTATACAAAACAATTTATATACAAAAATCTAACAGTTAATATGGGAGGCCTATGTCCAGCAGTGGACTAATATAGGCCGATGATGGTTATGATGAGGAATCTATCAGCGCCAGATGGCGCTTCCTCAGCAGTATGTAGCGAAGGACTGGCTCAGCAACACTTCACAGGATCTCGGGGTCAGACTGACTCAGCAGCACCGCACAGGATCTTGCAGCACTTCACAGAATCTGGGGGTCAGACTGGCTCAGCAGTACCTCACAGGATCTTGCAGCACTTCACAGGATCTCGGGGTCAGACTGTTTCAGCAGCAGAGGTCAGACCGGCAGAGGTCAGACTGGTAGAAGTCAGACCGGTAGAGGTCAGACCGGTAGAGGTCAAACCGGTAGAGGTCAAACCGGTAGAGGTCAGACTGGTAGAGGTCAGACCGGCAGAGGTTAGACCGGTAGAGGTCAAACCGGTAGAGGTCAGACCGGTAGAGGTCAGACCGGCAGAGGTCAGACCGGTAGAGGTCAGGCCAGGTAGAGGTTAGGCCAGGTAGAGGTTCCGCAGACAGCCAGAAGGTTCTTATAGACAGCCAGAGGTTCTATAGTTAGGTTCTTCTTGGTCAGAACTCGTAATTAGACTGGCCTTTGACCGCAGGACAGCACGCTTATATACCCTTACCGTAGAACACAATTTAATTTAAATTTATACAAATTTAGAATTACATAAAAAGTTTACATTGCACTTTTAAAAGAAAATATTGTCTTTGCCATCAAAACTTTTGACATGATTGTCAAGGCTTTGTTTATAAATTTTCATTGAATGGAAGTAATTTTATAATATCTAAAGAAGTATTGTAAGAAAATGAAGACAACATGTAATAATTTTGATAGAAAGATAAAAGGAAACAACTGGACCTAAAAATGTGACTACAAGAGATAAAAATATATAAAAAACATGCTTAGCAACAATAAAAATCGTAAGTATTTTCGTATTTACACAAACCTTTCCCTATCCTCTATCTTATTAACATGTTATTAATAAGTGAATACTACATTTCCCCCACAACCCCAGAAAATTTTAACACTAAGTGAAAATTTTGAAGGTTAATAGGTTACTTCCAACTCTGTCATACCAATCCTACCATACAAAATCTAACATATTACAATAAACCTTTCATACAAATATCTATCAAACTTAAGGGTAGGGCTCACAATCAATGGCTCCTACTCTAAGGAGAGTACCTAGCTATGCTTCATAACATTGGCTTTTTTTAGGAGTTGTTATCCGCTCACGCTGAAATCCCAGTGATGATGAATGATATGACTGTAGGCTTATTTAATGAGTAGTCAACCGCTCATTAGAAATAAAATGATGTAACTAATGAAGAAAGAAAATATATACAAATGAAAATGTAAGTATTAAAATGTATGTATGACAAGGGCTTATTTCACGAGTTGTCAACCGCTCAAATGAAGAAAAGATGCTATCCCAAGTAAGTACGCAACGCAGGGGTAGGGCCTGGTGCAAAGTACTTACAGGGAGTAGCGCATCGCAACGCAGGGGTAGAGCCTGGTGCAAAGTAAGTAAAGTATAAAGTGAAGACGTAATGATAAGCATGAAAATGATAAGGAATGAGAAAGCCAAAAAGTAACTAGAGAATGAAGATGAAAACAAAATATATATATATATATATACATTACCTAAAATCAATATAGAAATTAAAATTATTATTAAATATTGTAGAAAATTAGTATTAAATATTGTAGAAAATAAATTAGGTACCAAGTTAAACTTTTTCCAAAAATCTACCCCAAGAATTAATGAGGGAGTTATTTCTGGGAAAACAAAAGCTCTTATTAAATGAGTTTGACCAAAAGTAACCTAAAGATTTAATTTTATGATTATTAGCAGTAGATACAACAAACGAAAGTATAAAGAGATAATAATCTAATCATGACAAATAAATAACTAGATATAAATATCATAAATGATTTCAAAGTGAGCAGACTAATATGTAGAAAAATGTAAAGTGTCGAGAATCTAAGCCAAAAGTAAAAGAACGTGCAAGTGTATTTTTTAGAATTTAGAGAACAGAGCTAATAGTTACGTTGGGCGCCAAACTGTTATGTAGCAACTTTTTTAATTGAAAGAGAGAAAATAAATGAAGTTTAATAATAACAAAATATTTACAAAATCTATACAAAACAATTTATATACAAAAATCTAACAGTTAATATGGGAGGCCTATGTCCAGCAGTGGACTAATATAGGCCGATGATGGTTATGATGAGGAATCTATCAGCGCCAGATGGCGCTTCCTCAGCAGTATGTAGCGAAGGACTGGCTCAGCAACACTTCACAGGATCTCGGGGTCAGACTGACTCAGCAGCACCGCACAGGATCTTGCAGCACTTCACAGAATCTGGGGGTCAGACTGGCTCAGCAGTACCTCACAGGATCTTGCAGCACTTCACAGGATCTCGGGGTCAGACTGTTTCAGCAGCAGAGGTCAGACCGGCAGAGGTCAGACTGGTAGAAGTCAGACCGGTAGAGGTCAGACCGGTAGAGGTCAAACCGGTAGAGGTCAAACCGGTAGAGGTCAGACTGGTAGAGGTCAGACCGGCAGAGGTTAGACCGGTAGAGGTCAAACCGGTAGAGGTCAGACCGGTAGAGGTCAGACCGGCAGAGGTCAGACCGGTAGAGGTCAGGCCAGGTAGAGGTTAGGCCAGGTAGAGGTTCCGCAGACAGCCAGAAGGTTCTTATAGACAGCCAGAGGTTCTATAGTTAGGTTCTTCTTGGTCAGAACTCGTAATTAGACTGGCCTTTGACCGCAGGACAGCACGCTTATATACCCTTACCGTAGAACACAATTTAATTTAAATTTATACAAATTTAGAATTACATAAAAAGTTTACATTGCACTTTTAAAAGAAAATATTGTCTTTGCCATCAAAACTTTTGACATGATTGTCAAGGCTTTGTTTATAAATTTTCATTGAATGGAAGTAATTTTATAATATCTAAAGAAGTATTGTAAGAAAATGAAGACAACATGTAATAATTTTGATAGAAAGATAAAAGGAAACAACTGGACCTAAAAATGTGACTACAAGAGATAAAAATATATAAAAAACATGCTTAGCAACAATAAAAATCGTAAGTATTTTCGTATTTACACAAACCTTTCCCTATCCTCTATCTTATTAACATGTTATTAATAAGTGAATACTACAAGGTTGCTCACCCCCTTCCCCCTCCAGACCTATCTATCATGACGACTACTATTCAGGAGCTGCAGCGCTCCTTTAGCAGCTCGATCGGGGCGCTGAGCTCCCGTCTAGACGGGCTCGAGGTTAGGCTCTCCGAGCCGGCTAGGCCCTCAGAGGGAGGACGTCCCCCAGCGCCTAGGAGACGAGAGGAGTTCCCCCCTCTCCCTGCGCCAAGGCAAGGACCGCCGATCACGCGCGCATCGGCGATGAAGGCAGCCCGTGTAAACGCGGCCCCCGTTGCTGGTCCCTCCGACCCACCACAGCAGACCACCAGCTCCACCTCGGCTCCCGCTGTGGATGTCGAGATGTGGGAGACGGCCACTGGCCGTAAATGGAGAAGGAAGAGGAACCGTCGTATGGAGACGGCCACGGCTACGGCCACGACTGCCCCGGCCACATCAGGTCGCGCACCTGTGGCCAGTCGAAAAGCGCCCCCTGCGCCTGCTGCAGCCCCAAAAAGGGCTAAGAGAGGGAAACCGAGCCTCAAAAGGCCAAAGTCTACAGCTGTGGTCATTCAGCTGAAGCCCGAAGCTGTCGCTAGCGGCGTCACCTATGCCCAGGTGATGGCTCGGGCCATAGAGGCCTTCTCGCTGGAGAGCATTGGGATCACGGAGGGGCTCCGTACCCGCACAGCCCAGAACGGTGCCAGGCTGCTGGAGATCCCAGGGGTCGATAGCGCCAATCTGGCAGACCGACTGGCTGAGCGGCTCCATGAGGTCGTAGACGACGCGGCAACAGTCGTCCGGCCCGAGAAGTGCGCGGACTTGCGCATCTCGGACATGGACGACTACATTACGACTGAAGACATAGCCTCGACAGTGTCCAGCAAAGGTGGTTGTGCGCGCGAGCGCGTGAAGGTGGGGACCATCAGAGACGGCCCTAATGGCTCCTGCTCCGTCCTTGTTCGCTGCCCGGTCGGGGCAGCAAAGGTGTTGAGCTCCGCCGGAAGACTGCTCCTGCGCTGGTCGTCAGTACGGGTGTCAGTGCTCGACCCACGCCCCATGCGCTGCTTTAAGTGCATGGGCTTGGGCCATGCTAGGCTGAGGTGTCCCTCGGACGCCGATTACAGCGAAACTTGTTTTCGCTGTGGGCAACCGGGACACAAGGTGTCGACGTGCACCGCCAGAGAGCCGCGTTGCGCCGTGTGCATCGAGAGAGGGCGGCCATACGGCCATGGCATGGGGAGCCGGGCATGCAACCCCCCTGTAAAAAGGGCGCGGGTAGCCATACCCAGAGCGCGGAGTACTGCGCAGAGGGAGCCTGCAGTTCCAGAGCCTGTTGAGGCGATGGAAGAGTCAGAGGCATTTGAGGAGGCACTGCCAGAGGCTGAAACTCTGACCTCGCACCACAGTGTGGTGTTTGACGTTGCCGCGTCGACGTCGTCCGCGGCCCCAGTCCGGCGAGGGCCGGTGAGGGAGGACAGCCCGGACATCCTGGATGTCCCGCTCTCAAAGAGGGTGGCCAAATAGGGCCTTACAACGCACACCGTTGAGAGAGGGGGTGTAACAACCACCGGCTATGGGGGTCGCGTGGACACTATTTCCACAGGAGCCGCGTTGCCCTTAAAGCGTCGGTCGCGACGTCAGATCCCCGGGGGTTTTAGTGGGTCGGGCAGACCATCGCCCAACCCCACATACCCCGACAACGGGTTGAGCACATTGCTCCCCGTGGGATGACTTGGACGCAAGTTTCCCCCGGGTTAAAAAAAAAAAAAAAAAAAAAAAAGGTTGAGCCCAAATTGGGTGGTGTTTATGGTCGTATTGGTCTGAGGATTTTATTCCCCCTAGATTTCTATGGTTTCCATCTAAATGTAGAAGGTTACGGCAGCTTCGTTTAGTGGTTTTCGGAAAAAAAATTGAAAACACTTTTCGAAAATTGTCAATTTAGATGCAAATTATACGATAATTTGACCAGAAGGTCGTCGAAGTACACTTTTTTTAAAAAATTTTTGGAATCGAAATTTCTCCAAGGGGTTTTGGAAAAAGGGGAAGGGCCTTATTCCCTAAGGGAAACCCCCCCATCGGTCACCCCCTGGATTTATTCCAGATTTTTCACTTAGTGGAAGTATTGTTCCGAAATCGTCAAAGTTTCTAGAAAAGTTTTTTAAACCCGCAGAATTCGGCCAAATTCTTGGAAAATCGAAATTCGGGTTTGTTTACAAACTTCAAAGTGAAAAATCTCGAAACTTTGACAGATTAAGGGATTGTTTTTTCGGAGTCCTACGCTTAGTAGGGGTCTTTAGAAATCGTGTAGGCTAGGTTTTAGGTTAATCTAGCTAGTAGTTTTGTAGTTTTAATTTTTTTCCCAAAAGTCGGCAAATCGGCAGATTTCGCCTGACTTTTTTCATTTTTTATTTTCCAAAAAATTGTTTTTTTGGCTTTTTTGTTGTGCTGTTTTTGGAAATCCGTAGGCCGGTTCCGACCGCGCCGGCCGACGTATCTCCTTTTTTGAGGCGGTGCCGGGAAGTGGGGATCTAACTCTGGCAAAGTTGATCTAACCTAAACCGACTAGCTAAGTTGTGAATTTTGAAAAATTCTAAAATTTTGTATGAAAAATAGGACAGCTTAGGTGAACTTTTTTCATACAAAATTTTTATAAGGGTTTGTTTACAAATTTTAAGTTGAAAAATTAGTAATTAGGTAAACTAAATTAACTAATCTTAAGGTTTTCAGGGGTGGTAGAACACCCCAAAATTAGTGTAGGGTACCTCTAGTATAGTGTTTTTAGATAGTTTTTAGGCTAGGAATTTTCTTGTTTGGGGTAACACCAGAAACCCCAGATACTGGCTGCAAACCCCCAGAGGGTTCCAAAAAATCAGTTGGGCGCTCCTTCGCCCAACTGGTTATAGGAAATGTCCCTGGAGGGATTGGAGTTGGGTAGAGAGCCGAACTTGTCTGAGAGTGAGTCGGAATGCACTGAGTCTCCTCTCAAGACAGTTGTGGAGTCAGTTCCTGGAGTGCAGGAGATAGTGGAGGGATGCCGTGAGGAATGCCGGAAGCGTACCTTCGGTACAGCCACTACTGGGTCGG
Source organism: Eudonia lacustrata (assembly GCA_947562085.1). NCBI lineage: Eukaryota > Metazoa > Arthropoda > Insecta > Lepidoptera > Crambidae > Eudonia > Eudonia lacustrata. Next base: position 25,571,375 of record OX387316.1, read on the forward strand.
ACGAGGAAAGAGAAGAAAGGGAGAGGATGAAGAAGAAGGTCGCGGTAAGGCCCGGTAGAGAGAGCAAGCGGGGGGGGAAGACTGGCACCTCTACTGGTGTGGCTGGGGCCAAAAGAAACATGTTGTTGGACGGATCGGACGGAGAGGAGGATGTGGAGCTAGACATGGAGATATCTGCTCCCCAAAGCTCGGTCGCCGAGAAGTTCCTGAAGAACGACAAGGTGGCCAAGCTCATGAAGGACAAGGACCTAGCGGCCCTGAATATCCAGATGATGGAAAAGACCAAGGGGGAGTTGCTGGAGACTGCCCGCGATAACCTTCTGAAAGTGTATACAAATGCGGCCAAATCCAGCAACTTAAAAGGAGTAGTCCAAAAGGACATCTATGCCGGGGTCAAAGCTGCACTTGCGTGCGTGAACTCTCTCAAAGAGATGTCCGGGTCCGAGGAGATTAAAAGACTCCAAGCGGACAACTAGAAGTTACGCAGCAAGTTGGAAGAGTTGACGGAAGAAATCCAGGCTATGAAGAAGGGCCAACAGGAGCAAAGGTCGACCCGGAGGGGCACGGACGTGCAAAAGCAGGTCCATAAGGAGGTGGCCATCTCCCTGGATGACAGGTTGGAAGCCTTCAAGGCCGATATGTTCAGGTCTCTGGGGGGTATGCTGAACAATCGCATCGACGAGCTAGCGAAGAGGCTTCCGCACGAGCCCCCCGTGAGGCCGCCGCTGGCTCACGACCTAAGAAGGGCAGAGGCTAGTTACGCCAGTGCAGCTGCTGGGCCCTCCAAAGCGCCGGTTCCGGCAAGGATTGTGCAAAGGCGCATGTCTGTGTGGGAGAATCCTCAGCCGCTGCCCCAAGGAGCACCCAATGCAAAGGCGACGCCTCCCGCACGATCGGCCTCCCCCGCTCTGGCTGCGGCGTCGAGCACGCCAGCGGTCGAATGGAGGGAGCAAACCTCAAAGAAGGCCCAAAAAAAAGCGCGGAAAGCTGCTGCTGCGGCTGCCCAGGCAACCAGGACGGGTGCCAATGCACCAAATGCGTCAGGTCCCAAGGGTTCTGTCCCAGCAAGGAATGAGGTCAAGCTTGTGCCCCCGCGCTCGTCGGTCGTGACAATCACAATCAAGCCGGATGCCCTGGCCAATGGCGCCACATACGCGTCCGTCATGGAAAAGGCAATTGGCGCCATTAAGCTGCAGGAGTTCGGCTTGGAGGCGGTGAGAATGCGGAATACGGCGGCGGGCGGGCGCAAGCTTGAAATCCCAGGCACGACTAGCGGACCCAAAGCCGACGCGTTTGCGGCTAGACTGCGCGAGGTACTCTCGGAGGAGGCAGACGTGGGCAGGCCGTATAAGAAGGCAGAACTACGCCTTGTTGGGCTTAATGACCCGGTCAACCCGGAACGAGTGATGGCGGCCCTTACGGAAAAGACCGGATTGACCCCGGACAAAATCTCGCTGGGGGAAATCAGAGTCGGGCCGTGGGGCTCCAACTCGATACTAGTCCGGCTCCCAGTCGCGCAAGCGAAAACCCTGGTGGACGAGGGTCGGATAGCTGTCGGATGGGCGTACGCGCAGGTAGTGGCACTGGAAAATCTCCCAGTGAGATGTTACAGGTGCTACGGAACGGGTCACACGAAATATACGTGTGACTTCAAGGTGGACCGTAACGCGCTGTGTTTCCGATGCAGCGCGCCAGGTCACCAAGCCGGCACCTGTACGAAGGAGAAGCCGTACTGCGTGGTGTGCGCAGAGGCGAAACTTCCGCACGAACACTACCTGGGTGGAAGAACTTGTAGGCCTCCAATTACGAAGCCGAGATTGGCCCCTTGGACAAGGGCCACCCCAACAGCGGCAGGGCAAAGTGCGCCTATGGATACAGCGGACACCGTAACGGGACCAAATGCCGGTACGACATAGGAAGATCCTCCAGGCGAACCTCAACAACGCCGCCAACGCCCAGGACCTAATGGTCCACCAGATGGCGGAGATCGGCGCTGATGTGGCCATTGCGGCGGAGCCCTATTGCATTCCAGCGAGGACAAATTGGATAGGGTCTACCGACGAGACAGTCGTCATCACTACTCCGGCCAACTCCATCTTGGCCCCAATTTCTCTGCGGGAGCGGGGCGTGGGATACGTAGCCGTTTCATGGTGGGAAATCGCACTCGTGGGGCTGTATTTCTCGCCAAACCGCAGTCGCAGAGATTTTGTTGAGTACGTCGGTGGGATCCAAGGCGTCGTTCGCAGGCTGGCTCCGCTGCAGATCATCGTGGCCGGCGATCTGAACGCCAAGTCTAGGTCCTGGGGCTGCCCTGTGACCACCAACAGGGGAGAGGTCGTGGAGGACTTCATTGTTGAGGCTGGCTTGGTTCTGTTAAACAGGGGGAATGTCAGCACATGCGTGAGGTGGCAGGGGGAGTCCATCGTAGACGTCTCGTTTGCGACCCCCTCCATAGCCTCGCGTATCACAAATTGGAAGGTGCTGGACCATGACACTTTGAGCGACCACCTGTATGTGTCGATCGAGGTGTCCGGCACCCCAATAGCTGACCTTACCCCCCGACAGGGAGTCCGTACAGCGCGTTTTAAGCGCTGGGCGCTGACGCACCTCAACAGGGAAGCCGCAACGGAAGCGGCGATGATGGAGGGCTGGCTGCCGCCACCACACGAAGGCATGGATGTTGACACTAGGGCCGTCAACTTCCGGAGATCGCTTACGAGGATCTGCGACGCCGCGATGCCCCGCGTCGGAGACCGTCCTCAACAGCGAGCCGTGTACTGGTGGTCGGCCGAGATAGCCAACCTCCGCGCCGCTTGTACGTATGCAAGGCGGCTGTACCAGAGGTGCCGTCGGCGGCGACACACGCCGGAAGAAGAGGGGGAGCTTTACAGCCGTCTCAATCTAGCTCGATGGGAACTGAAGGTGGAGATTCTGCGGGCAAAGTCACAGGCATGGGAGGAGTTCCTGGCCGATTTGGATAGGGACCCGTGGGGGCGCCCCTACCGCTCAGTCCGGAATCGGATGCGGAACTCGGCGCCTCCCACCGAGTCGTTCCAGCCGGAGCTCCTGACCCGAATTGTGGAGGCCTTGTTCCCGAATCGGGTGTTTGAGGTGGCTCCCTTCGTTGCCCCGGAGCACGATGCGGAGGGGGACCCGCAGTCTATCCCGCGGGTCACGGACGAAGAGCTAGAAGTGGCTATTGACCGCCTTCGTCGAAAGAAGAAAGCGCCGGGCCCGGATGGGGTGCATGGCCGGGTTCTGGCCCTGGCCCTGGACCACATGGGACTGAGGCTCAGAGAGTTGCTGGACGCCTGTCTTGTGCAGGGAAGGTTCCCCCTCATTTGGAAAGAGGGGAGACTCTGTCTTTTAAGGAAGGAAGGACGCCAACCGAGGCAACTGAGGCCATCCTCTTCCATGGTCCTCGGGGCAGGCCCCCCAGTAATTCCCATGTTCGGGTGGACGGTGTCCCCATCAGGGTCGGGTCCCAGATCAAGTATTTGGGACTCACCCTGGACAGCCGTTGGTCGTTTGAGGCTCACTTTGCCAAGCTCGCTCCGAGGGTGGTCGGAGCGGCGATGGCCTTATCTAGGCTTTTACCCAATGTGGGTGGACCCGGCGATAGCTGTCGCAGGCTATACGCCGGGATATTGAAGAGCATGGCCCTGTACGGAGCCCCGGTTTGGTCGGACGCCCTATCTCGGAGGAACGTCGCCTGCCTGCGTAGACCGCAGAGGGTAGCGGCCATCCGGGCCATCCGGGGCTATCGTACAGTTTCGTTTGCGGCCAGTACGGCCTTAGCAGGCATGCTTCCATGGGAGCTCGAGGCCAAGGTGTTAACCGAGGTCTACGAGCTCCGCGTGGAGTGGAGGGCCAGAGGCGAGAGGCCCGCGCAAGCGGAAGTGGAGGGGGCAAGGCGCGAAGCCTACGACATGGCGGTGTGGCAATGGGAGGAGATGATGACAACCCCAGAGGCCGGAGCCCGCACTGTCGAGGCGATTCGCCCAGTCCTCCAAAGGTGGATCGACAGACCCCATGGGGGGATGTCCTATCGCCTGACACAGATACTTACCGGGCACGGGTGCTTCGGTAAGTATCTGTACCGGATTGGAAGGGAGGAATCCCCAATTTGCCACCAATGTGGGGACGATGAAGACACTGCACAGCATACCCTCGAGGTGTGCAGTGCCTTCGCGTCACAGAGGCGTACGCTGGAGTTGTCGCTGGGTGCGAGGGGCACTCTGGCTCTGCCAGACGTAGTCGCCGCAATGGTGGAAGGGGAGAACAACTGGGCGGCGGTGGCGGGCTTCGCCGCGGAGTGCATAAGTCTCAAGGAGGAGGCTGAACGCGTCCGGGAGGAGTCCGCAGACGCCGCACCAGTAAGGAGGAGACGTACAGGGAGGCGGCGACGGAGGTACGCCGACCTGTACCCACCTTAGGGTGATGCCGGACCGTCCGGCGCAAGTCAGGTTCTGACCTGGCGCGCCGCGACGGCCTGATGACCCGCTAGCAGGGATAGGATTAGGTTAGTTAGGATTAAATAGTGTAGGATTAGTATTTGTTAACATGTTGTAGGTTTAGATATATACACGAATGTGTATAGTAAATTAAGAAGAATAGTGTATAAGTATGTGTATTAGTTTGTAGGGATTGGGGAGACTATGTCTCCACGAAGGCAAACATAGAAGGTGCTTGTCAAAGCAAGTGCGTAGGCGGAGGCATTGGCATGGGTATGTAATTATACCACCCCAAATGCCCCGGGGTCCGATGGACGACAAGTTGTGTTGTTCCTTGTAGTCTTGTGTCTTTGTGGAACCGATACGGTGACTCTACATGCAAGCGTCGATGAACAAAAGGATGACTGACTGGTAGATGTCTTCCTGATGTTCGGAGTGAGCATGGAAGGGTTCCGTACCGGTTGATTGTTTGTTTGTTTGTCTATAATTAGGCTAAATAGATGTAATTAGATATTAAATAGGTTGGTACCCTACATAGGATTAAGGATTGTCGGGTCCGCACTCCCACAAGAGGGTGGGTGTGTTGTCTCTGTTGTGCCGTGCGCGTAGTCGCCCGTGTGTCGGCGCGTGACTGCTATCGCGTGCCCATTCAAAACACTATTTGAATGGGTGCACCTTAGTGGTTATAGGTTGACACACGGGCGGCGGGGTGGCTCTCGCGTGGTCAATTCCCCAGTGGATCAGGTCCCGTGACTGCCACTTCAGCCTTATGCTTCGGTTTGGTCCCCCAGGGGTTTAGTGAGTATTCCCCTCCGTCTCGCCCTCCCAGCCGGGACTTCTTCCTGGCAGCTGACTTGGAGCCTCTCTCTCTCCTTGTCAGTGGGTGTGGAAAGGCGGACGGGCGAGTCTCACATAATCGGGTGCCTCTTCAAGGTCCGGTAGTCGTAACGACTTCCCCTGGGTAAAAAAAAAAAAAAGGTTAGGTTAGGTTAGGTTAGGTTTTTTTTTTTTTTTTTTTTTTTGCAGCTACTCCCCGCTATTTTTGCAGGTCTTTTTGTGTCTTTTTTATTTTTCTCTCTTTTTTTTTTGGGGTTTTAAATAAACTTGAGCTATAAGAGCTCGAATACTATTTCTTTTTTTTATTTTTCTTTTCTTTTATCTTTCTTTTATCTTTTCTTTTTCTTTTTCTTTTACAATATCATTCTTATTTCTATTACAATTTTCTTCTTTGTTAATGTTTACATTCTTTCTTATACTAATACATTTCTCTTATTGCTAGTACATCTTATATTTTCTTATATTAATTATTTACATATTTTCTTTCTTACATTCATATTTTAACCTCTTTCTTTTCTCATCTTTCTTTATGTTTATTACAAATCTTATTTGTTACCCCAATACATTCCTGCCACTTTTGTGGTCTTACTTTGCCTTGACATGTTTGTCAACATATAACATTAAATACATTAAAAACGTTTATAATTTACTTAGTCGTCCTTATTTCTCTTGGTGACTATATTTACAATTTTTCTGGCATACTCCATTAATAACTTCCTCTCCTTCTTATTGCTCATGATCTCCTTAAGGGTGTCTTTACTTAATTTAGTGTCAATTTTTTGTTGCAGAGTGTACCTATCGTGTATGTGTATTGGGCAGTCAAGTAGTATATGGAAAATGTCCTCGTCCGCCGTCGGGTCACAGGCACATGAGGGGCTGTCCCTGCACTTAAACCTGTGCAGGTATGCACAGAATCCCCCATGGCCCGTCAAGACCTGCGACGCGGTTCGGTCGATGGACATCTTCCTCACAGTGTTGTATGCGTCCACCCCATTCGGGAAAAAGACCTTGGTGGTCGCGGCTGTGGCTTCCGTCCTATACCTGCTGTCCCACTGCTCGATTGTTCCCGCCCGTAAATGACGTTTAACATACGAGATGGGGCAGCAGTCATAGTCCGCTCTGGTCTTCAGTTTGAGGGCGGCTTCCTTCGCTAATTCATCCGCTCTCTCGTTCCCTCCTACTCCGACGTGGGCCCGTATCCAATAGAGAGAGACTAGTTGGTGGTTGTCTCTCAGGAATTCTAGGTTACCCTGTACCGCCTTAGTGATTGGGTGCGAGGAGTCTGGATCCATCAACGTCTGGAGAGCCGACCTCGAGTCGCTCAGAATAGCCGCTTCTTCGAATTTCTTGCCAATGATAATTTCAGTCGCTTGGAGGATAGCGTACAACTCGGCTTGGAAGACCGTACAGTATGGCTCCAGTCTGAATTTTCGGGTACACATCTCGACCTTCCCTTTCCAACAGGTCAGGGCGGCTCCGACTTTCCCCTCCAGCTTGCTGCCATCAGTGTAGATCTTGACCAAGTCTTCTGCCAGCTCGCTATCCTCTTCCGCGTTTTCCAAAAGGGTAAATTTTGAATTTAGCATCCTACTGGGGTGGGTGTTTTCTGTGAATGGTGCGCGTTGCTCGACCCTCCTGCCACTCAATACTGCCTGGGGTTTCCCGCGCTTTGCCTCAAAAAGCCGGGATGCTTCTTGGATCCGAAGATCCAGCGGAAGCAGCCCCGACAGTATTAGAGCAGCGTTAAGGGAAACTGTCCTATTGCTCCTTATTATTTTCTGCGCAAAACCTCTTAGCACTACGTCGAGGGCTTTCCGGGAGACTGCCTTCTTTGCCTCCCTGGACCAGACGCTTGCTGCGTACAAAATCACAGGTTCGATTACTGCTTTATAGATTGTCCTGATAATTTCAGGGTGCAGTCCCCATGAAGCCCTCGCTGCTCTACATACACCTTTATAAATACCTATTGCCTTCTGGCAGACATACTGGATGTGTTTGTTGAAAAGCAACTTATCGTCAAAAATGACACGGTTAGGTTAGGTTAGGTTAGGTTAGGTTAGGTTATGGGGTGCGAGTCAGGTGACCTCCACGTTGGTGCACCCTGGGCAACGGTTGGTTCCAACAGTCTCCCGCTCTGGCGTGTAGTAGACGCTTGGACCCAGCCGGCTGACATCTGACTAGGCGGGGTCCCTTCTGGGCCTTGCAGCTCCCATATGTGGCCTACTTTGGGTCACATAACTCACTTTTCCTTCTGAACAGTGAGCGGAGTTACTGACGGCGTCCCTTCTGGGCGTCGTACCATAAAGACGGCCGCCTCTTAAAGGTTCTCAGGTCGCACGGGGGGAAAGGGGGCACCGGTGAGAGCGGTGCAACCGGGGCTTACGCCAGCCCCGAAGTCGTTATCTGCCCTTTTGCGGCAACGACCCCACCGTTGGCGCCGTGGGTACGCTGCGATTGGGCAGACCGGAGGCCAAACGGCCAAGAGAAGGAAAACTCAATAACACCCCGGAGAACACCGGTAAAAACCTGTCGGTACCTCCCGCCCCCGACAGTATGTAGGGCGCCCTCGGCGTGTGGACGACGCGTGGGTGACCTTTTTGGTCCAACGGGGAAGGGCAGCCCCTGAATTGCCATCGTTTGGAGGGGGATGACAACCCGCAAATTGTCAAAAACAAGATGAAAAGTCGCAAAACGAAAAATTTACCCCAGGAGGGTACCCGCCAAATGGCGGGAGAACCCCTCCCTGGGACCAGCGGATCGGGTACGCCCGGCACGCTGGTTTCAGGCATGCCCACCGTGTCTGGGGGGGGCAACGTAATGCGCACGGAGGAGAGAGAAGTGGAGGCTGCGGGGTCGGACTCGGACGGTAGTTCCGTATTCCTGAGACCCGTAGGCAGCAGGAGGAAGAGGTTGCGTGACGCGGACATGGACTCCGATGACCTTTCGGGGGTTGAGTCTGTGGCGTCCGCAGCCTCGATTGCGAAGATCTCGTCATCGAGACGTGGCAGATCGGCCACAATCGGGACGAGTTTTGCGACGGCCAAAACTGCCCTCGCCCGCACCCAAATGCGGGAGTATGAGGAGCAGTTGGATCGTGAGGAGGAGCAGCTCGCAGAGCTCGACAAGAGGCTGTCTGCCGACCGTCGAGCCAGGGGCGTCGTATTGCCAGCCGTGATTGAGCCAGCGGGGCTGTCCAAAGGACGCCCGACTCCTGGCCAATCCACGGTGGATTCCGCGGCCCTTGACGAGATGGACTCGGAGATGGCCACTCGAGTGGACATTCCGTTCATCGCCAGTTCGTCGGACCCTATGACGGCTGACGAGATACACGAGGTGGGGCTAAAGTGCGCTTTTGCGGTGAAGGAGGTTTCCCGGAAATCCGGGAACCTCAGAGGTACCTGCCAGCGCACTCTCAACAACGCCTCGATGACCATCCGTAGGTGCCTCGCCAACTTGGCGTCGCGGACCTCTTCGGACGAGTCACGGCGCGTTGAGGAGGCGAATCGCCGACTCCGCGAAGAGGTGCACGCCCTCAGACGAGAGGTGGCGTCCCTGAGAACCGCGGTCGACCAAGTCGGGACGGGGTTGAGCTCCGGCCGGGAGCGTCCTCCGACTAAGACCAACGCGGATCAGGTCCTCTTGAAGGCCCTTAGTGAGATGAGGCGTACAATGGAGGAATCCAATGCCTCCACCAACGCTCGTCTGGACGGACTCGAGATGGGTCGAGCGGCGCCTGTGCGTGCCCTATCACTTCGTGGGAGGCCGGCCACGCCCGCGAGATCCTCGTCCGTCCTTGATGAGGAGTCCATCTTCCTCCCTCAGGTGGAGGTAAGACAGGTCCTGCCCCCATTGGGTCCTCCTCCAGTGTCCGAATGGACGACGGAGACCCGTGGGAAACGGAAAAAGAGGGGCAAAGGGAGAGTCCCTATTGCGGCGACAACCTCCAGTCGCCCACTGACTGCCACCGCCCAGGCTTCAGCGCAGGCCCGCCCTGCTGTGACGCCAGTCCGCTCAGCGCCACAAGGTGCGGCCAGCGAAGCGCCTGGACGAAAGAAGCGCAAGCGCAGGCGAGGGAAGAAGGTTCGGCTCAGGCCGCCAACAACAGCGGCAGTAGTAGTGAAGCTGCGCCCGGAGGCTCTCGAGATGGGTGTCACATATGCTGACGCCATCAAGAGAGCTAGGCAAGCCGTCTCCCTACCCGACCTCGGTATCGAGGGGGTAAGGTCGAGGACGGCTGCCACTGGGGCGCGGCTCCTTGAAGTCTCAGGCACGGAGAGCGGTGCGAAGGCCGACAAGCTCGCCAAAAGGCTGGAGCTGGTGCTGTCGGACGTGGCCACTATCGTCCGTCCCGAAAAATACGCGGAGACCCGCGTATCAGGGATAGACAGCTCGTTGTCCACGGACGACGTCGCCGTTGAATTGGCGGCGAGGGCTGGTTGCTCGGTAGAGGACCTGAGGGTGGGACGCATCCGTGCGGGCCCAAATCAGGCGGGAAGCACAATCGTGCGCTGCCCCATGCGCGTGGCAAAAGCGCTCGTAGAGGCTGGCAGGTTCCTCCTTGGATGGGACTTTGCTCAGGTGGTCGCCTTGAAGCCCCGCCCAATGCGGTGTTACCGCTGCATGGGCGTGGGCCACACTAGGCAAAGGTGCCCCAGTGCCGTTGACCGCACCGGACTTTGTTTCCGGTGTGGTCTGCCAGGGCACCAAGCGAGGGGCTGCTCGAAAGAGCCAAGGTGTGCGGTATGCGCTGTGGCGAAGAAGCCGCACGCCCACATTATGGGAGGCCGGGGTTGCAGTCCCCCCGCCGTCAGGGCCCGCCCTGTTCCCCCTGAGCAATCGGGGACGACTGCCCAGAGGATGCCGGCTGAAGTGGAGCCCTCAGTGGAGCTGCCACTAGACCGCACGGAGGAAATGGAGACGGTGGAGGAGCCACCCACGTCTCCTAAGGTCCCTACGACCGACCACCCCATTGTCTCTCTCGAGAGAGACACAGGGTCGGAAGGCGGTAGGGTGGTAGAGCTGGAGGACCCGGGCGAAGGCCCGAGCGGGTCCACCACTCCCGCGTGGGACCGACCACGCAAGCCAGACGGGCGGTTTGCAAAAGCCGCAGTGAAACCCACACCGAAGACTGGCCCCCCCACGTCCGGGGGGCCTCGCTGACCTGGGGCACATAGGTCAGTTGAGGGACGCTAACAGCGTAGCCGGTGGAAGGCGCGGAACACTATCCCTGTGACAGCCGCCGCGCCAACCACATTAGCGGTGTGAGGTTTCCCCAGGGGTTTTAGTGGGTCGGCCGTTTTTAGGCCAACCCCACATATCCCGTAGATCGCCCCAGTCTACGGGAACTTGTTTAGCAAGTTTCCCCTGGGAAAAAAAAAAAAAAAAAAAAAAAAAAAAAAAAAAAAAAAAAGGTTAGGTTAGGTTAGGTTGGGGTGGGGTGCAAGTCAGGTGACCTCCACGTTGGTGCACCCTGGGCAACGAGTGGTCCCAACATTCTCCGTTCGGAGAAGGTTGGGTCCAATCGGCAAACATCTGGCAAGGCGGGTGCCCCTTCTGGGCCCTGCAACTCCTGTGCGTGCCTACTTTGGGCCGTACTACTCGCCGCTCCTTCTGAGCGGCTTTGAGGGGAGATTGGACGGCGTCCCTTCTGGGCGTCGTCAGTGGGGGGGGGAAGAGGAGCTGGCGGCCCCTTAATAGCCGCCACATTAAAAATCGATGTCAGACAAGGAGAAATTTTTGTCTAGCGATCCGGCTGACGCCCGGCGCATGGTCCGTATCCAGGGGCCATGTGTGAAATCTGTCATGGAGAAACACTCGCGATGTTACGCTGCTCGCGCCAGCCGCTCACCGATTACCGGGTCGGTGAGTGTTAAATTTGTTACCGAGGCGAGAGAGGAGGAGGCAGGAGGAGTCTTGCGTTTGCGAGGAGGGGGCGGCGACACCCGGAAGAGGTCGCGGAGTGCGGGCGACTCGTCGGATGGGTCCGAGGAGTCGTCCAGGTCCAGCCCAAAGATTGGTACGGGGCGGAGAGGACGTGGCAGGTCTGGGCGTGACACCTTGCCCAGACCGGCGTGGGAGGAGCTCGGCAGCGAGCTGGACGCGGACCTCTCGGAGGAGCTCTCCACTTATGAGGAGCTCCTTCGCGACGTTCAGGCGTCGTTAGAGAAGGCCCTGGCGCACGGTGGTTCGGCGGCGATCATAGAGGCCGTCCGAATCAAAAGAAAAGAGATCCGGGAGAGGATGCGGGGGGTCCGTGAGAAGCAGCGGGTGCGTGATGCCGCCGCGGGCTTCTCCTTGACCCAGTTCGAGGCTGAGGTCCGCGCCGCCGAAACGGCTGAAGGGAGGGAGGCCCCAACAGCGCCGATACCGCGGAAGGAGGCGGTGCCGTGCGCGTGCGGCAGATCTGAGGAGGTCGCGCAGCTGGCCCTTGCCAACGAGAGGCTGCAGGGCGAGGTGGGGGAGCCGCGGGCGGAGCTAGCGACCATCAAGCAGGGCCTCAGCGGGAGGCCGCCCCCGCGTGCGGAGGCCGCACCTGTCCCTCAGTCCGAGGCGGTAGGTTTCGCGGAGCTGAGAGCTTTGCTCCTCGGCTCCCTCGGCGCGATTAACGCGCGCCTAGACGGGCTAGAGGCGAGGAGTTCCGCCGTGCCCGAGAGGACGCGTCCTGGGAGGGAATTCCCGCCCCTACCCACGCCAAGCACGAGACGGGCACCGCCGCTTGTCCCCCCCCACCAACGGCCCGTGGGCCGGGCCCCGGCGCCTGCGGGCGAGGAGCCGTGGTCAGTTGTGACCCGCCGTCGGCGGAGGAGAGCGAGAGCGGCCCCGGTCGCGAGCTCTGGTGGCGCACCACCTGCCACCGGAGGAACACCCCTGCCCCAGAGGGCCCCGGCGGCCCCGGCGGCTCGGAGGGAGCCCACGAGGAGGCGACTAAAGCCCCCCCGCTCGACGGCGGTTTCGGTGAAGCTGACGGCGGAGGCGGTGGAGAGCGGCGTCACATACGCCGCCGTGATCCAGAGGGCGAAGGCGGCCATTAATTTGGCCGACGTCGGGATCACGTCCGGGCTAACGACCCGGATCTCCATGTCGGGCGCCCGGTTGCTGCAAATCGCGGGCGCAGATAGCGGGGATGTCGCCGACCGCCTGGCCGCTCGGCTGCGAGAGGTGGTGGCCGATGTGGCGACGATCGCCAGGCCGGAGAGATGCGCGGACGTGCGCATCTCCGGCCTTGACGATACCGTTACCAACGAGGACGTGGCGCAGTCGGTGGCCACGAAAGGGGGGTGCCCACCGGATAGGGTCAGGGTGGGAGCGAGGCGACCCGGCCCTGGCGGCACAACATCGGTGCTGGTGAGCTGCCCGGTCAGGGCGGCCCGGATCGTCGTGGCGGCGAGGAGATTGCTGGTGGGCTGGCTGTGGGTCCCAGTAATGCTCCTCGACTCACGCCCTATGCGCTGTTTTAAGTGCATGGGCGTGGGTCACACCAGGGTGTTTTGCCCCTCTAATGTGGACCGCAGCCTAGACTGCTTCCGCTGCGGCCTCCCGGGGCACAAAGCAGCGGAGTGTTCCGCAGTGCCGCGGTGCGCGGTCTGTGCGGAAAGAGGGGCCCCTGCGGGCCACATTATGGGGAGTCGGGCGTGCGTCCCCCCTCGAAGGAGGGTGCGGGACAGCTCCCCAGCGCGCACGACAGCGCAGATCCACGCGCCGAGACGGACCACGGAGGAGGTCGAGATGCTGGAGGCAGATGCCCCGCTCTCGGACCAGCCCTCCCCATCCTCTAACCCCAATGCCTCTCCGTTGAGAGGTACAGGGAGAGTACTGGGGTCGGACAGAGAGGATGCTCCGGAGGTAGAGACGGACGAGGGGTCGGATAGTCCGATCCGTCCGTCTCAAGCGCGCAGGCAGTCCGTGGAGTCAGAGGTGTACGACCTGGACTAGCCTATGGCCATGTAAAAGCCCGAGAGGATAGCCTGAGGGGTATTGGCGCCGCGTAAAAGCCCTTGTAGTAGGGTAGCGGCAGCACTCGGTGGCGTCCCTATCTGGGACACCGCCGACTGCAGAGGGGAAAGGGGGGTTCATGCTCTTGCATGGGCTTCCTTTTCAGGGGGGAGACCCTCTTTGGGGTGCGAGTCAGGTGACCTCCACGTTGGTGCACCCTGGGCAACGGTTGGTTCCAACAGTCTCCCGCTCCGGCGTGTAGTAGACGCTTGGACCCAGCCGGCTGACATCTGACTAGGCGGGGTCCCTTCTGGACCTTGCAGCTCCCATACGTGGCCCACTCTGGGTCGCATAACTCGCTTGCTCCTTCTGAGCAGCGAGAGGAGTTTTTGACGGCGTCCCTTCTGGGCGTCGTACCACAAAGACGGCCGCCTCTTAAAGGTTCTCAGGTCGCACGGGGGGGAAAGGGGGCACCGGTGAGAGCGGTGCAACCGGGGTTTACGCCAACCCCGAAGTCGTTATCTGCCCTCTTGCGGCAACGACCCCACCGTTGGCGCCGTGGGTACGCTGCGATTGGGCAGACCGGAGGCCAAACGGCCAAGAGAAGGAAAACTCAATAACACCCCGGAGAACACCGGTAAAAACCTGTCGGTACCTCCCGCCCCCGACAGTATGTAGGGCGCCCTCGGCGTGTGGACGACGCGTGGGTGACCTTTCTGGTCCAACGGGGAAGGGCAGCCCCTGAATTGCCATCGTTTGGAGGGGGATGACAACCCGCAAATTGTCAAACAAAACCATGGAAGGCAGTACTGAAATAGAACTACCCCAGGAGGGTACCCGCCGGGAGGCGGGAGAATCCCTCCCTGAGATCGACTTGCCGGCAAATGCCGGGAAGCTGGTCTCAGGCCGCCCCACCGTTTCTGGGGGGGGCACAGAACTGCACGAACGGGATGTTTGTGGCATAACCGCCGCCGACGACATCGGAGGCTTGGTGGTTGATTCTAGGTCGGAGGTAGAATCAGCCTTATTGCAGGATGCGGTGGGCGAGTCTCGAAAGAGATCGCGAGTAGTACTGGATTCGGATGACGAGCTGTCCGATTGCGACTCAGTGCTTTCGTCGGCTTCAAGGCCGAAAATTGGGACGTCGCGGCGCGGCCGCTCTTCAACGACTGGAATTCCAATCGGCCTCGGGTCGACTCGTAAGGAATTGAACTGGCAAAATCTCCATGCCTTCGAAAGGCAGTGTGAGGACGAGATACAGTTCAGGCCAACTGGTGGTGCCGATCTCCGCGAAAGGAGAACTATGAGGGACATGGAAACGGCTGGCATGGAACTGCCCCCGGCTTCCCCTCCCCTACCTCCGCCCATGAAGCAGCGGAATAAGCCGCCCTCTGTGCTTGTAGGACCCTCTGAGGAGGAAATCGAAAGGGCGACCAGGGTTAAAGTCCCTTGGGAGTCGTCACTTGGCGGTCCCTCTGCGGAAGAATGTCATCAAGTTGGCATTCTCTGCGCTGAGGCAATCAGGGAGGTGTCGAGAAAGTCCAACAACATTAAAGGGACTTTAAAAGGGACACTGAACAACGCGTCCACGACAATGCGACGTGTCATGTCCAATTTGACGTCGCGGACTGTCACGTCAGAGACGCACAAACTGCAGGCCGACAACGACCGCCTGCAGAGGGAGATATCTGAGCTGAGGGCGGAGGTTGACGCCCTCCGCAAAACAGTTGGCAGAAGGTGCTCTACTGAGGTCCCGTCTAATACCTTCAGGGACCATCAAATAATGGGCGCCTTTGAGGAGCTTAAACGCTCCTTGAGTATATCCATCGGGGCAATTAATACCCGCCTCGATGGACTGGACAATGTTGGTCCTGACAGGACTCAGGCGCGCCAGCGCACGCGTGCGGTGCCGGCTCGTGGCAGAAGAGTGGAGTTCCCTCCTCTTCCCACAACTAACGTGGATGCCATGCCGGCACGCCACTTACGGGTGACCTTGAAGGAGCCCTCAACGGAGGAGACTGGCGATGCCCCTTATACTTCGCCCCGACCGTCCACCAGTCGGGCATCGGCACCTTCAGCGCCTATGTATGACGCTTGGGCCGATGTTGCAAAGAGGGGCAAACGCTCAAAACGTGGCAAGCGCCAAGAAACGCCCGTGGGGGCTCAATCAGCTCGCCCACAACCGACGACCAGCCAGGCGCCACCAGCGTCGAGGCCACCTCTTCCAAAGAGAGTGCGGATACGTACCCCCCGCTCGCACGCAATTGTTATACAGTTGCGTGATGAAGCGATTGAAAAGGGGGTGACGTACAAGAAGGCTCTCCTCAAGGCTTTCGAGGATATAAAGCCAGAGGAGATTGGCATCGTTGGGGGCATCCGAATTCGCATGTCAGCCACGGGTGCCAGATTAATGGAGGTGTCGGGCGCCGATAGCCAGAAGAAGGCGGATGACCTTGCGCACCTGTTGCAGGAGTCCATTAGCGAAATAGCGACTATCACTCGGCCAGTGAAGAGCGCTGATGTGCGCATCTCTGGCCTGAATGAGGTCGCTACGCAGGAGGCGGTTGCAGCAGCAATCGTCAAGGTTGCGGGTTGTTCCCTGCAACAGGTGAAGGTGGGCGGCATACGAGTGGGTCCCAGCGGTGTTGGGGCCACCATCGTCAATTGCCCTGCGGTAGTAGCCAGGAAGTTGGTGGCAACCGGGAAGATCCTGGTTTGCTGGCACATGGCTCAGGTGGCGGCTCTGGAGCCCCGTCCATTGCGCTGTTTTCGGTGCATGGGCGTGGGCCACACCAGGCCTTTGTGTCCCTCGACAGTTGACCGAACCGGTGTATGCTATCGGTGTGGTCAAAAGGGGCACAAAAATGCCGACTGTTCGGCAAAAGTGCCAAAATGTGCTGTCTGTGCTGCGGCAAAACGGCCTCATGGCCACGTGATGGGCGGTAGGGCTTGTAGTCCCCCTACCACCAGAGCCCTTGGCTCTGGCATTAGGACTACTGAGCCGGCACCTGAAGAAGGGCCCATGATGGAAGCGGAGATGGTGGACGCGGTCGAGCCTAATCAGTCCCCTGGGCTGAGATTGACTTTCCCGGCTCCCTCTGCACTCCGCCCCAAGTCCCCAGTAGAACCTCAACCGGCCACCTCTCGTTCGAGAGGCACCACAGTTGAGGAGACGCTGGAGAAGGAGGACGAACGCCCTGAGGGGCGCGCCCGCTCGCCTACGTGGAGTCGCCCGCGGCAAAAGGACGGCAGATTTGCCCCTAAGCCGCGGAAGTAGACGCAAAGTGGAGGTTGCCCAAGGAGGGCGTGATTCGGATTGGTGGTGCAATACACACTGCGGTCTAGGCGGAACAAAATATTAAAACAGGCACCGCCTAGTCCACGATGCAGGCTGACTGGATCCCCGGTGGTTTTAGTGGGTCGGGCTGAACATCGCCCATCCCCACATACCCCGACAACGGGTTGAGCTTATAGCCACCGCTCCCCGTGGGATGATCTGGACGCAGATTTCCACCGGGTCAACAAAAAAAAAAAAAAAAAAAAAAGGTTAGGTTGGGGTGGGGTGCGAGTCAGGTGACCTCCACGTTGGTGCACCCTGGGCAACGGTTGGTTCCAACAGTCTCCCGCTCTGGCGTGTAGTAGACGCTTGGACCCAGCCGGCTGACATCTGACTAGGCGGGGTCCCTTCTGGACCTCGCAGCTCCCATACGTGACCCACTTTGGGCTACGTAACTCGCTTCTCCTTCTGAGCAGCGAGAGGAGTTACTGACGGCGTCCCTTCTGGGCGTCGTACCAAAAAGACGGCCGCCTCTTAAAGGTTCTCAGGTCGCACGGGGGGAAAGGGGGCATCGGTGAGAGCGGTGCAACCGGGGTGTACGCCAACCCCGAAGCCGTTATCTGCCCTTTTGCGGCAACGACCCCACCGTTGGCGCCGTGGGTACGCTGCGATTGGGCAGACCGGAGGCCAAACGGCCGCGGGAAGGAAAACCCATCAAGCCCCGGAGAACACCGGTAAAAACCTGTCGGTACCTCCCGCCCCCGACAGTATATAGGGCGCCCTCGGCGTGTGGACGGCGCGTGGGTGACCTTTTTGGTCCAACGGGGAAGGGCAGCCCCTAAATTGTCATCGTTTGGAGGGGGATGACAACCCGCAAATTGTCAAAACATGATGATAAGTCGCATTACGAATACTATACCCCAGGAGGGTACCCGCCGGGAGGCGGGAGAATCCCTCCCTGAGGCCAGCGGATCGGGTTCGCCCGGCACGCTTGCTTCAGGCATGCCCACCGTTTCTGGGGGGGGCAACGTGTTGCGCAGAGAGGAAAGGGCAGTGGAGGCTGCGGGGGGCTCGGATTCGGACACTGGCTCTGTATTCCTGAGACCCGTAGGCAGCGTTAGGCGCAAAAGGCTGCACGACGTGGATATCGACTCCGATGACCTCTCGGGGGCCGAGTCGGTGATGTCGTCAGCCTCAGCGTCGAAATTCTCGACGGCTCGACGTGGGAAAACTCCCACTGTTGGCACGTCGATCGGAAAAGGTGCGGCCAGGGCTACCCTTACACGTGCACGTCTGCATGAGTATGAGGAGCACCTGGATAATGAGGAGCGGTTCTGTGAAGAACTGGGGGAGAGGCTGGACGCCGACCGACAACGTAGGGGAGTAGTGATACCCGAGGATATCGGGCGAGCGGGGCCGTCTAAAAGACGCCCGACACCTCGCCAGTACACCTCGGTACTTGCTGCAGAACCTACCGCGCGGGAAGCGCTGGAAGCCACCCGGATTATTGTGCCCTTCATCGCCGACCCGTCGGACCCTATGACGGCCGATGAAGTCCATGAGGTGGGCTTAAAGTGTGCCTACGCAGTGAAGGATGTGTCCCAGAAATCTGGGAACCTCAAAGGTACCTGCCAGGGCACACTTAACAATGCCTCCTTGACCATACGGAGGTGTTTGGCCAATCTGGCGTCGCGAACATCATCGGACGAGGCGCGCCGGACTGAGGAGGCGAATCGCCGACTTCGGGAGGAGGTGAATGCCCTCAGACGTGAGGTGGCTTCCCTCAAGTCTGTAGTTGACCAGGCGGGAACGGAGTTGAGTCCTCTCCTCCAGGAGCGTCCTGCCACAAAGGCCGGATCGGACCAGGTCCTTTTAAAGGCACTGATGGAGATGAGGCGAACGATGGAGGCGTCTAACGCAGCCGTCAACGCCCGTCTAGACGGACTCGAGACGAGTCGAGATGCGCCTGTGCGTGCCCGTCCACCCCGTGCGGATGACCGCGGACACCGGGGAGGTGACTTCCCGGTGCTTCCCGCGCCCGATAGGGTTGTTGGACGGAGGCTGGCCACGCCTTCTCGATCCTCGTCCGTCCTGCCTGAAGTGCGCCTCCCCACTCCTCGAGGGAGTGCAGCCCCAATTTCATCGGATCCGCCCCAGCCCGGATGGGAGACGGCGGTCCGAGGAAGAAGGAAGAAGAGGGCGAGAGGCGATCCCTCCACACGAGCGACAACCCGCCCGCCGACTGCTCCTGCCCCGGCATCTGCGTCTATTCGCACAGCTTTGCCGCCTCGCTCAGCGCCACAAGCAGCAACTGGTGCAGCCCCGGGGAAGAGGAGACCGCGAAGGCGGAAGCGAGTGAGGCTTAGGCAGCCCACCTCATCGGCGGTGGTAATAAAGCTGCGCCCGAAGGCCTTGGCGAAGGGCGTCACATATGCTGACGCCATCAAAAAGGCCCAGCAGGCCATCTCCCTGCCCGACCTCGGTATCGAGGCGATCAGGTCGAGAACGGCTGCGACCGGAGCGCGGTTATTTGAGGTCCCCGGATCTGAGAGCGGCGCGAAGGCCGATCTGCTCGCCCGTAGGCTGGAGCAGGTGCTGTCTGAGGTGGCCACGGTCGCCCGGCCTGAAAAGCACGCGGATATCCGCGTGTCAGGGCTGGGCACGTCTTCCACCACCGAAGACGTCGCCGCAGGACTTGCGGCGAGAGCTGGTTGCCCAATCGAGGCGTTGAGGGTGGGACGCATCAGGATGGGTCCCAATTTCGCCGGGAGCACTATCGTGCGCTGCCCCCTTCGAGCGGCAAGAGCGCTCGTTAGTAAAGGCCAATTCCTCCTCGGATGGAGCATGGCCCTGGCGGTCGCCCTTGAGCCCCGCCCAATGCGGTGTTATCGCTGCATGGGCGTGGGCCATACGCGGCAGAGGTGCCCCAGCGCGGTCGATCGCTCCGGACTTTGCTTCCGGTGCGGACTGCCTGGGCACCAAATGAGGGAGTGCTCTCGCGAGCCCAAGTGTGCGGTGTGCCTCGCGGCACAAAAACCGCACCATCACCTGATGGGAGGTAGGGGTTGTAGTCCCCCTACCGTCAGGGGCTGCCCTGATCCCCCCGCAACGCGGGCGGAGACTGCCACGAGGGAGCCCGCTCCAACGGAGCCTATGGTGGAGACCTCTTCGCCAGCGGTGTCGGACATGGAGGCGACGGAGGAGCCACTGTCGCCCCAGGTCGTTGACCCTACAGCCGACCACCCATGTACCTCTCTCCTGAGAGGAGCTGGGTTGGAAAGCGTTAGGGAGGTAGAGGATGAGGTGCGGGACGCAAGTCCGAGGCCCACCTCTCCTTCTCGGCCTAAGCCGCTGAGAGCGCCGGATGGGCGGTTTATAAAGAAACCCCCTACCACTAGACCATGATCGGAAAATCCTGCAAGGGTGTATGCGGCCTACTAGCAGGCCGCACAGAGGAAGGGCACCAACGTGCTGCTGGTGGGAGGCGCGGCTCATTATCTATGACAGATTCCGCGCCAACCACAAATCAGGCTGATTGCAGGTCCCGGGGGTTTTAGTGGGTCGGGCAGACCATCGCCCAACCCCACATACCCCGAAAACGGGTTGAGCACAATGCTCCCCGTGGGATGACTTGGTTGCAAGTTTCCCCCGGGTTAAAAAAAAAAAAAAAAAAAAAAAAAAAAAAAAAAAAAAAAAAAAAAAAAAAGGTTAGGTTGGGGTGCGAGTCAGGTGACCTCCACGTTGGTGCACCCTGGGCAACGAGTGGTCCCAACATTCTCCGTTCGGAGAAGGTTGGGTCCAATCGGCTAACATCTGGCAAGGCGGGTGCCCCTTCTGGGCCCTGCAACTCCTGTGCGTGCCTACTTTGGGCCGCACAACTCGCTGCTCCTTCTGAGCGGCTTTGAGGGGAGATTGGACGGCGTCCCTTCTGGGCGTCGTCAGGGGAGGGGTAAGAGGAGCTGGCGGCCCCTTAATTGCCGCCACAACAAAATTGAAATGTCGGGACAGGAGTTGTTTTTGTCCTATGATCCGGCTGACGCCCGGCGCATGGTCCGTATCCAGGGGCCATGTGTGAAATTTGATATGGAGAACCGTTCGCGATGTTACGCTGCTCGCGCCAGCCGCTCACCGATTACCGGGTCGGTGAGTGTCAAATTTGTTACCGAGGCGAGGGAGGAGGAGGCAGGAGGAGTCCTGCGTTTGCGTGGAGGGGGCGGCGACACCCGGAAGAGGTCGCGGAGTGCGGGCGACTCGTCGGATGGGTCCGAGGAGTTGCCCAGGTCCAGCCCAAAGATGGGTACGGGGCGAAGAGGACGTGGCAAGTCTGGGCGTGACACCTTGCCCAGACCGGCGTGGGAGGAGCTCGGCAGCGAGCTGGACGCAGACCTCTCGGAGGAGCTCTCCACCTATGAGGAGCTTCTTCGCGACGTTCAGGCGTCGTTAGAGAAGGCCCTGGCGCACGGCGCTTCGGCGGCGACAATAGAGGCCGTCCGGAACAAAAGGAAGGAGATCCGGGAGAGGATGCGGGGGGTCCGCGAGAAGCAGCGGGTGCGTGATGCCGCCGCGGACTTCTCCTTGACCCAGTTCGAGGTTGAGGCCCGCGCCGCCGAAACGGCTGAAGGGAGGGAGACCCCAACAGCGCCGGTACCGCGGAAGGAGGCGGCGCCGTGCGCGTGCGGCAGGTCCGAGGAGGTCGCGCAGCTGGCCCTCGCCAACGAGAGGCTGCAGGGCGAGGTAGGGGAGCTGCGGGCGGAGCTAGCCGCCCTCAAACAGGGCCTCAGCGGGAGGCCGCCCCCGCGTGCGGAGGCCGCACCTGTCCCTCAGTCTGAGGCGGGAGGGTTCGCAGAGCTGAGAGCTTTGCTCCTCAGCTCCCTCGGTGCGATTGGCGCGCGCCTGGACGGGCTAGAGGCGAGGGGTTCCGCCGTGCCCGAGAGGACACGTCCTGGGAGGGATTTCCCGCCCCTTCCCACGCCGAGCACGAGACGGGCACCGCCGCTTGTGCCCCCACCCCAACGGCCCGTGAGCCGGGCCCCGGCGCCTGCGGGCGAGGAGCCGTGGTCGGTGGTGACCCGCCGTCGGCGGAGGAGAGCGGGAGCGGCCCCGGTCGCGAGCTCTGGTGGCGCACCACCTGCCACCGGAGGAACACCCCTGCCCCAGAGGGCCCCGGCGGCCCCGGCGGCTCGGAGGGAGCCCACGAGGAGGCGCTTGAAGCCCCCCCGCTCGACGGCAGTCTCTGTGAAGTTGACGGCGGAGGCGGTGGAGAGCGGCGTCACATACGCCGCCGTGATACAGCGGGCGAAGGCGGCCATAAATTTGGCCGACGTTGGCATCACGACCGGGCTAACGACCCGGATCTCCATGTCGGGCGCCCGGTTGCTGCAAATCGCGGGCGCAGACAGCGGGGACGTCGCCGACCGCCTGGCCGCTCGGCTGAGAGAGGTGGTGGCCGATGTGGCGACGATCGCCAGGCCGGAGAGATGCGCGGACGTGCGCATCTCCGGCCTTGACGATACTGTCACCGCCGAGGACGTGGCGCAGTCGGTGGCCACGAAAGGGGGATGCCCGCCGGATAAGGTCAGGGTGGGAGCGCTGCGACCCGGCCCTGGCGGCCGGCCTGGCTCAACATCGGTGCTGGTGAGCTGCCCGGTCAGGGCGGCCCGGATTGTTGTGGCGGCGAGGAGATTGCTGGTGGGCTGGCTGTGGGTCCCAGTAATGCTCCTCGACTCGCGCCCTATGCGCTGTTTTAGGTGCATGGGCGTGGGTCACACCAGGGCGTTTTGCCCCCCCTCTAATGTGGACCGCAGCCTTGATTGCTTCCGCTGCGGCCTCCCGGGGCACAAAGCAGCGGAGTGTTCCGCAGTGCCGCGGTGCGCGGTCTGTGCGGACAGAGGGGCCCCTGCGGGCCACATTATGGGGAGTCGGGCGTGCGTCCCCCCTCGAAGGAGGGTGCGGGACAGCTCCCCAGCGCGCACGACAGCGCAGATCCACGCGCCGAGACGGACCACGGAGGAGGTCGAGATGCTGGAGGCAGATGCCCCGCTCTCGGACCAGCCCTCCCCATCCTCTAACCCCAATGCCTCTCCGTTGAGAGGTACAGGGAGAGTACTGGGGTCGGACAGAGAGGATGCTGGAGAGGAGGCTTCCTTTTCAGGGGGGAGACCCTCTTTGAGGATGCGGGGGGTTCGCGAGAAGCAGCGTGTGCGTGATGCCGCCGCGGACTTCTCGCTGACTCAATTTGAGGATGAGGCCCGCGCCGCCGAGACGGCTAAAGGGAGGGAGGCCCCAACGGCGCCGGTACCGCAGAGGGAGGCGGCGCCGTGCGCGTGCGGCAAATCGGAGGAGGTTGCGCAGCTGGCCCTTGCCAACGAGAGGCTGCAGGGCGAGGTGGGAGAGCTGCGGGCGGAGCTAGCGGCCCTCAAGCAGGGCCTCAGCGGGAGGCCGCCCCCGCGTGCGGAGGCCGCACCTGTCCCTCAGTCCGAGGCGGGAGGGTTCGCGGAGCTGAGAGCTTTGCTCCTCGGCTCCCTCGGCGCGATTAACGAGCGCCTGGACGGGCTAGAGGCGAGGGGTTCCGCCGTGCCCGGGAGGACGCGTCCTGGGAGGGAATTCCCGCCCCTTCCCACGCCGAGCACGAGACGGGCACCGCCGCTTGTGCCCCCACCCCAACGGCCCGTGGGCCGTGCCCCGGCGCCTGCGGGCGAGGAGCCATGGTCGGTGGTGACCCGCCGTCGGCGGAGGAGAGCGGGAGCGGCCCCGGTCGCGAGCTCTGGTGGCGCACCACCTGCCACCGGACGAACACCCCTGCCCCAGAGGGCCCCGGCGGCCCCGGCGGCTCGGAGGGAGCCCTCGAGGAGGCGACTGAAGCCCCCCCGCTCGACGGCGGTCTCCGTGAAGTTGACGGCGGAGGCGGTGGAGAGCGGCGTCACGTACGCCGCCGTGATCCAGAGGGCGAAGGCGGCCATTAATTTGGCCGACGTCGGAATCACGTCCGGGCTAACGACCCGGATCTCCATGTCGGGCGCCCGGTTGCTACAAATCGCGGGCGCAGACAGCGGGGACGTCGCCGACCGCCTGGCCGCTCGGCTACGAGAGGTGGTGGCCGATGTGGCGACGATCGCCAGGCCGGAGAGATGCGCGGACGTGCGCATCTCCGGCCTTGACGATACCGTCACCGCCGAGGACGTGGCGCAGTCGGTGGCCACGAAAGGGGGATGCCCGCCGGATAGGGTCAGGGTGGGAGCGCTGCGACCCGGCCCTGGCGGCTTATCATCGGTGCTGGTGAGCTGCCCGGTCAGGGCGGCCCGGATTGTCGTGGCGGCGAGGAGATTGCTGGTGGGCTGGCTGTGGGTCCCAGTAATGCTCCTCGACTCACGCCCTATGCGCTGTTTTAAGTGCATGGGCGTGGGTCACACCAGGGTGTTTTGCCCCTCTAATGTGGACCGCAGCCTTGACTGCTTCCGCTGCGGCCTCCCGGGGCACAAAGCAGCGGAGTGTTCCGCAGTGCCGCGGTGCGCGGTCTGTGCGGAAAGAGGGGCCCCTGCGGGCCACATTATGGGGAGTCGGGCGTGCGTCCCCCCTCGAAGGAGGGTGCGGGACAGCTCCCCAGCGCGCACGACAGCGCAGATTCACGCGCCGAGACGGACCACGGAGGAGGTCGAGATGCTGGAGGCAGATGCCCCGCTCTCGGACCAGCCCTCCCCATCCTCTAACCCCAATGCCTCTCCGTTGAGAGGCACAGGGAGAGTACTGGGGTCGGACAGAGAGGATGCTCCGGAGGTAGAGACGGACGAGGGGTCGGATAGTCCGATCCGTCCGTCTCAAGCGCGCAGGCAGTCCGTGGAGTCAGAGGTGTACGACCTGGACTAGCCTATGGCCATGTAAAAGCCCGAGAGGATAGCCTGAGGGGTATTGGCGCCGCGTAAAAGCCCTTGAGGTAGGGTAGCGGCAGCACTCGGTGGCGTCCCAGTCTGGGACACCGCCGACTGCAGAGGGGAAAGGGGGGTTCATGCTCTTGCATGGGCTTCCTTTTCAGGGGGGAGACCCTCTTGGGGTGCGAGTCAGGTGACCTCCACGTTGGTGCACCCTGGGCAACGAGTGGTCCCAACATTCTCCGTTCGGAGAAGGTTGGGTCCAATCGGCTAACATCTGGCTAGGCGGGAGCCCCTTCTGGGCCCTGCACCTCCACGTGCGTGTCCACTCTGGAACGTACACTCGCCGCTCCTTCTGAGCGGCTTTGAGGGGAGATTGGACGGCGTCCCTTCTGGGCGTCGTCAGGGGGGGGGGGGAAGAGGAGCTGGCGGCCCCTTAATAGCCGCCACATTAAAATTCGATGTCAGACAAAGGAGTGCTTTTGTCATACGATCCGGCTGACGCCCGGCGCATGGTCCGTATCCAGGGGCCATGTGTGAAATTTGTCATGGAGAACCGATCGCGATACTAAGCTGCTCGCGCCAGCCGCTCACCGATAACCGGGTCGGTGAGTGTCAAATTTGTTACCGAGGCGAGGGAGGAGGAGGCAGGGGGAGTCCTGCGTTTGCGAGGAGGGGGCGGCGACACCCGGAAGAGGTCGCGGAGTGCGGGCGACTCGTCGGATGGGTCCGAGGAGTCGTCTAGGTCCAGCCCAAAGATTGGTACGGGGCGGAGAGGACGTGGCAGGTCTGGGCGTGACACCTTGTCTAGACCGGCGTGGGAGGAGCTCGGCAGCGAGCTGGACGCGGACCTCTCGGAGGAGCTCTCTACCTATGAGGAGCTCCTTCGCGACGTCCAGGCGTCGCTAGAGAAGGCCCTGGCGCACGGCTGTTCGGCGGCGACCATAGAGGCCGTCCGAAACAAAAGGAAGGAGATCCGGGAGAGGATGCGGGGGGTTCGCGAGAAGCAGCGTGTGCGTGATGCCGCCGCGGGCTTCTCGCTGACGCAGTTCGAGGCTGAGGCCCGCGCCGCTGAGACGGCTAAAGGGAGGGAGGCCCCAACGGCGCCAGTACTGCAAAGGGAGGCGGCGCCGTGCGCGTGCGGCAAATCGGAGGAGGTCGCGCAGCTGGCCCTTGCCAACGAAAGGCTGCAGGGCGAGGTGGGAGAGCTGCAGGCGGAGCTAGCGGCCCTCAAGCAGGGCCTCAGCGGGAGGCCGCCCCCGCGTGCGGAGGCCGCACCTGTGCCTCAGTCCGAGGAGGGAGGGTTCGCGGAGCTGAGAGCTCTGCTCCTCGGCTCCCTCGGCGCGATTAACGCACGCCTGGACGGGCTAGAGGCGAGGGGTTCCGCCGTGCCCGTGAGGACGCGTCCTGGGAGGGTATTCCCGCCCCTTCCCACGCCGAGCACGAGACGAGCACCGCCGCTTGTGCCCCCACCCCAACGGCCCGTGGGCCGGGCCCCGGCGCCTGCGGGCGAGGAGCCGTGGTCAGTGGTGACCCGCCGTCGGCGGAGGAGAGCGGGAGCGGCCCCGGTCGCGAGCTCTGGTGGCGCACCACCTGCCACCGGAGGAACACCCCTGCCCCAGAGGGCCCCGGCGGCTCGGAGGGAGCCCACGAGGAGGCGCTTGAAGCCCCCCCGCTCGACGGCAGTCTCTGTGAAGTTGACGGCGGAGGCGGTGGAGAGCGGCGTCACGTACGCCGCCGTGATACAGCGGGCGAAGGCGGCCATAAATTTGGCCGACGTTGGCATCACGACCGGGCTAACGACCCGGATCTCCATGTCGGGCGCCCGGTTGCTGCAAATCGCGGGCGCAGACAGCGGGGACGTCGCCGACCGCCTGGCCGCTCGGCTGAGAGAGGTGGTGGCCGATGTGGCGACGATCGCCAGGCCGGAGAGATGCGCGGACGTGCGCATCTCCGGCCTTGACGATACTGTCACCGCCGAGGACGTGGCGCAGTCGGTGGCCACGAAAGGGGGATGCCCGCCGGATAAGGTCAGGGTGGGAGCGCTGCGACCCGGCCCTGGCGGCCGGCCTGGCTCAACATCGGTGTTGGTGAGCTGCCCGGTCAGGGCGGCCCGGATTGTCGTGGCGGCGAGGAGATTGCTGGTGGGCTGGCTGTGGGTCCCAGTAATGCTCCTCGACTCGCGCCCTATGCGCTGTTTTAGGTGCATGGGCGTGGGTCACACCAGGGCGTTTTGCCCCCCCTCTAGTGTGGACCGCAGCCTTGATTGCTTCCGCTGCGGCCTCCCGGGGCACAAAGCAGCGGAGTGTTCCGCAGTGCCGCGGTGCGCGGTTTGTGCGGACAGAGGGGCCCCTGCGGGCCACATGATGGGGAGTCGGGCGTGCGTCCCCCCTCGAAGGAGGGTGCGGGACAGCTCCCCAGTGCGCACGACAGCGCAGATCCACGCGCCGAGACGGACCACGGAGGAGGTCGAGATGCTGGAGGCAGATGCCCCGCTCTCGGACCAGCCCTCCCCATCCTCTAACCCCAATGCCTCTCCGTTGAGAGGTACAGGGAGAGTACTGGGGTCGGACAGAGAGGATGCTCCGGAGGTAGAGACGGACGAGGGGTCGGATAGTCCGATCCGTCCGTCTCAAGCGCGCAGGCAGTCCGTGGAGTCAGAGGTGTACGACCTGGACTAGCCTATGGCCATGTAAAAGCCCGAGAGGATAGCCTGAGGGGTATTGGCGCCGCGTAAAAGCCCTTGAAGTAGGGTAGCGGCAGCACTCGGTGGCGTCCCTATCTGGGACACCGCCGACTGCAGAGGGGAAAGGGGGGTTCATGCTCTTGCATGGGCTTCCTTTTCAGGGGGGAGACCCTCTTAAGGGGTGTGTGTTGGGTGACCTCCTCGTGGTACATCCTGGGCAACGGGCAGCCTCAACATTCTCCTCCTTGAGAGGAGTTTGATGTGAGACTGGCCGGCTAACAACCCGACATAGGCGGGAGCCCCTTCTGGGCCCTGCACCTCCACGTGCGTGTCTACTCTGGGCCGCACACTCGCCGCTCCTTCTGAGCGGCTTTGAGAGGAGTTTTGACGGCGCCCCTTCTGGGCGTCGTTACACGGGGGGGAAAGGGTAGTTCGGCGCCCCTTCTGGGCGCCTGTCAGGCGTTTTTGCACGCATAGTCGTAAACGGGGGCTTCATGCCACCCTTCGTTTTGAGTTGTCGTCGTCGCAGGTTCTGTCCCGTTCGCCACAACGACCCCAGCCCTGGCATGAGCTGGGTACGTGGTGTTCTGGGTCAGGCCTGCAGCCCATTCGGGTAAAGACAAGGAAAAGTCGTTAAAACCCCACGGATACCTCCCGACCTCCGCGTGTATATAGGGCACCCTTGGCGAGTGGGCGCATGGGTGATTGCTGTTGCCCACGTAGGGATCGACAGCCCTTGAAGTGTCAGGGGTATGACAACCCCTTGAATTGTCTGGGTGACACCCCATCAATGTCGAATATGAGTGCGTTTCCAAAAAAACAATTACCCCAGGAGGGTACCCGTCGGGAGACGGGAGAATCCCTCCCTGGGACTGGTTCACCGGCCAACGTCGGTGCTCCGGTTTCAGGCTGCCCCACCGTTTCTGGGGGGGGCAAAGAAACGCCAGACGTGAAGAGGAGGAGGGTGGAAGAGGAGGAGAGGTCCGAGATAGAGGAAGCTGGGAAAGAGTTGTCATTCCAGGATAGGATGAAGGCATACATGGCGGCTTATGAAATGTTTGAGGAAAGGGAAAGGTGGAGGCATGATGGCAAGGGTTGGCCCACGAGTCACTGGGGGCTTATGGAGGATTACGATGACCTCATTGCGGGGGGAATGGATTTGTGCGCGCACAATGATTTGCTCCAGAGCAATTTGAATGATGTTGGGGGGCAGCTCACAAAGGCCAGGAAGGACAAAGTGGCTGCAGAGGAGGCCTGGCGCGTTGCGGAGGCGAGGGCTGCCAAGGCCGAAGAAGAAGTCAAGCGCCTTGAGGAGGCGATTGCTGTAGAGGAGGCTAGGCGCAATGCGGAGGCAGGGGCTGCCCTTCCTTCTGCCCCTCCTTCTGCACCGGGTTCGGACGGCAATGTGGTGGCTGTGCTGGCGGCGATGCAGCGCACACTAGAGGGTGTGGATAGACGGTTGGACGCGCTGGAGGCTAAGATCTCGACGCCAGAAGCGAGAACCTTCAGCTCAGTGGTTGCGTACGGTGGTGCGGGGGAAAGTCCCACCCTCCCTGCAAAGACTGTGGACAAAAGAGGGTTGCAGCCGAGGGTTCAGCCCGTGCTGGCCCCCTTGACGCCTGTCCCACCTGTTGAGGTACGGACTGCCGGAGCCCGTGGACGGGGGAGAAGGGGAGCTGGAAACCCCGCCCAAAAAAAGACTGGGGTACCGATGGTGCCCAAGGTTGGACCGCCGCCCCTGGGAGCGCCTAGGGAGAGGAGAACCATAAGGCAGCCCAGCTCGGCGGCGGTTATCCTCCAGCTCAGGCCGGAGGCGGTTGCGAGGGGAGTGTCGTACGCAGACACCATGGATAGAGCCACGGAGGCTATTAGATTGGAGGAACTCGGCATCCTGGGCGGTGTCAAAATCAAGACTGCCCAATCTGGGGGCATGTTAATTGAGGTGCCAGGTGCCGACAGCGGAGGGGCCGCCGATAGGCTGGCGTTAAGGATGGAGGAAGTCGTGTCGGACGTGGCGGTGATTGTCCGCCCGGAGAAGCGGGCGGACATTCGCCTCCACGGCTTTCATAGTAGTGTCACGTCGGAGATGGTGGCCGCCGCAGTGTCGGCAGAGGGAGATTGCCCAGAGGATAAGGTGAGGGTGGGGAACATCCGACCGGGCCCGAGTGGCTCCGCATCGGTGCTGGTCCGGTGCCCCGTGAAGGCGGCGGGAAAGCTCGCCAGAATGGAGCGGCTGAGAATGGGGTGGAACTTGGCCAAAGTGGAGGTGGTGGAACCCAAACCCATGCGCTGCTATAAGTGCATGGGAATGGGCCACACGCGGCCAATGTGCTCCTCAAAGAGCGATAGAGCGGAGTGCTGCTTCCGCTGTGGCAAGGTCGGCCATCAAGCGGGAGCATGCACTGGGCCGGTGCATTGTTTGGTGTTGTCCGAGGCGGCGTTGCCCCATGGACATATCATGGGCAGCAGGGAGTGCCGTCCTCCGGTCACGAGGATGAGGGAGCCGGAGAGGCAGGAAAGATCTGCCATAACGGAGCCGGTGAGGATGGAGGTGGCTGAGGAGCTGCCACTAAGAGTGCCGAAGGTCTTAGTCGCAAGACTCCCCCCCTCGTTACCTCCTGCCCCTGAAGCCCCCCCAAGCGTCTCTTCCTCTGGAAGGGGTGCCGGGAGGGTCCCGGGCGTTGAGGCGACGGAGGTGGTGAGGGAGCGGGAGAATTTGAGGGAGGACAGGGAGGAGGAGGGGGAGTCTGAGCGCATCGAGCGCGGTGCTACTTCTACTCTGCCCAAAAGGAGTAGGCGGTCTGCCAGATTGTCAGGGCAGCCGCCTGGAGGAGAAAAGGAAGGCCGCTAGTGCCGGGTCCCATCCTGGCCCTGCTGGTCGACGTCCTTTTATGGGCCGTTGTTGAGGAGAATGGAGTTGGGAGCGCCTCTTCAGCTACACGCCAAGCCCTTGGCAGTGGCTGATAGGGCGTTTTGATGTGGTGCACTCTGCGCTTTTTGAAGCAACCTCTCTTAAAGAGGTTAAACAACAGCACACCCTTCCGGGGGTGTGGTGTTGTTATAGACGTCGCGAACGCGTACCGCCCGGGTGACTGCGCGTGTCGGCCCTAAACGCACCATGTGCGAATGGGCCGACACGGGTGATCACACGGGCGCCAGGGTGAATCCCGCGGTTCAATTCCCTCAGGACAGGCCCCGCGGCCTTCACCTGTTTTCGGAGTGTGGTCCCCCAGAGGTTAGTGAGTATCCCCCTCCGTCTCGCCCCTCCCAGCCTTGGGCCTTCCCTTGGCAGCCGACTGGAGACAATGGCGTCTCCATGACAGTCGGTGGGTTGTGGAAAGACGGACGGGTGAGTCTCACATAACTTGGGGCCTCTTCAAGGCCCCGGGTACTCGTAATGAGTTACTCTGGGTTAAAAAAAAAAAAAAAAAAAAAAAAAAAAAAAAAAAAAGGTTAGGTTAGGTTGGGGTGCGAGTCAGGTGACCTCCACGTGGTGCATCCTGGGCAACGAGTGGTTCCAACAGTCTCCGTTCGGAGAAAGTTGGACCCAATCGGCTAACATCTGGCATAGGCGGGGTCCCGTCTGGGCCTTGCACCTCCCATGCGCGTGCCCACTCTGGGCCGCACAACTCGCTTGCTCCCTCTGAGCAGCGAGAGGAGTTTTTGGAAAGCGTCCCCTCTGGATGCGGGGTGTGCCCCTTCTGGGCCGCCCGCGTGACGGGTACCGGCAGCCGTGATAACGCGGTCGTTTGGTACAGGCTATGGGGCCACCGTCGGGCAACCTGCCTTCGACAGAGCCAACCGGCCAAACTGGAGGTAGGGGGCTTGCCTTCATTGGCCGGCCCGAGTGGAATTAACCACAATAAAAAATTCTCAAAGGTGCCGTCGCTGGGGCACGTGGCGACGGGACGCCCGCCATCGGCGGGTTGGTAAGCGGAGTGTGCAGCTTACCCACTTAGCGGCCATCCCCGGGGATTTCCTGCCCCTCGGGTCGTATTAGGGTTACCGGGGTACTGGGATCTCTGCCCCGGTGGACTTTTTAGTTCTCCCATAAAAAACCGGCTTGGCCGACGCATGAAAATAATGAATACCCCCCCTAAACCCCCCGTCCCTGACGTAAGCAGGGACACCCGAAGCAAGAGTAGAAGCATGAGTGTAGAGTCGGGCGCCTCCACAAGTGGAGTCGTGTTTAGTAAGGTGTTGCGCAAGCGCACGATTGAGTTCCAGATGGGAGAGGAACCGGCACAAAATCTGCCGCTGACTGAAAAAGAAGAGGAGCCATTCTGTCCCGCCCTCGAGATGATAGTCGCCAGTCCCTCAGGCGACAAAGAGAAAGGTGAGTTATCACCACCTTTGACTGATTCTGAAGATGAATTCGATGCGGAGGTCGTCACACCCAGCGCTTACACAGAATTCCCTGGTGTCCAAGGTAAGAGAGCCCCGTTAGGGCACGACTTTGGCCTTAAGGAGGCGGTGATAGAGCTGCAGCGATTGAAAGCAGAAGACGTTGCTCGAATCCAGAAGGAGCAACAAGAGCGGAGAGCTACTGCTTTAAAAGAGCTTGAGGAAATCAGGTTGGAGATGGGACACGAGGAAATCAAGCGCTCGCGCGAGGAGTGGCTGGCGCGTCCTCGCCCTTCTTCGACGAAGACACGCGAGCAAGAGGTGCGCGAAGCTGAGCAGCGAAGAGAAGAAGCTCTCAACGCAAAAATCCCTTGGGAGGCCCCTCCGGAAGGCCCTTCAGCCGAAGAAACGAGGGACCTAGGTTGTTTGGTTATAGATGCAGTGAAGGAGGTTAGCCTCAAGTCGAAGCATCTGAAAGGAGAGTTCCAGGGACGGCTGAACCGCGCTTCGTTCGTCCTAAGAAGGTGCCTTTATAATCTGGCCTCAAGATCCAGCTCCGACGAGGTAAGATGCCTTTCGGAACAGAATAAAAACATGAAGGGGGAGATGGAGAAGCTTCGTCTGGAGGTTGAAGAACTTCGGCGAGCAGTCTCGGAGAGGAGGGAGCCCCCCCCTTGTACATGTGCCACAGGTATGGACGTCATGGCACCAACCACAATAGATGTGCAGGCCATGGCAAATGAGATCGAGCAGTCGCTGACGATCAAATTAGATCAGATGGTGAAAGGTCACCTGGAAGGGCTCGAGGTGCTGATTAATCGGCCCTCCACACATTGCCCGTCGCCGTCGTTAGCGGCTTCTAGCAGGAGGACATCCACCAACTCACCGTCCCCTGCTCCTCCGCCTCTTAGATTGCGCTTCCCGGGACAAGCGTCGCCTGTATCACCGGTGACCACAATGACGTCTCAGGTATCTGAACCCTCGCCTCCCCCACAGCCCAGTATTAGCCGGGCCCCAACTCCGCTTGGTCCCGCTGAAACGTTTGCTGCGGTAGTGACTCGGGGGCAAAAGAAAAGAAACAGGAAGAAGCAAAAAAAGATTGAACAACAAGATGAATCTTCTAGAACAGCTGCGCCTGCAAAACCACCTGCGGCGCCGGTAACATCTTCAGCTGCAGCTGGACCGCCTTCCAAACCTGCCAAACGGGCGGCCATTAAGAAGAAGAAGAAGAATAAGAAGGAAGTAAGTAATTCCAAGAATACGGTGCGATTAATCCCGCCACGAACATCGGCGGTGGTGATCAAGTTGCGACCTGACGCTGAGGAGAAGGGTGCCACATACAGCGAGGCACTCCTGAAAGCCAAACGCTCAGTCAGCATTAATGAGCTTGGCATCGATTGCATCAAGACCAGACGCGCAGCCACTGGTGCTCTCCTTTTGGAAATCGGCGGTGATAGCGACGGTCTGAAAGCCAACAAGATGGCTGAAAAACTGACTGAGGCCCTACAAGACATGGCTGTAATCTCCAGACCTACGAAGTGTTCAGATCTTCGGGTAACTGGCTTGGAGGCAAGCACAACCACGGACGAAATTGCAAGGACCTTATCCGAGAGAGTGAAGTGCCCTGTCGACTCAATAAAAGTCGGCGCTATAAGAAGAGGGCCTAATGGTATAGGTGTATCAATAGTACGGTGTCCAGTGAGAATTTCTAAATCACTGGCAAGAATTAGTCGATTGATGATCGGATGGAGTCACGCCCGAATCATAGCCCTGGAATCCCGCCCCTTGCGTTGCTTCCGTTGCCTGGGATTGGGACACACCATACAAAAGTGTACAGGTATAGATAGGACCGAGTTGTGCTTCCGCTGTGGCCAAACTGGACACCAGGCGGGACAATGCTCCCAGAAGGCCTGCTGCGCCGTCTGCACTGCAGCTAAGGTGTCAGCGGGCCACGTCATGGGAGGAAGGAAATGCGATCCGCCCGTCACAAAAGCAAGACGCTTTGTGATCAGGAACGCTCAGAATGAGCCAGACGAGCCTGCATATAAGGAGGCTGGGGTGTCATAACATCTAGACCCCCGGTAAGCGCGCCCCGAACACGGTGAACCCATCATACTCTCCGATGAGAGGCCGGGCCGCCTGTTAACGCGAAGACGGCATGGCGCGCTCTCCTTAGTGGGGCGATTCAATCTTCCATTGACTCGCCTCATAGACGTTGGGCATGATAAGTTGCCCACACGAGGCGTCCCCCTTTCATCCGGGTACGGCGCTTCGGTTAGATTTGGGTCTAATAAATGGACCACCGTGGCGGAGCCGTGAAAGACTCTATGAGTGCTCGGGGTTCCCGCCAAGCGGCTGATGGATGGCCCAGGGGTTTTTACCGGGTCGGCTACGGCCATCCCCGGTTAAACCCGTCAGCAGGTTTTCCCCTGGGAAAAAAAAAAAAAAAAAAAAAAAAAAAAAAGGTTAGGTTAGGTTAGGTTGGGGTGTGTGTTGGGTGACCTCCTCGTGGTACATCCTGGGCAACGGGCAGCCTAAACATTCTCCTCCTTGAGAGGAGTTTGATGTGAGACTGGCCGGCTAACAACCCGACACAGGCGGGAGCCCCTTCTGGGCCCTGCACCTCCACGTGCGTGTCCACTCTGGGCCACACACTCGCCGCTCCTTCTGAGCGGCTTTGAGAGGAGTTTTGACGGCGCCCCTTCTGGGCGTCGTTACACGGGGGGGAACAGGGTAGGTCGGCGCCCCTTCTGGGCGTCGCTTCAAAAGACGGCCGCCCCTTAAGGGTTCTTAGGTCGCAACGGGGGGAAGGGGAACACTGCGAAAGCAGTGTAACGGGGGTCTACGCCAGCCCCCGATCATCGTAAACCACTGCGGTTCCTGCAACGACCCCCACTCGCGGCGTTGTGGGGTACGCGGGTTCCGTGGTGGAGCGAGGGCTCGCCTTAACCGGCCGGCCGCGTGAAGGACACACTCTAAAACCCGAGAGAAAACTCGTAAAAACCTGTCAATACACCCCGACCTTGGCAGTACTTAGGGTTCCCTGTGTATGAGGCCACTGCGCAGGGGGACATTTATTTGTTCTCATACTCGTGGGATAAGTTTAGCAATGTCACAAATTTTTTCAGACGTGTGGGAGGAGATGGCGGGGTCTGATTCCAGATCCGCCGTTTCGGACGATAGAGAGGTGGCTGGCGAGAGCCGTAAGAGGTCGCGTGCGCTAGATGAGGACATCGA
Organism: Eudonia lacustrata; assembly: GCA_947562085.1. Classification (NCBI taxonomy): domain Eukaryota; kingdom Metazoa; phylum Arthropoda; class Insecta; order Lepidoptera; family Crambidae; genus Eudonia; species Eudonia lacustrata. The sequence goes on from OX387316.1 coordinate 25,606,007, forward strand.
TACTGATGACTTCTCTGGCGCGGAGTCTGTGAGGTCGAGTGCCTCAAAACGAGGTGCTTCAAGTCGTGGGCGAGGTTCTTCCCGGTTGAGGAAACCGGCACCGAGGGACCGTTCGCCCCCTATGGTCTATCCCGATCCTAAGGATCTTGAGGATAACGGGGACGGCACACGCATCGGCCTGAAAGAGGCGTATGCGGAGTTACGGAGGTATGAGCTCGCGGACCTGGACGCTGAGCTCGACGCCGAGAATGAAGCTGAGGAAAGGGCTGTTGCGGAGCTCCGCAAGAACAGCCGCAATCGGGACGAGGAATCCGCTGCCGTCCTCGGCACGGATCTGCAAGGCCTCCGCAAGATGACAAAAGCGCAGCTGGCCAAAGATCGCCAAGCGCGCCAAGAGAAGGCGGAGCTGCTCACTGCGAAGCAGTTGAGACGCAAAAAGCTCCTCGAGCAGGAGGAAATCGCCCGCCTCGCGAAAGAGGACGAGGCAAAAATAAATGCTGCGGTGCGGAAGGTCATTCCATGGTCTGCCGAAAAAGAGGGCTTATCAGCTGAACAGGTGCTTGAGCAGGGGATCCTGTGCGCGAAGGCGGTCTCCGAAGTGTCCAGGAAGTCCGGACACCTCAATGGCTCGTGCCAGTCTCAGCTGAACCATGCGGCCGACAACTTGCAGCGGGCGTTGTCAAACCTCACCTCGCGGTGCAGTTCGGACGAGACGGAGCGTTTGGAGTATGCCAACTCCAAGCTCACAAAGGAGGTGCAGGAGCTGAAGACTGAGGTCGAGGCCCTGCGTAAGGAAGTGGCGAGGGTAAGGCGTTCTTCTCCTCGTGGTGAGGTCGCTCGCCCTCCCTCCCCTCCGGATCTGTCGGTGATGACAACCGCTATCCAAGAGCTTCAGCGCTCGTTTAGCAGTTCCATCGGGGCACTAAGCTCCCGTCTTGACGGGCTCGAGGTTAGGCTCTCTGAGCCGGCCCGGCCCTCAGAGGGAGGTCATCCCGCAGCGTCTGGGAGAAGGGAGGAGTTCCCCCCTCTCCCCGCGCCAGGACCAAGACCGCCGAGATCACGCGTCTCGGCAAAACAGACTGCCCGCGTTAATGCGGCCCCCGTCGCGGGTACTTCTACCGGCCCACCCCAGCAGACCATCAGCTTGGCCTCGGCTCCCCAAGGGGACTCCGAGAAGTGGGAGACGGCAACCCGCCGTCGCCGTCGGCGGAATAAGAAGGGCACAGCTGCTACTGCCCCGACCACTACAGGTCGCGCAACCGCAGCTCAGCAGAGGGCGCCCCCTACGGCTGCTACAAATGCCGCAACCGGGAGGCCTAAGAGGAAGAGGACTCACCTGAAGAGGCCCAGGTCCACCGCTGTTGTGATACAGCTGAGGCCCGAAGCCATTGCCGATGGCGTAACCTATGCCCAGGTAATAAATAGGGCTAGGGCAGCGATCTCCCTGGAGGAACTTGGGATCCCGGAGGGGATCCGCACGCGGACTGCCCAGAACGGAGCCAGATTGCTGGAGATCCCTGGGGTCAACAGCGCTGATATGGCTGACCGACTGGCCGTGCGACTCAGAGAAGTCGTGGATGAGGTGGCATCAATCGTCCGGCCCGAAAAGTGCGTAGATGTACGCATATCGGGTCTGGACGATTACATTACTTCGGAGGATGTAGTTGTGGCTGTGTCCCAAAAAGGAGGTTGTGCGCGCGAGCGCGTCAAATTGGGGGCAGTAAGAGACGGCCCTAACGGCACTTACTCGGTTCTTGCGCGGTGTCCGATAGAGGCCGCTAAGAAGTTGAGCACCGATGGCAGACTATACCTGTGCTGGACATCAGCGCAGGTGGAAGTGTTCGCCCCACGGCCCATGCGCTGTTTCAGGTGCATGGGCATGGGGCATGCAAGACTGCGATGCCCGTCAGATGTGGACCGCAGTGAAATCTGCTTTCGCTGTGGTCGCTCAGGGCACAAAGTTTCGACGTGCACCGCAAAGGAGCCGCGCTGCGCCGTATGCAGCGATAGAGGAAGGCCACATGGCCACGTTATGGGGAGCAGGATCTGCAACCCCCCTGTCAAAAGGGCGCGGGAAGCGATTCCTAGAGCGCGGAGCACTGTGCGGAGGGAGCCCGCCGAGACAGAGCCTGTTGAGGCGATGGATGAGGTGGAGGCGGAGGAGGAGGTGTTGTCAGAGGCGGAGACCCTGACTTCGCAACACAGCAGTGCGTTCGAGGACGCTGCGTCGATGCTGCCAATACGGCCGTCCGCGGTCCCTGCCCGACGAGGGCCGGAGAGGGAAGGCAGCTTCTAGCTGTCTGTTCTGCTTGAGAGGGTAGTCCAAAAGCGGACTTAGCAGCGCCACTGCGCTGAGATCGGGGGTGTGACAACCACCGGCTAACAGGGGTGCCGAGGATCATTATCCTACGGACAGGAAACTCGCTCCCCTGGCGTCGGAAAAGACGGCGGTCCCCAGTGTTTTTGGCAGGTAGGCCTGTGCGTTTTAATCGCTTCCCCTCCCTCTCTCTTCTCGACGCTTTTGCGCCGGGTAAGGGAGACGGACGGGCCAGGAGAGTCCTGTACCTCACGCCAGCTCTATTGAGCGGCGTGTTGTAATTTACATAAAGATTTTCACTGGGTAAAAAAAAAAAAAAAAAAAAAAAGGTTAGGTTAGGTTAGGTTGGGGTGCGAGTCAGGTGACCTCCACGTTGGTGCACCCTGGGCAACGGTTGGTTCCAACAGTCTCCCGCTCCGGCGTGTAGTAGACGCTTGGACCCAGCCGGCTGACATCTGACTAGGCGGGGTCCCTTCTGGACCTTGCAGCTCCCATACGTGGCCCACTTTGGGCTGTGTAACTCACTTCTCCTTCTGAGCAGTGAGAGGAGTTATAGACGGCGTCCCTTCTGGGCGTCGTAGCAAAAAGACGGCCGCCTCTTAAAGGTTCTCAGGTCGCACGGGGGGAAAGGGGGCATCGGTGAGAGCGGTGCAACCGGGGTGTACGCCAACCCCGAAGCCGTTATCTGCCCTTTTGCGGCAACGACCCCACCGTTGGCGCCGTGGGTACGCTGCGATTGGGCAGACCGGAGGCCAAACGGCCGCGGGAAGGAAAACCCATCAAGCCCCGGAGAACACCGGTAAAAACCTACGGACACCGCCCGTCCTCCGTAGTATATAGGGCGCCCTCGGCGTGTGGACGACGCGTGGGTGACCTTTTTGGTCCAACGGGGAAGGGCAGCCCCTGAATTGCCATCGTTTGGAGGGGGATGACAACCCGTAAATTGTCCAAATAAGAATGAAAAGTCGCACTACAAATATTATACCCCAGGAGGGTACCCGTCGAGAGACGGGAGAACCCCTCCCTGGGACCAGCGGATCGGGTACGCCCGGCACGCTGGTTTCAGGCATGCCCACCGTGTCTGGGGGGGGCAATGTACTGCGCAGAGAGGGGAGAAGTGTGGAGGCTGTGGGGTTCTCGGATTCGGACACTGGTTCTGTGATCCTGAGACCCGAAGGCAGCAATCGGCGCAAGAGGCTGCACGACGTTGAGACCGACTCCGATGACCTTTCGGGGGCCGAGTCGGTGATGTCGACGGCTTCAGTGCCGAAGTTTTCGACGGCTCGACGTGGGAGGGCTCCCACTGTCGGTACGTCCATTGGACTCGGTGCGGCCAAGGCTGCTCTTACTCGTGCACGTCTGCACGAGTATGACCAGTTTCTGGACCACGAGGAGCAGTTCTGCGAGGAGCTGGACGACAGGTTGACCGCCGACCGCCGAAGCAGGGGCGTCGTCATTCCCGAGGGTATTGGGAGAGCGGGGCAGTCCAAAGGACGCCCGACACCTTGCCAGTACCCCTCGAAGGCTGACGCTGCCGTTGCTAGGAGGGAAGCGGAAGAGGCCTGCCGCATTGAGGTGCCGCCCGTTGCCGGTCCGAACGACCCCATGACGGCCGAAGAGGTGCAGGAGATAGGCCTCAAGTGTGCTTATGCGGTGCAGGAGGTGTCCCGGACGTCCGGGAACCTCAAGGGCACCTACCAAAGCACGTTGAACCACGCCTCGGAGACGTTCCGGAGGTGCTTGGCCAACCTTACGTCGCGGTCCACAACGGACGAGTCGCGACGTATTGAGGAGGCAAACTGCCGGCTTAGAGAGGAGGTGCACGCCCTGCGAAGGGAGGTCACGTCTCTGAGGACTGTGGTCAACCAGGTTGGGTTGGAGTTAGGGTCCCCCCGTCGGGAGCAGCCCCATCGTCCTGCCACCAGGTCCCAAGACCAGGCCGTTTTGACGGCAATTGCGGAGCTGCGGCGCAACATGGAGGCGAATAACGCCACCGTTAGCGCCCGCCTTGACGGACTCGAGACGAGTCGAGATGCGCCTGTGCGTGCCCGTCCACCCCGTGCGGATGACCGCGGACACCGGGGAGATGACTTCCCGGCGCTTCCTGCGCCCGATAGGGTTGTTGGACGGAGGCTGGCCACGCCCTCTCGATCCTCGTCCGTCTTGCCCGAAGTGCGCCTCCCCACTCCTCGAGGGAGTGCAGCCCCGATTCCATCGGATCCGCCCCAGCCCAGATGGGAGACGGCGGTCCGTGGAAGAAGGAAGAAGAGGGCGAGAGGCGATCCCTCCACTCGGGCGACAACCCGCCCGCCGACTGCTCCTGTCCCGGCACCTGCGTCAACTCGCACAGCTGTGCCGCCTCGCTCAGCGCCACAAGCGGCAACTGGTGCAGCCCCGGGAAAGAGGAGACCGCGAAGGCGGAAGCGAGTGAGGCTTAGGCAGCCCACCTCATCGGCGGTGGTAATAAAGCTGCGCCCGGAGGCCTTGGCGAAGGGCGTCACATATGCTGACGCCATCAAAAAGGCCCAGCAGGCCATCTCCCTGCCCGACCTCGGTATCGAGGCGATCAGGTCGAGGACGGCCGCAACCGGAGCGCGGCTATTTGAGGTCCCTGGATCAGAGAGCGGCGCGAAGGCCGATCTGCTCGCCCGCAGGCTGGTGCAGGTGTTGTCGGAGGTGGCCACGGTCGCCCGGCCTGAAAAGCACGCGGAAATCCGCGTGTCAGGGCTGGGCACGTCTTCAACCACCGAAGACGTCGCCGCAGGACTTGCGGCGAGGGCTGGTTGCCCAATCGAGGCGTTGAGGGTGGGACGCATCAGGATGGGTCCCAATTTTGCCGGGAGCACTATCGTGCGCTGCCCCCTTCGAGCGGCAAGAGCGCTCGTTAGTAAAGGCCAATTCCTCCTTGGGTGGAGCATGGCCCTGGCGGTCGCCCTTGAGCCCCGCCCAATGCGATGTTATCGCTGCATGGGCGTGGGCCATACGCGGCAGAGGTGCCCCAGCACGGTCGATCGCTCCGGACTTTGCTTCCGGTGCGGACTGCCTGGGCACCAAATGAGGGAGTGCTCTCGCGAGCCCAAGTGTGCGGTGTGCCTTGCGGCACAAAAACCGCACCATCACCTGATGGGAGGTAGGGGTTGTAGTCCCCCTACCGTCAGGGGCTGCCCTGATCCCCCCGCAACGGGGGCGGAGACTGCCACGAGGGAGCCCGCTCCAACGGAGCCTATGGTGGAGACCCCTTCGCCAGCGGTGTCGGACATGGAGGCGACAGAGGAGCCACTGTCGCCCCAGGTCGTTGACCCTACAGCCGACCACCCACGTACCTCTCCCTTGAGAGGAGCTGGGTTGGAGAGCGTTAGGGAGGTAGAGGATGAGGTGCGGGACGCAAGTCCGATGTCCACCTCTCCTTCTCGGCCTAAACCGCTGAGAGCGCCGGACGGGCGGTTTATGAAAAAACCCCCTACCACTAGACCATGATCGGAAAATCCTGCAAGGGTGTATGCGGCCTACCAGCAGGCCGCACAGAGGAAGGGCACCAACGTGCTGCTGGTGGGAGGCGCGGCTCATTATCTACGACAGATTCCGCGCCAACCACAAATCAGGCTGACTGCAGGTCCCGGGGGTTTTAGTGGGTCGGGCAGACCATCGCCCAACCCCACATACCCCGACAACGGGTTGAGCACATTGCTCCCCGTGGGATGACTTGGTCGCAAGTTTCCCCCGGGTCAAAAAAAAAAAAAAAAAAAAAAAAAAAAAAAAAAAAAAAAAAAAAAAAAGGTTAGGTTAGGTTAGGTTAGGTTAGGTTGGGGTGCGAGTCAGGTGGGGTGCGAGTTAGATGACCTCCCCGTGGTGCATCCTGGGCAACGGGTAGTTCCAACAGTCTCCGCCTGGCTCGTTGTAGACGTTGGACCTATCCGGCTAACATCTAACATAGGCGGGGTCCCTTCTGGGCCTTGCAACTCCCATACGCAGCCCACTCTGGGTCGCATAACTCACTAGCTCCTTCTGAGCAGTGAGAGGAGGTTTGAGTGGCGCCCCTTCTGGACGTTGCTTTACAAAGACGGTCGCCCCTTAAGGGTTGTTAGATCGCAGAGTTAGGTTAGGTTAGGAAGTTTCGCCGGCTTTCTGCAGCCGTAAGTCTTTTCGTCGCTTGCAACGACCTCGTCCTCGGCGATTACGAGTACGCGGCGTCGGGAAGACCCGGGGTGGTCTGGGACCGCGAGAAGGAAAACTCTATAAAACCCTGGAGAACACCAGTAAAACCCTGTCGGTACCGCCCGACCCCGGCAGTATATAGGGTTCCTTTGGCGTGTGGACGGCGCATAGGCAATTTTCGTTGTCCCAATAGGGAAGGGCAGCCCTGAAATTGCCGTCGTTTGGTGGGGGATCGTTTGGACCCGTAATTACCAACAAAACATGGATAGCAGGACCGAACACATATTACCCCAGGAGGGTACCCGTTTATCGGGAGAATCCCTCCCTGAGATCAGTTTGCCGGCCAACGCCGGGGAATTGATTTCAGGCCGCCCCACCGTTTCTGGGGGGGGCAAGGAACTGCGCAGTGGGGATGATCGTGGCGTTACCGCCGCTGACGACATCGTGGACTTGGTGGCTGAACCTGGGTCGGAGGTAGGGTCAGTCATATTGCAGGATGCGGTAGGCGATACTCAAAAGAGATCGCGAACAGCCGCAGTGAACTCGGACGACGATCAGTCCGAGTGTGGCTCCTTTGTGTCTTCTGCATCAAGACAGAAGACTGTGACTTCCCCGCAGGGTCGTGTTGCGATGAGTGGAACCTCAATCGCTTTCGCGGCAGCTCATTGTGAGCTCAACTGGGAGAACCTGACAGCTTTTGAGCGTCAGTGTGAGGAGGAGATGCGGACCAGTCCGACTGGCGCTGCACTCCGTGAGAGGAGAAGGCAAAGGGACATGGAGACGGCTGGCGATGAGTTGCCCCCGGGCTCCCCCTCCCCAGTATCTTTGTCCTTGCCACCAAGGCTGGCAAAGAAAGATCGGCCTCCAGTGCGTGAGGGACCTTCTGAAGAGGAGATTGAGAAGGCTACGCAGGTTAGGGTCCCCTGGGACTCGTCGTTGGGTGGTCCCTCTGCGGAGGAATGCCACCAAGTTGGCTTACTCTGTGCAGAGGCCATCAGAGAGGTGTCGCGTAAGTCCTCCAACATCAAGGGGACTCTGAAAGGGACGCTGAATAATGCGGCCATGACGATGCAGCGAGTCATGTGCAACCTGACTTCGCGAACAGTTACGTCGGAGACCCATAAACTGCAAGCCGACAATGATCGGCTGCAGAAGGAAATGGCTGTGCTGAGGGCGGAAGTAGACGCCCTCCGCAAAACTGTAGGCAGGAGGTGCTCCACCACTGAGGTCCCAACCAACAACTCTAGGGACCAACTGATGATGAGCGCTTTCGAGGAGCTAAGACGCTCCCTGAATGCCTCCGTCGGGGCGATTAACATCCGCCTCGATGGGCTGGATAGGCCCAGTTCCGAGAGAACTCAGGCGCGCTCGCGTGCGGTGCCGGCTCGTGGCAGAAGAGTGGAGTTTCCTCCTCTTCCCACGACTAACGTGGATTCCACGCCGGTGAGCCGCCGCCCACGGGCGCCAATGACTGAGCCCATAATAGAGGAGATAGACGGTGCCCCTCGCATCACTCCACCCCGACCGTCGACCAGTCGGGCGTCGGTTCCAATGCCTCAGACTGACGCTTGGACCGATGTTGCGAAGAGGGGCAAACGCTCGAAGCGCAACAAGCGCCAAGAGCCGCCTGTGGGGGCTTCACCAGCTCGCCCCCAACCGACGACAGGTCAGATGCCAGAGGCGCCAAGGCAGCCTCTCAAAAAGAGAGTGCGGATCAGGATCCGTACCCCCCGCTCGCACGCTATTGTGGTTCAGTTGCGTCCCGATGCGATCGAAAAGGGGGTAACGTACCAGAAGGCTCTCCTCAGGGCGTTTGAAGACATTAACCTTGAGGAGATAGGTATCATGTCGGGCGTCCGCATTCGGGCGTCAGCCACTGGTGCCAGATTGATGGAGGTGTCTGGCGGCGCCGAGACTGCGAAGATGGTGGATGTCCTTGCGGAGGTGCTGCAAGAGTCCATCAGCGACATAGCGACCATCACTCGACCAATGAAGAGCGCTGACGTGCGCATCACTGGTCTGAATGAGGCCACTACTCAGCAGGATATCGCTGCGGCGATCGCCAGGGCTACAAGTTGCTCTCTGCAACAGGTGAAGGTGGGCAACGTGAAAGTGGGCCCCAATCGTGTAGGGGCCACGATCGCCAGCTGCCCTGCAGTGGCAGCCAAGAAGCTGGCGGCAGCCGGGAAACTCCCGGTCCGCTGGAGCGTGGCTCGAGTGGAAGCACTGGGACCCCGCCCATTGCGCTGTTTTCGGTGCATGGGCGTGGGCCATACCAGACCCATGTGTCCCTCGCCAATCGACCGAACCGGTGTTTGCTACCGGTGCGGTAAAATGGGGCACAAAGCAGTGGACTGCACTGTCAAGGAGCCTCATTGTGCGGTGTGTGCAGACGCAAAGCGGCCTCATGGCCATGTGATGGGTGGTAGGGCCTGCAGTCCTCCTACCACCAGAGCCAAAGGCAACAAGACTGCCCAGACGGCGCCCAAAGAAGGGCCTACAACAGAGGCGGAGATGGCGGAGGTGGCCAAGTCTAGTCAGCCTTCAGGGTTGGTGTTGACGTTTCCGGCTTCCTCTGCACTCCGCACTGAGCCCCCAGCGGAGCCACGACCGGCCCCCTCTATAATAAGAGACACCGGGACTGGTGAAACGCCAAGAGAGGAGATGTGCCCTGAGGGGCGCTCCAAACCTCCAGCGTGGAGTCGCCCGCGGCAGAAGGATGGCAGGTTTGCCCCTAAGCCGCGGAAGTAGACGCTTGGTCGAGGCTGCCCGAAGAGGGCGCGACTTGGTTGGTGCTGCAATGCACACTGGTGGGCAGCTGTCGGACTAAATTCTCAAGGAGCCGACCTGCCCACAAAACAGGCTGACTGAATCCCCGGTGGTTTTAGTGGGTCGGGCAGAACATCGCCCATCCCCACATACCCCGAAAACGGGTCGAGCCGATAGCCATTGCTCCCCGTGGGATGATCTGGAAGCAGATTTTCCACCGGGTTAAAAAAAAAAAAAAAAAAAAAAAAAAAAAAAAAAAAAAAAAAAAGGGTGCGAGTCAGGTGACCTCCACGTTGGTGCACCCTGGGCAACGGTTGGTTCCAACAGTCTCCCGCTCTGGCGTGTAGTAGACGCTTGGACCCAGCCGGCTGACATCTGACTAGGCGGGGTCCCTTCTGGACCTTGCAGCTCCCATACGTGGCCCACTCTGGGTCGCATAACTCGCTTGCTCCTTCTGAGCAGCGAGAGGAGTTATTGACGGCGTCCCTTCTGGGCGTCGTACCATAAAGACGGCCGCCTCTTAAAGGTTCTCAGGTCGCAGTCGCACGGGGGGAAAGGGGGCATCGGTGAGAGCGGTGCAACCGGGGTGTACGCCAACCCCGAAGCCGTTATCTGCCCTTTTGCGGCAACGACCCCACCGTTGGCGCCGTGGGTACGCTGCGATTGGGCAGACCGGAGGCCAAACGGCCGCGGGAAGGAAAACCCATCAAGCCCCGGAGAACACCGGTAAAAACCTACGGACACCGCCCGTCCTCCGTAGTATATAGGGCGCCCTCGGCGTGTGGACGACGCGTGGGTGACCTTTTTGGTCCAGCGGGGAAGGGCAGCCCCTAAAGTGCCACTGTGAGGGGGGGTATGGCAACCCGTAAATTGCCACCCCAAAATGATGAGCAGCAATAAAAAGATATTACCCCAGGAGGGTACCCACCGTCAGGTGGGAGAACCCCTCCCCGGGATTAGCAAGTCGGGCGATAAGTCGTCCGTCTCGTTGGCCCCGGGCAAGCCCCTCGTTTCTGGGGGGGGCATTATTCTGCGCGTGGAGGCGAAGGAGAAGGAGGGCTTCACGGATTCGGACTCAGAGTCCGTAGTCATGGGAAGCGTTAGCGGTGCGAGGAAGAGGCCACTTGACCCCGTTTTGGACTCCGACGATCAGTCGGGGAACGAGTCTGTGGTGTCGTCGGCCTCGGCCAAAGTGTCGTCGGCGAGGAGAGGACGCTCAGTCGCCGCGGGAACATACGGCACAAGAGAGGAGAAGCGAGCCGATGGTCAGCGGGCCAGGAACGCCAAGGATGTCGCGAGGGATGGGCGAGAGGGGTTGTCCGAAGGACACCCGTCACCTCGCCCCGCCTCTGTTGACTCCTTTGGCGAACTTGTTGGGCTTACCAGCGAGGCGGCTCTCGAGATGGAGATCCCATTCGTCGCGGAACCGTCGGACCCCTTGACGGCCGACGAAATACAGGAGGTGGGCATCAGATGTGCGCTGGCTGTGAAGAGGGTGGCCCAGACGTCCGGGCACCTTAAAGGCACGTGCCAGGGCACTCTAAATAATGCCGTGTCGGTGATCCGAAGATGCCTGTCAAACCTGGCGTCCAGGACCTTGGACGACGAATCCAAACGGATTGAGGCGCAAAACTTGCGTCTACAAGAGATTGTGGAGAGCCTGAGGGCGGAGGTCGCCTCACTGAGGAGTGAGATCGGCCGGAACAGTGCGTCACCGCGCTGGGCACAGAGCCCTCAAGTCGCCGCTTCCGAACCCGGACGAGACGACCCTCTGCTGGCAGCTCTCGCCAACATGAGAGAGTCGATGGAGGCGTCCACTATTGCATTGGGTGCACGGCTGGATCGCCTAGAGGCAAGGTCGGTGGCATCGGAGAGTGTCCGCCCGCCCTCTGTGGTTGAGAGCGAGAGATTTGGGGACTTCCCCTCTCTCCCTACTCCTGCAAGGGTGGCTGGGCGCAAACGGGTGTCTACCCCTCTACCCCGAGTGTCGCTCATCAGCGACCAGACGTCGGCTCCTGGAGTCCCGCTTTCTCAAGCGGGCACTAGTCGAGCGCAGCCGCCACTCCCGTCTGAGGCTTGGACGGAGGTGCCCCGTGGCGGGAGAAAGCGGAAAGGCCGAAAGGCACCTCCTGCTGTGGCGAGTCCCTCCACTCGCCCACCAACGATGACTCCGCCTTCGGCTTCAGTGCCGGGTCGCGCAGCTGTGCCACCGGTTCACCCGGTAGCGCAAGCAGCGCCGAAAAAGAGGAAGCGCAGGAGGGCCGGGTTGAGGCAGCCGAAGACCGCGGCTATCGTGGTGCAGCTACGCCCTGAGGCGATCGCGATGGGGATGACGTATGCCCAGACCATCGCGAAAGCCAGGCAGGAGATCTCGCTCGCCGACCTCGGTATAGGGGAAGGCGTGAGATCCCGAACCGCCGCCACGGGAGCGCGGCTCATCGAGGTTCCGGGTGCCGGAAGCGGCCAAAAGGCCGATTTGCTCGCTCAACGGCTCGAGCAGGTGTTGTCGGAGGTGGCCACGGTTGTCCGGCCTGAAAAGTGCGCGGATCTCCGCGTATCAGGGCTAGACATCGCAATCGCCGCCTCCGACGTCGCTGCAGCCGTTGCTGCGAAAGCTGAGTGCTCCGTTGAGAGCGTGAGGGTGGGCCAAATCAGAGCTGGCCCTGACAATGCAAGGTCCACCATTGTGCGCTGCCCCATACGAGCGGCCAAAGCGCTGGTGGCGACAGGCAAGCTGCTCCTGGGGTGGAGCACTGCCACAGTGGTTGCCCTTGAGCCCCGCCCAATGCGGTGCTTCCGCTGCATGGGCGTGGGCCATACAAGGCCGAGGTGCCCATCCGCCGTAGACCGCACCGGACTTTGCTTCCGGTGTGGTCAGCTAGGACACCAGGCGAGGGTCTGCACGCGCCAACCACGCTGTGCAGTTTGTGCCGAGGCCAACAGGCCATTCGGCCATTTGATGGGTGGCAGGGGATGTAGTCCCCCTGTCGTCAGGGCTCGTCCGGAGATGCCGGAGCCACGCCCTGATTCACAGACTACCCCGAGGGAAGCCGCCCCGCCATTGGCGGAAGAGCTGGCTATGGAGACAGTAGAGGAGGCCTCTACGCATCGCACCGCGAGCCCTGCGCCCGACCCCCCCAATGCCTCTGCTTCCAGAGGTACCGGGGATGAAGGTGTAAGGGAGGCAGAGGACCCTGGAATGAGTTCCGGCGCTTTGGCCCGGCTCAGACCCAGGTCCAAGGATGGGCGCTTCGTCGCCCCAAAACCGACGCAGGAGGGCCCCAAAGGGCCACGCTGATTGTGGGGCCCCATAACAGTCAGCAGTGGGTCGCTCGATAGGGCGTGGCTGGTGGATGGCGCGGTCCACTATTAAAACAGATCCCGCGTCAGCCACGTACCGGCGTGTCTGGTTTTCCCTGGGGTTTTTAGTGGGTCGACCGAATAACATCTTTGGTCAACCCCACATACCCCCGCGGGTGGCCCCGACCCGCGGGATGATTCCGTAGGGAATTTTCCCCAGAACAAAAAAAAAAAAAAAAAAAAAAAAAAAAGGTTAGGTTAGGTTAGGTTAGGTTAGGTTAGGTTAGGTTGGGGTGCGAGTCAGGTGACCTCCACGTTGGTGCACCCTGGGCAACGGCTGGTTCCAACAGTCTCCCGCTCTGGCGTGTAGTAGACGCTTGGACCCAGCCGGCTGACATCTGACTAGGCGGGGTCCCTTCTGGACCTTGCAGCTCCCATACGTGGCCCACTCTGGGTCGCATAACTCGCTTGCTCCTTCTGAGCAGCGAGAGGAGTTATTGACGGCGTCCCTTCTGGGCGTCGTACCAAAAGACGGTCGCCCCTTAAGGGTTTTTAGACTGCACCGGGCGTGTTTGGGCGCAAAGACTGGTGGGGTATTGCAACCCGCAAATTGCTGGCAAATACTCATGACAAGCAGACCTACAAAATTATTACCCCAGGAGGGTACCCGCAAGGCGGGAGAACCCCTCCTCGGGACCGGCAAGCCGGGCGCCAAAGCGTCTGACCTGTCGGCCCCGGGCAAGCCTCTCGTGTCTGGGGGAGGCATAGACCTGCATGGCGGAGTGTTGGGAGAGGACGAGTATAACTACTCGTCAGACGAGGCGGTCGAGATGCACGATTTGGAGAGTGAGAGCCGGAAACGGGCTCACCCAGTCGTGGAATATGACTCGGGCGACGATGAGTTTTTGGCCGAGAATGAGTATCCGGCAGCGGCTTTGTTGGGGGTCCCCTCCACAAGCCGGGGTCATGGTGCTTACCTTGGCCCTTCCGTTGGCCTGCGTGCCGCTCAACAACAGCTGAGACGGTTAGAGGAAGAGGATAGGAGCCTCGCTGGTGAGCGAGAGAAGTCGAGGAAGGAAGCCTTAGCGGAGAAAAGGAAGAGTGCCCCAAAAAAGGGTCCTGCTAAGAGCCGCTTGCAGTCCAGGGACAATACCATCAGTGTCCCCACTGCAGCAGAGGTTGAGCTAGCCACCCAAATAATCATCCCTTGGGAGGCGGAGCCGGGTGGACCATCAGCACAGGATGTCCACGAAGTTGGGGTTCTGTGTGCTAGAGCCGTTAGGGAGGTGTCTAGGAAGTCGGGTAACATCAAGTCGACGCTCCAAAAGACGCTCAATAACGCCGCTAGCACCATGACTCGGGTCATGTCCAACCTGTCGTCTAGGACGCTCAGCGTTGAGACCAAAGACCTCAGAGAGGACAACAAGAGACTGCGATTAGAACTGCAGTCGCTTAGAGCGGAGGTTGATCTCCTACGAAAGGAAGTCGGCAAGGGGAAGAAATCCCCTTCCCGTAGTGAGGTCCCTTCTAATACCGGACCAGAACAAAATGCCTCCGGCATATTTGGCGTGATTCAGCGCTCCTTGAACGCTTCCATCGGGGAATTGAGTTCTCGCCTCGATGGAATCGAGTCAAGGCTGCCTGGATCTGAGAGGACCCGACCGCTTTTAGCGGCCGATCGCAGGCGATCGGTGGAATATCCACCTCTCCCTGCCCCGATTGTGACCAATCCGTCGGTTAGTCGACCACCGGCGAAGAAAACTTCTCGTCTCTCTTCGACAACAACACCTGTCGCCCGTCGTGCTGTTATGCCGACGGTTTGCCCATCAGTAGTTGCCCCTGCACCTCCTCCGGAGGCGCCGCAGGCGGTGACTCGTGGCAAAAAAGGGAGGCGACGAGGTAAGAGGAGGCGTAAAACGCCGCTTGCTGAGGAGGTAACACCATCTCGCCCCCAAGCGGCTTCAGGCCGCCATGTGCAAGGACGGACACGCGGTAAGACAGTGCGCGTTAATACGCCCAGGTCCGCAGCGATTATCATCACGCTGCGACCTGAGGCCATTGAAGGAGGCGTTACTTACGCCCAAACGCTACAGAAGGCGATAAGGAGCGTCCCACTCGACGACCTTGGCATCACTGCTGGGGTCAGGACGAAGATGACGGCAACGGGAGCCAGACTTGTCGAGGTCTACGGGCAACAGAACCGCGACAAGGCTGATCTGCTTGCTGGTCGTCTCAAAGAGGTCATCTCTGATGTGGCCACTGTCGTCCGGACCGAGAAATGCGTGAGTCTGCGCGTCTCGGATCTGGGCGAGTCCGTCACAAAGGAAGCCCTCTTGGAGGCGATTGCGACGAAGGGAGGATGTTCCCGGGAGTTCATACGAGTGGGGAACATTCGTATGGGCCCCAACAAGACTGGCGCGACAATTGTGAGTTGCCCAACAAAGGCAGCGAAAGCTATTGTTGCTGCGGGTAGGTTACACCTCAGTTGGAGTGCCGCCCAAGTGACTGTCCTAGAGCCCCGCCCTATGCGGTGCTTTAGATGCATGGGGGTAGGACACACGCGCCCGAGATGCCCCTCGGACATCGATCGCACTGGAAATTGTTTTCGGTGTGGTCATTTAGGTCACCGAGCAGCGACATGCTCGAAGAAGGAGCCGCACTGCGCTGTCTGCGCAGCGGCAGGTATACCACACAAGCATGTGATGGGCGGCCGGGGTTGTAGCCCCCCGGCCACCAGAGGCATAACATCTGCCTCTGGCCCCGAGACTATTGAGAGGGAGCTCGGCAACGAGCGGATGGAAACAGTCGAGGAGGTGGCGAGCGTTGAGCCGCTAGCGCCCCCCCCGACCCCACAGAGCGTGGCTAATAAAACCGCCTCTGTGACGCAGGACGCGGTCTCCAAGCCCAAGCCCGCACCGGAACGCATTCCGATCGTGGTGCTTGAGCGTGAGCGTTGTTTGCGCGAACGCGCATCTTCTCTCCGGAGGAGCATGCTGCGTAGCGCGGTAGAAGAGGATAGAGAGCGTGAGGCGCTCCGTGAAGAAGAGGGAAACGGTCGAGGTCGACCTTCCTTTCCAAGGTCGGCGGATGGCAAGTTCGCCAGCAGGAAGGGAGCCCCTTAAGGGCGGCTACACCTAAGTCGGGTGCCGTTTTGCACGTCTGAGGGCCAAGCGGCAATTAGCCAACGGCAGGTACCGCAAGGCTCTAGAACAGATCTGACTGTGTACGCTGTGTTTTTGCTCGGGTATGTCTGGTTGACCCTCTCTCTCACCCGGCGCTTTAGCGTAGGGAAAGGGAGACGGAAAGCCAGAAGAGTCCCAGACGATCGGAGGTCCACTTTGGGCCGATGATGTACTATAAAGGTTTTCACAGCGAGAAAAAAAAAAAAAAAAAAAAAAAAGGTTAGGTTAGGTTAGGTTTTTTTTTTTTTTTTTTTTTTTTTTTTTTTTTTTTTTTTATTCTTTGCTCCCCGCTTCTTGGCAGGCCTTTATTTTCTTTTTTTGTCTTTTCTCTCTTTTCTTTGGGGTTAATAAATCGGAGCTTGAAGAGCTCTACTACTTTGTTTATTTTTTCTTTTTACTTATTCTCTTTATTTTTTATATACTTTCTTTTGTCTTTCTTTTCTTTTCTTTTCTTTTTACAATATATCTTATTTCTATTACATTGTTCTTCCTCTTTTGTTAACATTGTTTCTTACATACTATTACATTATTTCTTAACTAATGTTTCTTATATTTAAATTACATTTTTCTTTTTACTTTTTATTAATATTACTTATTCTATTTACATTTTCTTTATTACCTTTCACATTGAATATATGTTTCATATTTACTAGATCTAGTGCATTCCTTTTATTATTTTTCTTATTTTGTTTGTTTCTTATATATATTATATTACTATTTTTATTAACATTAGTTTTACAGTTATGTTTTCTTGTTTACATTTATGCATAGTATTCCTCGCCATAATTTTTATACAATTTTTTTCTTTCCCCAATAAATATCCTACCGCGTATTTGGTCTTGCTTATTGTGTTTTTGTATTTCGATGTGTCCCTAGCTTGTATGTATGTTCCGTGTGTCTTTTGTGAGATAATATTTGTGTACTCTATTACGCGTATATTGGCCGCATCGCTCTTATGCTTCGGGACTCTCATGGGGTCGAACGAGGCCACTGCTTGCAGAAGTACAGCCTCCACGAATGGAGGGTTGCAAAGGTCATCTTTGTTTCCCTCCTTCGTTTCGGCTGTTCTTCTTCTCTCTTCTGTGTGGTCCTCGTTCTCTCCCTCACCGGGAATCTCCATATAAAGTTTTCCGGCCAATATACGCGTCGACTCATTTTTGCTACCGTTTTTACTATCTCTATTTGAGCACTGATTAGTTTTATTTGCCGTGGGAGCTGACGCTATTTTGCCCTTAGCACTTATACGCTACCTTGTCACGAGCCAGCCTGTCCCATTTGGCCCTTATCGGGCACACCTCGTTGAAAGTGTTGTGGGCTTTGTCCTCCAGGCCGGCTCTCTCGCAGTTAAGGCAGCGGGGGGGACTTGCTTTCTCCGTGCACGCGGCGTATAGGTGGTTACCCCCACAGTGGCTGCAGCTGTCCAGCCGCTCCTGGCAGACCCGCTTGATATGGCCGTAGCCCAAGCAGCGGGAGCACTGGATCAGCGGGGACTGATCCTCTACCTTGGAGATTCCCCACTGTAGCTGAAGAGTCCCCGCCTCTGTCAGCTGCTGCCATATTGCAGGGGTCACCCTGACCACCACATGTGCCACGTGCGGATTCCTTGTTTGCTTCTCAAACACAACTTCTATCTCATCTTTCCCATCTTTGGTTTCCTTTATTCCTACCTTCCTCCTTATCGCTTGCTCTACTTGCTCTTTCTTCTTGTCCCCCCTTATGTATCTTACTATTACTAGTGGATTCTTGTTTTTGGCCCTTTCTATTTTCAACGTTTTCTCCTTCTCTAGTTTCTTGCTTAAAAGCTCAACGTCTCTCTCCGTACCACACCCGATAATGACCTTTTGATCTTTTGCTTTTCGAACTCTTTGGACCTGTATCCACTCCCCATCAGGATCGGTGTCCGCCGTCTTCCTGACCGTTTCCATAACTTGGTCACTGGTCAGGGTCACGTCGGTCGACGCCACGATGAGGGAGTGGAGAGTTCGGGGTGTGGTTTTCAACCGACCTTCTGCGGTTACTCCTGCGTACGTTGCCTTCTGCGGCTTTTCTTCTTTCCCTTTTTCTTTTGCCATTTCTTCTATCTTTTCAGCGATTTTCTTACTTGTTTCTTCCTGCAGTCTTTCGCTTCTCTCGTTAACTGCTTTGTTCTCCACTAGTAGTTCTTCTATTCTCTGTAGTCTCCTCCCGGTTTCCTTTTCAAATTCGGAGCTGTCCCTAACGATCTGTGTATGGACAGTCCTACTAATTCCCGTCTTTGGTTCTTTTTCCATCTTCTCTATTCTTCCGACCAACTCTGCCACCATCACTACCAACTCATTGGTCTCCTTCTGGATGATGGCCTTGTCTTCTTTCGTGACCGATCGATGACCGGCGCTTGTCTCCAAGGCCTTCATCATTCTCGCTTGTGCCTTCTTGGCGTTTTCTCTAATATCGGTACACGTCATACCCGGGAGAAGATGCGTCAGCTCCAAATCCAGCTTTGCTACAGCTGGTCTCGGTTTCGGCTTAGGTGGAGGGGATTGGTATACAACCGACTCCTCCCTGCTGTTTACTCTCGAGACGCGTGTGGCCATTGTAGAAGTTTAAAAAGTTTACAGACGGACGAAATAAGTTAGGACGGACAACAATTAACACGATAAAATTTAAATTTGTAAAAGTTGTAAAATGTAAAATTTGTAAAATATAATTAAAATTAAAAAAAATAAAATGAATACAAACACGCTAAAATTAAAGTTGTAAAAGATAAAACTAAACAAAAGAATCCACCTAACTATTGACTAGAAAATTTAAAATTTTTTTTTTATTTAAAATAATAGATTATAATAATTTATTAAATTAAATAAATTAAAATAAGATTAAAATTAAAATTGTAAATGAAATTAAATTAAAATTGAATTGTATTGAATTATTGATTATTAAAATTAAAGATTAAAATTTAATAATTAAATTTAATCTTTAAAAACTGACTAGAATTTTATAAGTGATGTGTATGGCGTGGACTCTAGTGTTTGTTCTATTGTGTATGGCGTGTGTACGTGTGTTGTCGATAAGCAAGACCCGGGGAGCAGTTTTATTAATAAAAATTTGGTCTTACTACTAGTTCCTGGACTCAAAAAAGTCTCAGGACAACGAACACAAATAAAAATAAGAATAAAACCTAAACCTATCTAACCTATTAAAAGTTTGTAAAAGTTTTAAAATTTTTCTTTCAAGTCGATGAATCACATAAAATAATTAAGTTGAAATAAAAACAATAAAACAATAAAACAATAATAAATTAAATTCAAAATAAAATAATTTAAATAATTGAAAATTATTTAAAATCTTAAAACTAAGCCTGTCCTCAAAAGAGGTACAGGGGTCCTTACACTATGTCAATTTGATAAAAATAAAAATAGAATAAAAGTCAAAATTTTAAAATGTCAATAATTAAGATCAATTTAAAACCTTATAAACTAAGCCTGTCCTCAAAAGAGGTACAGGGGTCCTATTACTAATGTCAGTTAATAAAATAAAATAATAAAGTAAAAGTCAAAATTAAAATTGTCAACAAAATAAAATGAAATAAAATAAAAACCTAATTAAAACCTATTATCTATGCCTGTCCTCAATAGAGGTACAGGGGGTCCCTATTCTAAGTCAATTTAATAAAAATAAAATAAAATAATAAATTCAAAATTTAAAATTGTCGGTGTATAATATATTAAAAACTTATAACTATGCCTGCCCTCAAAAGAGGTGCAGGAGTCTTAACCTAGTGCAAAATTGCAATTAAAATAAAATGATAAAACTGTGATTCAAGAAAAGGGTTAAAACTAGAGTCAAAAAATTAAATAAAATAAAAATGTAAAAATGTCAATAAATAGTTAAAACCTTATCACTAAATCACAGAGTCCCTAAAACTAAGCCTGACCTCAAAAGAGGTTCAGGTGTCCACTAAACTAATATAAAAAATTGTAAATTAAAAACTTGATTTTAATTTTCCTCGGCTCTATGTGCTCTATGTAGAGTCGTTCTTATTTTCGAAATGTAGAGCACTTCTCACCGGTCCTAACGGCACCAATTTGGAGCCGATCGGGCCAGGGAGTCCGGAGATATAGGTGAGTACCAGTTGGGGTGGAAATTAGGGGTTGGGGGTGGTGGGGTTTTGGGGTAGATGGGTAGGGTGGGATGTGGGTACCAAAAGTTTTCAAGGAAGCACCGCTGTAAGTACTGTGCTTCCTGAGCTATAGAACTTTTGGTTTTTAGGGGGGATTTGGGTGGGTTTGGGAGGGTTGGCTTATGGTAGGGTGGGGTAGGGAGGGTTACCACAAAAACTTTTTGCTAAGGAAGTACACCCGTAGAAGGTATACTTTCTCAGCAATTAAGGTTTTTGTGGGTTAGGTGAATAGGGGTGGGTTTCGGGGGGTGGGTTTTTATTAAGGATTAGGGTAGGGTGGGTTACCACAAAAACTTTTCGCTAAGGAAGTACACCCGTAGAAGGTATACTTTCTCAGCAATTAAGGTTTTTGTGGGTTAGGTGGATAGGGGTGGGTTTCGGGGGGTGGGTTTTTATTAGGGATTAAGGTAGGGTGGGTGACGATAAGCACTTCTCGCCAAGGAAGCGCACCCGTAAAAGGTGTACTTACTCGGCGATAAGCGTTTTCGTTTGGCTATTTTAGGGGTTGGGGGTAGGGGGATGATTTGGGGGGGGATGGGTAGGAAAGTAAAAGGTTCCCCGGTCCAGCGCGTAAGGCACCCCTGGGAGCCAAATTTCTGTCCTTTTTGCTCTATCTCCTATAGTTTAGGAGATAGAACGAAGACTAGAAATTGGCTCACCCGGGAAGAACCTTGTACTTTTTTTGGGAAAATGGAGGGGTGTTTTTTGGTGGGGATGGATAGTGTTGGTGATAAGGAACGATTTCTCCAAAGGGACTACTGATGGCAAAAGTGGGGAAATAGGAGAAATCAGGGATTTAAGGAATTTTTCAAAATTTTAAAAAATTGGGGTTGGGGGTAGGGGGTTGAAAGTAGGGGGAAGGGGTAATAGGGGTGGAAACGCCGCCTTACAGGCCAAACTTTTCTCCGTTTTGCTCTATCTTTTATAGTTTAAAAGATAGGGCAAAAAAGAGATTAGTATGGGCTTCGGGCAACGGGGAATGGGAGGGATGATCCTGGGACCTTTGGGTGGGAAAAAAGGGGGTGATTTTATGATGGGAACGGGTGAGGTGTGTGGTTCTGAGGGATTTGTTGGAAGAAACTATACCTGCCAAATGTATAGTTTCTTAGAATTTTGAAATTAAAAATCCGAAAGTTTTGAAATTTTAAATTTTTGGGTTAGGGGTAGGGGGTTGAAAAGTGGGGGGATGGGATCAGGAAGGCTCAATTTGACTTTGGTGTCCTACGGACACCTTAAAGCCAAATTTGGCGTCCTTTTTGCTCTATCTCCTATAGTTTAGGAGATAGGGCAAAAGCGACGGGGAATGAACCTGGGACTCTGGAAAACGGGTGGGATTTTTTGATGGGGATGGGTAGGGTGGGTGATGGGGATGATTTCCTCCCAAGGAAGTGTATGTGTGGGATAAGTGTAAGTGGGAGAAAAACGGGGATTAGGGTGGAGGGGGTGGTAGGGATGCAAATTTGGGGTGGGTTTTTTGGGGATTTTTGGGATGGGGGTGAGTGTAGGGAGTGGAGACAACCGGTACGTTAAATTTTGAAAAAGTATAATTTTGAGTTTTTATTTTCGAAAAATTTTTAAAAGCCAAAATTTCTCCACTAGGTTTTTAGGGGCGCTCTTACCCTTATCCCAAAATTTGGGCGAAGACTGGGCTACGGTTCCCGAGTTATGGGCCTCCAAAGATATAACGTAATTGTGAATATTCACAAGTTATTTAAAAGGTCTTATAGGCGCGCGACCTTGAGTGCCTTGCCGATTTCACCGAAGGTGACGGCTTTTGGCTTTTGGGGTCGCGCGACTTATTTGTCTTCCGGGGGCCCGCGCTCGGAAACCAAAACCTGCCTCGAGTTTTTGGGATTGCTATCTTATAGCTTATTAAATTTCCTATTTGTCTATGTAAAAATAAAGATTTTTAAAAATATACTAGATGGTAAAAATGATTAAATAAAATGAACTATAAATTTTTGAAAACACAAAAGCCGAGGAAATTTAGGGGTGGGTTTCACCCTTACCAAAATTATTATTAAAACTAAGTTCGCCGAGTCGAGTTTAATATATGTGCACTCTCAAAAAGCTTATTTTCTTAATACTATGATTTATTATTACTATTTTAATTTTTTTTAATTTTGCCGAAAAATTTACAATGTTTGGACCCTTATAGTTTTTGAACGAGCAAAGTTAAAATTATTTTGACTCGATACAAATTCGTTTTAGGGTCTAATCTATAAAATAAAAGTTTAAAAATTTAAAAATTTCCAAAAACAAAAAAGTGAAATTTGAAGCTACGTAAATATTTGCCAACTATTTTGCGGCTGTCGGGTTTCCCCGCTCGGCTTTGCAAGGGTGGCGCCTGGAAATCCGGGCACCAACCCTTATATACTTATAACTAAACTAAAGGGGACGAGCTGGGCTTTCTGGTGATATAAATACGGAATTTATAATTTATATATACATATAAATTATTACCTTTAAAAAACAAAAACTTTTTTACTCAGCTACAAAACCAGCTGGTTTGCGCTGTATATACGAAATTTTACTGAAATACTACTTTCACCAGATAGCCCACCTAGTTTTCCCTATGTACAGGGAATTCCAGCTTTGGGCTATATGAAAATAAGGATTTATTCCAATTTCACTAACGGTGGCTGCGGTTTCCGCTGCGCACCGCCGGCCCGGAAAGTGGAATAAATTAAAAACTAAACAATTAAAAATTCTAAAACTTTACAAAAATGCGACCAGATAAATGTGCTTGCTAGATGGGATTTTTACAGAATTTATAAAAAGCAGGAATTCCTTCTACAGGCAATTTCCTTACGGGATTTTGCCGTGTAAAAACTTAAAATCTACGGACCTTTGTAGCTCCGCTCCTGGTGCTGGGAATTTGGATCTGGAAGCTGGGTCGGGCTCGCCTCGACGTCCTCTTCGCCGCTGACCTGGTTCCCGGAGTCCCGGGGCAAGTTTTGGGAAGACTCGGAATTTCCGAGTCTTCAGTTATTCTTGTGTAGGTGCTCCGGGTTTGCTGGGAAAATTCCCAAATTTTGGGAGCACGTAGATTGCACCTTCCCGCGTCACGCCACAGTTCCCGTTACAAACTTTCTCGCTGAAAGTTGCGAGAAAACCGCTGTTTTCCGTTGTATGGGGACGGAAATCACAGTTTTTGTCACTTTTTTCACTGGTTTTTCACTTTGGATACCAAGTGTGGTATATCACTAGAATGGGCTCGTCGAGCCGCGTCGTTTAATAGCACTTTCACTGTGATTGGTAACAAAAAACTTTGAACTTCGGTAAAACTGGTGCGGAGCGAGTTAAAACCGTGGCGTTCGGGCCAAGAGCGCGCGGAGCATTCCGGTTAGGTTAGGTTGGGTTAGGTTAGGTTAGGTTAGGTTGGGGTGCAAGTCAGGTGACCTCCACGTTGGTGCACCCTGGGCAACGAGTGGTCCCAACATTCTCCGTTCGGAGAAGGTTGGGTCCAATCGGCAAACATCTGGCAAGGCGGGTGCCCCTTCTGGGCCCTGCAACTCCTGTGCGTGCCTACTTTGGGCCGCACTACTCGCCGCTCCTTCTGAGCGGCTTTGAGGGGAGATTGGGCGGCGTCCCTTCTGGGCGTCGTCAGGGGGGGGGGGGGGGGGGGGAGAGGAGCTGGCGGCCCCTTAATAGCCGCCACAACAAAAAATTTGATGTCGGACGAAGAATTGTTTTTGTCCTGCGATCCGGCTGACGCCCGGCGCATGGTCCGTATCCAGGGGCCATGTGTTAAATTTGTAATGGAGAACCGTTCGCGATGTTACGCTGCTCGCGCCAGCCGCTCACCGATTACCGGGTCGGTGAGTGTCAAATTTGTTACCGAGGCGAAGGAGGAGGCAGGGGGAGTCCTGCGTTTGCGAGGAGGGGGCGGCGACACCCGGAAGAGGTCGCGGAGTGCGGGCGACTCCTCGGATGGGTCCGAGGGGACGTCCAGGTCCAGCCCAAAGATGGGTACGGGGCGGAGAGGACGTGGCAGGTCTGGGCGTGACACCTTGCCCAGACCGGCGTGGGAGGAGCTCGGCAGCGAGCTGGACGCGGACCTCTCGGAGGAGCTCTCCACCTATGAGGAGCTCCTTCGCGACGTTCAGGCGTCGCTGGAGAAGGCCCTGGCGCACGGCGGTTCGGCGGCGGCCATAGAGGCCATCCGGAGCAAGATGAAGGAGCTCCGGGAGAGGATGCGGGGGGTCCGCGAGAAGCAGCGTGTTCGTGATGCCGCCGCGGACTTCTCGCTGACGCAGTTTGAGGCTGAGACCCGCGCCGCCGAGACGGCTGAAGGGAGGGAGGCCCCAACGGCGCCGGTACCGCAGAGGGAGGCGGCGCCGTGCGCGTGCGGCAAGTCCGAGGAGGTCGCGCAGCTGGCCCTTGCCAATAGGAAGCTGCAGGGCGAGGTGGGGGAGCTGCGGGCGGAGCTAGCGGCCCTCAAGCAGGGCCTCAGCGGGAGGCCGCCCCCGCGTGCGGAGGCCGCACCTGTCCCTCAGTCCGAGGCGGGAGGGTTCGCGGAGCTGAGAGCTTTGCTTCTCAGCTCCCTCGGCGCGATTGGCGCGCGCCTGGACGGGCTAGAGGCGAGGAGTTCCGCCGTGCCCGAGAGGACGCGTCCTGGGAGGGAATTCCCGCCCCTTCCCACGCCGAGCACGAGACGGGCACCGCTGCTTGTGCCCCCACCCCAACGGCCCGTGAGCCGGGCCCCGGCGCCTGCGGGCGAGGAGCCGTGGTCGGTGGTGACCCGCCGTCGGCGGAGGAGAGCGGGAGCGGCCCCGGTCGCGAGCTCTGGTGGCGCACCACCGGCCACCGGACGAACACCCCTGCCCCAGAGGGCCCCGGCGGCCCCGACGGCTCGGAGGGAGCCCTCGAGGAGGCGACTGAAGCCCCCCCGCTCGACGGCGATCTCCGTAAAGTTGACGGCGGAGGCGGTGGAGAGCGGCGTCACGTACGCCGCCGTGATCCAGAGGGCGAAGGCGGCCATTAATTTGGCCGACGTCGGGATCACGTCCGGGCTAACGACCCGGATCTCCATGTCGGGCGCCCGGTTGTTCCAAATCGCGGGCGCAAACAGCGGGGATGTCGCCGACCGACTGGCCGCTCGGCTGCGAGAGGTGGTGGCCGATGTGGCGACGATCGCCAGGCCGGAGAGATGCGCGGACGTGCGCATCTCCGGCCTCGACGATACCGTCACCGACGAGGACGTGGCACAGTCGGTGGCCACGAAAGGTGGATGCCCGCCGGATAGGGTCAGGGTGGGAGCGCGGCGACCCGGCCCTGGCGGCACAACATCGGTGCTGGTGAGCTGCCCGGTCAGGGCGGCCCAGATTATCGTGGCGGCGAGGAGATTGCTGGTGGGCTGGCTGTGGGTCCCAGTAATGCTCCTCGACTCACGCCCTATGCGCTGTTTTAAGTGCATGGGCGTGGGTCACACCAGGGTGTTTTGCCCCCCCCTTAATGTGGACCGCAGCCTTGACTGCTTCCGCTGCGGCCTCCCGGGGCACAAAGCAGCGGAGTGTTCCGCAGTGCCGCGGTGCGCGGTCTGTGCGGACGGAGGGGCCCCTGCGGGCCACATTATGGGGAGTCGGGCGTGCGTCCCCCCTCGAAGGAGGGTGCGGGACAGCTCCCCAGCGCGCACGACAGCGCCGATCGCGCCGAGACGGACCACGGAGGAGGTCGAGATGCTGGAGGCAGATGCCCCGCTCTCGGACCGGCCGTCCCCTCCATCCTCTAACCCCAATGCCTCTCCGTTGAGAGGTACAGGGAGAGTACTGGGGTCGGACAGTGAGGATGCTCCGGAGGTAGAGACGGACGAGGGGTCGGATAGTCCGATCCGTCCGTCTCAAGCGCGCAGGCAGTCCGTGGCGTCAGAGGTGTACGACCTGGACTAGCCTATGGCCATGTAAAAGCCCGAGAGGATAGCCTGAGGGGTATTGGCGCCGCGTAAAAGCCCTTGAGGTAGGGTAGCGGCAGCACTCGGTGGCGTCCCTATCTGGGACACCGCCGACTGCAGAGGGGAAAGGGGGGTTCATGCTCTTGCATGGGCTTCCTTTTCAGGGGGGAGACCCTCTTTGGGGTGCGAGTCAGGTGACCTCCACGTTGGTGCACCCTGGGCAACGGCTGGTTCCAACAGTCTCCCGCTCCGGCGTGTAGTAGACGCTTGGACCCAGCCGGCTGACATCTGACTAAGCGGGGTCCCTTCTGGGCCTTGCAGCTCCCATATGTGGCCTACTCTGGGTCACATAACTCACTTTTCCATCTGAACAGTGAGAGGAGTTTTTGACGGCGTCCCTTCTGGGCGTCGTACCAAAAAGACGGCCGCCTCTTAAAGGTTCTCAGGTCGCACGGGGGGAATGGGGGCACCGGTGAGAGCGGTGTAACCGGGGTTTACGCCAGCCCCGAAGTCGGTACCTGCTCTTTCGCTACAACGACCCCACCGCTGGCGCCGTGGGTACGTGGTGACTGGGCAGACCGGAGGCTCTATGGCCAAGAGAAGGAAAACTCAATAACACCCCGGAGAACACCGGTAAAAACCTGTCGGTACCTCCCGCCCCCGACAGTATGTAGGGCGCCCTCGGCGTGTGGACGACGCGTGGGTGACCTTTTTGGTCCGGGGAAGGGCAGCCCCTAAAGTGCCATCGTGAGGGAGGGATCGCAACCTGGAAATTGCTTAAAAAATATGAAAAGTCGCAAAACGAATATTATACCCCAGGAGGGTACCCGCCAAATGGCGGGAGAACCCCTCCCTGGGACCAGCGGATCGGGTAC